>OZ014530.1:161466791-162670250 GCA_963966105.1 Volucella zonaria | reverse complement strand
ATATATCTTTGAGTGAGCTGGCAGTGATATCTGCCTCAACGTATGGCTTACCTAGAAAACGTAGATGTGTTCTGCTTAGCGGTTACAGTTGCAAAGGATATGCTTTGCTGTTTCTTCGTTCTCGTTGCTCAAGCGACATTTGTCGAATAGTCCCATAGTCATAAGGTGTTTTTTGGTTCTGCAATCCGGTTACTGAGTGTATCTGGCCCCTAGAAATCCGTAGGAGTTGTTTTGTGCTTTTGAAGGAATGGGTTGGTAAAAAATTGTTAGCTTGCCTGTTACCTTCAGTTTCCGTCCAGTAATGCAATGCTTTATTTTTAGCCAATTATTTATATAGCTTTTAATGGATCTATTTGGTAACCCGCAAAATGGTAACGGCAACATGAGGTCCAACCTTTTCCGGCTAATTGGTCTACACTTTCATTACCATCATAACCACTGTGACCTGGCACCCAGATTAAATGAACTCTATTGGTGCTGGCTAGTATTTTGAGAAGTATATACCATATAAGAAGATAAGAAAATTTGATTTACTGAATTACAAAGAATTATGTTGTTCATAACGGACGTGAATCTAATTACAAAATGTTAAATAAATGTGAATGAACTATAGAATGTACTGATTCTATTGTGGGTTGTTGATATGGGGAATGTGTAACTGCTGATGTTACTGAAGGTGTTAATATGGAATACCTCGCGCACGGTTTTTTTTTTTACCGAACAGAAAAGTTCACGAATGCACTGGTTAGCATGTTTAGTTCAGCTCTGGAGACTATTGTTTTACGCCACCATATTGGAGGTGTCTAAGTTACTATAGGTCCAGAAAACTTTCATCCATAGTATCATTTGCTGTGATAGATCTTGGCTTTTTGTATAGTTGTTTTTTTTTTATATGTGTGTTTCAAGTCAGTTTCAGATCCATGGTAATCCCAAGGAGTTTCACTTCAGTTGAAGACTTTATGGTTTCATCAAAAATTGGGGCTTTATGTTTGTCAAATTTTTCTTCTCTTGGTGAAGGCAACTAAACTCATCTCTTTGGGGATGACGTTTAGGCCAACCTTCTTGCTCCAGTTAAGTAACAAAGTTGAGTGCACTGGAAGAGTTCCGAGATAGTTTCCTTGAATTTGCTTCCTGATAAGGATAGCAATGTAATCATACCCCCTGTCACCTTACTTCGCGATTTATGTGTTACATCCGATAAAGAACTTAGTTTTCGGGCGCATATTGATAATACAGTAAAATCACGATAATTCGTACCCCGTTAAATCGTGAACCCCGCTTATTCGAAATAAACTGCTGGTCCCCCATTGCTGAGTGCAATGCAATTTATTCCTTACCATGTAAGAGTTGTTATTCATAAGGAATGGTAAATCACATACAACATTCCTTATTTTGTACCTTATTCTAACACAGGCACAGGCAATGTCATACGGAATCAGGTATACGTTGGGATACCTTTAACATACCTTATTTTTTGATTATCATAAGCATTTAAGACTTGTTATAAGTTTTCTTTTCGCTTAACATAAGCATAAAATAAAACCTTATTTAAGACTTGTTATCAGTATAAGAAAAAGATGTTTTTTATTCTTTGTTACAAACAACTTATTTTTATTAGACTTAATTGAAAATTAAGAACTTCAAATGAGATTTTAAGATAATAAGATAAGAGTAATTGACAATTCACAAAAAATAAAAATAAAAAATAAAATATAAATAGAAAAACAAAAGAACATATTAACGCAAATCTATATAAATTAAGATAAAATTTGGTGAATAATAATATAAACATATGTATATCCAAAAATAACTTATAATATCATTTTGTTTTGTAAACGCAACTTGTGCTTGCGTTGGTCTATCCTATTTTTTCCTTTTTTAATAGCATCCTTAATGTCCTTTTCGTAGTCTTCAAAAGACGTATAAAAACAATTTACGCAGCCTAAATTAACAAAAAGGTTTTAAAACTTTGTAATTAAATCAAATATCGATATAAACTTACCGTACAGCGTTGAGAGGAAAATTTTATAAGAGTTGATCGGCTTCATATTTTTCCTTCCGTTCCAGTTAACTTCAGTTACTAGATTATCAGCTAAGATTATGCTGAAATTTGAAGAGACCTTACTCCTCAATTTACATAGTTATCAGTAATACTTTCTGTAATATTTTTTTTTATAAACAAATGTCAAATTATGGTTTACTTTGATACTTATTACATCCATTTCAAAATTTGGGTCTAACTGCAACTTTTTGTCCAGAGCTTCAAGATCCGCTATTGTTTTAAGTGGAAAATCGAACACATCGGCAGCAGGTACCACGAACAGTTTTTCATAGATTTTATTAATTTTAAAGGTTTGTTCTGCTATTGCCACAGTTTGTCGTTCTAAACCCGTTTTCATAAGAGTGATGGCTTCTTTAAGATCTACAAAAGGTGGACACTTGGAATTAGAGGCGTAAAGTAAGAAAATGGAACAAAATTACCTTGAAGCTCACCAATCATCCGAGGATCAGATGAAAAACTAACAACGATTGTGGCCAATGATGATGGTGATGACGGTTGCGGTTCATCATTTTGACCAGGAGGGAGCATTATATTAACGAATGGATCTTGTTCTGGATTGTTTTCTATAGATAAAGTAGAGTTTAATAACATTTTTTTTAAAGTTCTAGTAAAATTAACCTTACCGGCTTGCTGATCTATAGTTATTGAAATAAGTGCTAATGGAAAATGATCGGTTTTAATGCAAAATTGGCAGTAAAATAAACGTTGAGTAGCTAATTGGAATTGGAAAATATTTCAAAACATTAGAATTAAACGTAAAGACTTCTTCGTTTTCTGCAAACCCACTAGTTTGAATAATAATTAACTGCAAAGAATTTACCGAATATAAAAAAAACTTGCGAAATATTTAACAGCTTTTTGACAACAATGTAGTGCTTTCCGTTCTTAATTACTAGCGCAGTAATTTTAAAAGGAATACCATTAACGGAGCACATGTTATTGTGAAATTATTTTGAAAACAAAAATTCGGTTAAATTTTACTGACACTAAAGAATTATCAATCAAATCATTTTCTAATTGATAGTTAACTTTTATCGAAATTTCATTTAATCTATTGTTTAATTGCATAAGAATATGCTGCGGCTTTTTTATTTTTCTCTTGACAACTTGCAAATAATTTTCAAAAATGTAGCTATCGGTCAAACCAATGTCTTTAATTGAATCTACCAAATGCAGTAATCCATGAACCTGTCTTCACCATAAAATTTTGAAAATTTTGTAACAAATAGCTCGAGAATTTTTTTTACAGTTTCAATATTCGTGTTCAATAAATTAACATCAAGACACATTGGGTACGCGCAACACAAGAGCAAAAAGAGTTGCCAAAGTTTAACCGATAAGCTCATTATATTTGCTGCAGATATATTAAAATGCCTTTCTAATTTCCCATTAAAAATCTTTGTCAAAATTTTTTTGCTTACACCGAGATCGGATAAATGAAGAAGATCGAACGGAAACTGACTTATACATTTTATACGAGGGCGTGTGTCCGTGACTTTTTGAATTTCTGACCTCTTTACTGAAACAGCAACACTGCTCCTGTCAACAGGCATCTGTCAGTTGACTTCTGTCAAAATTTAAACTTGCTGCGTCAGTTAGTTTGTGTTTGACAGCTATTTTTATCAGACTACTCACTAATTTGAGTACAAGCACTGAAGATGCCGAACGTCCTGGACGCCCAGTTGAGGTCTCTACACCCGAAACAATCGAAAAAATTCACGATATGGTGTTGGCCGACCGAAGATTGAAAGTGCGAGAGATTGTGGAAGCCGTAGGGATCTCGCATGGCTCAGTGGTTTCAATTTTGAATGATCACTTGGGCATGAGAAAGCTTTCCGCAAGATGGGTGCCGCGTTTGCTCACAGTCGACCACAAACGCAATCGTGTAACAACTTCACAGGAAGGTTTGGCGTTGTTTAATCGCAATATGGAGGAGTTTTTGCGCCGTTTTGTAACCGTGGACGAAACATGGATCCATCACAACACACCAGAGAACAAACAACAGTCAAAACAGTGGGTTTCTAAGGGTGAATCGGCGGGTTTGTCAGCCAATAAAGTTATGTCGACTGTTTTTGGGATGCACGCGGGATAATCCACATTGACTACCTTCAAAAGGGAAGAACAATCAATGGGGAATATTATGCCAACTTATTGGACCGATTCAATGACGATTTGAAAAAAAAACGACCTCATTTGGCCAAGAAAAAAGTTCTTTTCCACCAAGACAATGCAAGGGTGCACACATGTGCAGTTGCCATGGCAAAAATCCATGAATTGGGCTATGAATTGCTCCCTCATCCACCCTATTCTCCAGATTTGGCTCCGAGCGACTACTTCTTGTTCCCAAACCTGAAGAAATGGCTTGGTGGAAAAAGATTTGACTCCAATGATGAAGTCATCTCGCAAACAAAGGCCTATTTTGAGGACCTCGACAAATCATTTTTTTTGGAAGGGATAAAAAAATTGGAGAAGCGTTGGACAAAGTGCATAGAGCTCAAGGGAGACTACGTTGAAAAATAAAATTATTTTTTTATCAAAAAATCTGTGTTTTAATCCAAAAGTCACGGACTTATTGGCCCTCGTACCATAACTTTCCAATATGTTTGGATTAAGAACTGAAACGAATAAAATTTGGAAATTTCAAAGTAAAAAAAAAAAATATTTTCATAATTCATGTAATTTTTTTTTATTTGCTTTAAAACTCTGTTTTTATTAAATTCATTCACAATTACAAAAAATAAAAAAAATTATTTGGGTTCCCATTCTTTCCTCAACTTCTTTCGAATGGCCTTCATAAGGTTGTGACAGTTGCATCCGTGATCTTTTTGGACGCTCTTTTCCATTTAGCACTAAAATCTTTTACGTCCTTTGCACAATGCTCACTTTTCCTCAATTTAGCTTTGACCAAAGCCCAATACCTTTCAATGGGACGGCACTGTGGAACTGTACTGCGTGCTATGTTTAAATTTTGTGCGATGAAATGGTTTGGATGCGAAGTATTTTCCAGTCATTTGTCGATGATCTTTTTACGGCGTTCCTCTTGACTCATATTTTATAAATATTTTAAACCACACCGAACTAAAATCAATAACAAACTGAAACTAGAGAATATACAGGCTAATTTGGGTACAAAATGGGATTGCAATTTTTACGCATTGGAAGTATAGCCTGTATTAAAATTTAAAGATTTTATTCTTTTCAGTCCTTATCTTTATATTTTAAGCTATGATGATGTATATCGGTTCTGCTTGAAAAACTTTCATCAGTTCGTAATGGACCCACAGATGTTGAATAAACAGTTCTTTTATTGATTCGCGTACCGACTTGCTTGCAATATGGGCATCCGTGAAACGAATTATGATATACTGTTGATGTCATGAATGCCCTAGCAGGCGCATCACAAACGAAAGCTCTGATGTTTAATTTACAAACACGATTTTTAATATTGATTCCTCTGATATCTATCTCTCTTAATTCAGCAACAAAATTTGCTAAATAATCGTCCAAATTTTTAGGTTTCCTAGGATCAACAAAACATCCTATCATAAAAGGTCTAAGATCTAATCTGTCAACAAACGCGCCTAATATTGGCCACAATGCAGTACCTGAGCTTTTACACAATGGAAGACCATCTACATTTATGTCTATATTTATTGTGTTATTTAATTACAATATTTAAATCACTGTATTTTGTTATCATTTTTGAAATACCGAAATGCATGTAACTACCCGGTTGAACGTCTAGAATTTTATTTTCAATTTTGTTAACCTGAATTATAGTTTGCACTGATAAGGGAACAACTAATCCCTCTTCCTTTAATATTACCAACAATTTGTTTCCAGCGTTATATGAAATATTTTCATCAATAAACCAATTAGCCAATTTTAATCTGCTGAGTGATTTATTATTTATTATTTGACTAAAACCAATAATGTTATCACTTATAAAATTATAATGATCTTGCACTAATAGTTTCCAGTTCCTGATTAACGTTGGCTTCTGATAGTAATTTATCTTTTTCTTGTTTTAGTAGCATTCTATTATGCCGCTTAGAAAACCCCAATGTTGTCATTTTACTTATTTTTCTTTTCTTTCTTAAACACTGCACTTTTATTTTCTAAAAACTTAAATTTTTCCACTTAACAGGTTTGTTCTCTTTCAACCTTAGCACAAAAATGACGAATCGAGAGAAATATTCCTTATGGATGTCTTACAATAAGGAATTCTTAAGAAATATCGTACCGTTAATTTGCTGACGTGTTCTGTCTTCTTCAATAAGATTTGCTATTTCGTTTATGCCTTATTTAAACCTTAGCCTGATATACGAGTACCTTATTAAATTTTCTGCTGGCCATTTCACGATTATTACACATGTTTATGTTTTAATACAAAGAAAAAAACTTGGGAAGCGAAAGCAAGAAGGATTGTGTTACACTAGAATGTGTGTTAAATGGCGCCATCATCATGGGGCAGCTGTTTCTGTAACGACTAACAACTATTGTTCTAAGTTTGCATTGCTGTCGTTATTCTTTCCCCTCATTTTAGTTCAGTGTTGTTTTTTTTCTGAATTTGAATTCAAAACGATCCCATAAGTGTTTATCAATTTCTGAAAAAAAAAAACAATTTTAAAAGCCATTGTCGATAGCGAGAAAAAAGCCGATGTGTCAAAACGCTTTAACATTCCTCCATCTACACTGACGTCGATTTTAAAGAAAAGGACTTCATTACCGAAATGCCTTCCAACAGTAAAATGAAGCAGCACAAAACAGCTGAGTTCCCTGAGCTGGAACGATCACTTGTCGTATGCTTTTCCCAATGCAGACAATTAAATGTGCCACTTAGCGGAGTGGTGGTAAGAGAAAAGTCCAAGCTTTTTGCACAAAGATTAGGCATTGAAAATTTCAAAGCAAGTGAAGGATGGTTTGACACAACATTGCTTTTCGGAAACTTTGTGGCGAAAGTGCGAGTGTAAGCGACACTGTCTGTTTGGAATGGAAGGAAAAGTTAAGCGAACTGATAAAAAATTATGAACCTAAGAACATCTTTAACGCTGACGAAACAGACTTATTTTTTAAGTGCATCCCTGATCGGTCAATGCATTTTAAGGACGAAAAATGTCATGGCAACAAAAACAGTAAAGAAAGAGTTACTCTACATATTATTGACCGCAAATATGGATGGCACTGAAAATTTAAAACCTTTGATGATCGGCAAGGCAGAGAAACCTAGATGTTTCAAACACATAAAATCATTCCCCATGTTTTAGCGTTCAAACAGGAAGGCGTGGATGACGTCTGAATTATTCAGTGAAGGGCTGAAATTATTGAACCGTGACATAGAAAGACAAGAGCGTAAAATCCTATTATTCGTCGATAATTGCACTGCCCACAATGACACTTCCGTTTTTAGTCATGTGAAAATAGAGTTTTTGCCGACGAACACGACTTCTTAACTTCAGCCACTTGATCAGGGCATCATCAAAAATTTTAAGACCCATTACCGCAAGGAAGTGGTACAATTGCTATTAGAGTGTATTGAAGATGGAAAGGAGTACAATATCTCAATACTCTCAGCTATGAACATTGCTGACAAAGCGTGGCAAAATGTAAGCCAATCCATCACTCAAAATTGTATCCGTGCATGTGGTTTCGTCGAGAAAGGACTGCATTTATCAGCTGGTGATGAAAATATGTCGACTACTCTTCGGAATGGAATCGCCTGCCTCAAAGCGAAGAAATCACGTTTTATGATTTTGTTCACTTTGATGACGATGTGGCTGTTGCAGGAATTCTTACCGACGACGACATTTTGGAGCTACCAGAAGAAGACGATGTGAATGAAAGCAGCGGTGACGACGACGAGGACTTTCCGGTTGTGTCATATAAGGAAGCGAAGGCTTACATAAATAGCTTGCGTAATTTTATGATCAGAAAAAATGTAAAAGATGATGTTTTTTCTGCGATTGTCACCTTGGACAATGCCATTGATAACGAGCGCAGGCAATATCTCTGTCAAAAAAAAATTACAGATTTTTATTCGTCCTGAGATCCTGCACATTTTTTGTTTTTTGTGGATATGTAAATATGTATGTAAACTTGTGTTAAATGAAGTTTTCTTTTATTTATTTGTTTTATGTTTTCTTATACATACAATATATGAAGGTATGTATTTTATATTGTATGAAATCTTATTTTCTTTGCTTTTTGTTCTTTGTACATAAAAAATGTAATACTTTATACTAAAATTAATTTTTAATAAAAAAAACTTAAAACCCCGTTTATTGGCATTTTAATTTCTCAACCCTCAATAATTCGTAATCTCGCTAATTCGAAAACTTCTTTAATTCGTAATAAACTGTAGCTCCCTTGGTACTACGATTTATCGAGATTTTACTGTATTACAATATTAACAAAGCTAATTCTTCCTTGGGATTCATTAAGCGGTGGTCCAAGGAATTCTCTAATCCTTACCTCACTAAATTCCTTTACCTTACATCCGTTAGGCCTATACTGAAGTATGCTAGCCAAGTTTTGTCCCCCTACTACAAAAGCCATTCTAGGCAAATTGAACCTATTCAATTCGAATTACGGGGTCTACCTTGGACAAATATCTATAACTTGCCGCCGTATAGCGATCGTTTACAGCTAATTAATCTGCAGCCTCTCAAAAAACGTCGAGAAGCTGTTGATGTACTCCTTGTTCATCAATTACTCACCGGTTGTATTGACTGTCCTACCCTGCTCCAAATGATATCCATTAATACCAATCCACGCAACCTTAGGTCTGCACCCCTCTTCCACATCAACTACCGACTACGACTATAACGAACCTTTGACCAGTATGCTGCGAACTGCGAACAACATGGTTAATGGGTTCGACTTCAACATCAGCAAAACCAGTCTTCGAAATTCCCTCTCCCAAGCTGCTTGACCCCTTGCCATTATCGTAGTTTTTATGTAATACCATATTAATGTTAATTTTCACTTTAGTTTTTTAGTTACATGTTTGTACAAAGCATTCAATAAACTGTTCGGGGTTGACCCGGGCCTCAATCAATCAATCAATCAATCAACCACTAAATATTTTACGTCTGTTAGTTCTTCTGACTACATCATCATTTAGCTGTCATTGCCCATTGTCACTCCTTTCAGTATTTTGTATGGCACTGCTTGTTCGTCTATCAGTAATCAAACGATTTTCTTGTTTTTCGTTTAATTCTGATTCACGTATCGGACTGACGTTTCTGCGGAGTTGTGCTAAGCTATCGATTTTTTGTATTTGCCGCAGATGATATCGATCACATTGTGTTGTAACACGGATAGCATAGCGCTCGCTACTGTCAACGTTGCGTTGATTTTAATGACAATGACCATCTTCTTCTAAACGCTGTTCTCTAAATCGTCTGATTCCTGACTTCGAAAACCGTATGTCGCATTTTTTTTTTTTTTTTGTTATTATTAGCGCCCGCTCAAGGGATTTGAGTAGCCTTAAAATGTTTGTACACAGCGCAGGCTAAGGAAAAGTAGGAAGGAAGAAAAGAAAGTTATAATGAATAGGAAATACTCGTAGAGAGCTAGGCAGGGCATTCCATAAGCGAATTGTACAGCCTAGGATCGAATTACGATATTTCAGAGTATGTCCGAAAGTAGGCTTGAGGGTATAATTTTGACATTGGAAAATTGAAAAAGAGAATTATTCTTCCTAGACTTTAATTTGAGAGTTAAAATAAAAACGCTTAGAGACGAAAATAATATTGTAATTCTAGCTGCTGTTTATTAAAATGTTTCTTTCGTATTTATACTCGTACATGTTCTTTATCTTAATTTATGAATGGTCTTACTGTTTGATAATCCTTATCAAGCAAACGATGAGGAATCCAAGGGTTATTTTATCTCTTGTTTACTTAGGATGGTTTCTTGTAAAATGATAACGGTTTCGCCAAGGTTATTTATTTATTATTTATTTACTTATTTAGCATTTACTTTAATAAACTATCTGCTACTTAAGCGAAAGTTAGTTATTGGGTTCGGGGTGATTCTTGTGGTATGAGGAGAGGAGATACCTCTGATATAAAACACCCCGACGAAGATGAGATTCCATGAAGTGGAATACCATATATGGTATTTTTAGAGCTTGCAGTGATAAGTAATAATGGCAAATTATGTCATTCTTGTTCTCTGATTTTCAGGAGTCTGATATTTTCCTTTAAGTTTGAATAAAATCTTTCTAGATCTGAGTTACCTGTGTGTCTATGTGCAGTTGTAAAGTGATATTGGATAGTCTGTAAAAATTTCTGATTAAATCCCATTTCATTATCCAGGGTTATGTATTGGGGTTTTATCATATTCGTCATTATTTTTGTGAATGTTCTGATTATTTGGATTGGAGTTGGGAATTTCTTCTATTTGTGCATGCTTGGTAAATTTATCTATGGCTGTTAAGTATTTGTTTTGTTGAGTCTGTTTTCTCTAATTTTCAATACATTTTATAAGAAATAAAACAGGTAGATTAAAGGTTAACAAATTCCCGTGTTTCTTGCAGAAAGTCCGCAGAAATAAAAACCGCTAGTCGGTTTTGGTTAAACTTTATAAAATTTGTGTGTTTTATTGGGGAAAATTCTGTTGCTACATATATACGAGTATACATAGTGTGACAGGTTTTTTTTTATTTTTTCTTAAAAACATCAAAACATGGAGTGAGGGTCTTAAAAATAGTTGGCGAAAAACTTTTTAGCACTGCCGATCAAGTAGCGCCTTTTATTCAGGAGTTTCATCGAAAAGTAAATGGCATGGGCCATTTACAGTACGGATGAAACTGGACTGTGTTGGCGCTTACTTCCTGACCCTAGTAACTTCATCCGAAAAAAGTGCTCCTGGAAGAAAGGTATGCAAGGAAAGGGTAACGTTTTTAGCCTACTGCAATGGGTCAGGGGAGCACAGAGTTCGAACATTGATAATTGGAAAGTCAACAAACCCAAGAGTGTTTAAGAAATTCAACAATCCGCTGATATACAAGTTATACAGTAATCTTTGCGAATTGGTTTCACCAAGTTTTTGTTCCTGCGGTAAGTTACGCTCTTCGTTATTTACCTTATCATATGATCTTATGCAAAATCTTTTTCAGGTAAAACAATATTTGGCAAAAAATATTGTCACCCAGAACGCATTGTTGTTACTGGATAATGCTTCATGCCATTCAAAAGGATTACAAGGTACGGATGGCGCTTTTGTGTGCCTGTATTTTCCCCCCAATGCGCTCAACCAGCCGATGGACCAAAACGTAATTAATTTGATTGAAATATCATACAAAAAGTCGCTACTTGAAGCCATAATAGCATCTGAAGAAACTGACATCGCAAAGTGTATCAAGTCGTTCAGTCGGAATGGGATAAAGACGATGATTTACCCCTTTCAACTCTAATTCAACAGCTTCCTCAAGAGAGCGGTGACGAATTTGCATTGGCTGGTTTTCTAGTCCAGATCACGCCAGGAAATTAATTTAGAAATGTAGAAATTCGAGACTGGATAGAAGATGGAGCAATTGAAAATTTGGACGGCGAAAATATGACTGACTCTGACAGCGAAATTAAAACCATACCTGAACCCAAAACAACTATCGGTAGTGGCAGTGCTCTTCAATTTGTGAATCAGCTACTGGATTATCTAGTAGAAACTGAGTTTCCAGTATCGCAAATCGAACAATTGAATAATTCAAAAAATTCAATCGTTAAGAAAACCGTTGCAAAAAGTGAAACAAACTGAAATGTCAAATTTTTTTACGCAACTGTAACTATATTATGTGTTTCGCTAAACCGATTTCATTTTGAATTACATTAGTTATGTATTATCTTTTGTTTCCTTGTCCGAAAACTATCTTTGAATAAATTTATTTATTTTACTGTTAAAAGCTGTTTAAAATAAATTTTTTGTGCAAAATATTTACGAAAAGGGTATCCAGTAATGCGAAAACCTCCGCGGTTCAAACTAAGGTATTGTGGCAGCACAAAAGAGAAATAACTCAATAAATAACTCAAAAAGAATAAACAAAAAGAAAAAAGTAAACCACGAAGGAGACTACCGGTTGATCAGTAGAGTAGATCGTAAGGGTTGTAATTAGACTTTCGAGACGGTTGGACGTGTAATGTGAATTTGTGATAAATAAAATATATACTAACTAAATCTGTTTCTTTTTATTTAAAAAAAAAACGTTGAATATTTAACCCCTGCCAGTAGGTTGCTATTAGTTCGAATTACCGAGGTTATACTGTATAATAAATATTAAGAATTGGCATCAACATTCACCTCCGCCGTAAACTTGTTCTGAAAGTTGTTGTACCTTGGGTACATCTTCAATAAGCGCATAGTGTCATCACTGATTATTATCTAGAAATCGGAATTTCAATTCATCTTCTCTGCAGCAATTGTCGTCTTACTTCGTTCTGTCGAAGAAACAATTAGTGGAACAGAGAATGACATACTACAAACTAAGTATAGACAAGCATTCAGCGTAGAAAGAGTCAGTAGCCTACATATTGCCCTTTACGATTTGCCACTTCCAAATACGAAGATCTCTTTCTTTTGCAACTCTTTGCCCATGTATTCGGTGACGATATCCATTAATAGCGACGGTTAATAAATTTGTACGAAGTACGCAGTCGCTTTTGTTTATTTGTTGTGAAGTGAAATTCTCTGTTCGGGAGTATTTATTAAATATAATATTCTTGGGTAAGGCAGCGATTACTAGAAGCAACCATATTTTTGTAATTGGTAGTTTAAGCTCACGATTTTAGGTTTTAAAAGTTACAACCCGAGTAAACTTGTCTGCTCCAGTATGTAGGCTTATAAAGCGCGCCATTATCCATTCTGAAGGTGGAATCCTTCACTATCACAGGGTCTTTTAGCTGCGGTTGCTCTTCTACCTTAAGCCGTGATAAGTACTCGGAATTCCATTACTTCCAAAAGGTCTTGCACATTCTCTGTAATAGCTTCCAGCGATCATTGTATGTAATATTCTCAGCTGCATGGTCGGGCTCCGGCACACCTTTGCTCGTCCTCCTATGGGAAAATGTGCTGGAGTTAAAGCAGAAAAATTATCGGGATCGAAGGTGAGTGGACATATTGGCATTGAATTTAGACATCCCTCAATTTGTGCCAATACGTTGGACAGCTTCTCAAAACCCAAGGTGATTTAATTCCAGCTTCCCATAATCCTCCAAAATAGCGGGCGGCTGGAGGGATAAGCTTCCACCTCGTTCCACCGCTAAGGAACGTGTTGGCGATTTTCGTTCTGTTGTAATTCGCCACCTTTCGTAGTCACTAAAAATCTCGTTGCACGAACCTCTTCTCGCCGTAAAACGTCGAAATGCTGCGATATTCTCCTGAGTCGTCTTGTCACTGACGAGCTCAATGTGCAGCGCTTTGGCGGCCAAGCAGACAGAAATGGAAAAGTATGCCTTAAAGGTATTTACCCCTCGACCCTTCCAGGTCTTGACTTCAATGGGCCCAGGATAGTACCATCATCTGCTAACCTGATCTGGTCCGATGCCTCAAACATATGGTGCAGTCGAGAATATACTTATTTACGGTGCTTTTTATGTTCAGTATCCAGAAGCCGCCATGAAAGGTTTTTTCATGTACATCCCTTATGATGAGTCGGGTGAAATGGTGTCTGAAAAGTTTCTGACCGAACAATGATACAAGTCATTTTTTCTCAATTTTTTTTTTATTTTTCTATATAGTCTCCTTGTAACTCCACACACTTCTCCCAGCGATGCTCTCATATCTCTAACCCGTCCAAATAGTACTTGGCCTTTTTATCTGCAAAATAATTGTTCACGAAGGTGATTGCCTCCTCATTTGACGAAAATCTCTGCCCTCCGAGTGCAGTTTTTAGATGAGGGAACAAAAAAAAGTCGCTTTGGCTAGAGCTGGTGAATAAGGTGGATGGTCAAGCAGTTCAAACCGTAATTCATGGATTTTCGCTGAGGTGTGAGACGGCGCGTTGTCTTGGTGAAACAGGATGTTTTTTTTCTGCAAATGTGGCCGTTTTTCCGCAATTTCTGCCTTCAGCTTGGCAAGTAACGATGCAGTATGCTCCTGTAATGGTTTTTCCTTTTTGAAGATAATCGATTAAGATAACTCCTTTACTATTACAAAAAACTATCGCCATCACTTTCCCAGCCGAAAAAACCGGTTTTGCTTTTTTTGGAGCCGGCTCGCCCTTTGCAGTCCACTGTTTTGACAGAATTTTTGTTTCGAGCGTATAATGGTGTATCCAAGTTTCATCTACAGTAATTAATCGGTGCCAAAACTCGGATTTATTGCGCCTAAACTGCGCCAACAGAGCGTTGGAAATGTTCATTCGAGCACGTTTTTGGTCTAACGTAAGCAAACGCGCACCCAACGCGCGGACAGCTTTCTCATGCCCAAATCTTGATTTAATATGTAACAAACACGTTTTTTGGACATTTTCATAACCTCTACTATCTCTCTCACTTTAATCCGGCGGTCGTCTTACACCATTTGGTGAACTTTAGCAATGTTATCGTCAGTGGTTGCAGTTTTTGGAGGTTCCGAACGTTCATCATCTCCCAAGCTGTTACGGCCACGTTTAAATTCAGCTGCCCAAAATTTCACTGTGGTAAATGATGGTGCAGAGTCCCCATATACAGTGTCCAACTCTTTTTGGATTTGCGTAGGAGTATTGCCTTTCAAAAACAAGAATTTAGTAATAGCTCGATGCTCAATTTTTTCCATTTTCACAAAAAACACTCACATCGACTCACTCAAACGACAGTCAACTAAAAACTGCGCGTTCAAAATGATTGAAACTTCTGTAAGTAACTGTCAAAAGATGCACAACTAGTATTCACCAGCTTTTATTGACGAGTGCCGCTATCTTTACGTTGCGGTCGGAAACTTTTCAGCCAACCCTCGTATACTAATACGAACTGCTTTCTTTCATAAACATCTCAAACAAAACGCATCTTTATGCCGATGTATTTACTCCCAGCGTGCAAAACTTTTTACCAACTGTCGAGCACTTAAGTTATCACCATATAGGATTGTTGGTTTTGTGACAAATCTGTTAAATCCTATTTCATTGGTAAGGTTACGCAGGAGCCCAACCGCCTCAGTACTACTTAGCGTTACTATCGGTTGCTTCTTAGATTCCCAGGATACCGGACTGTCAGCCAAAAAAATACATGACCCGTAAATGATTTTCTATCATCGCAGTTACCGCCCCAATCGGCGTCAGTACAACCACACAAATTCATCGCCGTTTTCTTGTAAACAGGCTGGTAATGAATTGTATTAGAAAGGTATCTTAGTAAAAGTTTCACTGCGGCTAGTTGTTCACTGTGCGGATTATGTATGGTGTTGTGTGTTGTATGTATTTATTTCTCTTAATTACATGTAACTTAAACATAATATAAAATTCAATATCTTAATAAGTAGTATGTAATATAAGAAAAAAATTGGTGACATTCGATATTTTTTTTACAAATGTAATTCAATAGAGTTAAATGTCATTTCATTGAATCAATGAAAAAAAAAGGCACGGTGGGGACTAAAGAAAAAGGGACAGCATTTTTAGCAAATTATATTTCATTTAAATTAATTTTAATTTGTTAGAGCCACTTGAGTTACAAATGCAGAACTTATTTAATCAAAATTATAAGTCTAAATAATAAATCACAATATTAAATCAAAATATTAGAAGTGAGAGAGGCTAGTTTATTATAGTCATAGAGAAACAAACAATTTTTTAAGCGGCTTAGAAATGTTTTGGACGTGTGAACTTTTCCGATTTCTTCTGGGAGTAAATTAATTATAATGGAATAAAAATTACTATAAGCAGTGGTACGAAAACTAGGTATATGTAACATATTTAGGGAGTTTTAACGCAGGTTATAGTTTGAAATGATTCGAAAATTTCGGTTGCCGGACTTCATAAAGAACGCCTTTAGAACCTTGAAACAGTATAAGTGACGAACAGGAAAAATTCTTAATTAACAAAACAAAGGATAACTAGGATGTCTATCAGGTTTACGACATATGGTCCATTCTTTTACAAAACTAACAATGGTTGAACTTTATTCTGATAGCCACTTCCTCAGCAGTTTATAGCGTATTGAAGCTTAAAATGAAAGAGTCCATAATAAATTGTGGTTAAAAGCTTAGTAGAACATATATTACGTAGGTAATAGAAATGCCTAGGTGTAGACATAGAATACTTCTTCAATCCACTGACGTGAGATAAGAATTTCATATTTGAATCCAGTAAGAGTCCTAGGTACATATATTCATCCAATGACACTCGTTTCACATTTACAGTGATATACGAGTAGCTCAAATTGTTTGCAATTCGATGCGTGAAAATATATATTCGGTTTTGGGTTAATAGGACAAGATAAGTTTAAAAACATTAGTTTAGTCTTAGAACTTATTACTAGCTTGTGTTCAGCGAACCATTGCCTTTGTGTATGTAAATCGCAATTTATGTCAGAAGTAAGATCTAACAGATTATCTAGGCCATACGTTAACCCAACATCGGCAGCAAAAGCAGTAGGTAAGCCTTTGAGATTAAGGTGGAAAAGTGAGTTGATGTAAACTAAAAAAAGAATGGGCCCAAGACTGAACCTTGCGGTATCAATTGCACATCACTTCTCGTCTCATCCAACTTTACTCTCTGCAAACTATTTTTCAGATATGATTCAAACCATTTAATCATGAAACCACGTACACCAGCATTTTCCAGGTTTTTTAACAAAATTTTACGGTCAACCATGTGAAGGCTTTGGTGATATCAATGAATAACGCAGCTATACATTTTTTTTTTTTGTCAAGGTTGCACATTTTCTGAGAACAAATTCTAAAAGTGCATCCTCTGTTGATTTGCCCTTTTGAAATCCAAAATGCGAGGGATGAAACAACACTACCTTGTCTAAAAATATCATTAACCTCATTTTAATAAGTTTTTAAAAAACTTTACTAATACCTGGCAGAAGAGATATCGGCCTATAGTTTCCAATTTCAGTTGCAGAGCCTTTTTTAAACAAGGGAATAACATCTGCACGTTTTAGGCCTTCAGGAAAAAATCCAGAAAAAACGCTACGATTAAATACTTTAGCTAATACATCCACAATGAAACATGCAATATTCTTAAGAACAACATTAGAAATGCCATCTACACCACATGAATTTGAGTTATTTAAACTGTCAATCGTTTTCAAAATCTCTAACGGAGTTATAAGGTCAAAACTACCACTGTGGACAGATAAACATTGAGCATACAGATTTTGAGTTTGTTTAATATGAAGATTGTGTCCGATGCTTGAGAAATGTCTGTTAAAAGCTTCAGCACTTTCATGTTTATTTGTTATTTCCTTATTATTAATACGTAGAACAATAATTTTTTGACTAGATGATTTTTTGTTAAGAATGGTGTTTACAACTATAAACTCCTTCTTAAGATTACCTCTAGCTGTATAAAATTGAGCGCGGTAATAAGAATCACGGGAAATTGGTATTTCCTTTTTCAACTCAGTACGAAGGGCGTTCAATATATTCTCGGTATCGATATGAAGGAAAATGTGAATTCAATTTAAATTGTTTTTATTTTTCAATCTAATCTCCTCTAACATCAATGCATTTGTTACATCTTGAGATAAGCTTTTTTAAACCCTCAAAAAAATAAATTTCCTCTTTCTCTGCAAAATACCGACTTGAGTTCTTCATCATCCGAAAATCTTTTTCCACGAAGACATTTTTTCAAATCCGGAAACAGGAAATAATCACTAGGGGCAAGGTCTGGACTATAGGGTGGGTGTTGGATTTCTTCGAAACCACAATCTCGCGCAGCAGCCTTGGAAACTCGCGCCGTGTGAACAGGAGCGTTGTCATGAAGAAGCAACACACCCGCTGCGAGTTTACCCCGTCTTTTCTTTTTAATTTTCTCCCGCAAATTATGCAAAGTGGAAGCGTAGGATGTGGCGTTGATGGTTTCACCTTTTTTTTTGTACTCAATGAGCAAGATTCCCTTTGAGTCCCAAAAAACTGTGGCCATGAGCTTCCCGGCAGACGGAGTGACTTTGAACTCCTTCGGGGGGCCTGTTCCTTTTTTATGCCACTGCATGGACTCTTGTTTGCTTTCAGGGTCATAGTGGTGGACCCATGTTTCGTCCCCAGTAACAATTCGATCCATAACACCGTCCGCGTTCTCACTACACATCTCCAAAAGCTCTCTACAGTATGCGATTCTCACTTTTTTCTGAGGCGCTGCCTTGCACTGACCTTTGAAAGGTTAAGATGGTCATGAAGAATGGTGTGAATGGTACCAATTGAAAGCTTGGTGATCTCTGCCATCATTTTCACCTTTATTCGGGCATCCTCAAGAACAAGTTTTTCGACTTCTTTGATGCTTTCTCCCGTACAAGCAGTAGCCGGGGCGCCGGAGCGGGGGTCGTCTTCAATGCTCTCTCTGCCTCTCTTGAACTCACTTGACCACTTTTGCACAGTTGATAATGAAGGTGCGGAACCCTGGTAAACAGCCACCATCTCTTCATGAATAGTTTTTTGACTTTTTCCTTGCTTAGTGAGAAATTTAATTACAGCGCGATGCTCAATTTTCACCATCATAAGTCTTTTTATATATAACCACAGCTTCACCCCGATACCGAGAATATATTGAACGCCCCTCGTACATATCTTTTTGTTTTAAGAAGTACATTGCTGGGGTACCTTTTGCAATTAACTCTAGGTTTATTTTTTGTTTACTTTTTTAAATAAATAATTAGATAACCAAGGTTTAAGTTTTTTAAGAGATTTTCTTGTGGTCAGTGAACTGCAACTTGCAATATGGCTTTTAAGAGTGGTTATAAAACACAGTTATAAACATTGTTCCAGGACTCAAAACGCAACTTATTTCGAAGCATAGAAAAGTTTATTTTTGGTTTTCTTTGAATACAGTTCTGAATTGGGCTGTTATTTTTGCATTTTATGTTAAATAAAACGCATGTCATAGAATGGTCAGTAATCATAAAATCAAAAACACAATATTCGCACTCTTTAGATCAAACATTACGAAAACGCCCATATACTCGTACATATGTATATGGTCTAATAAAGTACCTGATACAGACCTAGTGCGCACATTGATGAAGTTTGTCAGACCATTTGAAGCTAACACAGAAAGATAATTTGATACCGTGGGACTAACATCTGGACCGGTGGCCAGCAACAGGCGGACCGCGGTTCGTCTGCGGACCGCGGAAGATTACGCCTTGGACCTTCAAATATTTTTAAATATGCCGACTACCTATTCAATTCAATTACATATATTTTTTAAAAGTTGGTCGCGGTAAGTACGTAGATGGGTGACCACATGGGAATTCGGTACTCCGCTTGCTATTGACGCCACATGGGCATAGTACCCCGGCGTTAAGTCGCGGATCTTACAAATTAATTTGTATCGTTCCCTTGATAATAAGATAATAATAAAATATAAATATTTTTTATAACTACCATTCATACATACATTCAACACCCATAACTGCACCGAATAATACAGTTGATATTTGTTACAAAATTTTATGTAAATAAAATGCTTTCATTTGATGCATGAGATGAAATACTCTGTACAAATATATGCTTCGCTATTACACACAGGCAAGTTCGTGTGCAACTCCTCCATGCAATTTCAAATATGGCGGCTAATACGTGTTCACTGACAGATAAATCAAATCGAAATTGAAAATGTAAACAAACCAGCGAAGTGTACTCTCTCTGTAAGTATAATTCTTTCGTCGGTCGAGTCGGTTGTCAGTCGTATCGTGTGATCTTATTGCCGAGCTGAAGAATATTGTTTTACGCTGCATGATGATAAGCCTCGAGCTGCATACTGGACCTCATATGCAATAAAACTGTTGCTATTGTTAAAAGCGCCAATTTTAAACGAAACAACTCATCAGCAATTCAATAAAAATTTTCCTCTTGGCAGTGCAGCTCTTAAAGTAAAACAGGCACGTTTAACTTCTTACAAGAAAAGCACGAACTTATTACAGTCGAACCTGGATAAGTGGAACCTTCATAAGCGGAATACCTCTTTTAGTGGGCCAAATTGTGCTGCACAATCAATTTTACTAAAAAAATCACCTCTTTAAGAGAAAATTCTGACATCTGTAAGCTGAACTCATATTTACAAAAAAGAACCTCTATAAGGTATGATGAGTAGTAGAACCTCTGTAAGTGAATCAGACTGGTGGCAAAATTTAATATTTTTTTTTCAAAAATTTTTGGATTTTCTTATCTTTCATTCGACTCCTGTCTTAGCTTCATGTCTCTCAGGATATGTGCATATTTTATAGCTCAGTTTCATTCTTTTGTTGTTGTGTTGAGTTGTGCAATGTTCAAAATGTTGAATCGTAAGTTAAACTGTTTATCAATAAGTGTTAAATTAAAGTTATTAAATGTTATTGATAATGGAAAATTTGTAAGGGGTTTACGGGCCTAAATCAACTTTTTTCAAAATTTTAAAAGACATCTTGAAGGTCAAGGTTAATTGAAAAGAAATCGAGCTCCGGAACATCATGATCTTGAAGCATATGTTGTGTCATAGATTAAGCAGTGCTTCGATAAAAACATACCAATAGGCTCAATATTTTGCGACTAGGTTAAACATCAGTCAATTTCCGGCAAGTAACGGTTGGTTAGAAGGTTTTAAAAAAGAAATGATTTAGTTTTTAAAAAAATTTGTGGGGAAAGTAATGCTGTATATCTAAATCTATGTAACAGTTGGATTGAAAGTCTCTCATCTATTTTAAACGCTTACACCGTTGAAAACATTTTTAACGCAGATGAGACGGCTTTATTTTTCAATTGTCTTCCGGATAAAACTTTCATGTTTAAAAGCAACCCGTGTCATGGAGGAAAATTTAGCAAGGAACGTGTTACAATACATTTGTGTGCCAATATGTCCGGCACTGAAAAGTTTCCTATTCTTTTTATTGGGCGATCCAGTCGACCAAGATGTTTTAGAGGTGTAAAAACACTTCCAGTAGACTATAAGAATAATAAAAAAGTATGGATGACGAAGGCGATCTTCACATATTAGTTGAAAATTTATAAACAAATAAAGAAGAAGAAGAGAAAGATTTTGCTATTTATAGACATTGTACAGCTCACATAAACCTGTCAGAACAGTAATTTATGAAAGTTTGTTTTTTCCTGCTAACACCACGAGTAAACTACAGCCTCTGGACCAAGGAAGTATACACAATTTTAAAACCTATTATCGGAAAGAAGTCGTATTTCACATTCTTTATTCCATGGGGCAGAACGGAAGCCTAGAAACCAATTTACTCCAGGCTATGAGATTTGCAAGGAAAGCTTGGTATTCCATTAGCGACACTACAATAAAGAACTGCTTTAAAAAATCTGGGTCTAGAAAAGAAAAATCCAAAGACACTCAAGAGCAGGAGGTGGTAGAAAATATGCAACCAGAAGTTACGTCTGAGGAATGGAATAAACTTATTTCAAACGGCAAACAGTTTTGGCGACTACGTCGCTGTGGATGATGAAGCTTTTATTTCTAGTGAGCAAACGGAAGATGACATTCTTAAAACTTGTGGGCCCTTTTCTTTTACACAAAATGAGGTTGAAGAGGATGAGAATGATGAAATGTGTGTTGAAAAGGATTCTGAGATGGTAAAATAATGTATGTTGGAAGTGGCCACGGCATTATTTGAAGAGAAAAAGGATGTTGTCGCTGCATTTCGAAGTATCCTATTATCGGCAAGAAGTAATACAATAACCGAAATTTTGGCTGTTGACGTCAAAAGCACTTTGCTCGACGTAGCTTTCAACCGACGGGGCTCCAGCAATGATTGGCAAAGAAAAAGGATTAGTAAAGAGAATAAGAATAAGAATGCAGGTCTAATATCTTATCATTGTATAATCCACCATTTATTTGTGTATTTATTTATTACATATTATTATTATTACTATTATTATTATTATTATTATTATTATTATTATTATTATTATTATTATTATTATTATTATTATTATTATTATTATTATTATTATTATTATTATTTTTATTATTATTATTATTATTATTATCTCTATTCACCCTTTATGGAAAACTAAGTGCAATATTGAAAGAAACAATTGATAGTTTGGTCAATTTGATTAATTTTGTGAGATCTCGTTGTGCTCTTCAGCACCGGTTCAGTTCAAAGAGTTTCTTCCTGAATGTGAATCGGCGTATTCGGACTTACCGCAATACAACAATATTCGTTGGCTAATTAAAGGTCAAGTTATTGAACGTTTCTGGCTGATTAAAGAACAAGTTATCTCCTTCTTGCAAAGGATACACCGGAGGCAAGGAAGCACTTGGAGTTCATAACAAAAGAGAGCAATATACTAGCTGTGGCTTCTCTAAAAGGTGTTCTGAAAAACTTAAATGAGCTTAACATCGAGTTACAAGGAGGAAATGGGAAATTAATATGTGATCTGATACAAAGCGTGTCTGTTTTTGAAAAAGATATTACTAGACAAGAATTTATTCATTTTCGAACAATTCTTGAATGTAAGAAGGAGAACTCAGAAGAAGAAGACATTGCAGATATTGCAAACCTATCTCAATTCCTTAAATTACCTTATGAAGTCGCTGCAGTAGCAGAATGGACTGACGTGGCTGAGAAGTTATTCGGTCTTTCAAAGGCTTCACTGCAAATGGAATCAATTGACCTGCGAGAAGATATTGCCTTGCAAAAGTATAAAACTACATCCACTGAAGAATTTGGGGTAAACATATTGCAGAAAAATATCAAAATTGCAAAAAACCAGCTAACAACTTGGCACTACATTTGACTCAGCATATATGTACATATGATTATCAGACGCCCACCTTGACGACACACTTCGCACTCCCTGTCCCCGCATGAACAAAATTTTAAAAAATTAGCTCAAAACTGTCGTTGTAATTTCTCTCATTAATTTTACCTTTTTTGTTTTCGAAAGTTACCTGACGAACACAGAAAAGTTTTCTCAGACATCTAATATTTTGATGAACAGTAAATAATTTTTCATTGCAACAGGAACTATTTGTTAGACCCGTGTCACACTGAGGGTTGCATTGGACAAGGATAGAAGAGTTGTCAATTAAATAATTTTTTGAATTCATAATATGAACTATAAAAATATACCTAAATGAGTGGGGCATCATTAAATGGTTTAATCGAGATAACTCTACCACACTCCTCTTTTGTTACTAAAATTTGATTTTTATTATTTTGCTCCTTTTTCCTTTGCTATCTCTTTCGTTTTCATAAAAAGTGCATACGTGTAACGAGTGAGAGAGTCATTTAAAAATATGTTGGTTCCTTTGTTGTTCCTGCTGCTGCTTCTGTTTACATCATCACTGGAGAGGTCAACCGCATGAGTGTTGAGCCTTTTTGTGTTAGCTCCCTTTGCGCACATTATGCGTTGCTTAGTTGTAAGGGTAGAGAACTTTACACAGGTGATTGGCTTAGGCTCAGCTTTTGAGCGGATATTTTTTACATAACATCACATAATATCACCGTTAGCCAAATCTATAGATATTGCATTGATGAAAATTTGTTTTGCGTTTTCAATTGCATTAATGTCATTGACATTTGTGACACCAATAATGTATGTAGAGTTGATTAGTGATCCTTGTTGTTGCCACTTAAATTTAAACTCCAAATCCTGAACTTTTGCTCTAAGTTCTACAGTGGGAAGCAAAACTGTCCGGATGTTTTGCATTTCTATGGTTATGTTAGCAAAATAAGGAAGTTAATAGCAATTTGACATATATTTTTGATTTAATTATTTAATTAAACGTTTTTCTCAAAATTTACTACCAAAAACTTATGAAAAAAATTAATTCTCAAAACAAAAATAAACAAAAAATACAGAATTCTTCCTTCGGACACTTTTGCACATTACTGTTTTACTGTTATTTGTACCGTACGGATTTCGCTTTTTGATGTTTATAATCTTAGTAAAAGCTTAGTACATAATTTGTTGTGCTGTGTTTTTGGTTTTTTTAAGTAAAAAATGAACAAAATTCCTATTGATCTTGAAAATAGTGTCGTAAATTTATTACAAAAGAATTATTCGTGCCGTAAAATTGCTAAACAGTTGAACTTAGGCAAAACAACAGCTAGTGATATTAGAATACGCCGAGATGTGGTTTGTACAAGCGATCATGGAGGCCGACCAAGAATCATTTCTGATGGCGACGCCCGGTTGATGGAGCGGTTGCTCCGTAAAAAGGACATTCTGACACCCAAAAATGCGGCAAAAGCTATAAACAAGGATGTCAGTACATGGCAAGCTAGACGTGCGCTTAAAAGAGTAAGGCTGGTTGCCAGTGTAAAAAAAACGGAGCCGGCTCTTTCAAATAAAATGTTCAACGACGCTTAAAGTTCTGTAAGGAGCACAAAAACTGGACTACAGATGACTGGAAACATGTTATATGGAGCGATGAAACAAAAGTTAACCGTTACCAATCAGATGGTAAGGAGTACTACTAGCACCGACCTCACGAGCGTATCCAAAATCACCAGGTAAAGGAAACCATGAAACACGGTGGTGGGGGGATAATGTTTTGGAGTTGTTTTACTCGGTGGCACATCGGTCCATTGGTGAGAATCCGAGGTATTATGAAAAAGGAAGATTATTTGAACATTCTCCAAACCAATCTTCCTGAATTTGTGTATGAGTGCGCATATCCCGCTGAAGAAATCGTGTTCCAGCAAGACGGAGATCCGAAGCATACAGCAAAAATTGTTCAAAATTGGCTCCAAAATCAGAATTTTCAATTGATGCAATGGCCTGCACAAAGCCCGGATCTAAACTCTATAGAAAATTTATGGGCTATAGTTAAAAGGAGGCTGGGGGCGTATGAAAATCCACCAAAAACCATCGACGAACTTTGGGAAAGAATAGAGAGAGAATGGCAGAACATTGACCACAAAATCACACAAAAATTGGTGGAGAGTATGCCTAAAAGAATTAAGAGTGTGCTAAAAGCCAAAGGACTTTGGACAAAGTATTAAGATGATAGTGATTAGACAACAATACTAAAAAATTCACTAATGTGCAAAATTGTCCGAATGGAGAATTCTGTATTTTTTGTTTATTTTTGTTTTGAGAATTAACTTCTTTTATTAGTTTCTGTTAGTTAATTTTAAGAAAGACGTTTAATTAAATAAATAAATCAAAAATATATGTCAAATTGCTATTAACTTCCTTATTTTATTAACATAACTATAGAAATGCAAAACATCCGGACAGTTTTGCTTCCCACTGTACATTCTCTTTCTCAGTTCGGCTAGTTCTTGGAGAAAACGGGTGTTATGTTACATTCGTCTATTTTTGAGAGTTTAGCGTATATCATCTGAAGGGTATATTGACTCTCGCTGTTGACGGCACTGCTAGATGACTCACTATTTTTAGGCTGAGTATTGGATTCTCCAGTTGGATGAGTATTTGCTTTAGGTGGTATGTTGTTGTTGTTGCGCTTCTCGGATGTTGCTGGCGTTAGAGCGAGCAGCAAGGGTCGTCTTGAAACTGAACACTTATTCCACCGAAAAACATTACCACTTGATTTATAAAATTCATATTATATTGAGATAGTTTTATAACCGAATGAGAAATATCGGGCCGTGTAGTTATGCTTATAAAATTTATTGACCTGTTTCAGTCATGTTAAAACCTTTTAAAAGATCCTTTATAAGCTGCTGTTGACCGAGTTTTATTACCCCCTTGGACCATCTCTGTCCATTTCGATGCCTAGAAAATGATTCAATGGCCCCTTATCCACGATGTCGAACTGACATCCTCCATAAGACGTTCCTCTTCAATATATCATCAACATAGACAACAATGATAATAATACTACCATCGTTATGCATAACATACATATATGCCGCAATCGTTGACACAAGGTACAAAACTTATGCTTTTTAAAACACGATCAAACTTCCAATGCCACTGTCTCCCTGACTGTTCTTTGTGAAGATTACAAACTTTCCTTGGATGTGCCTTGTCAACAAAAGGTATTCGTTAATACATAAAAATGTCTTCGTATAATTCTCCATAAAGATACGCTGTGGTAACATCAAGTTGGTGTAATAACAAGTCAAATTTAACTGCCAAGACATTAACTAAACAAAATATTCCCGAATATCTTGCCACAGGAGAAAAAGTTTCATTTAAATCGACTCCATATTTTTGTGCGCAACGCTTGGCAACAAGTTTAGCCTTATAATGCTCAATTTGCCTTATCTTATTTCGTTTAATGTTAGATTTAATTGTTTTTAGTCAAATCAACAATCGTCCAAGTGTGATTTTTAGCAAGAGAATCGAACTTTTCTCCCATATCTTGAAGCCATTTACCAATATCCTTTCCCTGAAGGGCTTCCTTCACCGTAGAAGGACATTCATTTTCAACATCTTTTAAAAAAATTTATCGAATTAGGCACTCTTATGTCTCTTTTAGACGCTTGGTTTTCGTTGCGAACTTTGCCACTTCTTAATATTCTACGACTTCATTAGATTTATTTTCCTCTTCCTGTTCTTCTTTTTTCTCCTCCTCTTCCTCCTCATTACCATCATTATTTGTATTAGCACCTTCATTCCAGAACCAGGCTCAACAGCAGGTGCAGCAGTAACATCCAAATCTGTAGGTCCCAAAGCATCTTCGAAAACATTTTCTGCATCAGTTTCTGTCTTGATTTGTGTTTCCTCGATTACACTTTTGGAAGATTCTTCAATAAAGTAATCACTTATTGACTCAAAGCTCTGTATTTCGATAAACATCACATACCGGCTTATGTATATTTTATCAGTTTTGCGATAGTGTAGCGATAGACTTTGGATTCTGTTGTGTAGCTAATCATTACGTATTCGATACCCTTGGAGTTGAACTTTGAGTTTTCTTGCCGCTTTTTTAATATGAATGCCTTACAACCGAATACTTTAAAATGTGAGACCGAACATAGAAATTCGGCGTTATTTCGCTTTCATAAAGTGAAATAGCGCCGAATTCGACGTTATTTCACGGCTCCGAAATTCGCTCAAAATCTTAGCGTCATAGCTTGATATTTGCAAAAGTTACGTAGACAAGAGTACATCTATCTCCGTGTGTGATGGCGATTTCTTACAATTTTAGAAATGGATTTAAATTTGCAACAACGAACTTGTACGAGTATTTACATTTTGCGTAAAAAACGGATTTAATGATGCGCGAACGTTGGAAATGTTGGAAAAGTGTTTCGGCAACGATTCTCTAAAGAAAACGGTCGTTTACCAGTGGCACGAGCGGTTCAAAAGTGCTCGTGAGTCAATCGAAGATGATGAACGCAGTGGCAGACCATCGTCATCGAAAACCGACGAAAACATTGATGAAGTAAAATAAAAAAATTAACCATCAGAGAGATAGCGGAGGACTTGAACATTGCCTAAGGATCCGTCCAAAACATTTTGGTTAATGATTTGGGTTTCCGTCGTGTAGGCGCAAAGTTGGTGCCGAAAGACTTCAATTTCATGCAAAAAAGAGACCGTGTTGACGTCGCAAAAGAGATGATTTGCGAGACTGAATCCGATCCCACATTCTTTAAAAGAATCATTACTGGAGACGAGACGTGGGTTTATGAGTACGACACGCAATCTAGACCTCAGGCAAGTGAATGGCGTTCACCAAATGAGCCGAGATAAACAAAACCACGTCATTTTCAGTCAAAAAGAAGGCAATGCTCACGGTTTTAATGGATTACAACGGTGTAGTGCATCATGAATTTTTGCCAGAAGGCCAGACAGTAAACAAAGAGTATTATTTGGGCGTTATGAGACGTTTGCGTGAAGCAATTCGCGGACAGAGACCAGAATTGTGGGCAGAAAACTCATGGATTTTGCACCATGATAACGCACCGTCGCACAGTGCCATCATTATTTGTAATTTTTTGACGAAAAATGCAACAAATTCCATCCAAAGGCCACCAAATTCACCTGATTTGGCTCCATGTGACTTCTTTCTGTTCAATCGAGTTAAAAAACCAATACAGGGAACGCGTTGCAGCAGCCGAGATTAAGTAATGGAAAAATCGCAGGAAGCACTGATGGACATACCGAAAACCGAATATAAAAAATGTTTCGACGATTGGATCAAGCGCTGGCATAAGTGTGTTGCAGTCGACGTGGATTACTTTGAAGGGGACAATATAGATTTAGGTTAGATGTATTTTTAATTTTCTGAATAAATTCCGGAAAATTTTTGATCAAGATGGTATGCCTTCCGATAAAACATGAGCATTGGTAGCTAGTGCGAAAACTGAGATACTCGTACATATTTTTATCACAGCATAGATGGCTTGTCGATCCACTGTCGAAAATCCTTGATCGGCTGGTTGACTTTGCTGCGGGGATTGTAATTGTTTTCTTTTTCGTACGTACAATGCTTGTGCTGGTGCTAAATTATTTGGTTCTGCTCCGTCTCTTCTATGTCGCTTCTTCGAGAAGCTTAATTGTTAGGTTCTCACACGTAGGTAAATTATCTCGGGCTCCTATCGCAAGAACAAAATTTTCATAGCTGTTGGGTAGGCTAGAGAATAAAATTATTGACAAAAGTTCATCTTACTGTTGCTCCAAGCAACAGTACTCCTTTGTTCTGGCTTTTTATGCAGTTCCACTTACTTATGACCATGAAACAGCACGTTTTTATTGTGGTTTGCAATTTCCATGACTTATAGTTTTTTCATCTAGTCTTTCAATCTGATATAAAGAAAAGGCCATTTCTATTAGTTGTTTAAATTTATTGTTACACTATCTTACCTGGGCTTATAAACTCTTATTGAAAAATCTAAGTCCAAGGTCTAACCAGTCTGAATTCAATGAGGTTACAAGACTAAAATAGTTGTACAAAATATGAGTCTGCATATGTATAGAGGATTACATAAATAGCTGTTGTAGTTTGACTTGTGATTGTAATGAGGAATTGCCAGTATTACAGTTTCAACAACAACCTGTGACAATATGCTATGGTCCGTTCTACCAGAGAGTGTTGTCGTTTAGGCTAGTAGGTAGCAGTCCACGGTATGCGAGATCAGCGAGGTTTTCCTTGGTTGGAACGTGTCTCAAGATACTAATACGCTGAATCTTTGCGTGACGATTACCTAGGAACGTCTTCCACTTCGATCGGGATGCCATGATCCATGCTGGGGTGTTCGCCGAATCTGACCAGGCGTATGTCCTTACATTGTCCGACCTCAACTTGGCTATATAGTTCAAGAGCGTGGCCAATTTCACCACTCCGCAAAGTTCCAACCTAGGAAGTGTCACGGTGTTTAGTGGAGCCACCCTGGTCTTAAACATTAATACGTGCATGTGAATGTTGGCGTCCTCATCCAAGACACGCCAATAAATGACCGCACCGTAAGCCTTCTCCGACGCATCACAAAAACCATGAAGTTCTACCTTTCGCTCCTTTTGCAGGTGAATCCATCTTGGGATACGGATCTTCCCGACCGAGTTCCAATTTTTTTTTTTTTTTTTTTTAAAGAACTTAACGCTCAAGTGGGTATGAATACACTTATAATGCCTCAGCATGTGTTAAGTTTTTTGGAAAATGGGATAGAGAGAGAAAGAAAGATGTTTGGGCTCAGTGGTTATTTCGCTCCATGGGTGGCATCCAATGGAACTGGATGCATCGTGATCTTCGCCTTCACGATGCAAGGCGAAATCATATGTTTTTTGTTTGATCTTTTTGTTAATAATGAAATGTCGCAAATTTTACATTCTAATTCCGGTTGTTGTTCGTATCTTTTCATATGTTTTTCCATAGACGTGTTTTTTGCTTGTTGCATTTGCGCAAGTTTCGTTTGTTAATGCATGAATTTCTCTAATTCTTGACAATGCGTCCGCCACTTTGTTTTCTTTGCCTGGTATGTATGAGATGTCGTACTGATAATCGGTCAGTATGATTTTCCATCTGATTAATTTTGAATAAGATTCTCTATTGTTTGATAACCAAATTAGTGGTCTATAATCTGTAGTAGTTCGAATTTTCTTTCGTATAAGTAATGTCTGAATTGTTTTACTGCCCATACTATGACTAGTAGTTCTTTTTCGGTTGTCAAATAATTTTGTCCGTGGCAGTTCAATGTTCGATGGATTAGAAAGATCTTAATGCATAATACTTTCTTTGGGTTAGGTTTAGTATCTTCACCGGTTACTATGTGACCTAAAAAATCTGTGTCCTTTTTGAGAAAGTCTGATTTATTGAGAGGTACCTTCAGATTTATTTTTCTTAGATTGTAAAAAAAATTAAAAATTATATTTTCTGTAGATGTTGAAAATATTCTACGCAAATGTTGCTTATGCGTTTTTTAGACCAAAAGGCATTCTGATGAATTAATAATGTCCGTTTGTAAAGCAGAAAGCAGTATTTTCTTTGTCTTTGTCTTTGATAAAATCCCTTACTTAAATCTAGTGTTGAGAAGTACTCGAAATATGATCTTCCCAATTTGTCTAGTATGTTTGTCGTTGTTCGCGCTAAAATGACGAAAGATATGAAAAATAAAAAGTGAAATAAAACTCCGGTTCGATTAAGACCATAAAAGAATGTTTATTGAGCGAGGTATGTTAAAAAGGAACTGCCGTCGTCGTTGGAGGTTGAGGAGAGACTGAAAAATATACATGTAGTACGTTTTGCAAGAGTAGTAGTAAATTATTTATGATTGTATTGAACATTCCGCCCACCTTGGAACGAATGGATAATAAGCTCAAAAATCATTTGATTTAGGATGAATTATCAATAGGGTCTTCATATGCATCTAGCAGTGGGGATATCTTGACAATAGTAAAGTAAAAAATCCGTCGGCTATTTTAAGAGTGACTACGCGCATCTTGCCGTCTATTCCTGGGTGAATATTTGTCACTCTTGCCAGTTTCCATTTGGTTGAAGCTAGTTTCTCATCCCTGATAACGACTAAGTCACCCATCTTGAAGTTACATAGAACTGAAGTGAATCCGTTTCGATCGACGTGGAACCTGTACAAGGTACTCCGCACTCCATCTTCTCCAGAAATTTTGCCTCAAATTGGATATTAGACACCATCTGCTTGCAAGGTTTGCCCTAAAGTCGCTCATATCAGGCTCAGGAATCGTTTTCAGCGGCTCCCCAATCAGAAAGTGTTCTGGGGTCAGAACAAGAAAGTCGTTTACGTCAGAAGATATAGAACAAAGAGGTCGGCAGTTTACATAAACCTCTATCTCTGCTAAAAGAGTTGAATACTTCTCAAACGTCAATATATTGTCTCTTAATGTGCGGCGCAGATGATATTTGACACGTTTTACTGCAGATTCCCAGTAGCCGCCCATGTGAGAAGAGGCTGACGGATTAAAGTGCCAGGCAGTGCCGTCGTCTGCGAGATGTTTGGCTAACGCTTTCTTTGATGGCTTCAGATAGCAAGTTATTGAGCTCCTTCTCAGCACCAACAAAATTGGTGCCATTGTCGCTGTATAACTCCTTACAATGACCGCGACGAGATACAAATCTTTTGAGTAAAACAATAAACGTTGATGAAGACAGATCGCTGCCGAGTTCCAAATGCATAAAACCTGTTGCCATGCAAATAAAAATTGAAATGTATCCCTTCACAGCTTTCGACCCTCGACGAAGATGTATTGGACCCGCAAAGTCCACACCGCTGCACCGCTGCGTTGAAAGGGTCTGCAAGCTACAACACAATGACCCAAAAGTGATTCTGAAGCATTACCTGCATAGTTTGTGGCCCTGCGTGAAGTGTTATGCAATGAATGTCTTCACAGATTAGAGTGGTGATCCTTGCGGTTCCTGGTAGTGGTATAGGATACTTTTTGTCCGGTAGTAATGCTGAATTGCACAGCCTTACGTACATCCTGAGCAGCCCTTTTTCATCTAAGAATGGATGCATCCTTAAAAGCTTGCTGTGGCGACTCAAAGGCTGGTTAGACTTAAGGTGTCGAACGTCATTTGCGAAGAAAGATGCTTGAGTAAGCTCTACCCACACGATAAGAACTTCATCTAATTCAGAAAGTTGTAGAAGTTTGCTTGTACGTAAACAACTGCGATTTGTATTTTTGCGTATTTCAACAGCAAGGCGAGCGTTGTACGAGTATAAGAATCGTAAAACATATGCGGTGAAACGCTTCAACTTCCTCAAAGACGAGTATCGATGAAATCGATAGGTGGTGGTACTTGCTGCGCACTTGTTCTGAGCGTTGATCCATGTTGATTGAGAAAATCTGTTGTTGAGGCCATGTAGATTTTTGCAGAGTAAGCCAACGTGGACCATTCCACCAGAGAGGGTGATCAGCTAAACGATTCGGTAGAACACCACGTGTGGCACAGTCAGCTGGGTTTTCTGTAGATGGAACGTGAAACTAGTATTCTGCGGGTATATGTAGTTTGTTGGATCAGTGACACACGATTAGCCACAAAAGTACACCATTTACCAGGATGTTGTCGTATCCACGCGAGTGCTACACTGGAGTCAGTACATCCATATACGTTTCGGATGTGCTTTTCCAAAGTGGGCGTTATATGTTTGATAAGTTGTACTAATAAGGCACCGCCGCATAGCTCCAAGCGTGGCAGAGACAACATCGTTAACTTCAGTAGAGCGACCCTTGTTTTAGCCGTTGGAAGGTGGAAAGATATTTTTCCGTCGGGAGAAACTGTGCGGATATATACGGCAACGGCGTATGGAGCTTGTGATGCGTCGGCAAAGCCATGTAGATCTACTATGGCGTTAGGGATACCGATACGGACTCACCCCAGCACTTTGATTGCAGCGAGGCTCGTGATATGGTCCTTGTGGTGAGACCGTTGACGTTTAACATCGTCCGGCGCAACTTCATCCCAGTCCACCTTCGGCTTCCGCAGACGTTGAAATAGCATCTTAGGTATGATTGTACAACTTGCAGAGAGCAGCTTAGTGGATCAAACAACTTTGGTGCATCTGAAAGAAATGAACGTTTAGTAAGGTTTGTGGTGTGTAATTCATGGACCTGAACGATACGGACTCACCTCGGCAGTTTGATTGCAGCGAGGCTCGTGATATGGTCCTTGTAGTGAGACCATTGACGTTTAACATCGTCCGGTGCAACTTCATCCCAGTCCACCTTCGGCTTCCACAGATGTTCTTACGCTGTCTGGCTCTGAGAAATCCAAAGGCTGAAGGATTTCTCTTTGATCTTCTGGAACAGCATTGATGACGAGTCGAGAATTCGTTGACCATTTGCGAAGACAGAAACCACCGTGACTCAATATTGTTGAAACCTGAGCTTGACGTAGGCACAAACCAGTTTCCTCAAAACAACCAGTTAGCAGGTCGTCCATATAGAAATGATGCTGCAGAGTAGTCCTGGTCTTCGCCTAGTGCGGTTTGTTGGATACACTTTACTGTGAGATGAGAAGACGAGGCAACTCCGTAGGTGACAGTTAAAATTCTGTAGTCCTCGATGAGACCGTGGGGAGAGTCACGCCAGACAATTCGTTGGTAATCTACGTGTTCTTCGCCGATTCGAACTTGGCGATACATCTTAGCTACATCGGTGCTCATGGCGAAACGGTAGGACCGCAATCATATCAGCGCTAGCAAAAGATCTAATGGAAAATGGGGGCCAATCATTTGAGTGTTGTTCAGGGAAAAGTCAGTAGTGGTACGGCATGACGCGTTGAAAACAACTTTCAACTTAATTTTTGTGCTGGCTTCTTTGATGATCGCTCTATGTGGCATATAGTAATGCTTGCCAGCTGCAGGAACATGTTTCACCTTTTCCATATGACCTAACTCTACGAATTCATGGATGCAATCCTTGTACTTGGTCCTGAGTTGACCGTCTTTGGCGAAAAGCTTTTCCGTTCGGAAGAGAGCACGGCAGTAGGACGTGAATCACCCAGAGGGCACTCAGACTTAAACGGCAATTTTACAACCAGCAACCGAAAAGGACAGAATAAAAGAGGTACTATCCTTAAAATTAATTAAAAAACTTTATGTCAACAGTACCAAACAAATCGATATCCTGGAAACCAAACTAAGGTCAGCCTGTCCATCAACATTATTCTGACAACAGCGATACTCATCATCCTGACATTTACATCAATTAGAATATTTATATGCATGATATTAAATCGTAAGAATGATAAAAAGAAACAGGACAACACATTAGCTCTAGGAATAGAACTTTACAATAACTACTTCGAACGAGGACGTTCAAATCTAAGGGCGGAGGAGTTAACGAACAATACGTTGAGCTCACGAGAGGACAGTGTGACCACGTTTTTTTCCCACAATTCGTTCGCCACATGCCGGACATATGTATGTAAGACCCAAAACCTGTGTCACCGGACGACACCGATCAACGGAAATGCTGACGATGCGTCTGGGATGGATTAGAAACATAAGTATCATAGGTAGTAAAAAATTATTGTTAAGTTAGTTCTTAAGTGACCGGGAAACGGTAAAGTTTATTAAATAAAAAGTTTTTTTTTTAAACTAAATGAACTCAAAATAATTTAGTTTATGTAATTAGAACCTGAACTTAAAGTTATTGCAACTAATTTTTATTTAATAAGTTGATTTACAAGGCCCTGCGCTGAAAAGACTGTATGCTAGAAGAACAAATGTGTTATGAATAATGTTAAAAGTCAAAACTTTTGAGCTTACTTACTTTTTCCAGTTTCACAAATTTCTTTGTTCATTTCACACTCGTTTGGAAATGTACGGCGTTCGTCATCATAATAGGCACAGATAGGATTGTTGTCATCTGGGCATTCAGAAGAACATAATTTCTGGCATTCATCTTTAGTTAGCTTTTGTAATTCTTTAAGAAAAAATTCGATTAGTTAACGTATGTAGGTACTCGTATATTAATAATGAAACAAATGCGTGCAGTAATCCACATGAGACACACGTGCAGTAAAATATGACATTTCACCGCATCGAATTTTGTTATTGTTCCTCAAACTTCATCAATACATTTTGCGAAAAAAAATATACAAAATTCCGGTATAAACAAACTGTCATTTTCAAAATACGTGGGATGACTTAAAATGTACTAAATTATATTAATTTGCAATTCTATTACATCCGGCTTGCAATAAGATTACAATTTACGTAAGCACGTGTGTTCTCCAGTTTTAATTCACGTGTGTTTCAGGCATATTTAAATAGGCTTAGCAATCACCCACTCACCGGGCACATAGTCATTTCGACGGTCACAATTTATTCTATTAAAGTTACATTCATTATCAATAACTTTGCATGATTTGCCATCAGTAGCCCAAACTCTTTCTCCATCACCAGAGCACCGGTATGCTATTAAACATGGCCTTTCTCTAGCTTGTAAATCAACGATAGTATTTATTAGAAAGAATAACGCTACAGGAATAGCCGAACGACCCATTTTACTGAACTACCAGCACGAAAAACCTTTTTAATACTCCAGCAATCTGCCGCAAATTAGTAAGCTCTTCAAAGCTTATGTACATTCCACGTAGTCAGGGAGTTTTTCCAGAGTATAATAACGTCAAACAGGTTTCATTATAACTTGTACGTATTTGCAAGTACCCCTATTATATGTACATATTTGTAATTATGTACCGACGTATGACACACTGTGTATCTGTTTTTATAGGAAATAAGAATATTATGTTCTTATAGCTTTTGTGATGCGAGAAACACTCGTTTAACATCAGTTATTTAATTTTCAACTGAAGAGTAATTTGAAAGAGAGCTTTGTTGCCGAAATATCCAACAGCGATTTTTTTTACCGGAAGTGATTGAGTTCTGTCAACTCTAAGTTCAAGCTCCGGGTTGGAGGACAACATCAACCAGATAGCCAAACAGTTAAAATGTTCCCGAAAGGTTATTTACAATGCCTTACGTCATGTGGAGCTTTATGGGAATGCCGAAAATGTTACAAGAGATCCGAGTCCAAGGAAAACCACAATGGAATAGGACAGTCTGATCTACAGAGCTAGTGCCGCCAACCCATTTTTGAGCTCTAAAGCAATAAAGAACAGCGTTTTTGCAAATCATTCCATTTATGTGTCGGATAGAACTATCGGATAGAAGAAGGCGTCTGTAGAAAAAAAAAACTTAAGAGGATACATCGCACAAAGAAAGCCACTCGTAACAGACAAAAATTTAGAACTAAGGAAGTCGTTTGCAAAAGACCACATTCACAAATCGATGACTTTTTGGAAAAGAGTACTGTGGAGTGATGAATCCAAGTTCTGCAGGTTCGAAAAAAGGTATGTATGGCGTCCACCTAATCCGCGATACACACTAAAAACAGTCAAACACGGTGGAGAAAGTGTGATGGTGTGGGCTGCTTTTTCTTGGCATGACGTGGGACCAATTGTGAAAATAGACACGAAAATGGATCAACACGTCTATTGCAGAACATATGATCCCCTTTGCCGAAGAAAATATGCCACTAATATGGCCTTTTATGTATGACAACGATCCTAAGGGCACTTCTCGCATTGTGAAGAGTTATCTTAGCGATCAAAATGTCAGCGTCTTGAAACGGCCAGCCCAGTCTCCGATCTGAATCCGATCGGGAACCTGTGGAACGATGTCGAATATCACATTGAGACAATAAAACCGCGAAATGCATCTGAGTTGTGGAACCAGATTCAAATCACATGGACATCTATTCCTAAAGAACGTTGTCAGGCTTTAGTGCAGAGTCTTTCAAGAAGATGTGCAGCTGTGCTAAAGAATAATAACTCGACAAAATACTAACTTCTACGTTGTGTCTAAAAGGCATTTCATATTGTTAATGCAATGCAATGTAATGTGCTATTTCTGTGGCCAGGCATAGTTTTACAAATGTGTGTTTAACTTTTTTATTTTCAGGAAAATAATCTCATCTTTTCGTGAATTAAATGAACTTTTTGAACGCTAATAAATAATATAAGTAAATAGTCTTCATCTTGATTATATTCTGCCCTTTTATTGTATGCTATTTACGTTTCCACCACTGTATATGTACCACTACTATACTTGGTCTGAAAAGAAATATTAGCAAAGTTTAGTTCTCTAATTGTATATACGGACATATTTTAACATCCTAATTATTATTTATTAAAATATAAATGACCAGTAATAGTAATAAGTCACTAAATAAATAAATACATACAAATGCAATGGAGGCGATGTATCCATATCAAAATCCAGTAAAATACGCAGATCAAATCATAAAATTAACCAAACATATCAGTCTTATGTATGATAGTTTCTTTCAAAGAAATCGATAAAGGCAACTAGGAAAAAAGTATTAAGTTCTTCTTGCAAATACCACCGTGCAGAGCAGGTATATGGTATTGAGGGATATCTCTCTGATTCTTACTCAGTTAGTTCGAGGTTGACCTGGGCCCCAACTATCGAGCCTGTGCAATTAACCCAATTGCGCACTTCAATTCGGTTGAGGTCCCATTCTACTTGTACACGCCACCTAAGGTGAGCTCCTCCTCTACTGCGTTGTCCCTCCGTTAGCCATCTCAGGAAACTGATGCGCAGTTTTCTAACTATGTCGATGTCGCCTTACAGCTCGAATAGCTCGTCATTTAACCTTCTTCTCCAAAGCCCGTCAACGCAAAAGGAAACGGATTATTTTTCGAAGAATTTTTCTCTCGAAACGACTGAGGATATCTTCATCCGCGTTCAATAGGGTCCATGCTTCTGCGCTATAAAATAGGACTGGGATGACCGAGGTCATGGATAGAGTCTCCTTAGTTTTTCGGGATAGAGCCTTACTACTCAATTGCTTCCCTAGCCCAAAGAAACAGCGATTGGTTAGAGTGAAGCTTCATTTTATTTCAACTGAGATGTTGTTGTGGAATTTTCTGGTCTGAAACCGCACTAATAAGGGACAATCAGGTTGTTGAAGAAAGGTTTCAGACATTCACATAATATGGCAGCTAAGATCTTAGAATGTTGAGAAGGCTTATATTTCTTTAGTTGGTTTAGAGGTCTCCTTATTTGTGGATCGGGAAAACCATGCTGAGATTCCATTCATCAGGCATACAATCTTCTGCTCTCCATTTCCAGCAGCTTTGGATACCTCGGCCGGTATGTCGTCAGGTCCTGCTGCTTTATTGGATTTCAACTTAGATATTCCTATCCTTACTTCGTTTTGGTCTAGTGGACTGAAGTTTTGGCTATCAATTGCCAGAAGTGCTGTCATGTAGATGTCCCCCTTCTTACCCTAGCGTTAAAATCACCTAGTACGATTTTAACATGAATCCGTTTTTATCCGATGCCATTAGTTGATTTGTCACATCTTTTTAATCTCTTCCGTGTGGGGTTGTGAGTCCTATGACGGCGACAGACAATATTATGCTACTTTCCAAACGTGCCTCTACCATTTTAGCCTGCATAAGAAAGGGTTTACCCAAATAAGGTTAGAATACCTTCAAGGTCTGAGGCTACGTTAGAAACACTTAGACAACTTTAACGGAAAAATTTAATATGTGCGTTTGTCTACATAATTAAGAGTGTATAATGGACTAGTTCTTTGCCTGAGTGAGTAAGTATCCTAAATTGTTTTCTTGTAGGGTATTGTAAACTCAGGGAATATCTGACGAAAATAGGTATTGCAGATGAAAACCTCTGCAGATTCCGATCCAGATCATATTCTGCAGCCCTTTGATGCACGGAGTAAGGAATAAATTGAATATTTGAAAACAAATTTGAACATAAGAAAAATATACCATACTCGTATATCATATAACATAAACTATAAATCCACCCAGAATTTGATAATATTGTGAGAATCATAAACGAAAGTGGACCGTGGAAGGTGCTCGAGGATTGATAAATTTGCAATGGCTAATTCAAATATAAACCTCTGAGAAAATATAATGCCAGAATCTCCTATCGATAGTGGTCAACCTCTAGGGGAACAAATAAATATAAGATCGTGATTTTCCGCACCCTCTCTAGCGTGTACTGTTATAGTGAATGACTAGAGAGAAAGTAGCCCCTTTTTGAGGCCGATTTCTCTTCTGGAAAGAAGTATGTAATATTGTGTTAAAATGTCGTGGTAGACCCAATCCAAATGACGGCCTAATTAACCTATATAATCCTTATTTCATTTTGTACATGACTCCACTAAACCGAAAGAGGACTTTATAAAAGATTGTTTGAACACCACGGCGAAAAATTCGAGGATGGCGTAAATATAGTCTTCAGATGTTTGACCGTCAAACAAAACTATCAACAAATTAGATTTTAGATTAAGATTTTTATTCCATTTCAAATTTACAAATTCATTATTATACAATTAATTATTCTTAGAACCAAAAATTTAAAAGGTACATTCACAGGTATTAAGGTAGTTTTTTAGAATTTTAACTATGAATTTTGCAGTTACTTAATATACATGGATATGAGTGTATTGAAATGGTTTCTTTTGAACACTTGATGGTACCTACTTGGATTATTGAATATATTAATTAATTTCATGAAAGCCGCGATAAGAGAAAGAAGACATTTTTGTTACATGCAATGAATGGTAAACAGTATAAAAAGGAAGGCAAAAAAAAAATTTGGCGGTGAAAAGATGAATACGTAGGAATTGTAATGAAACACATATAAACATTAAGAAATGGCCTGCGTTAGTTCTTCTACGCGTGAGCTGTAAAGTAGCCAGATTCTTAAGTTCTTAAGGAATCTAAATTTACTTTGGATAAGACTGCACATATCTAGGGGAAGTCTGTTGTATATTAAGGCTGCTATAATGGTTGCAAATCGTCTGTAGTGCTCTTTGTTCACTCTTGGCACTGTGACTACAGACGGTTGCCTAAAAGTATATCTTAAGATACCACCTCTTCTGCGGTTCAAATAACCGCCTCGTAAATAAAACATTCTCATCACTTTATAAGCAAATAGGTGTCTGAGGGGCAATATATTAATAGATTGAAACAATGGAAATGATGGCTTCCATCTGGATTTAAACCGCATTACACGAACTACCTTCTTTTGGGCGGTGATAAGAGGTTGTAGGTTTTTAGCATAGGTCAACGAGAGTTGACAAGCGCATAGTAAATAGTGGTCAGTAGATTTTATTGCAAATCTATTGCATTACTATATGGGTAAGACACAACGTCAGTATTATAGATACCCTAACGACTGGTCGTTCGGGCATAGAACTTGGAAATTTCTAATGTGCCCAAGGAAATGCTCGTATGAGTGAATGCACTGGATCCAATTTTTGATGGTTTTTTCGCAGATATTATATCAATTTCACGTCGGATGCAGGCTAAATAAGCAAGTGCGTGCTGGACTAAGAGCCCGTCACAGTGCCCACATTCTAATATGAAGGAGATAAAAAAAAATGTGAGGAACTCCCAGCGTCGAATAATAACGGATTCACTGTTGATAAACTAGATAAACAATTAAAGGACAACGGCCTCTGGATCTGCACGTGGAATGTTCGGACACTTAGCAGACCGCATGCAACCGAACACCTAACGGAAATCCTCGACTGCTACAAAGCAGACATAACTGCCAGAAAAAAGAATATGAAAAACTGTCATATCTACTATGGAGAATGTAACAGAAAACCAGCGCGACTTGGACAGCAAACGCAGCGTTTATTCGGATGCAGTTTCGGTGTAAGAGGAATACTTAAAGAACAAGCCTCAGGCATGTATGCGAACGACTGAAGATGATTCGTATAACGGGCAAGTTCGGCAAAAAAAACCTCATAAACGCCCACGTCCCGACAGAGAAGGACGACCTGACCAAAGAGTGCTTCTACAAGCTCCTCGACAAGCTAGCCCATAGAGGGACCTGGCTGACTCCTGATCAATAAACAACCAACCAAATCGAGCATATTGCGAACGACGCAAGGCAGTCCCCAGTGTTGGATATCCCAACGTTCCGAGCAGCTAACATCGACTCGTACAATTGCATTGCTGTAACCGACATCTGTAACAGCCCGAGACCGTCGAACCATTGTGAATATTTCCAAGATGCAACGGCTATAATCGCAAGAAACCGCCAGGGCCTTCTCCGATTGGTAATCTCTCGAGGAGTCCAATACCGCCTACATTGAACGCAGAAGACCAAGGGCATCATTGCTAAAGAGCAATCAGAGAGGCCGCCTCTGATGTACTGGGTTTCACCCTGCCCCAATGAAGAAACCCCTGACTTGATGACGAGCCACTGGATGTACAAAGCGGCCCCACAGAAAAGAGAGAAAGGGGCACGCGAGCCCAACGAACAGAAAAGCAGAGAAGATTATAGGCTCCTCAGAAGAAAAACGAAAGAGCAGGAAAAGACCTTAGAGAAGTGCTTCCAGAAGAATGAAGTTCAGAAACTTTACCAAAAATAAAGCTAACATACCAAAGCTGGATGGAGAAGAAAACCTCATAGTACAACCACAGCCATTGCTGAGAATCTGGAAAGGTTGTTTCTGCAGACTGTTAAACGGTGATGACGTAAAAGCAACCATCGTCAGCCAGAATAAATCATTCAACCTGAGCCAAGGGCAACATGAAGTCAGGACAGCCATTTCCAAGCTTAAGTCTAACAAAGTTTCTGAACCCGATAGCTTAACTGCCGAGCTCTTTAAGGCAGCAGGTAAATGATTTAATACGGAGCATACATCCACTCATCTCCAAATATTGCCGGGCGAATGGAACCTCTTGTATTGCTTATCCGATCCTTAAGAAAAGAGATCCCTGCGTTGTCAAGTGATTTAATCAACGCCGTTCTTGAAGGGATTGTGCGAAACTCAGAAGTTAACTCCAGAGCGTCATCTTCAAAACCTTGTTCTTTTACCCGCATATACTCACTATATAGTCGACATTGACATAATGGGAAGAACACAACGAGCTGTCATCGGAGCGTTTGTGGCTATTGAAGTAAGAGCGGCAAAAATGGGTTAAGCGGTCAATAAAAAAAAACCAAGGTTTATGCTATCAACAAAACATCGACGCCTAGGGCAAAACGTCACGATAGGCAGCTACAACTTTAAGGTAGTATATGACTGTACTTATCTTGGCTCCGCTATCAACTCCGTCAACGACACCAGCGCAGAAATCATGCGAAGAATCACTCTTGATAATTTAGAAGCGTTGAGTTGGTATCAAAAACGAGCTCAATTATTCTTTTTCGTTATGGAGTCCACGAATTTTCGAAGCCATTCTAATGGTACCTTGCAGTTGCAATTCCTGATCTAAGAACGCCTAAAAATAGTCGTATATATGTAAGGGGTGTTTTTTTTTATTGAAGTTTGGTTTTTAAACTGGCAATACTATTTCTACAGATTGTCAATTTGACAGTTGTTTTGCCATTTTGCGATGAATAGAACAACGCGCGCAAATTGTGCAAACTTGATTTGAAAACCATGGCTCGGTTCGCCAAACTTATTACTCGCTGCGTCCATTCTACGGTCGATATAATCGTCCATCTGAGCAAGTTATTCGCAGTACAATGAATCGTTTTTTTTTTTTAAAAGAACTTAACACGCAAGTGGGTATAAATACACTTATAATGCCTCAGCATGTGTTAAGTTTTTTGGAAAATGAGATAGAGAGAGAAAGAAAGATGTTTGGGCTCAGTGGTTTGGGGAGTCTAAATTCTTAGTGGAAGTTGGCTTGATGTTGATTTCTAGTCAACTACTCATCTTACTTGATTTTCGTTAACTGAAAAATTGGGTGATATGTCTTTCGGGCGAGGCTGGGATTCGAACACCGAACTTTCCGATTTGGAAGCTAGTCCACTACCACTTGAGCAACGGCCACCCACACCCTAGTGGATAATATGGATCCCCAAAGATAACAAACAGTGACAACAGAAGAAGTTATTGCCGTTGTGGAGCGCTGTGTTAAGGAGAATACGAATGAGCCGATTCGCCATCGTGCACAGCAATTTGAGTTACGCCCATCCACTTTGTGGAAGATTTTACGAAAAGATTTTGGCTTAAAAGCTTATGCAAGAGTTGACACCACGCGTCGTGGGTTCGGTTAATGGGCCGAAAATATGATTCAGCTTGATCGTCATTTTCAACGCAAAATTGTATTCTGAGGCCCATTTTTGGTTAAATTGATATGTAAACAAGCAAAATTGCTGAATTTGGAGTGGAGAAAACCCAGAAGCCTTTGTCGAGACGCCCTTACAACCATTAAAACTCACTGTTTGGTGTGCTTTATGGGCTGGTGGAATCATTGGCCCATTTTCTTTAAGGACGATGGCGGCCAGAATGTTACCGTCAATGGAGAGCTCTATAGAAACATTATTTCTGACTTCTTCGTTCCTCAGTTGAATGGCATTGAAATAACAGAGCTTTGGTTTCAACAATATGGCGCAACATGCCACACGGCGCGCGACACCATCAATTTAGTACGGCGAACATTTGCTGAGCGCATAATTTCGCGTAATGGACCTGTGAACTGTCCTCCAAGATCCTGTGATGTCACACCTTTAAATTATTTTCTTTGGGTTATGTGAAGTCACTAGTATATGACGATAAACTAGAGACGTTATACGATTTGGAAGTCAACACTCGCCGTGTTATTGCTGATATACGGCCCCAGCTATCGAAAATTGGACTTCACGATTGCGCTTCATTCGAACTAGCCAAGGTATGCATATGCCATATAATTATCTATTAAATAAAGCTAATATAATAGCCATTGTCATTGGCTTCAAGTATTTTATTTCATATTGAATTTGTATACCTCTAAAAAAAACACCCTTTATATTGTATTTACTTATGTACATATGGTATATGCAAACAGCAAAGGATTCCTCCGTATGTTTTTTTTTGATTAGGCTATTGTTAGGTCTACAGCACTAATTACAATGTTCAGAACTATGAAAAAATTGCACTGAAAAGAATCAACTAGAATTACTTTTTTGTCGTATCATGAAAAAATAACAATTAAATAGCTCCCTTTGTAAGGCCCTGGATCAAATACAGTGCCCTTATACGCATTATTGTTCTCAAGTCGAGAATTTGGTTTGGGTTACTGACGGGTCAACATGTGAAGTTTTTACAAACCAATGCATTTTCAATAGTTCGATATGCTTTCGTTTGCAAGTGAATGCTCTAATGAATGTAAAGAAAGGTATTACTATTGCATTTAAAATAGAAAATTAAAATAGTGGTTTTGTGTGTTTATTTTAAGAATACAAAGAGGTAAGTAAGGAGGAATGTCAAAAACTGTGTAATTACGAGTGCCCAGAAGATAGTGTCCAGGTTTGCGGTTTCTATAAAAATCAATTTCGGACATTTGCCAATGAATGTGAAATGAACAAACATAATTGTGAAAATGGCGAGCGTAAGGAGTTACATTTATAGATTTTCTGAACACTAAACCAATAACTAATTTTTTTTTTTTCAGAAAACACACTTATAAGTTTAACCCCTTGTCTACCGCACCAGATGGGATACAAATCTTTTGATCTGGTATAAATTATGGCAAATATAACAATTTTGAATTAATAATTGTGAGTGGTACAAATTTGTTAAGAACCCATTTATTAAAAAAAAAAATTGTTTCGTCACTGCGAATGAGCCGGGTTATAATCGGTCAAAATAAAAATTGGTTTGGTGGTTTTGGTGGTTTGGCATATTATTTTTCTCCCGCTTTATAATATCCTATTTAGTATTGATTTTGAAATTTAACAAAATAAAAATTGTTACGGGTTTTTCCCAAAGATATGTCAGATTGTATGTTTATTTATATTGCAAAATGATTATGTTGGTTCAAATGATAGAAGTTAACATGCATACCCAGCCACGTATCTGACTGAAATATGAGAAGGCTCAATTATCCAGTCAGACATTTTTGTATTTTTTGCCGGCATGCGCGAACCTGCATAAGCTTTTCATCAAGGCTATTGGAGTCAATTGTGCCGAGGTTAGAGTTTTAGCATTAGACACATTTTTAGGTATTCTGATTAAGTTTATTAAACAACTATTTTATAACGTAAAAAAAGTGTTTCATTTTAATCCAAGCCGCGGGGCTTGTTCCAAAAAGGTCAATACCATCATAAACGAGCAAGAAACCCTTCCTTACCAAATCGTCGTGGAAGCCGTAGAATACGGGCCACTCTCCCAGTCTACAAATGGAACTTTATTGCTATACTTCTTATTAATTCCGAAGGTTGGGCCTAAAATTTTTCAACCAGTGAACGCTTGTGACGGAAAACATGATGTTTACCAAAGAAGTAAAGTTTGCTCGTAAAATTGCTTTTATTCCATCTCCTTGCATCCAATGCATCACGCATTAAAAGTAGTGGCAGGCGAACTGATTAGGCATGTGCCAGCCCTTGACGACTCTCTGACAGAATCAGTCAACATTCAGCCAGGCGAGTAGAGATTACTCAAAGCATCGAACTTATCGAGTTGTAGAGGCTGAATTATGTCAATGACTCTCGATATGTCATCCAGATGAGTCCTGAAACTAAAGGATGCTCACTCCTCCATTCGCCATCATCCTTCGCCATTTTCTTCCTTCCTTCTCTTTCTCCCATGGACTGAATAAAAATCTTATACGACCCGTGCCGTTGATCAACCTGGCTGATAATAATACCAGACGGTAATGCGGTGACTACACGGACTACCGGTAAGACTCCTGCAATGCCGAGCAAAGGCAAAACTGTGCCAGCCCATGGTGCTCCTTTTAGGCATGGCTTGTATTGAACCCCGAACCGTCCGATTGGGAAGCCAACACAATACCACTTGTGCCCGGCTGATAATCAACCTCCTCTTCCTTTAATTGAAACAGAAAATACAGCCTCAGATTTCGGAGCATCGATATCCTGGATAGCGACGACTAAAAGCTTTCCGTGATGACAGCCGAGTTGACGGTCAAAACGTGGTGACAGCCGACGACGAATCAAAAAGAGATACTTTACGATCAGAGGATACAGGTGAGCTTTTAGGCACATATTCAGAATCGGAGGACTCAAATTTTATTTATTTATTTACAAAATAAAATATTATACATGATTATGTTTTCCACGAAGCCTATTTGTAATGTATTGGATTTGATATTGGAGGTTGGATTTCAAAAGTGGAATAATTATTTTAGTGTAAGCTTATTTGTAATTTAACTGACAAGAATTTTCATTTTTAATTTTATATTAATTTAAGTTGGAAGGAAAAAGTAATTTTTTAAAAGCTCCATTCTTGTTTTGAGTTTTACGATGCCTCTAAGTTTAGCTGAGAATTTATACCCTAGTTGTCTTCTTCCGTATGTGTTGTATGATATTTGGATTTGAAGAAGTCCCTGAACCCGTCTTCTGATGTTTTATTCATGGTTAATGGTTAATGCTTTTCTTAATACTAGAGAAATAACGTCATTTTAAATCTATTTTCAACATAAAGAATTTTGGAGATATGAGGACTTTCGGCTGTGATAAGTTTGCAGTCGCTGAAGTTTTTGTAAGCATTGGAAGCTTTGTCCCATGCAAGTATTCAGTATCTTTGCTTTGATTAAAATAGGGCATAAAAAGCCTGTTTTAGGACACGTGGCGTCGAATAAAACCGTAAATAAGATAAACAATATGGAGGTCTTCTTAGGCGCGAACGTAGGTTGTCAATATGCTTATCCCAAATTAGGCGAGTCGATTATCATTCCAAGATACTTGTAGTTTTCGACGATCTCTATTGGTTGGTTCGAAAATGAACTTCAACATGTATGACATGTTGAGGAGGTTTCTCTGGTTTTTTGTAGTTATATTACGGTTCCTTCAGATTAACCTACATCACTCCAAAGTAGTTAACTAGCCAACTTCCACTAAGAATTTAGTCTCCCCATTAAATGTTGGATACCACTCATGGAGCGAAATAACCACGGAGCCCAAACATCTTTCAAACAAAAGGGTTCGTCCGCACTCATTCTGGGTCTATACAAAGACGCAGAGGATATCATAATCCAGGAACCATGGATTATGGAAGGTGTGGTTCGTGAACTTGGGACATCTAATTATGTTCCGTTCTACGCAAAAGACGAAGGTACGATTAGAACTTGTATATCAGTGAAACGTAGCCTTAACGTACTTTTACTTCCTAATCTCAGCGACCCCGACGTAATTGTTGCTAGACTGGAGACTGCTAAATGTACCAAGTGGCTGGCATCGACATGTCTTCACTGTGACAACTAGAAAAGGTGGTCTTGGAAGCTGGAAGGCAAAAAACTGGCGTTATCATTGGATGCAATGCCACCTCACATCACACGGTATGGGGCGGTACCGACACTTACAATAGAAGTGAGCAATTTTTCGATTTATGGGTATGGGGCGGTACCGATACTTACAATAGAGGTGAGCAATTTTTCGATTTATTGTAAGTACTGACCTCATTCTTTGCTATATTAGCAATGAGCCCATCTTCATATCTAAAAACCGACAAGAAGTGCTAACGAAAATGGTAACGAACTACCAGATCACAGATACATCCAAATCAGTCTGAATGATGCTCTCCCGCCGCTCCATTCCGGAATTACCAGAAAACTGATTTGCCAATACACAGAGGGAGACTTTTAAAGTTACTCTCCACTGAACTGATTTTACTACGCCTCTCAATCAGACACTGGCTGCTTCCTGTCCTCTTATTCAACTTAGATGCAAGAAAAACCAACAATGATAGACATCAGCACTGGCACCGCTTGGAAATGTTTCAGGAAACTTTCCAAACAAGCAAAAAGCATAAGAAAGGTGACAGACTGGGACTCAAATAAGGAATCCCTCAAAAGTCAAAGCGACAATCCTGGAGGTCATTCTGTGCCAAAATAACAGAAACTGCTGAGACATAGCAGCAAAGACAAATACTTTCTACAAATCCTACGATCCCTAGCTGTTTGAAAAAAAACTGATAGCTCTTGGACAACCCCAAGTGAGGAATAACTCAACTTGCGACTGAACACGCACTTTCCGAGTAGCTCGCTATTTACGGCCAGTAATAATCTTAGAAGGGCTACTGTAGCCGCGACTAAAATTCACGGTTCTATTACAAAAGATAAGCAGCTCTGGGCTCTGCATAGCTTCACAGCATCCTAGTCTGCTGGCCCGGATGTTCTAATACCTGCTGAGCTACTCAGATATCATCCTGAAAATGACCTACATTTCCTGCCCTCTCTAAACGAACCGTACCAACTTAGTCTTTTCCGGTGCAGTGAAATATCTGGGTCTTGCTTTAACTGAAAATCTAATATTCAGAAAAGAGTAAAGCAAGCTACAGTACTTAGCTCTATTCTCTTGTAAAAAACCTCAAAGAGGTTTGTGAATTAAGATTCTAAATCTTTTTTAGTACTTAGAACAAATAATTCATATGATACTGTTAACTGCACCAAATTGAACAAAGTCTAAAGGACAGCATGTCTGTGCATAAGCGAAGCTTTACGTACTACTCCCCCGGCGGCACTGGACATCTTGTTGCAATTGACACTCCTTGATATTTTCAGCTGGCGGCCTAGTACTAGAAAAACAAGTACTTCGAGATATTTCCTGGCCATAATCTTTTGGGATATCATATTTGAGGTCCTGAGGGACCATTGAAAGCAATAAAAAAATAAACCTTTTGAAAATCCTACAGTGGTCTAGGCACTTAAAGGGACTACACAGTGGAAAAAAAAACTATTTGCTTCCGCTAATTTTTTTAATACATTAGAAATACTTGAAGAGAATATCGATTACATTATGCAAAAATTTTGGTTTGACAAAGGCATCTTCTGGAAGGAAGATGCTGTCATGGACGATAAGTCAATCCATTTGTATAAATACAGATGGATCTAAGACTTTTAGCGGGGTTAGTGGCAGTGTTTTCACAAATAGGCTTAATCTAACCATCTGCTTCCGCCTTCCAAATCACTGTAGTGTGTCCCAGGAGGAAATTCTGGCGATTAAAGAAGTCCTGTTCTGGCTGAAGAAAAACGTGATATCTGCAAAGGAAATTCACATCTTTTCGAATATTCAGGCCGGTATCAAACCCCTGAACTCAGTCTCATAAAATTCTAAAATCTTTCTTCATTGCTGGTCATCTCTCAGGGAGATGGCAGAGCAGTTAAATATTTACCTATGTTGGGTGCAGGGACACAAACTACAAGCTAGTCTATTTATCCCACAAGGTAGAATAATAGAAATACTAAACAGATCAAAACAATATATTGCTTGAGCCATATACATAATAAGGCCCTTAAGGAATCATTCAACCAAATAAATGTACGCTATAAAACCTTCCGTCGAAGATACAAATACGCTAAAGAGAATGAATCTCTCACTCACTTTCTCGGATCGGAAAAGGAGTCCTTTTCCTAAACTGGGGAATTCCATACAAATGCATTCTACTGGACTTTTACAGATGCTCAGTAAATATAAATTGAGTTATGTTTCTACAACAAAATGAGTAGCATCTTAAACTTTTCCCAAATACTTTACTACACAAGTAAAACAATATGTAATATTCAACCCTGAGGCACATTAATTGTTTCTCGCGTGTGTTACGGACCAGGGTGAGTTTTTAATTGATAATAAGTGGTTAGGCTTTCTTGCTAAATTTTTCATCTAGGCTTTTAGAATTTATACATAATGGAGAATAGTAATAAGAGTCCAGATGCCGATAGGGCAAAGAAATATCGGATGAGACGGAAACAAACGGATCTAGAACTTAGAAGGAGGGAAAACGAGGGAGCAAAGGAATATATAAAACGAATGATGGAAAACATGTCCTGAATACATTTAGAAGAATTAAGAAAGCGCAACAGAAACCGAAAACACTTGGAGAGATAAAGAAAAAAGTTACAAAATACAAGACCGTTACCATATACTACCCAAAGTGTCCGCGTTTCCAGTTTTGCAAAAATGTACCCCTATAAACGTCGCCAGACGTACAGCAAGGCCATGTTAAAATGTTGGAGAAGTCTTCCAACTTGTTCGTGAAAGAAAAAATGTGTAGTTAAGGCTGTAACAGAACGTCTAGGATTAAATTTAGCTACAGAAATGGAAACTGATTTGCAATTTGAAGCAAATCCCTCCGAGGAAGTGCGATTAGTGATTGAGTTCTTTTATAGACCTGGCATTGTTATACGAGTTCTGGTCTTAAAGACAGCATGGCTGTTTGGAAAAATAATCAAAAAAAGATTTTACAAGAACGTTATATGACGATGTTTTTCAAGAAAGCTTTTTTTATTTTCAAAGAAGAGTTCACTAATATTAATATTTGCTTTTCAAAATTTTGTAGCTTACGTCCAAAAAATACTCCAACCGAACACTGTGATTGTCTCGTTCATCAAAATTGTACAATGAAACTAAAAGCACTGCATTATCTTATTCACAAAGTTTCTTCCACGACATATTATGTGATATACACTGCGGTCCATAAGTCTCCGGACAAACCATTTTCCTCCACAATTACACGTTTATTGATCCGTGTAACTTAAATGGATAAAACCATGTTGGGGGCGATATAACACATTATTACATCTCAAAGTAATCAGAAAAGCTACATGGGTTTCTTTGCTCGCTTATCGCAAGTCCATCCTGTTATTCACCAAACAAACTGTCTTTTTCATCGCATCCTCAGTAAATTTGCCATATGTAAAGTCGCTCATGGTTCTATTCGAGAGGACAACAGCGAAAAATTGCTAAACTATTCATAGATAGGAAGAATAAAACACATTTTAAGAGCAAAAAAAAGTAAGTCAAAAATATGTGCATAACACTATGTCGGAAAAACAGTCTTTAAAAACTGCTTTCAACCATCTCAATTATGTTGCACGTATTACAAACTTAAAAAAAAAAACACTGGAAGTTTTATTCTCCTACCAAAGCAATATTTGATTTTTTCCGGGCCGCCAAAAAATTACTTTTTATTTATTTTTTTTCTGACCAATTATAATACGACTGTACTCATTGAACACAGAAAACAAAATGAGTCAACCGAAAGGACATCCGCTGCTTTGTTAATGGCAGTGAGTGCAACGTCTTTGAACAAGATTCTTCTAAATTATTCGGAATGTCTCACTGTTAGAACTGTCTCACTCTTGGTGACTCTCCCCTACTCGTATTTCAGGAGTTAATAAAGAAAAGAGTAGCGGAAGGCCCAAATTACGAGTAAGATCAAAACATGAGAAGTAGACCATAAAATTAATAAGCGATCGATGGCTTACAGCTCCAGAAATCTGTGCAGAGCTCAACCGTGCGCACTCAAAGCAGCTATTATTATTTATTATTTATTTATTGTTTATTATTATTTATTAAACATAACTTACACAAAAAGAATGATTTCTTGTAGTTAGCTTAAGGCTTAACAAAATTCAAAAGAGTATTTAAAGTATTATAAAAGTGTACATACTCGTAGATAGAAGGAAAGTAAGAAAATGAGTTTATAATTCATATGTTATCGAAATTCTATTGATGTATAAAAATTTATATTTAAAGCTAATGTTCACAGGGAGACTAGGACGATGAAGGGAATTTCAGGAGGGAGGTTCTAAAAGTGCGGTGATTTGCGATGCTTCTTATTTCGATTGGTAGAGAATTCCAGTGACGTGTGGTATAAACAAAGAAAGTGCGTTCGGATGCCGAGCAGGAGTATCTTGGTTGGATAATCACATGCGATCGCTGCGAAACTGGACAGTCCAATTTTCTATAGAGATAGTCTGGTTGGCCAGTTCGCATGACTTGGTGGATGCAATACAAAGCTTTGAATTTCAAAAAGTTAACTAGGGAACAGCCAAAGATTTTTATTGAGTGTTGTGATACGTGGTCATAATGTCGAAGATTTTAAATGTATCTGGTAATGTTGTTAAATATTACATTTAAATTTCTTAACGAGTTAGAGTCGGTGTTACAATAAACTTCGCAGCAATACAGCAGAGTAGGATGAAGAAGAGCTTTAGCCAGTAAAGTTTTGGTTTTAATAGGGACGAAGTGTTTTGAGGCCCTTAAAACGCGAATTGCAGCATAAACTTTACCAATTGTAGCGTTTATGTGGTCGGAGCAGGTAAGCATGTCATTAAAGATGATTCCAAGATTCCTTACTTTTTCAACGTAGGTGATCACGGAGTCACCTAGTTTGATGTGGGGAAGCAGCGACCTATCTAATTTGGTACGGTTTATGGCATTCGATTTACATTTAGCTGGATTCAGACTCAGATTATTACTCTGTGCCCACTGCTGTATGCAATACAAATCATTGTTCATTGCTTCTGATGCCTGGGCAAGTTCAGCAGGTGGGCTACTAATAAAGACCTGCACATCATCGGCGAACATGAGGACAGTGGAGTGTCTGACCGCCTGGGGAAGATCGTTAATGTAAAGTACGAAAAAAAGAGGGCCTAAAATTGATCCCTGTGGTACACCACTACACGCTGGGAGAAGACCTGACGTCTTATCTCCAACAACCACACATTGATATCTCCCTGTGAGGTATGATTGAAAAAGCTTGGTTGCGGTTGAAGAGATACATTTCAATACATTTCAATACATTTATTAAATGGTTTGTACATTAAGATAAAGAGAAGCGAGAAGTCGAGAAGGGTAAGCAAACTTACTTCTTTTCTATCCATTGCTATGCGTATCTCATCAACAATATTAAGTAGTACGGTCTTACAGCTCCGATTAGCTCTGAATCTGGACTAAGCACCATTAAGGAGATTATTGACATCGAGAAACCTTTGTATCTATCTTGAAATTGCTTTTTCAAAAACCTTTGACAAAAAGGGTAAGATAGAAATTGGTCTAAAATCTACTGAACCGCTGCCACCCTTCGGAATTGGAATAATCATGGCTTTTTCCCAATCAGCTGGGAACTCAGAGGTTGTTAGAATAGAGTTGTATAGATGTTTGAGGTAAGGCAAAATAAAGGGTAAAAGCAGTGTAACGAACCTGGGATCTATATTGTCCAAACCTATGGCATTTGATTTTACTGACAGTAATGCTGCAACAACATCAGTATCATCAAACAAGGTAGGGCTAAAGGTTCTATCAGCTTCTTCGGGTGGGTCAGGAAACAAATCAGCAGGTACGTTTGAACTGGTTTTGTTTAGATCCAGAAATTTTGCATTCAAAAGATTACAATCAATGTTGTCGGGGACCTTGCGGTTTTGTTTACCGATACCTAAATTTCTTAAAGCCTTCCAGACATTTTTGCCAGAACCCGTAGGGTTGAGGTGGTTTGCGTAATAATTTTGTTTAGCCAATCTAATTTTATGCACAACTTTATTCCGAAGGGTGGAGTAGATTGCATGTAGCTCTGGAATTCTACACTGCTTCCATCTAGAGTACGCTATGTTTCTCTTGACAATCAGCTCAGTGATATCCCGATTTATCCATAAGGGAACTGTATGAGAAATTACCTTCCTGGGTAATGGAACATGAGCTTCGAATAACTGCCCGATATTGCTGTTCAAAAACGAAAGTTTATCATTGACTGAGGTGAGCCTATATCTGCCCCAGCCGATTTCATGAACGTCACTTAATAGACTATTTTGGTTAATCGATCTAAAATCCCTATATTGGAGATGTTTAACATTTACCTGTACTTCAAAATCGTAGATTAAGAAGATGAGGTCGTGTTTGGAGAAACCAGGTGCAAGAAGTTGATTATAAAGTAGAGCCTGTTCGGGATCATTAACAAAAAAGACATCAAGTAAGGTGCTAGAGCTACTGGTGAAGTGAGTTGCTGACGAGGAGTTGACAGGGGATAAACCTAGAGAGTTCATGGAGCCGATTATAGGTGCAGAGGTGCTATTGTGCAGAAGATTACAATTAAGGTCGCCGCAGAGTACGATCTGAGAGGTTATACAAGAATGCTGTTCCAAGCTAACAAGCAGTGGTGCAATATCGACATTTTTATGGGGTCTGTAAGCCGTGCAGATAAGTATTTGCGATGAACAGCAGGTAATCTTCACGAAAAGATACTGCAGGGGGCAGTCAAGGTGCGATTTATGAACGAGATCACATCTAATGCCATCTCTTACATACATTGCGGCTCCCCCACCCGATCGCCCATACCTGTCAGCACGAAATAAGTTGTAACCGTCGACTTCGTAAATTTTATCGCATAACTCCGGATCAAACCATGTCTCAGAAACACAAACAATATCGACGCCAGACTTTATGAATAAATACCGAAATTCGTCCAATTTTGGATTCAGGCTTTGTGCGTTCAAATGGCAAACTCTCAACCCATTGCGCTGCGAACCAAGTACTCTAATCATTGCATACAAGTTTTTATCTATACCGCCGTCAATCGGATCTCTGTTATTTGATTCTAAAAGGGAGTTCATTGACTAACCAAAGAAAATTAGTATACAAATAAGAAGGACGAAAACCAACCACACATGCATGTCGGAAAAGTGTAAAGAGGGGAAAATAGGAAGAATTGGTGAACATAGCCAAAACAAGAGGCTTATAAAACATTTCATTAAAAATTTAGTACAAGCAAGGAAAAATATTTATATAGAATAATCAAAAAATTGAGAAAAAAAAGAAGAAGAAAAGAGGTGTGGTCATGCTTCTGATTCGTAGCTTACAAGGGCTTCTTCCAGCTATCAGTTACAACGATAAAAAGACGTTTAGCTACCGCAGGCTTTCACGGTCGAGTAGCAGTACGGAAACCTATGTGACGGCCTGAAAAAAATGAAAGGAGAGTTTACGTTCGGCGGCCTGCTGAAGAAAAGATGCTGACTAGGTGTGTAGTCCCAACAGTCAAGCATGGCGCTGGTTGCGTTATGGTCTGAGAATGTTTCTCTTCTGCCGCCGGAGTTAGAGATCTCATTCGTATCGATGGAATCATGAACAACACACCTTTCCATTGGGTTTGCGATTAATAGGCCCAATGCAAGATAGTGATGGGAAACATGGACAAGAAAGAACACTGAAAAATATGAAGTGGCCTGCCAATCAGCCGACCTCAACCCAATAGAGCTGTTTTCGGACGATCTCGACGTTCGAAAACAGTGTCCAACATCAAAGGACAAACTTTGGGAGATCCTTCAAGTAGCCTGAAGATAAATAACATTGGAAACTATCAAGAAGTTGATCGATAGAATGACTAGATTGATGACCAAACTGGTGTAAGTACGAAATGAATTTTTCGACTTATCGACGAAATTTTGATTACTAAAATGAAAAAGACAGAGAGTTTTACGAGTATATGAATTTCTCTGACAGACGTACTCTCGGAAAACTTTTTTTTTTTTGTTACAGAGTCTTTATTTCAATCAATAATATAGTTACAACTTTAAATTAATAATTAAATAGTGATAATATTAATCGAAAGAAATAGTAAAATACAATCTTTTGCCGAGCCATGACAAGTAGTGAAAGTATTTCGAAAATACATAGTAATAATTCATGATTAATGATGGGGAAAACAACAAGATAAAAGATAAAACATAAGTGCAAATGAACTAATTCTGTAGGGCAAATATATTTCAATTTCAAAATAATTAAGAGAAAAAATAAATCGTTTCAAACCAGATAAAAATACTGATTCCACTCTCTCGCACCTTAGATGGCATGGTAAACAGTTAAAAAGACGCGGAGCGGTAACAAAATAACAACGAGAATAAAAGGTTTTATTAATAGTTGGTACAGGTACATAGTTTCTGGTATTAATGCGCAGATTGTAATTATTATCCATTCTTATATCGTAAAAACCCGAATTTTCGAAAAATATTTTTAGCACTTTGTAACAATATAAATGCCTTAAGGGAAGAAATCCTAGCTGCTTAGATAAACCAAAACTTGGTGTTCTACGATTTGTTTGATTGGTGTTAAAATAGATACCACCCCAGCAGGAAATACCATGCTGCGTTATTAAACCATCGTAAACTAATTTTAAAACACTTGAATTGCAATAAAGGCTTAGGTGGTACAATTGCCTAACAACTTTATTTAAATAATTCTTAATACGGAAAATATGTTCGTTCCAGTTAAGTTTATAATCCAATACTACACCTAAGTATTTGAAATTGTCTACACACTCAATTTTAAAGCAATCATCACAACAATCGATATTTGTATTAAAGGGTAACTCTTGAGATTGAGATAGGCTAAAACGCAAGCATTTTGGAGCATGATAGTGTAAAGGTAAGTCAACAAATTTTTCGCCCTTAATACTAAATAACGTAAACTTTGTTTTTTTTGGTAATACGAGTAGTAAGCTTATGATACGTAAGTCGAAGTGTACCTCACTAACTAACTCCAAATAGCTCATTGATGAATAAAGAAGTGCTGTATCATCGGCAAAAGCAGTGACTTTGCCCATAAATGGTTGTAAAAAAAACGAGTTCACGTAAATCAAAAATAGTATTGGGCCCAGTACGGATCCCTGAAGGGCACCAGTGTTAATAGGCCTTTTAAAACTAACATTTTCTACTTCACCACTTGATAACGATTTCTCAAATAAGAAGCAAACCAGTCATAAATGAAGCCTCTGAAACCTGCACTATATAGTTTACTCAGCAGTAAGCTATTATTCACTGTATCGAAAGCTTTAGTTATATCTATAAATAAAACTGAAGGAATTTGTGAAAAATTTCAACTACGGGTACTTTGTAACTCCCCTGTTAATTTTAATTTTAGTAAGGCAGTTTCAGTCGAACTACCACTTCTAAACCCGAATTGAGACTTATCGAAAAATTTAGTTTTATCTAAGAAGGAAAGAATTCTGCATTATTCCTCTTTCAAAAACTTTAGAAAACATTGACAAAATCGAGATAGGGCTATAATTGTCCAGACACATTGATCACCTTTTTTATGGCGTGGCAACACTATAGCTACTTTCAACGTGTCAGGGAAAATACCTTTTTTAACGCAAGTACTAAAAATGAAATTTGAAAAGATATATTTTTTAATAAAAAGCTAGAAATACTGTCAAGAGATGAAGAGTTTGATGTTTTAAGTGACTTAATAATTTTATGTATTTCAATCGGTGAAAACTCTTCAAAGTGGAAGCTAAATGGCTGATGTGGTTCGTTTAAAGAATAAGAAGTATCTGAGTAGCTATTTGATAAGCCTACATTACAAAAGAAATCATTAAACAGATTTGCAACTTGAACAGGTTCAGAGACAGCAGAATTGTTAATGCTTATCGTAATGTTACTAAGAGGTTTATTTTTATTCAAAATTTCATTAACAAACTGACACTCCTTTCTAATGTTACCCACATTTGTTATAAATCTATTACAGAAGTAGTTATGTCTACAACGCTTAACTTCATTTTTGATTTCACGACTGAGTTGTACATATCGATTGATCAAATTTGAATTATTGCTATGTGTTCTAATGATACAACAGAGTTTATTTTTTGCTCTGATTTTGTTTAATAATGAAGTGTTCATCCAAGGCTTAAGAAATTTAAGTGTCTATCTTATTGAGATAGAAACTAATCCGTCTCAGAAGAATCACACAGAAGATCAATATTAAAATCGCCCAACAATATTATATTTTTTGATTTTTGTTCACCCAGAAACTTGGAAAATTCATTTAAAAAATTGTTAACGGAACACTTATGTAGTCTGTACAAACATATAAAACAATAATGAACCCCTGATACTTCGCATTTCAGACAAATTATATCCGCACACTCCAAATTAACTTTACTTATTGTGTAGTTTGAAATCGCGACACCACCAGCTGCGTATAGTACGCAAGCAGCTTCGAATTTAAAATTCGGAATGAAATCATAATCAGACATTTCATAATTATATAATATACCCAGATTTCTGAAATAAATGTAATATCCGGTAAATGATCCAAAGGTGCAAGATGGAGGTGGTATTAAAAAGTATTAAAGTTAGTTCTTAGGCTACGAATATTCTGACGTATAATAGAAAATCCCGAAGATTGTGCATTTACACTATGTTCAATACAGAAACATTTTATACTGGGCGATAATGAGGACGAAGTATTGCAAATGATATCCATTTTGGGATACATATTCGTGTTATTAATATCTGAAATTAATGAATTTAGTATTAATAATTTTGAATATTGGTAAGATCCTCAAATGAATGAACTTATGAACGACCAACCAATTTATCTAGAGATGTATATTGGAAAAAATAGTCTATATCTGAAAATAACAAGCTGAGATTAATTTTGAAGGAAACCAGTTTTAGTTACTAGAAAAAACGAAGGAATACTTTTCTAATTTTTTTGCAGCATGTTAACATCAAATGAATTCAAACCAGAGGATGAAATTAAATCTAAAATTGATGAAAAGTCACCAGGAGTGGATGTGCAAACCAATAGAGGCATATCTAATTTTGATATTCTGCAAATCGTTAAAGACGAAATACACACTAAAAGATATTCTATGGATTTAAAAACAGAAGCCTTCAAATTAAATACGAATTGCAAAATATAAATTTGTATGTGTCGCGAGCGTCACGTATTATGTCTCAAGCGTCCCCCGATTACGCATAATTTGCTTTTGGAACTTCTTTTGAATATTATTTTCTCTTAAATGTAAGCTTTTGAAGTTAGGCCGAAAAACCTTAATAAATCATTTTAACAGCAATACATTGGCGCATGCATCGCACTACATTTGATGTTTTTTTTTATTTTAGCTTTGGAACGAATCTATCTTAAAGGTGTCATATATATTTCAAAAAGTTAATTCGATTAATAAAATATGTAAATAATAGTATAATCCACAAGTATCATAAATTAAAATTTGTATAGTATGTTTTGAATACAGAAAAAAGTGTGCAAATATCACGCGCGTCATGATGGGATCCCCCAATCCTACTTGGGGGTTGTAAAAGTCAACAAAAATAAAGACAGTAGAAACACTCGTCGTGGTAGCATAGCACGTTGCAAGTGCTAATTTAGTTTTTTTCCCAAAAACCGACACTCCTACCTACTTTATATCGAAACATTATTCATTCAATATAAGTACGAAAGTGAGGTTTTGATCTAAGTAGGAAATGGATATTTTTTTTCCCCCAAGGTCATACTTGTATAGTACATAATTACGCACTTTTGTCTTCAGTAACTTAAAGACCGTCGCATTTGGCCTTATCATCAATTTCCATAAATGCTTTAACAAGATTTGGTCAAGACAGCGGCGCCTTCCATGCCGTACACTCACTCGTCTTACATATTATCGAAATTAAAAAAACCAAATGTCAGTGCCTCTCCTTGCGAGATTAAGCCTGAAAGTTATTTTTTTGCTTTTTCAAAATTATGAAGAGTTTCGATGTAGTCTAAAAGTATACAATGGTTATATTTTCTTATTTATCCCCGAATAACTTAAATTGTATGCCTAAAGGGTATGTGTAAAATACGAGTATCTAAGTCGGCTTAAGTTGTTTTAGTTCTTTAACGTTATATAAAATATAGGGTAACCAGAGGTTTGACGTAGTCCTAGAAAAAATAATCGAGTAGTGTCAGATCGCATGAACGCGGCGGCCAATTGTTGAACGCTCGCCGTGGGATGATCCAGTCGCCAAATTTCTCCTTCATAACTTCGAGCGTTGCCGCGGTTGTATGGCATGTAGCGACGTCGTGTTGGAACCACAGCTCGGATATATCGATGTTGTCGAGCTCTGACCATAAGAAGTCGATTAACATCGCTCTATGCCTAAGCCCATTGACGGTGACGGTGTCTCCTTCCTCGTTTCGAAAGAAATAAGTCCGATGATGCCGCCATGCCATAAACCGCACCAAATAATCAATCTTCGTGGATACATTGATGCTTGGTCGAACACTTGTGGATTGTGTTCGCTCGAATAATGGCAATTTTGCTTGTTGGCATAGCCGCCGAGCCAAAAATGGGCCTTGTCCGAGAAGATGACTTTTTAGCCAAAATCCGGACGTTCGGCCAACATTTCCAGCGCCCAATTAGCGAACTCACGGCGTTGTATGTGGACGTGTGGCTTCAATTCTTGAGTCAGCACAATCTTATATGCATGTAGGCCCCAATTCCAGGCATCTTCTTCGATAGTGGCCGCTACGGCGGCTGTGTTTTCTTCATGTCGCTCCAATCTCCGTCTGGCTGGTGACTTAAGATCCAAATGAGTGTACTCACGCTCAAACTTTTCCAGGGTGCGACGAAGTGCCTGCACACTGAAGCCATGATGACGGCCGACTTCTCGATGAAATTCACGTTACGTATTTACAAATGAGCCGGGATTTCGATAATAGTTTTTAACAATTTCCGTATATTCAGCAAGCGTAAAACGATGCATGATGAAATGGCGAACCTTACTGAATATTTTGACAGCCGGATGTCATTGGTAACTTTGACAGCTGCCGAAACATAACAAATGGAAAAACTATCAGTGCTATCTGGTGATTATATTGTAAAAGTTTGTGTGGGTTCAAATGATATAACTAATCGCTTTCAATACAATCGCTTTATTCAGTCCAATTACAATTTCCACATCGATCATTTTCGATCATTTTTCTCAACCACTTTTACTTAAACCACTTTATCATAGCTCATAATTCACATCTCAAATTTAACTTTAGAATTGACTTGCAGTTCTTGTGAGACGCTGATATGTGGAAAAAGTTAGTATTGTCCGCAATAAAAGAGGGGTTAACAAATATATTTACGCAAATATTTATTGATAAAAATAACACTACTTTACTAAAGGTACGATCAGACGGTCATCCAAACTTGTCATCCGGATGACATGCTGACGTCAGAGAACTTCTGTAATTCGGTTGTCATCTGCATGTCATCTGCGAGCGTGTCATCCGCTAGATTACACCCGATCACACAGTGCCATCCGTTCGGTCATCCGAGTGTCAGTTTGTCCCAAAATGGATGACATGCCTGCTTTGTCATCCGGTTGACATGCCTGGATGACATAGCTGGATGACAGGCGATCACACGAGATGGCACTAATTGCACGGATGACACTAATGACGCTGATGACAGTTTTCCTGCACCTTTTTTTTCCTGAAACCGTGGGTGGTTTATTGTTAGCCTCAATATCGTTGTTGTCACTCATTTTATCACACAGAAACAAAACGAAAATTAACTTTTAACTTTTTCAACTTTGTCATCCGATGTTAGATGACAATGTGGAAAATCAAGTAATGTCATCCATGGGACCTTGTCATTCGGATGACACGCTGTCAAAAAAATTTGGTCATCCAGTCCCAATAGCGATGACAAGCGATCACACGGTCAACCAAATCAGTCATCTAGATGACATAGAAATCGTGTCATCTGGTGTGTCATCCGGTTGACACGTCCAATGACATGCCGGATGACAGGCGATCACACGGGATGAACACTTTAGGACAAATTCTACGTCATAGTGACGTCAGGATGTCATCCGGATGACGAGTTTGGATGGCCGTCTGATCGCACCTTAAAAAAAACGATAAATTGGCTGGAGCTCGTGGTCGATGGTCTGTGTCAGAGAAAATGAGATTAAGAAGTGAAAGATAAAAATTGCAGAAGTAAGTATGTATTAAGTCCGCAGGGCGCAGGCGTCGTGAAAGGGGTTGCTGTCTGTGATGATAAACAAGGAACTTATTGCCGCAGCTTTTGCTTATGGTAGGTGGTGGCTGTATATGATGATATATCCGCTACAGATATTTATACTCCCCTGACATCTTGGCGAACGTTCTGTACTATCGTCCTAAACAGTTTTCCATTTTACTGGAATATTCGTTAAATGTTTCCATTCTGCTATGGTTGAGTATTCTGCTATTCAAAATGATTTTCATTCCGCTATTCAAATATAGATGGCGATGTTCACATTCAAACGGATATCACAAGATTCTCCTTACTCTATTTTTTAAGCCAATCCAGATGAAAAATAGTTAAAATTAGCTTAAGTTATCAGTGCAGTGCCTTGCATAAGGAAATATACTCGTAGCTTATGTTTATTATTTCAGAAGGTGAACCAGCTTATATACCCTACTCTTTTAAAAACTATTGCAGAAACTACTGCTAATTTGCTGACTGACGTTACAGCAAAAGAGCTTATGAGCACCTAAGATATTCTACCGCGAAAAAAGTGACGGGTTTGTAGTTCTTATGTCAACTTAACTGTTGATTTAAAAAAATTGTTTTTCAAATATCGAAATAATTTTCAAAATCGTCAACAACCGAATCTTTGTTGCTCGAAGTAACGGCCTTAGGTAGACATAAAGTATTCTAAGTACGTACTGTTCATAAGGGTTAAAGTACGTACTTAGAATATAATAGTAAATTGCATGTTTTGGTTCTAAACAAAATGTACGAGAAAGTGATCATATGTATTATTAAAAAATTTATTAGTAAGGCCGAATGTAATACAAAACGCGCACATCAAAGGCTGATGCTAGCTTTAACATCATAAAATAAAGAAAATACGTAAAACAGTCCTGGAAAAAAGTAATGAAGGTTGTGATAAGTGCAGCGAGGGTCCTGAAAAACAATAACTTGCAGGGTCGAGTTCTTCAGAAATGGGTTAGTCTTCATATTAACTTTATTAATAAAATGATGTATTAGTTTAATACAGTTTAATTTATTTTCTTCTAAATGATCCACACAACTTAGCTTATGTGAACACCTAAGTTCAGGGGCTTCCAAAGTGTGCACCGCGGCGTCCTGGTGCGCCGTAGAAAGTAAAGAGGGGCGCCCGCGCCGTGAGGTAAATAGATTAAAAGATAATAATTATATTTAAGATAAAATAGTACGTATTTCTGGTATATTATATCTTATATCTTTATATTTTATTTTAAATTCATAAAAATACAAATTTATTTAAGCTTCGCACTGCTTGTAAACTGAATTTTTAGACATACCTCGCTTTGCACTTGCTTAATTCATTTGGCCCGTTGAAACATTTAACTGCAATTGCAGTGACTTTGTTGACAAAAAAAAATAGACTGCTTATTCTTTTTGAAGTAATATGCGCAATGCGTATTTTTCAAATCACAATTCTCAATGCACTTGGTTCCTCAGCCCAGTGAGTGAATGATACATATAAATTCTCCAAATAAGTCGAAGATAAGCAGATTATTTCTGTGCTTAAGAAAGCGTTTGTTGAACAAAGAGGTATAAACCGCAGCGAGAAGTAAAAGCAAAAACGGGAAATATGGTATACTATCTTGATCAAAAATATGGTGTACTACCTTGATCCCGGAATGTATTCAGAAAGTTGGAAATACAAGTTTATTCATCTAAATCTATACTGTCCCCTTCAGAGTAATAACCATCGACTGCAACACACTTATGCCAGCGCTTAATCCAATCCTCGAAACATTTTTTATATTCGGTTTTCAGTATGTCCATCAGTGCTTCCTGTGATTTTTCAATTACTTCCTCTTGGCTGCTGAAACGCGTTCCCCGTAGTGGTTTTTTAACTCGATTGAACTGAAAGAAGTCACAGGGAGCCAAATCAGGTGAATTCGGTGGCTGTTGGATGGTATTTCGTCAAAAAATTGCGAATGCACTGTGCGACGGTGTGTTATCATGGTGCAAAATCCACGAGTACTCTGCCCACAATTCTGGTCTTTTTCGGCGAATTGCTTCACGCAAACGTCTCATAACGCCCAAATAATACTCTTTGTTTACTGTCTGGCTTTCTGGCAAAAATTCAAGATGCTCTATACCGTTGTAATCCATGAAAACCGTGAGCATTGCCTTCTTTTCTGACTGAAAACGACGTGGTTTTTTTGCTCTCGGCTCATTTGGTGAACGCCATTCACTTGCCAGATGTCTAGATTGCGTGTCGTACTCATAAACCCACGTCTCGTCTCCTGTAATGATCCTTTTGATGAATGTAGGATTAGATTCAGCCTCGCAAATCATTTCTTTTGCGACGTCAACACGCTTTTTTGCATGAAATTGAGGTCTTTTGGCAACAACTTTGCTGCTACACGACGGAAACACAAACCCTTAACCAAAATGTCTTGGATGGATCTATAGGCAATGTTCAAGTTCTCCGCTATCTCTCTGATGGTTAATTTGCGGTTATTGACCAACATTTCTTTTATTTCATCAATGTTTTCGTCGGTTTTCGATGTCGATAGTCTGCTTTTCTTTAGAGAATCGTTGCCGAAACACTTTTCTAACATTTCCAACGTTCGCGCAATATTAAATCCGTTTTTTACGCAAAATTTAATACAAGTTCCTTATTGCAAATTTAAATCCATTTGTAAAATTGTAAAAAATCGTTAACACACACAGATATAGAGGTACTCTTGGCTACGTAACTTTTGCAAATGTCAAGCTATGATGCTAAGATTCACTACATAGGATTAAGGTATTCAGTAATACTAGTTCAAAATCGATTATTGAAGGGTCGGACGTGTCGTCGTGTTTTGTTTCAATTGTTTTCGTTTGCTTTTCGCCAAAAATCTCACGCGAAATGGACAGATTTTTATTAAATAAACAATAGAAGTAAACGATGAAAAAAACCGCAATGTGTGCTTGGTTAAATCCGAAAGTATGCTTCCGAGTAAGTTAAAGCGACATCTCGAGACGATTCATCCAACTATGGCTGAAAAATCGCGTGATTTTTTTTCACCCGAAATTACAAAATTTAATAAAAAACAAAAAACGAGTTTACACAGCAAGCCTCAGCACCTAACAACGCACTGTTAGCATCATCCAAGGAGGCATACAGGGTGGCGAAATGCAAAAAACCTCACACTATTGCAGAAGACCTTAATTAATAATTAAGAATCAGCAGCAAAATTAATTTCCAAGGTACCTTTATCTAACAATACTATCAGTCGAAGAATCCATGACATATCTGAGGATCTCAACTACCAATTAGTAGAAAAAATTAAAGGCAAGGATTTTGGCTTGCAACTTGATGAGGCTACTGACTGTAATAATGATGCACATCTTATTTGTTACGTACGCTTTCTGGTTCATAATATTATTGTCGAAGAACTCTTATTCTGCAAAGGCATTACCGAAAGTGCGAAGGGCGAAGACTTGTTTAACATTCTTGACAAGTTTGTTGCAGAAAATGGTTTTGATTGGGAAAAATGTATTGGTCCATGTACAGATATGGGAGCTGAACATACGGCCCTGCTGTATTACTCCAATTGACGATGGCTTTCACCTGGAAATGTCTTATTTCATGTGTTCGAATTACATGAAGAAATTCGCACTTTTTTACAACAAGAACGCCATGAAAACGCCATATACCTGAACCAGATTTTTTGCTAAAACTATTTGTACGATATACTCGTATTTGAGAAACTTAATAAATTGAATCTATCTTTGCAAGGCAACAACACGCACATTCTGAAACTATTGGAAAAGATTGTGGCGTTTAGAAAGAAATTGCAGTTATGGATAAAAAAGATGAATGAAGGTAGCGGTCAAGATTGCTTCCCGCAATTGTATAAATATGCGGCATCTAATGAACTGGTTGTCAGTTCAGTTTCAGTTTATATTCATTTTTATTGTTTCACTTAATTTACTCTTACTTGCTAGACAAAAAAAAGCTTAAAAGTTAGCTTAATTAACTTAATATTATCTTATTCTAACTTACTGGCCCCATGCGGGCACTCTAAGTTAAGCCTAACACTTAAATTATGTCTTTCGACGTATCTTACTACTATACTATACTATTTCTATTAATTATAATTAAAACTAAGAAAACATTTTTTACAAAAAAACTTAGTAACAGGACTGTTCTTTTTATTTTATTATAAAACTTAAAACTAAAATCCTACAAACTACCTACAAATAAATTTTAATCTACTTAACCTACTTACATACATCTAATACATACATATATACATATATATATACATAATATATATATACTTAATATATATACATATGTATATACATATATATATACATATATGTTGTTGTTTTTATTTTTCAAAAAGCCACCAAAATTGTTGGTGCTGCTGAGCAACATCTCTCATGTCGCGACTCCCTACCGCTCTACTGAACCGGAGACGCTCCGCACTGCCGTGTGCGACGTCTCTGTCGTAGTTGAGCCGCCTGTCCGCAGCTGTTCGAGCGACGTGGAAGATTAGCCGCACCGCCAATCTGTCCTGGATCAGACCTTTACTATCTAAGTAGAGGAACGCTTCTGGAGGAATAAAGCCGTCAAAGCGAACTCTCTCGTGATACATATAATTAGGGTAGTAAGCCCCTGAGATCAGGTTGTTCGATGAGGTCATTGCTCTTGCAATGTGCCTTCGAGTCAACTTAATGACGAAATTGTCCACTCTTATTAGGTTCGCCCTATTGTACAACACCTCATTACGATAGAATTTTATGTACTCAGATTCTGGTGTTCTGTATAAGCGAAGACAAGTCCTAAGACAAGCCCTCTCAAACACCCGAATCTTTTCCAACAAACTTGCTCTCACGTTGAACCACACAGGACATCCAAATACAAGCATGGCCCTGATAAGGGCCATGTAGCAGATCACCTTCACCCTCGCATCGAGTTGGCTGTTATAAAACAGTCTCCTTGTAAGGGCAAAAGCACCTCTGGCTCTGGCCAGAGCAACATCTATATGTTTGTTAAAATATAGATATTGATCTAGCCAGATCCCAAGGTGTCTGACTACATTTCGACGGCTTCCGATTTGGAAGCCAGTCCACTACCACCTGAGCCACGACCACCCATCGTTGAAAGCGATCGGCGAATTTACCGCACCTTGTTACAGACCGTTTTTAATGTGAAATGTTCCAGCCATTCTTCACAATGAACTGTCTACTGGAGAGTATAGAAAGAATATACAGCAGTGGTTTACTAATGCCCAACCTGTCAATCTGACAGGTACCAGTACAACGGTTCTTGCCTTTGTTCCATTGGATATCAGAAAGCTGCATGAATGACGTCATTCCCCGCCTTGAAACCGCATTGATTATCCGGAACTATATGTTAGTCCTCAACCCGTTTAGTTACGGCTCTATTGATCACCTTTTCGAAAACTTTACTGATGTTTGGTAGGAGACTGATCGAGCGGAGATTCGCCGGATTCGAAGTACGAGTACAATATCTTTATCCCTTTTGGGGATGGGATGTACCACCCCAGTTTTCCAATGCGCTGGATAATAGGCATTATTCATTGCATTAATAAACAGGGTGATATAAATGTCCATCCCCTCTAGTAGGAGATGTCGAAGCACAATATTCGGTATTTCATCGGTTCCCACTGATTTCTTACTTCTAGTTGATTCGAAGATCATTTGGAGCTCTTCCTTCGAAATGAACGGGGTAGTAACCTATCGCCAGCAATAACATTATTTGCTCCATCATTCAGACTGTATTGAATGTATCTGAGATCTTGAAAAGAGTGTTCAAACGATACCATCCAGTTCGTTATCATTTGAGTGGTGTAATCGGAGACTACAAAGGTGGGCTTATTACCATTATTCCAAACAATGAGGTTAGTACTTATAATACATACATATATGGTATGTAATGAAAAAGTGACTCACCTGTATAATGCTAGTACTCTGCCATACCGTGTGATATGCGTTGGCATCCCACCCGATCATGAGGCCAGTTTTTTGCCTTCCAGCTTCCAAGATCACCCTTTCTAGGTTGTCACCTGTGTGAGTGCCCACATTATCGTTGCGAAAATATTCCGATGTCAGCCAGTTGGTACCTTTCGTGGTCTCCAGTCTAGCAACAATTATGTCTGTGTCGCTGAGGTTAGGAAGTAAGAGTAATTTTTTTTTTTTTTTTAAATATACTCGTATATTTATTTATTTCATAATACAATATATAAATACAAAGCAGTAATATAATAATATGTATACAATAATGAATAAAATAGTAGTCGTCATTTAATTTGATAACAAATTCCAAAATTAGTGTTAGACGACACTTCATTATTTTTTTATGAATTAATTAACATTTCTGGAATGGGGTGGCATTGAAAAATATAAGTTTTATTAAAGACAGAATCCGTGAATAAAATGAACAGTAATGAGATACAAAGAAGAACACAGTTCCATTTAGTCCGTTTTTTATATCGATATTAAGTTAGAATTCGTAGTAATAGTTCAATATTAGCAAGATCAATAGCAAAAATCCAAGCTCTTATTTTCTTAATGTAGATGTTATAGTTATTAGTTAATCGTATGGAAGGTAGAAGTTTATTGAAATAGCATGGGGCAATAAATGTATAGAATTTTGAAAAATGTGTTCAATGTGCAATTGGTACGTTTGCCAAGCCTCTGTTATTTGTCCTTAAATTATAAGTTGAGTTAGTCCTGCTAGAAATGTTTCCGCTTCGGTTAAACAATTCTCTAAGCACTTTAAAAACACATAAGTGTCTTATTGGTAAAATGTTGTATTTTATAAACAGGGGCCAACTATGAGTACGATGATTGCAGTTGCACATATGCGAACAAGATATTTTTGGGCAACCAAGACTGGTCTAATCGCATTGAAATATGATCCTCCCCAACATACAATGCCATATTGCAATTTAGAGTATGCCAGTCCATAGTAAAATTTTGATAAAACATTATCTGAGCAGTATGGTTTGATAAGATACAGTTTACGAGCCACCAGGTACAAGTATGATTTTATCGGTTGTAAATGCTCCTTCCAGTTCAGATTTTGATCTATTAAGACTCCTAGATATTTAAAATTCTTGACTGGTTCAATTACTCGTATAAAACACTTCTCAGAACACGTATTTTGTTCATAAAAGTTGTGTATGCCGCAAGTATGAAGCAGTAGGCTAAATCTAGTACATTCATGCGAGTGAAATCGAAGGTAGTATTCTGGTATAGTATTGCCGGATATTTTCAATGTTAATAATTTAGTTTTTTCGCTAATAGTAACTTGTGATGAGCAAATCACATCCTAAATTTTTATAGATCTTCTCCAATTTCCGTAACGCAATCAATTTGGTTTTGGAACGTGTATGTAAAGGTTATATCATCGGCAATGCAGTCGCTGTTCCATTGAATTGCTCTCTGAAAAACGAGTCAATATATATTAAAAATAAGAGTGGCCCTAGGACAGAAACCTGAGGGACTCCATTTTTTAAGACCAGTGGCTTACTAAAAACGCCATTTACCTTCACTTTTTGAACTCTGTCTTTGAGATATGTTTTGAACCAGTTATGTATTGTTCTTCTAAATCCAGCATTGTATAGTTTTTCTTATAATAACTGATGGTCAACCATATCAAAAGTTTTTTTCATGTCTATAAATAAAGCCATAGTAGACATATTTTTGTTTAGCCCTTCGTGTAGCTGGCTGCAGACCCTAAGGATAGCATCCTCTGTTGATAATCATTAAGACTACGTTTCACTAATATACAAGTTCTGATCTTACCTTTGTCTTTTGTATAGAGCGAAAACGTATTCACGTGTCCGAAGTCCGTGAATCACGCATTTTACCATTTGGATGACTGGATGACTAATCTAAGGTGTCAGAGATGAAGACCGTCAGCTTGGAAAGATCGGAGTCCATATCAGGAAAGGAGATCGACGCGCGAAGATCTGGGGCTCTATTAGCTGTTTCAATTAAAGGGACACCTCATCGTTTTTGTAAACCCTTTGGGTTATATTTTCGAATCCGGACCGGATCATGCCTGCGCGAGATGATTAAGGGAGTAAGTTCTAGCTCTAGCTCTAAGCTCCGCCCTAGCCAGAACATCGATTTTTGCAATGGGCTAGACCCAAAAATAGCAATCATAAACACTTTTATGATAAATACTCGTACACATGTGGTTTTGAAACAAGCACTGTCCCATTAGCAAACTCAACCGTTTATTCCTTCTATTGTAGATTCTAAAATTATGCTGAAATATCACTCATTTTAGGTTAGGCTACCTAGTTTAACTAAAAGCATTAGTTACAAATGTAACCAATCACAGAAGCAAGCTAAAAGTAGCCATCTTGAATTAGATTTCGTTTATGTATAATTTTTTTTTTTTAGCAAGATTGGACTTAGGGAACAATGTTTCGAGAAAAGAAACAAAGCACTTACAAATCTATTATTGATATAATTGTTCGTTCGTTTAAATCCAATATGCTTAAATTTTGCTGTGATAATATGGTATATTGTATTTAGCTTCAGACCGGATAAAGATGTGAATTTCTTTGAACTTAGAGAAGGACTTCATAGCTTGAATAGGTATAATATCTACGAGTATTATATTTGACACCTACTGTCATTGTAATTAAAAGTTTGGATTCTTAAACAGTCAATGCATTTTTGTACGTAATAGTTTTGTACAGCAATTATGTAGGTGTGTTACTCGTAAGTCGTATTTTTCGCCTTGGTATAGCATAAAATTATAAATATTTTCAGAAACTACACAATTCACATATGTTTTCACGATTAAGGCCTGTGAAACTAGTATTCATTGTTCTTTTCAAAGAATAATATCTGAATAAATGATTTTCGTCATATAGTACCTGATGGTAAACCAATTTATGTTGAGGACTCTTCCCAGCCTGTTGCGATGCAGCTGGAAACACCTTTAAACTCGTTGAGGTAGATTCTTCATTTGGTATCTGATTTCAACAATTTATTGTATGGTATCACCACTTGATATAAGATTGGAGAGCAAACACTCCATGAAATGCATTGAAGATATTTGTCTGGATGCAAAACACGGATAACGCAATTTATAAGACTCGAAATCGTGAAAGTGTGTTGAATAGTTTTGGTTATATTGTTAGACCCGCCAAAAGAAGATCATTTAAAGAGTTATCCGACGCAGTTTTTACGGAACGATCAAATACGACCCGAAGCTTTGTAGTTGTGATGTCGAGTTTTTGGATGCAGTGATGCGGCAGATAATATTTTGGTACATTTTGTTATGAAACCACTCCAAAAATGATCCAGCCGGGTCTTCGCAAAGTTAGCAGGTTCTTTCCTATATATATTTGGCCCACGCACGTTAAATAAAAAATATACTGGCGCGGATCGAAATATCAATTCTTTGAGGTTTAAAAAATAAAGAGTCCGCTAATTTAATGTTTCTATGAATGTTCCAATTTGAAGTATTTAAATAAATTTGGTTGATAATCAGTTATGCTTGGTGTGACAACAGCAGTAAATGAAGCGGTGTGTTTACCCTCTTGGGATTGCCCGAGAATGTTGTCGGCTGTTGTCGGGTACAAAGTTGGATTCACCTATGCCGGTAATCGATATGTAAGAGCCCTTTGATTTAAGTTGGAGCTGATTTACTAATCGAGTTGTGACAAAATTAACTTGAAGGCTGAATTTAAAATGGTGCGGCAAGGAACGAATGTGCATGTTCGATTTTGGCTGTAGGACGACTTTGCTCTTAAAAGCAGATAAAGCCTTATGGGAAAAGTTTGTCGAGGACGAAGTTACATGCGTTGATTGCGGATATGTTAGGTGAATCGTTCACAATATATTCGAGGGAGATGACGATATGACAGTAGTTGTAGAAGGAGCAGAATTCATATGGAGTAGTGACATACGCAACCCTGATGGCCACGAACTGAATTGTGAAGAGCTTGTGGAGAGGGCGAAGCATTTGAATATGTATCGACAACCAAGCTGCACTTTGAGCCTTACGACTTCCAATTTAGAATGCAAGACGTCACTGAACGCAGTCAGAAAGCTGAATTTACTGAGTCTTGTCCCAGTTCCAGCTCACAATAGGATCACGGGAAATTAAATCGCGGTTGGACTTGCTCGGCAAGGCTCAGAACCGAATTTTTCAGGCCCCGAACATACGCTAGGTCGGCCTGCGCCTTCGGTTAGAATTTCCATTGACAGTTGGATTTCTGCGGCGTCCTACTGACATCGCAGGAAAGACTGCAGGTTGCTTCTTGGTGTCGTGACGGCCACTAATTTTTTCCGAAGCACTTAAATGTGCTGGACATTAGTGATACAATATCCTGCGATGCTTCCTGTGAAAGTAATGATACCGCGGAGTTTAATGCTTCCAAAACACAATGCTGTCTGCTGTCGTTAAAGCGAAATTTAAACACCCAGCCATTATCCATGGATGACATCGTCGACACCGATAAACTTTCCATTCTCAGATGACATCGTCGACAACTTACGTTGGAATGACCACATATTCGGTGTCGTCATCGTTTCCTCAACCGATGTAAGAAATAGTTTACCCCCTCTTCTCTGGCCTCAATATATAAGGCATTTATCAGCCCGAAATTGGAGTACAATTACCACATCTGGTCGGGTGCGCCCAAAATATTTCTGCACCTGCTAGATAGGATTCAAAACCGTGCGATAAAACTCATAGGTGATACTAATATTACTCAAACAATGGACACCATCGAACACCGACGTAATGTCTCGTGTCTCACTCTGTTTTATCGCTATTTCCACCACCAGTGCTCCATATAAATCGCCGGTAGCATTCCGCCCCTTCAAACTTTTAACCGTAGCACCCGTCTCGCTATGAATGCTCATCAGTATACTCTCGAACGTACTCTAAAATATCGTGATTCGTTCCTAAGCCGTACAACTCGCTTATGCAATGCCCTGCCAAGCTCTTTATTTCCTAGTCATTATAACCTTCAAACATTTAAAACCAACGTTCACTGGTCCCTCTCTTTCCATCCTCCCTGATTTTCCTTCGCCCGCACTGTGTGCAAACAATTTAAGGGTACTTAAATGCCCAGAGCGCGCGCAAATTATAAAACAAACAGAAAGACTTAGAGATTCAAAAAAAAAAAACTTACAACTAGTACAATGGATAAGTTCTTTGTCTCGGTACTCTATTCCCACAGAAAAAACAAAAAAAACAGATCAGATCAGGTTTCTGGTTTCTAGTTTCTTAAGGTAAATATATAACATTACCCTTAAATACCGTCTACAATATTCAAAAGAATTTAATTTTCTGTTGAACGTATCTGAAAAACACATCTTGGCGCTTAGCAATACCACCCACTTGTGGAATTCCCTACCACGTCAGACCTATAAGAAGAGGGAGGAGTAAGATCCAATTTCCAAGAAATTTACGGGTTTATTTAACGAACAACTGGTGGAAGAGGGTACACTAGCGATAAGATAAGGGCAACTTCCCAATGTCAACCACAAATCATGAAATAACTTATATTAACACCCAATCTTAAAATATGTTAGTAGACCAAACTGTTCTTCTTCTCTGGGTTCCAGAGCACAGTTTTGTTAACATTGGTCGATCTTTTTCCAATGACCTCTGATATTTAAGACATAATATTGGGTAACTTAACCAACTTCCTTAACTTCAGTGAAATGAATGGGCGAAATAAACTCTGGTAAAACGAAATTTGCAATGGTACTTTACTAACTATCATCTAACACATCCGAACGAGTTTTAAAGGGATGCCAAGGATTAGCATTGTTTGCTGTATAAAGGCGACATATGGAGTATGTATGGAATCTTTTTCGACAACAAATGTAACTTTACCGTAGGACAAGTCATTTGCATGACAAGGCTCCACTCCTATGACATTTAGACTAGCATCACCGCTCTTCTCAGCTGCAGCCATCACAGTCTAAGAATTCATAATTGTTTCCTCTTCACATGAACAAGTCAGAGCATTTATTTATTTAATTACTTTTATTAATATATTGTAAATGCAAATATATCACAAAAATGAATATTAACTACATATGGATGTAAGTTCTACACCGCTCTATATACCCCAAAGATCAAGGCAATACCTTTATAGCAGAGTAAGCTATTTTGTTGTCTGTTGTAGGTATATCAAATTTATTTTTCATGATAGAGTGACGTACAGATTTGTTTAGAAATTTTTGCATAGATGTGGAAGCAAAGGTAAAAGAAAAAAATTTGCTATACACCTACAGCACGAGAGCTTTACAGCGTGTTTCGGATTCTGAAACTCAAACGTCCGTACCACGCAATAAAACATCAGTTTCAACGACTCAAAAGCTTGTCTACCATAGAAAAATCACCATGACTCATTTCCACCGATGCTTTCTGATTCCAAAGTTCTTTATATACATAGGTATAAACTGACAAAATTTGATCAGTACTCGTATATCATTAGCTCCGAATCGTTGTTAGTGACAAAATCAAATCGATATGAAATTCGTAATTATTGTTGCAATATCTTTTTGTGTCGTTGCGTGCAGTGCATCTCCAGACGAACCTAAAGAACGGCAGTGTCAATTAGCATTTAAATGCTCACTTGATGAAGATACAACATGGACTACTGACGGCAAAAGGTGTATTGTTTTCCGAAATCCCTGTCATCTTGCAAATGAGAATTGCAATCGCCAAAATCGAAATGCGCCTGGTAATAAAATATTAGAAACCTAATAAGTTTACAATAAAACTTAACGTTACTATAAAATGTATTCATCCAGAGTTGGAAATTGTTACTAAGGAAAGATGCCAGACTCTGTGCAATCCTAGGTGCCCTAGGACTATGAAGCCAGTTTGTGGATACTACAATAAGGAGAAACTTCAGTTTAATAATCAGTGTCTGCTGGATTATCACATCTGCAGCACTGGACAAAGTGAGTCTGATTATTGAATTATATTACGAGTATATGTCAACGTTTTCAATTTAATATCTTCCAGCTTATATGGTCTACAATCAGGGAAGATGCGAAGAACCGTTAACTTTGGATACAAATTAAAACCAGTGCAATATTCTCGTAGTTATTTACGGTGAATAATAAGTATCATAAAAGCAAATTTGTGCAAATGGCACATTAGGAGTAATTACCTGTGTGCAGATATAACAGCTTTAAATAAATATTACTGAAAAGTGTTCAATGTTGATGCATTTTATTATTATTAAGCCTAAAAACAAAACTGGTTAGCGATTCCATTAAGACGAGTCCAAGACTGAATAAAATTTTATGTACCGCACCATGAAATATTTGTATGTATGAAATACAATCTTGAGAATTCGACAGTCTTCATTGCGCTTAAGTTTGAAACTAGTTCTTCTTTTTTATATAAAAACGTTTATTTTTTTGGCATAGTTTTCAAGCCGGAAGGGTAATTGGGCTGTACTTCCTTCGAGATAATACTGAGGACTTGGTTATGGTCAATGAAAACTGATATGTTAACAAATTTTAAAAAGAGAAATTGGAAGGCATGTAAAATATGTGTTTTCAATAGAACCACTTACAGTGATATCTTATCGAGAGAAGTGTCAATTTTCTCATGCGATTAAGCACTTTAAAACCTTTTTTGGGGGCTACATTAAGTCTCTGGTCTATGCCACCAAGTCAGAAGCTTTAGATCACTTGGAGGCGAACATTCGACGTAAAATTCCTGAGATATTGGCTGATTTATGCGCAAAAGTCACGGAAAATTGAGTCCAGCGGATGCAAGCGGTTCTTGGAGGACATATTTTATTACTAATGGTATGAAATATATTCCAAAAAAAAAAAAAAGAATATTGATAGGCACCTTAAACACGCGTCATTTAATTTAAAAACAATTTAGAGTGAATTTTACTGAAAACTCAGTACCAACATTTAACTCAGAGAATTACTTTGAATTTTTGAAAACTTGTTTGGGTTTTCAATAATGGTCAAGCGTTTTATGAAGGCACAAGCGTTGACACGTAAGCCTTTGCTCATCACCATGTGGTGAAGCTCGCCAGATGACTTTGACGGCATCTCTCCTTCATCAGGACGGCGGCTGAGGAATCCCATATACAGATCAACGACGGCATCCACGGCTCTAGTAACGTGTTCCCTAGCGAGAGGCGCCAAGTGGAGCGTCAGTAACCCACAACGACCACCTGGCCATCCACACTGAGGTACATCCGAGAAACGCCAGCCAAAGAAGGCACATTAGTCTCTGATTTTTTAACGTAAACCACCTGTCACGTAGACTTATGTTTACGGGATGCCCATACATCCATGAGAGCAAGGATACGCCGTGCCATCGCTCTCCGCCAATACTTTGATACCAATTCCGAACTGTGTTGAGGGCACAAGTTCCACCCTTGGTATGAGTCGAGGCCGATCTAAAACCTCTTACTGCTCTTAGGGTCACAGCACCCAGTACTTATTTGCTACTCTACAATGGGTCAAACCAACAAGAAGACCCTTCCCGCGATTTGGGTTTAAACCACAGCCACCATGACGCTCCCACAAGGGGGCCTCCTCAACAAGTCAGGCCCGGACCGGGGGGCTCCTGACTCCCATGATACCGTGATTTAAGTCCCGGAAGGGACTACCTGTGGTCTTGCCGCCAACAAGACCTATGACCAACAACTTGTAACTGGTCAAATCGTAGCAACCTTCAGAGGCGTCATCTGAAGATGTTTACGATAAGACCAGTAATATGCTCTGCCACCGCTTTTTATTAGACAACGTCATTGATGGGCAAAGCCTTGGTAATTGGGCGGGGGCCCAAAGAAGGCGCAGCAAATGGGGAGGAAAATAAAGATGAAGACCCTTTTGATTTTTGGAGAGTCTACAATAAACCCAGGAACAGCAAATGCTATGGCCGCTGACGTTACTAAATACTTAAAAAGAGCTTGCGAGGTATCAATGGTCAGGAAGACGTCAACAAATTGCCGCCCACTAGTATGCTGGTGGAACCAACAGGTAGCAAAGCTACACAGCAAGTGCTCAAAAGTGAGAAGACTATTCCAGCGATCCAGGAGTTTTCCCTCCCATCAGGATCTGCAGGTGCAATACAAAGATAGGCGTAGAGACCTGAAATTAGCCTTCCGGAGAAGCAAAAGCAACAGCTTTAAAGAACTCTGCGAGCAAGCAGATGTAAACCCTTGCGGTGCTGCTTGCGCTACAATCATTGCAAAACTCAACGGCTTTAGTGCACCCTTATCCCCATGCCCTTTCCTAATGCAAAAAATAGTATCGGGATTATTTCTACCGCAAACACCAACAGAGCGTACAGAAGCACGTCAGGAAATAGAGGAGATCGCAGCCGTCACGGAAATAGAACTCCTGGACGTAGGCAGATGACTCGATGATAATAAGTCCGCTGGATTGGATGGCATACCAAATGAGGCCCTCAAGCTAGCCATCAAAACAAACACAGAACCATTTGTAAAAATGTATAACAAGAGTCTAATAGAAGGGGTTTTTCCAGACTAATGGAAAAAACGAACATAAAATGGAAGCAGTAGTAGTAAGCAGTCGCAAGAGAAGAAAGACACCTACCCATCTAGGTATAATGATCAACGCTACGCTCGCTTATGCGGGACAGCTTGAAAGAAAGTGCGACAAAGCAGCTGGAATGAGTATTACCTTATCCAGAATAATAACGAATATTGGAGGACCCAGATAATCAAGGAGACTGATACTGTCAACGGTTGTGCGGCACCCTTAAAAATTAAGTCTTATGAAAGAAGCATTAACTCCTTCAACCGTCTAAGTACTGTGCTTGTCGGACGGAGTCAGACGATGCTATATAGGTTATTGCGGGAATGCAACTAGCGGATATCTTGGATCTACATATGATGCCAAAATCTAGGAACCCCTAGCTTCGGACAAAGATATCAAGCTGGAAGAAATGTAGCAAAAGAGGTGAAACCAGTCTTCAAAAGGAAGATGGACCCAGCGACTTATACCGGATATCCAAAAATGGACGGAAAAGTGGATTTCTATCTCAGCCAGTTCCTAACCCGATGGATGCTTCCAGGCTTCATGAATCTCCTATCTGTTTAAATTGTGGAGAGCCCAGATAGGAGGCACAACACGTATTTTTTCAGTGTCCACTCTTTTGTATAGAGCGTTGAAACTTGGAGGAAAGAATTGGAGAAATACCGACTCCCGAGAACATTGTAATATATTAATATCGAGCGCAGCATCGGATTCTGTGGATCAGATTGCAGCGATAATCATGAAGGAACTTCGACGACTGGAAAGAGTCAGGAAGAACAATCAAACCCAAACGCCATCTCTCTTGGAGCAAAGAACGGCAAACAGGTAAGTTATACCTTACGGCAGTTCCGTGGGGTGAGACAAGGACAAATCCACGGCTCTAATCAATTTGAGCTACTTGGTGAACCGTTTGTATTGACGAGTTATGCAAGAGGAGCTTCAATCACGTACTGCACGGGCTATATAGTGCACCGGTCTAGTTAGCCATCCATGGATCCAACGTCTGATATTCCTACGCCATGACGAGCGACTGGACACCACATTTCCAGACCAAAGAGGGGAAGAGATCTCAACCAACTTGGAGTTCGGCACTGGAGGTACCTGGTACCTGATGCAGATTTCGCCGGCTGAATATGCTTCTTAGTTGAGGGTAATGATGACTTTCTTGATTTGCTGTGTCAACGCATCACATCCATTCTAGCGTGAAATGAGTAAAAGAGGGATTGGCTACTTTTCAGAACCCAAATTGAAATCAAATTGAAAGCCAATAACTTTTAGTTTGAGAAGGACTTGTTTATGCAAAAAAATTTCTGGAGCTTTATTGATATTGGTGAAGATCAGATCAACTTCTCTGTCTTTAAGTACAAAATATTGTACTTGACACGAATTCTATTAGGTTGATGGTTGCTGATCTACGTCTTCAAAATTCATTTCGGCTTTTCAAAAGAATGGCTCTGCAATAGGAGAATACATACATGGCTCCATCGTATAAATTTCTCGAAGACCTTGGATTTGTTGGAGATATCGCAATGGTTTTATAATTTGCGATATTTACTTTTTTCTGGGAAAGGATTTTGTTTGAGATTTTCCAGAACTAAGGAATAACTTTATGTGAGATATGAAGCTAAAATGGTGCTCTGAAGGGTTTACGAGGTAATAGACCCTTTTTTTTAACTATGGCGGCCAAAACTTCAGGGCCGAAGTTATAACCACTTCAATTAAAGATTTTTTGGTTATGTAGACAGCCGGTTTGTTCAGAGTCTTGGCTGTGGTTAGCGAACTAGCTAAAGAACTAAGCAAATCTATTTTCAATTATTTGAGGAACTTCATAGATATACAGTATTTTAGTATAAGTAAGTCAGTTCAGAGAAGGTACCTAATTAGATTTTGCGAGGACTGGAAGTTGAATATTAACTTTCAGAAGTCGGAAACCATTCTCTTTAAGACGCCGTTGTCTGGAGCCTCTAGGGATACCAGAAAAAATTGGAGAATGTTCTCGATCATTGGACAACACGGACAGCCTCTTGCCTGTCGAACTGTAGTCAAATACCTTGGGATCTGGCTAGATCAGTTTCTATATTTTGACAAAAATGTAGATGCTGCTCTGGCCAGAGCTAAAGGCGCTTTCGCCCTTACAAAGAGGCTGTTTTATAGCAGCCAACTCGATGAGAGGGTAAAGATAATCTGCTACATGGCCCTTATCAGGCCCATGCTGGTATTCGGGTGCCCCGTGTGATTCAATGTACGAGCAAGCTTAATGGAAGAGATTCGGGTGTTTGAGAGGGCTTGCCTTAGGGCTTGCCTTCGATTGTACAGAACACCAGAGTCGGAGTACAAAAATTTTTATCGTAATGAGGTCCTTTACAACAGGGCGAACCTAATACTAGTGGACAACTTCGTAATTAAGCTGACTCGAAGGCACATTGCAAGAGCAATGACCTCGAAGAATGACCTGATATCGGGGGCTTACTACCTGAATTACCTTTACCACCAGAGTGTGCGCTCTGATGGTTTCGTTCCACCGGAAGCATTCCTCTACCTAGATCAGATAGGGTTGATCCAGGATAGATCAGCGGTCCCGTTAATCTTCCATGTCACTCGGAAAGCTGGGAACAGGCGACTCAACTACGGCAGAGACATCGCACACGGCAGTGTGGATCGTCTCAGGTTCAGTAGGGCGGTGGGGAATCGCGATAAGAGGGATGTCGTTCGGCAGCACCAGCATTTCTGGTGGTTGACTGATGGAGAAGATGTTCTGTCGTCGTTTCCGTCAATTACGGACCAGCCTCACTAATGGGGCAGAGCTGACCAATCTATTTGCTCTGTGAATAGCGATGGTCAGCTTACAAAGGTTTAGGTTAGCATTTAAGAAATATATACATTATACATGCAAGGTATATACTAATATATGTATATAATTGTGTATAATATATATGTGTGTGTATTGTGTATGTAGGTTAGGTATACTAAGGTTTATTTTAAGTTAGATATTAAGTTGTTATAGAAAATTAAGTCCTTATGATAAGTTTTTGTTAACAATTTTTTTCTTATCCTTAAGTATACAAAATATATATTTCAATGAAATGTAAATAAAGCCGAAAGACATAGATATAAGAATTTAGAGTAGCTTAGAGTGCCTGTGTGGGGCCAGGATGTTAGTATAAGATTGTTAAGTAAGTTAGCTTACTTAAGCATTTTTTGTTAGTATGTAAGAGTTAATGATTAATATAATAAAATGCATTTAAAACTAAACTAACTCTTATTTTTTATGGATACACTGTCGCCGTATATATATATTACATATCCATAAAAAAGTACTACTAGGATCTGTGGAAACATCGCCGCCATCCACACCCCAGTTGCATTCAGAAACACGCCTCCGTCATTAAAAAGCCAGTTGCAGCAAAAATTATCCAGTCATCCGCCGCCTATTTTTTTCGCTTGTCGCAGCCAGTGACAAAGCACAAGGTACAGTATCTACGCATTATCGATAAAGAATAAAAATCTGCTTCCGCCTTTTCTAGCTACTGTTACGACTCAAAATAAAACGCGTTTGAATCACCACCAGTTCCTAACCTCGCACAAGAAGGTCGGAGTCCACATAGCTGCACACATGCAACGGAGATCAACCCGAAGCACTTCTGTGATTCCAGAAGCTTCTTCATCATGTCTTGTGCTCAACAATATTGCTGAATATCCAGAAGAAGACTCAGTGGATACAGACGCCGACCAAACCCTAGCCGACAATCCTGAAAAGGTAAAGAACAACGACTCTACTACAACACCAACGATCTATGAGCTATTGAAACAAGTTAATGAAATGCGTTCACGATTGGAGGAAGTAACTGCCAGTGCGGAATCTGAAAGAACCGAGCGTATTCGATTGCAAAACTTGCTTAGTCAACAGCAGAAAACTGCGACAGCCATAGTACACCGGTCAAATAGTACATATTCGTCTATAACGAAACCTCCCGCCCACGCCAGCAGCCGGTACTCTCGCTACAAACAGCTCACAAGGGAATCCTAATTCATTGCCATCGCCATTGTACCAGCCCACAAGCCAGTATCGCGTCACCAGTTACTTTCCCGGTACCAACATTCTTGCCACCTCTAATGTCCGCACAATCACCCGCACAACAATTCGTGTCACAGCCAACAGCAACACCACCTCTTCACCTACAAAGCCACTCAGTACAAAGTAACTTTAGTAACGGTCGAAAGTTGCAGCCCTTACCTGAATTTACAGGTCGTCCTGAAGAGTGGCCCATGTTCTCCATTGCATATCGAGAGTCGACGTCTATGTACAACTATACCAAAACTGAAAACCTTTTTCGCTTGCAAAAGTGTATAATCGCCGAACCTAGGGAAGTGGTGGAGTCATTGCTCATCCATCCAGAAAACGTCGATAACGTCATGGCTGCCCTGGAGTTCCGATATGGATGCCCCGAGTACTTGTTGTGAAGCCAATTAAGTAAAGTGAGAGCAATTGCCAACATACCGGAGGACAAGCTGGAGATGCTGATACCTTTTGCCACAAGGGTAAACAACCTCTCAACATTTTTAGAGGCGTGCGGTTTGCATCAGCACCTCGCCAACCCAACGCTGATTGAAGAACTGATATGCAAATTGCCTATGAATAAGCGACTGGAATGGGCCCAGAGAAGTATAAGCACTTTGCCATACCCAACACTAAAACATTTTAGTGAATGGATAACCGAAGTAACCAGGTTTATATGTATGGTAACAACAAAATCCGTTTTGCCGCCGGTCCATGAGCAGAAGACAAGAACAAGACATATTCTTCACGCAGCGGAAAGCCAGAAAAGTGCTAACAAATGCCGGTACTGCGAAACGAAACGACATCCAGTGACCGTTTGCCTTGCTTACACCAAGCTAGATGTTCCAGCCAGGTGGGAATGGAAAGGAATAGGCCGTGTTTTTCCTGTTTGAAATTCGGTCATAGTCTTCAATCTTGCAGATCCCGAAAAGCCTGTGGAATTAAAGGTTGCGAGAGGAAGCATAATGCATCTCTACATGAGGAACGAAAACCTGTATTGTCGATATCAGCAACGGGCGACGAATTCATGGAAGGACATGCGAAGTCTTTATCCAACTGCAGTGATAAATCCAACGACAAAATTGGCTTTCGATTGGTACCAATAAGATTCTATGGCAAGGACGTTGTCGTAAAGACGTTCGCACTTTTTGATGAGGGGTCATCCGTTACCATCATAGACGCTGAATTGGCACGAGAACTACGCCTGAAAGGACATTAGAAAAATCTAAAACTTCAATGGTTCGACAGTGAAACAGTGACAGCGGAATCCTACTTCGTAGACGTTGATGTAAGCGCCGATCGGGATGGAGCCAAGCGATACAACATGAGTGAAGTGCAAACAGTAAACGCGCTTCGCCTACCTTCCCAAACAATCACTTCTGCCGAACTACAACGATACGACTTGGATATGATTTCATTTACAAGATACGAGAACGCCAAACCACGTATCCTGATTGGTCTCGATAACTGCCATCTAGGAATTCCGTTGCGCACTATCAGGGCAACTGGAACATGACCTGTCGTAGCCGAGACAAGACTTGGTTGGGTGGTGTACGGTAGAACTGCCACGCAAGATGTCGTCGAATCAAAGAAGCGGGTGATTTTACACAGTAGTCAGTCGCCATTAGAAGAGGATGTGTACCTGACAGAGCCGTTGAGAAATACTTCACCAAACACCAACTATCCAGCTCGTCTCTGCTGCTGAACACAGAGCGTTGCAGATATTGTCGTCAACAACAAGATAGGCCGATGGCCGATACCCGACTGGTTTGCTTTGGAAAGAGGACATTTTGGAAATTTCATACAGTTATAACATGGCTAAGCGAAGATTATGGAACCTGGAGAGCCAGTTAAGAAAATGTCCCAAATTAGCCGACACCTATAAGCAAATCATTCAGAGCTACCTGAAAAAAGGGTACGCCAAGAAGTTGACGAGCGACGAAGCAAGCAGAGAAACAACAAGAACCTGGTACCCCCCTTACTTTGCTGTTAGTAATCCAAACAAGCCAGACAAGGTAAGGTTAGTGTTCGATGCAGCCGCGAAGGTAGACGGCGTTGCCTTAAATTCCTTTTTGCTAAAGGGACCCAACAATAACAAACCGTTGGTTACCATCTTGTTTAACTTCCGTCTGAGAGCCATTGCAGTGTCGGGTGATATAAAGGAGATGTTCCACCAGGTTCTTATTCAAGAGGAAGATCAGCAGTCACAACGCTTTCTTTGGAGGGAAAACGCATATAGCCCGATCAACATCTACGTCATGAAAGCAATGATTTTTGGCGCAAGCTGCTCACCATGCTCTGCAAGTTATGTGAAGAATATAAACGCCTCAAGATTCATCGATGTTCAGCCAAGAGCAGTGAAAGCGATCATAGACCACCACTACGTGGATGATTACGTTGAGAGCTTTAAAACCGCGACAGAAGCAACAGAAGTAACTAATGCCATAATTTCCATACATAAGAACGGTGGCTTTGAACTACGACACTTTAGGTCGAACTCCAAAGAAGTGTTAAGGGGAATCTCGAAGGAAGAAGAAAATCAACCGGAACAAATAGTTAATATGAACATCGAAGCAGCAACAGAGAAGATACTAGGAATGTACTGGGATACAGCGAAAGATGTATTCACGTTTCGATGTAAATTCCCTCGTGTTAACCGAGACGTAATGGAACACGGCAAATACCTTACAAAAAGAGAGTTTTTAAGCGTCGCTATGTCTATCTTCGACCCATTTGGCATGGTCGCTTGCTTTACAATACACATTAAGCTGCTGTTACGATTGGTGCGGTTGGGTGGGATGAACTGATTTCGCCGAATATTTTCGATCGCTGGAAGCGGTGGAAGGAGGAACTCCCAAAGTTAACTCAGTTTCAGCTGCCTAGATGCCATGACTCTAAGCTCGAGTCATCGAATGTCATCGATCTTCATACTTTCGTCGATGCCAGTGAAGAGGCCTTCAGTGCGGTGTCATTCCTTCGCATCAAGCATGATGATGTGGTGCGAGTTTCGTTCGCCTGTGGCAAAACCAAATGCGCTCCAAAAAAGTTGATGTCAGTGCCCCGCCTTGAACTCTCCGCAGCCGTCTTGGGAATCAGACTCAGTAACTCGATTTGGGAGAGTCATGAATTGCCAATAAAGGATTGTGAATTTTGGACGGATTCAAAAAACGTCATTAGCTGGCTCAATTCAGAGCCCGGCACCATAAACCGTTTGTCGGCTTTCGAATAGCTGAAATACTCGACAGTTGTCAAGCTAACCAGTGGCGATAGGCTCCATCTAAGTTTAACCCAGCTGACAAGGCGACGAGGGCACGATATCCTCCAAAGCTTGACCTCAACAGCAAATGGATTAGCGGACCAGAGTTTCTTCACTTGGCAGAAAGGGATTGGCCAGCGCAACCAGATGACGCCAGCAAGCAGGTGTGTCAAGAAGAAGTGCGTCCGAAATTCCTACTTCACACAAGCACAGTGAGTAACCCTGTAATTGACATATTAAGGTTCAATAGATTTTCCAAACTCCTGCGAACCACGGCGTGGGTGCTTCGGTTTAGAGATGCTTGCCTCAGAAGACATATACAACGAGGTGAGCTTTCCGTTCAAGAGCTTGATGCTGCCGAACAACTGTTGTATCGGCAAGCGCAAAAAGAGGAATTCGCGTTTGAAATATCCCAACTAAGTCAAGAAATTTCGATTGGGAAGGACAGCAGCATATTCAGGCTGTTCCATATTTAGACAATGCCGGGCTCCTTAGAGTCTTGGGACGAATTGATGCCGCTACAACTTTACCCTACTCCGCCAGAAGACCCATCATCCTTCCAAGAGCACACCGCCTTACTAAGCTAATAGTCGACCAGTTCCATCATCGTTTGCGCCACCAAAATGACGATTTGGGTTTAAACCACAGCCACCATGACGCTCCCACAAGGGGGCCTCCTCAACAAGTCAGGCCCGGACCGGGGGGCTCCTGACTCCCATGATACCGTGATTTAAGTCCCGGTAGGGACTACCTGTGGTCTTGCCGCCAACAAGACCTATGACCAACAACTTGTAACTGGTCAAATCGTAGCAACCTTCAGAGGCGTCATCTGAAGATGTTTACGATAAGACCAGTAATATGCTCTGCCACCGCTTTTTATTAGACAACGTCATTGATGGGCAAAGCCTTGGTAATTGGGCGGGGGCCCAAAGAAGGCGCAGCAAATGGGGAGGAAAATAAAGATGAAGACCCTTTTGATTTTTGGAGAGTCTACAATAAACCCAGGAACAGCAAATGCTATGGCCGCTGACGTTACTAAATACTTAAAAAGAGCTTGCGAGGTATCAATGGTCAGGAAGACGTCAACAAATTGCCGCCCACTAGTATGCTGGTGGAACCAACAGGTAGCAAAGCTACACAGCAAGTGCTCAAAAGTGAGAAGACTATTCCAGCGATCCAGGAGTTTTCCCTCCCATCAGGATCTGCAGGTGCAATACAAAGATAGGCGTAGAGACCTGAAATTAGCCTTCCGGAGAAGCAAAAGCAACAGCTTTAAAGAACTCTGCGAGCAAGCAGATGTAAACCCTTGCGGTGCTGCTTGCGCTACAATCATTGCAAAACTCAACGGCTTTAGTGCACCCTTATCCCCATGCCCTTTCCTAATGCAAAAAATAGTATCGGGATTATTTCTACCGCAAACACCAACAGAGCGTACAGAAGCACGTCAGGAAATAGAGGAGATCGCAGCCGTCACGGAAATAGAACTCCTGGACGTAGGCAGATGACTCGATGATAATAAGTCCGCTGGATTGGATGGCATACCAAATGAGGCCCTCAAGCTAGCCATCAAAACAAACACAGAACCATTTGTAAAAATGTATAACAAGAGTCTAATAGAAGGGGTTTTTCCAGACTAATGGAAAAAACGAACATAAAATGGAAGCAGTACTAGTAAGCAGTCGCAAGAGAAGAAAGACACCTACCCATCTAGGTATAATGATCAACGCTACGCTCGCTTATGCGGGACAGCTTGAAAGAAAGTGCGACAAAGCAGCTGGAATGAGTATTACCTTATCCAGAATAATAACGAATATTGGAGGACCCAGATAATCAAGGAGACTGATACTGTCAAGGGTTGTGCGGCACCCTTAAAAATTAAGTCTTATGAAAGAAGCATTAACTCCTTCAACCGTCTAAGTACTGTGCTTGTCGGACGGAGTCAGACGATGCTATATAGGTTATTGCGGGAATGCAACTAGCGGATATCTTGGATCTACATATGATGCCAAAATCTAGGAACCCCTAGCTTCGGACAAAGATATCAAGCTGGAAGAAATGTAGCAAAAGAGGTGAAACCAGTCTTCAAAAGGAAGATGGACCCAGCGACTTATACCGGATATCCAAAAATGGACGGAAAAGTGGATTTCTATCTCAGCCAGTTCCTAACCCGATGGATGCTTCCAGGCTTCATGAATCTCCTATCTGTTTAAATTGTGGAGAGCCCAGATAGGAGGCACAACACGTATTTTTTCAGTGTCCACTCTTTTGTATAGAGCGTTGAAACTTGGAGGAAAGAATTGGAGAAATACCGACTCCCGAGAACATTGTAATATATTAATATCGAGCGCAGCATCGGATTCTGTGGATCAGATTGCAGCGATAATCATGAAGGAACTTCGACGACTGGAAAGAGTCAGGAAGAACAATCAAACCCAAACGCCATCTCTCTTGGAGCAAAGAACGGCAAACAGGTAAGTTATACCTTACGGCAGTTCCGTGGGGTGAGACAAGGACAAATCCACGGCTCTAATCAATTTGAGCTACTTGGTGAACCGTTTGTATTGACGAGTTATGCAAGAGGAGCTTCAATCACGTACTGCACGGGCTATATAGTGCACCGGTCTAGTTAGCCATCCATGGATCCAACGTCTGATATTCCTACGCCATGACGAGCGACTGGACACCACATTTCCAGACCAAAGAGGGGAAGAGATCTCAACCAACTTGGAGTTCGGCACTGGAGGTACCTGGTACCTGATGCAGATTTCGCCGGCTGAATATGCTTCTTAGTTGAGGGTAATGATGACTTTCTTGATTTGCTGTGTCAACGCATCACATCCATTCTAGCGTGAAATGAGTAAAAGAGGGATTGGCTACTTTTCAGAACCCAAATTGAAATCAAATTGAAAGCCAATAACTTTTAGTTTGAGAAGGACTTGTTTATGCAAAAAAAATTTCTGGAGCTTTATTGATATTGGTGAAGATCAGATCAACTTCTCTGTCTTTAAGTACAAAATATTGTACTTGACACGAATTCTATTAGGTTGATGGTTGCTGATCTACGTCTTCAAAATTCATTTCGGCTTTTCAAAAGAATGGCTCTGCAATAGGAGAATACATACATGGCTCCATCGTATAAATTTCTCGAAGACCTTGGATTTGTTGGAGATATCGCAATGGTTTTATAATTTGCGATATTTACTTTTTTCTGGGAAAGGATTTTGTTTGAGATTTTCCAGAACTAAGGAATAACTTCATGTGAGATATGAAGCTAAAATGGTGCTCTGAAGGGTTTACGAGGTAATAGACCCTTTTTTTTAACTATGGCGGCCAAAACTTCAGGGCCGAAGTTATAACCACTTCAATTAAAGATTTTTTGGTTATGTAGACAGCCGGTTTGTTCAGAGTCTTGGCTGTGGTTAGCGAACTGGCTAAAGAACTAAGCAAATCTATTTTCAATTATTTGAGGAACTTCATAGATATACAGTATTTTAGTATAAGTAAGTCAGTTCAGAGAAGGTACCTAATTAGATTTTGCGAGGACTGGAAGTTGAATATTAACTTTCAGAAGTCGGAAACCATTCTCTTTAAGACGCCGTTGTCTGGAGCCTCTAGGGATACCAGAAAAAATTGGAGAATGTTCTCGATCATTGGACAACACGGACAGCCTCTTGCCTGTCGAACTGTAGTCAAATACCTTGGGATCTGGCTAGATCAGTTTCTATATTTTGACAAAAATGTAGATGCTGCTCTGGCCAGAGCTAAAGGCGCTTTCGCCCTTACAAAGAGGCTGTTTTATAGCAGCCAACTCGATGAGAGGGTAAAGATAATCTGCTACATGGCCCTTATCAGGCCCATGCTGGTATTCGGGTGCCCCGTGTGATTCAATGTACGAGCAAGCTTAATGGAAGAGATTCGGGTGTTTGAGAGGGCTTGCCTTAGGGCTTGCCTTCGATTGTACAGAACACCAGAGTCGGAGTACAAAAATTTTTATCGTAATGAGGTCCTTTACAACAGGGCGAACCTAATACTAGTGGACAACTTCGTAATTAAGCTGACTCGAAGGCACATTGCAAGAGCAATGACCTCGAAGAATGACCTGATATCGGGGGCTTACTACCTGAATTACCTTTACCACCAGAGTGTGCGCTCTGATGGTTTCGTTCCACCGGAAGCATTCCTCTACCTAGATCAGATAGGGTTGATCCAGGATAGATCAGCGGTCCCGTTAATCTTCCATGTCACTCGGAAAGCTGGGAACAGGCGACTCAACTACGGCAGAGACATCGCACACGGCAGTGTGGATCGTCTCAGGTTCAGTAGGGCGGTGGGGAATCGCGATAAGAGGGATGTCGTTCGGCAGCACCAGCATTTCTGGTGGTTGACTGATGGAGAAGATGTTCTGTCGTCGTTTCCGTCAATTACGGACCAGCCTCACTAATGGGGCAGAGCTGACCAATCTATTTGCTCTGTGAATAGCGATGGTCAGCTTACAAAGGTTTAGGTTAGCATTTAAGAAATATATACATTATACATGCAAGGTATATACTAATATATGTATATAATTGTGTATAATATATATGTGTGTGTATTGTGTATGTAGGTTAGGTATACTAAGGTTTATTTTAAGTTAGATATTAAGTTGTTATAGAAAATTAAGTCCTTATGATAAGTTTTTGTTAACAATTTTTTTCTTATCCTTAAGTATACAAAATATATATTTCAATGAAATGTAAATAAAGCCGAAAGACATAGATATAAGAATTTAGAGTAGCTTAGAGTGCCTGTGTGGGGCCAGGATGTTAGTATAAGATTGTTAAGTAAGTTAGCTTACTTAAGCATTTTTTGTTAGTATGTAAGAGTTAATGATTAATATAATAAAATGCATTTAAAACTAAACTAACTCTTATTTTTTATGGATACACTGTCGCCGTATATATATATTACATATCCATAAAAAAGTACTACTAGGATCTGTGGAAACATCGCCGCCATCCACACCCCAGTTGCATTCAGAAACACGCCTCCGTCATTAAAAAGCCAGTTGCAGCAAAAATTATCCAGTCATCCGCCGCCTATTTTTTTCGCTTGTCGCAGCCAGTGACAAAGCACAAGGTACAGTATCTACGCATTATCGATAAAGAATAAAAATCTGCTTCCGCCTTTTCTAGCTACTGTTACGACTCAAAATAAAACGCGTTTGAATCACCACCAGTTCCTAACCTCGCACAAGAAGGTCGGAGTCCACATAGCTGCACACATGCAACGGAGATCAACCCGAAGCACTTCTGTGATTCCAGAAGCTTCTTCATCATGTCTTGTGCTCAACAATATTGCTGAATATCCAGAAGAAGACTCAGTGGATACAGACGCCGACCAAACCCTAGCCGACAATCCTGAAAAGGTAAAGAACAACGACTCTACTACAACACCAACGATCTATGAGCTATTGAAACAAGTTAATGAAATGCGTTCACGATTGGAGGAAGTAACTGCCAGTGCGGAATCTGAAAGAACCGAGCGTATTCGATTGCAAAACTTGCTTAGTCAACAGCAGAAAACTGCGACAGCCATAGTACACCGGTCAAATAGTACATATTCGTCTATAACGAAACCTCCCGCCCACGCCAGCAGCCGGTACTCTCGCTACAAACAGCTCACAAGGGAATCCTAATTCATTGCCATCGCCATTGTACCAGCCCACAAGCCAGTATCGCGTCACCAGTTACTTTCCCGGTACCAACATTCTTGCCACCTCTAATGTCCGCACAATCACCCGCACAACAATTCGTGTCACAGCCAACAGCAACACCACCTCTTCACCTACAAAGCCACTCAGTACAAAGTAACTTTAGTAACGGTCGAAAGTTGCAGCCCTTACCTGAATTTACAGGTCGTCCTGAAGAGTGGCCCATGTTCTCCATTGCATATCGAGAGTCGACGTCTATGTACAACTATACCAAAACTGAAAACCTTTTTCGCTTGCAAAAGTGTATAATCGCCGAACTTAGGGAAGTGGTGGAGTCATTGCTCATCCATCCAGAAAACGTCGATAACGTCATGGCTGCCCTGGAGTTCCGATATGGATGCCCCGAGTACTTGTTGTGAAGCCAATTAAGTAAAGTGAGAGCAATTGCCAACATACCGGAGGACAAGCTGGAGATGCTGATACCTTTTGCCACAAGGGTAAACAACCTCTCAACATTTTTAGAGGCGTGCGGTTTGCATCAGCACCTCGCCAACCCAACGCTGATTGAAGAACTGATATGCAAATTGCCTATGAATAAGCGACTGGAATGGGCCCAGAGAAGTATAAGCACTTTGCCATACCCAACACTAAAACATTTTAGTGAATGGATAACCGAAGTAACCAGGTTTATATGTATGGTAACAACAAAATCCGTTTTGCCGCCGGTCCATGAGCAGAAGACAAGAACAAGACATATTCTTCACGCAGCGGAAAGCCAGAAAAGTGCTAACAAATGCCGGTACTGCGAAACGAAACGACATCCAGTGACCGTTTGCCTTGCTTACACCAAGCTAGATGTTCCAGCCAGGTGGGAATGGAAAGGAATAGGCCGTGTTTTTCCTGTTTGAAATTCGGTCATAGTCTTCAATCTTGCAGATCCCGAAAAGCCTGTGGAATTAAAGGTTGCGAGAGGAAGCATAATGCATCTCTACATGAGGAACGAAAACCTGTATTGTCGATATCAGTAACGGGCGACGAATTCATGGAAGGACATGCGAAGTCTTTATCCAACTGCAGTGATAAATCCAACGACAAAATTGGCTTTCGATTGGTACCAATAAGATTCTATGGCAAGGACGTTGTCGTAAAGACGTTCGCACTTTTTGATGAGGGGTCATCCGTTACCATCATAGACGCTGAATTGGCACGAGAACTACGCCTGAAAGGACATTAGAAAAATCTAAAACTTCAATGGTTCGACAGTGAAACAGTGACAGCGGAATCCTACTTCGTAGACGTTGATGTAAGCGCCGATCGGGATGGAGCCAAGCGATACAACATGAGTGAAGTGCAAACAGTAAACGCGCTTCGCCTACCTTCCCAAACAATCACTTCTGCCGAACTACAACGATACGACTTGGATATGATTTCATTTACAAGATACGAGAACGCCAAACCACGTATCCTGATTGGTCTCGATAACTGCCATCTAGGAATTCCGTTGCGCACTATCAGGGCAACTGGAACATGACCTGTCGTAGCCGAGACAAGACTTGGTTGGGTGGTGTACGGTAGAACTGCCACGCAAGATGTCGTCGAATCAAAGAAGCGGGTGATTTTACACAGTAGTCAGTCGCCATTAGAAGAGGATGTGTACCTGACAGAGCCGTTGAGAAATACTTCACCAAACACCAACTATCCAGCTCGTCTCTGCTGCTGAACACAGAGCGTTGCAGATATTGTCGTCAACAACAAGATAGGCCGATGGCCGATACCCGACTGGTTTGCTTTGGAAAGAGGACATTTTGGAAATTTCATACAGTTATAACATGGCTAAGCGAAGATTATGGAACCTGGAGAGCCAGTTAAGAAAATGTCCCAAATTAGCCGACACCTATAAGCAAATCATTCAGAGCTACCTGAAAAAAGGGTACGCCAAGAAGTTGACGAGCGACGAAGCAAGCAGAGAAACAACAAGAACCTGGTACCCCCCTTACTTTGCTGTTAGTAATCCAAACAAGCCAGACAAGGTAAGGTTAGTGTTCGATGCAGCCGCGAAGGTAGACGGCGTTGCCTTAAATTCCTTTTTGCTAAAGGGACCCAACAATAACAAACCGTTGGTTACCATCTTGTTTAACTTCCGTCTGAGAGCCATTGCAGTGTCGGGTGATATAAAGGAGATGTTCCACCAGGTTCTTATTCAAGAGGAAGATCAGCAGTCACAACGCTTTCTTTGGAGGGAAAACGCATATAGCCCGATCAACATCTACGTCATGAAAGCAATGATTTTTGGCGCAAGCTGCTCACCATGCTCTGCAAGTTATGTGAAGAATATAAACGCCTCAAGATTCATCGATGTTCAGCCAAGAGCAGTGAAAGCGATCATAGACCACCACTACGTGGATGATTACGTTGAGAGCTTTAAAACCGCGACAGAAGCAACAGAAGTAACTAATGCCATAATTTCCATACATAAGAACGGTGGCTTTGAACTACGACACTTTAGGTCGAACTCCAAAGAAGTGTTAAGGGGAATCTCGAAGGAAGAAGAAAATCAACCGGAACAAATAGTTAATATGAACATCGAAGCAGCAACAGAGAAGATACTAGGAATGTACTGGGATACAGCGAAAGATGTATTCACGTTTCGATGTAAATTCCCTCGTGTTAACCGAGACGTAATGGAACACGGCAAATACCTTACAAAAAGAGAGTTTTTAAGCGTCGCTATGTCTATCTTCGACCCATTTGGCATGGTCGCTTGCTTTACAATACACATTAAGCTGCTGTTACGATTGGTGCGGTTGGGTGGGATGAACTGATTTCGCCGAATATTTTCGATCGCTGGAAGCGGTGGAAGGAGGAACTCCCAAAGTTAACTCAGTTTCAGCTGCCTAGATGCCATGACTCTAAGCTCGAGTCATCGAATGTCATCGATCTTCATACTTTCGTCGATGCCAGTGAAGAGGCCTTCAGTGCGGTGTCATTCCTTCGCATCAAGCATGATGATGTGGTGCGAGTTTCGTTCGCCTGTGGCAAAACCAAATGCGCTCCAAAAAAGTTGATGTCAGTGCCCCGCCTTGAACTCTCCGCAGCCGTCTTGGGAATCAGACTCAGTAACTCGATTTGGGAGAGTCATGAATTGCCAATAAAGGATTGTGAATTTTGGACGGATTCAAAAAACGTCATTAGCTGGCTCAATTCAGAGCCCGGCACCATAAACCGTTTGTCGGCTTTCGAATAGCTGAAATACTCGACAGTTGTCAAGCTAACCAGTGGCGATAGGCTCCATCTAAGTTTAACCCAGCTGACAAGGCGACGAGGGCACGATATCCTCCAAAGCTTGACCTCAACAGCAAATGGATTAGCGGACCAGAGTTTCTTCACTTGGCAGAAAGGGATTGGCCAGCGCAACCAGATGACGCCAGCAAGCAGGTGTGTCAAGAAGAAGTGCGTCCGAAATTCCTACTTCACACAAGCACAGTGAGTAACCCTGTAATTGACATATTAAGGTTCAATAGATTTTCCAAACTCCTGCGAACCACGGCGTGGGTGCTTCGGTTTAGAGATGCTTGCCTCAGAAGACATATACAACGAGGTGAGCTTTCCGTTCAAGAGCTTGATGCTGCCGAACAACTGTTGTATCGGCAAGCGCAAAAAGAGGAATTCGCGTTTGAAATATCCCAACTAAGTCAAGAAATTTCGATTGGGAAGGACAGCAGCATATTCAGGCTGTTCCATATTTAGACAATGCCGGGCTCCTTAGAGTCTTGGGACGAATTGATGCCGCTACAACTTTACCCTACTCCGCCAGAAGACCCATCATCCTTCCAAGAGCACACCGCCTTACTAAGCTAATAGTCGACCAGTTCCATCATCGTTTGCGCCACCAAAATGACGAAACTATAACTACGTTTTTGGGTACCTAGTCTACGATCTGCAGTCAAGAGAGCCAAAAGTGATTACCTATCTTGTCGACTTCGGGCCGCCCAGCCGTCGCCACCGTTGATGGGGCAACTGCCTGAAGACCGCGTAACGCCATTTATCAGGTCATTCACCTTTACTGGACTCGATTGTTTGGGCCGATATACATCACTTCCGGCCGTCGTAAGGAAAAGCGAGGGGTTGCCCTTTTTACGTGTTTTACAGTGCGGGCCATTCATTTGGAGGTGGCAGGTGACCTCTCGACGGACGCCTGCATAATTTGCATCAGCAATTTTATCAACCGACGTGGGATTCCAATACGTATAAGGAGCGACAATGGCACAAATTTCCTCGGGGCTAAGAAGGAGCTACTTAACGCCAACATTTTCGATAGTGAAGCCATTAAAGCTGAGCTATCCTCAAAAGGCATTGAATGGCTCTTCAATTGCGTATCGAATCCACATGCAGGTGGTTGCTGGGAGAGGATGGTCCAGTTGGTTAAAAGAGTTTTCTCGCACACATTCCGCGAGTTAGCGCCGAAGTTTGAAACTGAAGTTTCAAACTTTACGCGAGTCAGTCAACAAATCAGGAATCGACTTTGGAAGAGATGGTTTCGAGAATTTTTGCCAATTCTGACCAATAGATGCAAGTGGTTCAAACGAGCTGAACAAATCAAAGTAGGAGACTTGTGCCTTGTATGTGACGCCGATGTGCCCAGAAACCAGTGGCTACGTGAACGAATATGTAAGATGTTCCCAGGTAAAGACAGACAAACACGAGCAGTAGAGGTCAATACCAGCACAGGAGTTATACGCAGGCCAGCTGTCAAATTAGCCGTGTTAGATATTGGTAAGGCTTCACAGTTACCAGGGTGTCTCAAAGGTAAAATTATAACGATATAAATGTAATCTTGCCCTCAGCTACGACTCCATCGACGAACACAGCCCAAATCGGAAACGGAAAAGTGAGTGAACATGCTCCTTAAGAGCTGTCAAACAATATTCCACGTGGATTTTCTCTTTTACGTGCCGTGCGTCGTTGGAGTCGGGCTGAGGCCGGGAATATTGCTAAAAAATAGTAAGTATGTACAAATTTATATGAATCATCCCTTTTAAATTAAATATTTATAGAGAATAAACTGATCCCATACAAATAAGGCAGTTTTTTACAAAAAAAAAAACAAGTACGCGAACGCACAGTATCGATAGCGGATGCCACGAAAAAAGCTGCAATATGAACCTGCGGAAAACGACCCTTCTAAGAAGCAGAAGGGAGCACTGAAGGCTACTTTGTTCGGGCCGAAATCGACGGCTACTATAGGCTAGCCATAGATGCCCGAGGTCGGACTCCAGTTATCATAGTCGGAAATTTCAACGCATTGGCCACGGAATTGGGCAGTCCAAAAACAAACAGCAGAGGAAACAAACTATTAGAGGCATTCGCGATTCTAGACTCAGTACTTTTAAAGAGCGGCAATGAACACACGTTCTGCAGGAATGGAGTAGGCTCGCTCATCGATTTCAATTCGTAAGCATTTCACTTGCGAGTAGAACAACATGGAATATCAGCACTCACAGTTACCACTAGGCAATAGTATCCGAGACAATTGACGAACGAAAAGGAGGAAGAACAAAAAGGATGGAAGTCCAGCACATTTGATGACGATTCAGTCAATGAATAGTCTGTTCAATCGACCGCCCACATCTCCCAGGCATGAGATGCATCCATGACAAGACGAATGATTATTTCACATTATAAACCAGTTTATTGGTGCAATGAAGAAATCGCGCAGCCATGAGCTGAATGCCACCACACAAGAAGACTGCATCAACACAGCCATTAAAGAAGCAACCTCACTAACCCCAGCATCGGTATACAGTAGTACGAAGCGAACTAAAAGCGGCAATACACACCAAAAAACTCTGCGCAGCTGTACTGCGACAGCAAAACAACAAATTCCTAGAGTCACTACCAAAGAGATACTTGACGTCTACAACAGACTGGGGAACAAACCAGCCCCTGAGCCAGATGGCATACTAAATATAGCCTTTAAAGCTACGATCAAAGCCAGAATGAACATATTTGTGGACATTTGTAACACTTGCTTGAGCGAAAGAGTTTTCCCCAACCAATGGTTATACTACCACCCGCAAGAGACTACCGTGCACTATGTACCGAGGGAAAGTATTGGAGCGTATCATCTCAAACAGATTAGAAGCAGCATTGAAGAAGCAGGAGGACTATCAGTACAGTTTTCGAAAGGCATACTCAACAATTGATGCTATTAAAGCGGCTGTTGATACTGAAAAAATGGCCATAGAAGGACGACAATGGAGAAAAGACACCAAACTGCTGTACCATAACACTGGAGGTCAAGAACGCTTTCAATATCGCGATTTGGGTAAATATACTAGAAGCGCTACGAAAAATAAGAGTACCAATTTATATCCGAAACCTTGTGAAAAACTACTTCCGAGAGAGAGTATTAATATAGCATACACACGGTGGTTTCATGGAGTACACGGTCACGGGAGTGATATGTCTGTAACTACCGCAGTAAAAAAAACAAGCGTTCTTAATAGAAATTTACTTTTTATTTATTCATCCGGTTTGTTTATTATAACAAGGTACTTTTATACATATAACATATGAAGGAGGAGTACCACAAGGGTTGCGCCTGAGCCCGGCACTGTGGAATGTAATGTACGAGGGCATTCTTCGTCTTGATCTACGAAGCCGAAGCTAAAATCGTAAGGTTTGCAGACAATATCGCTCTCGTCGTAACAGCAAAACTTTTAGAAGAAGTTGTCCAAATAAGCAACAAAACAATTTCAATTGTACGACGGTGGCTGGGATCATCTGGTCTTACACTAGCTGAACACAAAACGGAAGCGGTAGTAATTACAAGTAGAAAACGAAAAGAAACCATTGTGCTCACAGCATGTGAACATGAAATAGCAAGCATCCAACCCAGCAATAAAATACATAACTCAACTCAAAATTGTCGTTTAAGGTCACTTCTCCCAGCTAAAGCAAGTACGGCAGTAGTTAGTGCCTTATGGCCAATCTGGGCCGAAGCAATGGAAGTGGAATCTGGCTTTGTGCAGTCAGAGTGATTAGCGCATTTCGTACAATCTCGGACGAGGCGACGTGCGTTATCGCAGAAAGGGTTCCAATTGATAACATATACTTGCAGAAGAACTGCGGAGAAGGTTCATAAAGAACAGATAAAAGGGACGTCTCCCGCATAGCGATGCCGACGCAATGGAAAGAAACACGAGTTTACGACAGTGGCAACAACCCTTGTCAAAAGGCCGATGTACTTTTCGGCTTGTTCCGACTATCGAAACTTGAATAAAGCACAAGCATGGAGAAGTTATTTTCTACATAACACAACTGCTAACGGGACATGGCTGTTACCGTTTTAAAAACTATGAGCTACGTCTCTGCCCATTTTGTAGTGATACTCCTGAAGATGTGGAGCATGTGTTCTTCCAATGCCCAAAATTCCACTTACAAAGAGAAACTCTTCGGGCAATACTGGAAGAAGCACCAACTCCCGAGAACATAGTATGTCGCACATTAGCATTGGAAAATAAGTGCAACACGGTGAGCCTCTTCGAGCAAAATGTACGCCAAGAGCTAAGGCGCCTAGAGCGAGAAAGGAGAGAAAGCGATTAAAACGTACAAAACAATGCAGCGAATGCGAGGTACAACATCCGACCGTCCCCCAAAGCACAGCAGGGCAAGCAAGACAGGCAAACATATACTAGCACCAGGTACGATTAAGCATCTAATGCATGTTGTGCTTTAGCTCGGTAACTACGAGTATGTCGAATTCCATAATGAAAGGTTTTTCAATAGGGACATATCTACGAGTATTTTGTATTTTAATACCCTTAAACTTTTTTTTATGTTCTGTCAATGCCAAAAATTCAGTCAAGTTTTACATTTTTATCATCGTGAAGTTCACGAACGAGCAACGTTTGCAAATTATTAAAAATGAATACCGAAACTCTGAGCCGGTGGTGGCAACTTTAACAGCGCTTACTCTAATTTTCGGTTATAATAATCGTCTCACCAGACAAGCTGTACGTATTGTACTATTGTGGATATATTCGAGTCAACATATTCACTATTAAATGTCCCTGTGCCAGTGGGATAACTCATCGGTCGAAGTACCGAAAATATCGGACCCGTAAGTGCTTCAGTTCAGAATGAACCAAATTAGTCGATTCCACGCCGCCGTCCACAGGAATTGGGAATCTCTCAGTCCACATTGCATTGTGGCGAATTTTGCGTAACGATTTTAGCCTACAACCTTACAAAATCAAATTAATTCAAGAACTAAAATCTCTTGATCATGTGAAGCGCCGCACAGTGGGGCAAAGTGGCCCAAAAGCTGGCATTAATTCAATTTTTTGTTAATCTGCAAATAATTCAACTTCGGGTATGTAACAATGCGTAAGGCACAAAACAAAAAAAAAACAAAAAAAATTTGTAAAATAGAGGTGGTGTCCTGTGGTCAGTTCTTGAAAAAGTGTATTTTTAAGGATTTCCTAAATCCCGTAGACTTTTAGATGGGTTCCGGATTCGTCCGAGTTTTCATTTTTGTGTCATTTACTATAAATGTGCGTGATGTGTGTTTTGTATTGCCGTTAAAAAATCCTGATACTTTTCTGCACTTTTCGTGATATTTGGATTTTTGTATGGTGCCTTCGGTTTATACATTTTTTTCGTTGTTTAGGACTTTCTTCAAATTTCATTCTTTTGGCAAGAAGTTAACTAGTTGGTATGATGAGAAGCTTTGGGAGTGTAATTGTTGAAGAACAGTTCAATTTCTTAAAAGAAGAATTTATCAAAATTACAAAAAGCACAAAAGAAAACTCTCTCGCATTTCAAGGTTGATTTTAAGACACGGTGGCTCAAAGCTTGCAGAATCGAGGAAAATTTTTTTAAAGCTAGTAAAAAATTAGTAAACAGTTCTATAGCATTCTATAGAGTAACAGATTCAGCAAAGAAACGTGGTCTTCCGGAAGTGAGTTTTGAGACTTCTTAAGAACGAACAAAAAGGGTCAAAACGCTAGACTTGAGAGATTCGGTACCTGTTAATGTCCTTAATTATGCTACCCAAATGAGCTTAAGAGTTTCCGGACAGACTCAAGCCTCCAAACTCTTAAAAGAAGCAACTATAGGTGCCAATAAAGCTGAAAAATACAGAAAAGTATTTCAAAAGTCGCAGGAGAAAAGTTGTATGACTGGAGAAGATGCTTTGGCAGTATTAGTCGCAGCGAAACTATCACGACACTAATATAATGTCATCGTACAAAGTTGTGCAGAATGCAAAGAAAGATTGCTATCCCAACAAAGATATGACTAAAATCACAGCTACATGTGCCGAAGTCAGTCTTCAAGCTTAGCTTGACATTACATCGATGAAGATGAAGAACTTGAGAAATGTTCCTTAATGAGTGGGGTCTCGATGGTAGCTCGGAACATAGTTCCTATAAACCAGCTTTTCATGGACCAGAAGTAGACGATTCTGCTGTTTTCATAACCTGTTTAGTCCCCATTCGACTTATAAGTGGTGAACATATTATCTGGCAAAGCCCTCGTCCAGCTTCCACGAATTATTGCAGGCCTTTAAAAATTGAATATATTTAAGAGTCGACTGAAGTTTCGAAAGCTGAAAAAGCCCTAGTGGGTGCACAGATTGAAAACCTTCAAAAAATTTCCGTTGTAATCGGTAACAGATCGGTAAAAGTAAATCTTTAATTTTCGCCATGATTGATGGAGAAGTTTGTAATGCTTTAACTGAACCACCTCAACCCAAAAATGTTATTTATGTGGAGCAACTTCGAAGGAACTCAACAAAATCAAAGATATGATTACACGACCAGTAAAACAGAACACTTGACTCTTGGAATGTCTATTTTACATGGTTGGATACGAACGTTTGAATGCCCTCCGCATTTACAATACAAATTACCCATTAAAAAATGGCAAGCTCGCGAAAGTGACAAAGAAGTCGTGGCAGCAAATAAGGCCCGAATTCAAAGGGAATTCCGAGAACGATGTGGATTAATTGTCAATAAACCAAAACCGGGATTTGGCAACACGCAAGGCGGTTTTTCCAAGACCCTAAACTCGCAGTCGAAATGCACACAATAATGATTGTAGTTGTCAGTGGATACGAGATTGATTTAGAAAAGTTCTGGCAATTTGCACATGACTAGCGAGATGATTATTTAAAAAATGGTTTTACTAATTTGTTTTTCTTCACGATAAAAGGGGGCGTAAAAGTGGGTAACGAAAGTAAGTGTAGTTAATAAAAATTAGATCTTCTATAAATCTTCTTTAAGTTTTTAATATTGAAAAATGGGCACATTTCAGAAAAGTGGGCGTTGTGGTGGGCATGTCGGGTGGGCGGGCTTACGAATATTTTGTGATTGTTCTCAGAAGCTATCCTGAAATATTTCAGGTTCTTGGCTGTAACGGCTGATTTGGTACCACATTTTAGGGTATTCTTCCCCATTATGCGCCGATTGGGCTCTGCAAAAGTTTCCCGAATTTCATCGAAACATCATCTTCAGCGATGAAGCTCATTTTTAGCTTAATGTTATTGGAAGCTCATTTTTAGCTTCATGTTATTGGACAGCAACCCACATGTGCTTCATGTGCACCGTGTGGTGTGGATTTCATGCCGCAACTGTGGTTGGAAAGTATTTTTTCCTCAATGGAAATGATTGCAATGTTACAGTCGTGCGAGCTCGCTATCGTGCCATGTCGAAAGACTATTTTTGGCCTGAATTGGATTCAAGTTCATCCATTAGTGACGTATGGTTCGAACAAGATGGTGCCACATCTGGTCACACATCTGTCAAACAATTGATCTATTGAAGGTAATCGTGTAATCTCGAGAAATGGTCCAGTCGAATGGCCCCTCGCTCTTTCGCTTCGGATACATTAAGTCGTTGGTTTATACCAAGAAGCCAATAATATTAGAGGATCTCAGGAACAATATCATACCCGAAATTGCCAACGTTCCGGCTGATATGTGTGGAAGAGTGGTGGAAAATTGGCTCCAAAGAATCGATGGCTGGAAACGTGCTCGCGATGCTCATATGAACGGCATCGAACTCCATACTTAAATTTAACATGTGCACTACACATGGAATAAATTTCAGTCCGATATCTCAATTATTCTGTGTTTTATTTAAATAAAAAATTATTATGTCCTTATTGAAAAACCCCATACATGTGTGTTTAATTTAAAAAAATTCCCGACTAAATTCATTATGTGCTTCAACGCAGAATTAATGTTTATTATTTCTCTAATAAGATATTTTATTCTTGGTTTCGTTTTAGAATGAAGAATTACAAGTCCGTACATACATATGTATAAGTATCTGTCTAATCCACGAATTTATATGTATAAATAAAATTCAGCAACTGTTGTCTTTTTATTCTACGTCATAACATTTAAAAATATTTTCCCTCAAAAGCAGGAATAACCTTGAGTATGTACTGAGCAAATAAAAAGCTAACACTAGATAACATACGAGTACATCAAGTGTTTTTGAGTACGATTCTTGATCAACAATATTGACGATTTCATTACGAAAAGACTTGAACCAATAAACAATTGAATGACAATAAACAGAATAATGTATTACTCAACTTGTTATGATTTCATACTCTTAAAAGATTGATGTGAGAATTCATCTAGGGAAAAATGATCTTCCGTAAACATCGGAATTTGTACACATTTTTTTATTTTTTTGAATGAAAAGATTCGAGCAGAAGTTTGATATATCGTGTCCTTACTTGAGTTTATAAATTTCGTTCTCTTATCAAAATGTCCTCAAAGCGGATTTTAATCAAAATTGTACGTCTGTAATTTGTTCTCATTAAATAGAGCTTGATGTGTCACAATTTAACACTAAGGACCGCCGTACAGTGTGTGATTTCAATTTAATTAATTTTGGGGTCAACATTCAGCGTAATGTAGTCCATAAGAGTTATCTCGAACTTGTCAGAGATCTAAAATTGAGATTTTGGTAACAAGTTCACGGCACCTGCCATATAATTGAAATAGGTCTCGCCGAAGGGTTCACAGAAAGGGCCTGACACCGTGGGTAGGAGTTTTTTTTTTCTTTTGCATTGGAAAACGGAAACCTTAAATGAAGCGTCGATCATTAGTAGTGCCGGGTTGAATCGACGGTAAGGCATTACTTCGCGGAAGTCGGCTTGAAGGCTAAGCTTACTCTTAACGATTCGATTATTTTACTTGTGGGCTTCATGTTGACGCTCGAACCGTCTAAGGTCGCTGAGTATATACGCTGCTATATTACTAACAGGGGTCCAGGTTTCTTCGTTTTAAGCCATACCACCTTTTCCGGAATTTATTCAGAAAATTAAAAATACAAGTTTATTCATCTAAATCTATATTGTCCCCTTCAAAGTAATCCCCATCGACTGCAACACATTTATGCCAGCGCTTGATCCAATAATCGAAACATTTTTTTATATTCGCTTTTCGGTACGTCCATCAGTGCTTCTTTCGATTTTTCCATTACTTCCTCTCGGCTGCTAAAACGCGTTCCCCATAGTGGTTTTTTAATTCGATTGAACAAAAAGAAGTCACAGGGAGCCAAATCAGGTGAATTCGGCGGCTGTTGGATGGTTGTTGCATTTTTCGTCAAAAAATTACGAATAATGATGGCAGTGTGCGACGATGCGTTATCATGGTGCAAAATCCAGAAGATTTCTGCCCACAATTCTGGTCTCTTTCGGCGAATTGCTTCACCCAAACGTCTCATAACGCCCAAATAATACTCCTTGTTTACTGTCTAGCCTTCTAGCAAAAATTCATGATGCCCTACACCATTGTAATCTATGAAAACCGTGAGCATTGCCCTCTTTTTTGATTGAAATCGACGTGGTGTTTTTGGCCTCGGCTCATTTGGTTAGCGGCATTCACTTTCCTGATGTCTGGATTACGTGTCGTACAAATCATCTCTTTTGCAATGACAACACGGTCTCTTTTGTGCATGAAATTGAGGACTTTTGGCACCAACTTTGCTGCTACAAGACGGAAAAACAAATCATTAACCAAAATATCTTGGACGGATCCATAGGCAATGTTCAAGTCCTCCGCTATCTCTCTGATAGCTAATTTGCGGTTACTGACCAACATTTCTTTTACTTCATCAATATTTTCGTCGGTTTTCGGTCTCGATGGTCTGCCACTGCGTTCATCATCTTCGATTGACTCACGACCACTTTTGAATCGCTCGTGCCACTTGTAAATGACCGTTTCCTTTAGAGAATCGTTGCCGAAACACTTTTCCAACATTTCCAATGTTCGCGCACCATTAAATCCGTTGTTTACGCAAAATTTAATACAAGTTCGTTGTTGCAAATTTAAATCCATTTCTAAAATTGTAAAAAATCGCCAACCCACCCAGTTATAGATGTACTATTGGCTACGTAACTTTTGCAAATGTCAAGCTATGATGCTAAGACTAAGAGGGATGTCAACAACAGATTTACCAACTTAACAAAAATAACAAAACTCAAATCGGAACAATGGGAGCACCACCCGATGGTGTCCCCGGGAACTTTTTTATCAAGGTGGTATATGGAACTATACATACATAGTATCGATAGTGGGCCTCTCTCCAAATTTGTCCCGTAAGACTATCCTCTCGGCTTCGTACCGTCGGCAATGAAAAAACACGTTTTCCGTGTTTTCCAAGACAGTTTTACAATATGGACCGTTTGCGATGTTTTCATGTTAGCATAGATATTAACTGAAACACCCATTTCCTCTCAAAAACAGAGTCAAATATGTAGAAGTTTGTTCCGCCGTGATTCCCATTTATCCATTCATCGATCCTTAGTATGTATCACACGATGTGTTCATCTTCCCCTTAAGGATATACATACTCAATTGTTGTTGCCAGGTTGTAATATTCGTATTTATTTTTTTTCGTCGCTCGCCGCACCATTTGGAACTTGCTCGCTTTTGAGTCTTACTACTTCATCGGCAAGTATGTCGACAGGAATATGTGCCTATACCCCTACGAACAACAAGGATGACGCCACCAAAAAAGATTTCTACGAGGTCCTCGGCAAGACATATGATCAATATCCGACATATGACCCTAGAATCATATTAAGCGATTTTAACGCCAGGATAGGAAAAGAGGACATCCTTGCTAAGACTGCTGCTAGGAAAAGACTACGCGGCACCAAGTCAGGCAACGGACTTTGGTTTATAGAATTTGCGGCGGGACATATAGCAAGTACACGGTTTCCTCACCTCAACATACAAAATATGACATGGCGGTCTCCGGATCTTCAAACGCTAAATCAAAAAGCTGCAAGGGCACGAAATCGCTCAACAACTCCTATACCGCTGTACCGCCATCATCAAGTACCGAAGACCAGTGGCAACGCTGCCAGCGTGCCATCAGAGACGCGGAAACTGATGTGCTGATTTACCCGACCATCATCAAAAAATACCTGGGTCGATGAAGAATTCCGTTAAGCACATGCAGCAGGACGAGAGCCGTTCGTGACCTCTACGAGCAGAAGAGACGGGAAGAACACCGGCTTCTTCAGTAGAAGAAACAAGAGAGCGAGAAGCGCGCGATCGAAGATATTGGGTGGTTGTACTCCAGGAATAACCTACGGAAGTTTTACCAACAGGCTGTAAGAACGTATCAAGTCAAGAAGACCAGTACAAAAGCCTGTAGAGATGAAGAAGGAAACCTTGTAGAAAGTCACAGTCGGTGCTTGTAGTAGAGTCACAGTCGATGCAGAGGATATGATAAAACTTTTTTCTGCAAACTATATAACCGTGACTCTCGACTACGTAGTGGGCAGTCATGTCGTGTTTACACACTGTAGTCCTCACGTCTGCGCTATTTTGATAAAATTTAAGGGGGGATGAGTGGAATGAAACACTTCTGCATCGGACACCGCATTTCTCGTCCAAATGCTCATTATTACCCGCGAAATTCACTACTCAACGATCGAACTAATAATGATAAAATTGAATAGGGACGGAATATTTCGGTTGTAGCGATTTGTGAATTTTATTCGTGACATACCCGTGACTCTTCACTCTTCTCACCAAAATACTATCGACATGGCAGACTCATGAGTCATCATCTCAACAGGGTCTAAGAGCCTGTTTCCACTATCATGGGAAACAAAGTCGTATCGAACGAGACGGATAGTTTTTATGTGAAACAAAAAGGGAGGGGTTGATTCCATTGTAATTCCACCGAAAGTCCACTAATATACTCGTAATTCTCGGTGGAAGAATAAATATTCTTATATCAAAGCGTTTCGTTTCTGACACAATTTTTAATTTTTGTCCAACCAACGATTACACCGTACGGATGACTCAAATATACATATGTATGTATAATTCTCTGTGGAGGCATGAGTGTTCTATTTTTAAAGCATTTCCCTCCATAGATTTTCTTTGTCGGATGGCGAACAGTAAAGGAAAAAAGTTATTAAATCTACACTAGGAAATCGATTCCTAATTGAAACAGGTGGTTTGCGCATTCTGGTTTTGTTGCTGTTGGTAGGTTTGGTGATTAAACTGTTAATAAAGCGTATTCACTGTCATCCTTTTTTTGTTTAATTACAAAAAATTTTATCCGTGTCAATATACTACTTCAACGATATCTTAAGTTTTAGATTTCAGCGTTCCCCATCTGTCAGATTTGCTTTCATTCCAATGAACCGTTTTTCTGTGTATAGCCACTGTGTTCATGGAAACGACGTTCATGAGTAAGCAAATGTAGACATCCACTAAAAAAGGGTTATTTGCATCAGTGATAACGTGAAATAGTTTTGTTTAGGTGATGGAGAGCAGACGATTCTGAAATGAGAATAACAACAACGTCAAAACTCCAGTGAAAGCTCCCATCACAATTTCCGGTGTTCCCCGAATTCCTTGAACGAATTTAAATTTGGAGCAGTATTATGATTTAAATATCTTAGAATTTACTATAAGTATATGATACTTTTGATATATTTGCGTACTTCTATATATGTTACGAGTATTTACTCTTTTCTCTTTTACTCTCTTGCCCTTTTCTCTTCCTCTTCTCTTTCTGAATTTTATTTACGTAGAAACTTTTTTACGCACGATCAACAAATTTTGTAGTAAAAGCCAGACAAAAATGGCCAAAAAGAAGTTTACCTATTGATTTACTCACAAAATCGCTTAGATATTTTTATGTGGTCCTGAGAAGGACCTTTTTGGAACAGTTTATGGAATGTTTATAGCAATTGTTCAAAATGCCTTCCTTCCATTGGAATACACTCTCGGGCGCGTTTAACCATTTCGGATGGCAGATTAACGGTCATCAAAGTTATTTTCATATCTTCTGAAGCGACACTTATATTTTCTTGGAGCTCTACCAGACTCGACATTGCTCTAAAATAAACCTTTTCTTTCATAGCACCCCAGAAGAAAAAATCCATGGGTGTTAGGTCAGAAGATCTGGGTGGCCAAGGTTTGGGGCTGAATCGACCAATCTATCGTTCGTTAAAAGTATGGTTGACGAACGAAGTTACCCCGCTGCTACTGTGACAAGGTGCTCTATTTTGTTGAAAGAACATCGCCCTTCTCTGAACAAGAGGAACATCTTCAAGGAGCTCCGACAATCGTTCTCTAAGAAATTCCAGGTAGTAATGGGAATAATTAACTATTTTTGGAAGAACATGCGGGCCTACTAAAGTGTTTCCTATTTATCCAGCCCAAACAATTACGCTAAACCTCCTTTAAAATAAACAACACATTTTGAAGAAGTTGTTTACAATATGTAATTAAATTCTTAGCTTTGAAAGGATGTTGCGCGTATTAATTGGGGATTGGTGTCTGACCAATGGTGCAAATTATGATGGTTTGTAACCCCATCTCTTGTGAACAGCGTTTCGTCAGTCCACACAATGTTCTTGAGGAATTCTCTGTCTTCTGCATGTTTGCGCAGTAGCCATTGACAAAATTCCACTCTTCTTTGCGCATCACGTGGTATTAAATCCTGTACCGGTGTCAAATGGAAACGGTGTAATTTATTTCTCTGTAGAGTCCTGTGAATTCTGGTTCTGGGAAGTTCCAACTGCACATCTAGTCTACGGAGGCTGACTGAAGGTTGTACTGAAGGCACGCAAAATCCCATCCTCAACTTCTGCCACTGCTGCGCCTGAAAGTCCTTCTCCTTTTTTTTGGTGCAGTTGACCCGGTATCAACGAGGCGCTGATACGTATCAGCGAATAGCCGGATGCACGGTGTTCTACGATTTGGGTGTATTCTTTGGTACTCCAATCTTGCCAACGAAGCGCTTCCGCGAATTCACGTTTTGAATATATTTCGTGGAGATCAATTAGGCTGTTCACTTACAGAGCAAAATGTCCATTGTAGATCAGTTAAAACAATGTCAAAGTAAAAAACAAAGATTAACAAAGAATTATTCTTTGTTACGATTTGTTTTTTTCCTATTCGACAATTAACTGTTAACTGCCTTGCCCATAGGTACGTTAGTTTATTATTCGCACTTAATTTTGTTTGACCATTTTTGTTTGCTGAAAAATGGCTTTTACTACAAAATCTGTTGATCTTACGTAAAAAAGTTTTTAAACATAATTTTTAGGAAATTTTGCAAGGAAAAAAATTTCATAAAATTTCAGAAAATTTATTAAGTAAAAATTTTAAGAAAAATGCATTTTAAATAAAAAAAATTGAACAGCAAATTTTCATGGGAGAATAGACCCCCGTGCCAAACAATTCCTTGTTCGGCGGCACTTCGGGAATATGCCCTTAAAGGATTATACTGCCAAACTGGGACAGTTTCAATGGCCAAAAGTAGATATTATCTGTATTACTGAAACTTGGCTCTGGTCTGATCCAGACGATAGAAAAAAGAGAATGATTTACATCAGTTTTACAAAATCTCGGGGTATAAACTAATTCGTAATGATAGAGTTACCAATACAACAGGTGGTGGGGTAGCGGTATACAATTATCATTTGAGTTGATGAATTGTCATTTACTAGTCGACCACGACTAGGTTTTAAGTTGTCCATACGGAGAGTCCAATTTTGAATCACTTCTTCGAGCATATTGGCTGGTATCTCGCTAATAACATGGGTAATTTTGTCTTCTAAGGCTGCAATTGACGCTGGTTTATCGGCACGAGTAATTTGATGTATCCCCATAAAAAATAGTCTAAAGGCATCAAATCGCACGATCTAGCCGGCAAATTCACCAGTCCAAGCCGAGAAATAAATTGCTCACCGAACCGAATAAATTGCTGGAACCAAATGTCGACCAGGTTCAGCTCGTGTACTTTGGGCAAAAAAAAAGTTCAAAGTCATTGAATGATAACGGGCGCCATTGACGGTAACGTTGTTCTCACGGTCATCTTTGAAAAAAATACAGGTCAATGATTAGGCCGGAAAGTCCAACTATTCCTATTTGGGAATTATTCTGTCGAGATGGTAATTACTCCACATTTAGAACACAAACAAAGACATTTTCTTTCCAAGTTGAACACTGATTTAATATCAAAAAAGCTATAGGGTAACTTTCGCTATATTATTGTTGGAAAAAAGGCTGCTGTTAGTGATAGAATTCCAGTTCTAACCGATGCCTTTTTATCCAGATCCACTATTAGCTCGTGTTTTAGCCCCGAAAATCAATTGTTTTTTTTTCGTATGACTTTTACTTTGAAGCTGTATCAGAAGATGACATCATTAATATTATTCGTTCTCTTAAACCGAATGCTGTTAGTGGGGTGGATGTGTCTCTTCGTTTCCAAGGCGTTTACGCACTTGCAAGGACGAAAAAAGACGTTTTTTTATGATTTTTTTCTGAAAAGGTATTTTATTTTACAAAGTATATAATGGCACTAATGATTTGTAAAAATATCGATCTGGTGTGCTCCTGTAGACGATCTCCTAAAAGCCCTCCAAAAAAGGTGTTCACGATATCTCCGCTTTCGTTCACCTGAAATCACAAAAACCGAAAGACTCTCTTAGTGAATAGATAAAACTAGGTATTGATCGCAGAAATAATCGAAATTTTGATTGTTGAGAAAATGTCCCCTTCGTAAAAAAAAATTCCAATTTTCGACCAAAATTGCCATGTAAAATTGTTTAAAAAAATAGAAATAATCATCCGAAATCTTATGCCTTCGATCAATACCTGAGAAATATATCTGAGAAGGCTGATCGGTTAAGCCGTTATTTTAGAAATCTTTATCACCGACTTTAAACGCGTTTATAATTTCGAAAGAAGTTTACACATAGATAAATTTTTCTTTTTGCTTACTTTTTGAGTCATCTATTCCAGGGCCATAAGATGGACCGTCCTTAGCATTAGCAGCTTCTGGTGCCACGAGTTGATGTTGTCTACGAGCCATTCTTCCTTCTCGCGTACTCCCATGCGCTCTCAAGTCAGAGATCATGACGCGCTCTGCATCCTCTTTCTCGATATAGGCATGGTAATTTGCTCATGTAATATAAAATTGAAGTTGTACCTTCAATGAAGATCTCGGCAGCGATGTAAGCTACTATTTCAACAATTTTTGAGCAACACTTGCGTGGCATTTTAATTCGGATTTAAAGTCAATTTAATTGAAATAAAAACGCAAAACTGAGAACAGAAAGTTAAAACTGAACACAACGACTGCACAACGTGGCAGAACTATTTGAAATGATGTTCACTTGTTTCGTTCACGAAACAACTCGAGTTAGTCATCAGGAATAAAATGGATTATTCATAAGGGAACACCTGGAATACCTGGGAACACAAAGAAAGAAACGAGCAGCTGCTACTCCGATTTGTGCTCCGCCTACTTTTTTAACAGTCCGAGACGTCCTCACAAACTTGCATATATCACGAAAAGTCCGTACCGAAACGATTTAAAATTTTCAGGAAATATAGTCAGATATATGTACATTACGAAAATATAAGAAAAATCGATTTTTTTGAAAATTTTAAAGCGTATTACCACTTAAAATGCTTTTAAACCATGTCATAAGCTGCTTTTTACGCATTATTAGTTTTTACATGGGATCATCTACTCTTCCCGATATTTGGAGATTGGCTAAAGTTATTTCTGTCCTAACAAACATCAGCAATCTGTTATATTAGATTTTCGCCCTATCAGTATTTTACCATGTCTATCAAAATTTTTGGAAGATATTCGCGCTAAGCAAATATCGACCTATTTGGATCAATGTAGTTTACTTTAACCAGCCTCATCAGACTTTAGATCGCATCACAGTTGTTCTACCCATATGATTAAAATTCTCTATGGTGAAAGGTCGGTGCGCTTCATATGCGATTATTTAAGTAATCCTTACCAAAGAGTGGTAAACGATGGCAAATCTTCCGCGTTCAGATGCTTATTAACTGGAGTATCCTAGGCCTCTATTTTGGGTCCGCTATTATTTTGCTTATACATAATGGCCTACCCAAAGTATGCTCAAAAATTTCAATTCATCTTTACGCTGAAGATTCCCAAGTATACTTGTCACAACTAATCGGATATTGCTAGAATAAACGAAGATCTCTCAAGAATCCACAACTGGTCACTTTCGAATGGTCCAGACCTGAATGCTGAGAAATCTTAAGCGATTTTAATTCTGAGAACATATTGCGATACGAGTTACTTTCCACCTTTGCTTTTAAGCAGCTAGCAAATTCTGTTTGTTGAGAAAGTTACAAACCCTGGTTTTAAAATAAATCCTTCACTTTCGGCAGTAGACCACACCAATTATGTTTTTGGGCGAATTTATGCCGGCTTACGAAAGCTGTGGTTGTCTTTCGGTTTTACTCCAGTAGAAACAAAGCTATGAATTATTAAAACCCTTTTGCTCCCTATATTTGATTACTCTACTCGTTTATACTGCAAACTTGAGTCACATCCGAACACAAGTTCCTTGTTGCATTGAACGATGATATAAGATGCGTGTATGGATTACGTTGATACGATCACATCTCGCACTATTACAGACTAGTTTTGAGCTGTACGTTTCAGCAATTCTTGAAGATAAGGTGCTGTCAATTTATGCACCGTCTTGTAAGCAATAGATGATCCACTTCTATCTTTGAAAAAGTTTTATTTCCCCATTCTACTGGAATTCTTAAGCTAACAATACCATATTTTAATTACCTTAATTCTTCCGGCCTCTTCTTCATTCATATAACTAAACTTTGGAATAAGGCTATGTCAACAAAACAAATAATGGGAGCTAATTAATTCAAAAATTCCGCACTTGAATGTTTAACATATATCAACTACAACAACAACTCACTTCAAACTTTTTCCTATTTCCACCCGCATATTCTGTTCTTTCTATATCCCCTTCCTCCTTATAAGTGGTATTTACAAATATTGTCATATAACATACAATCCGAAAAATATTCAGTCCCATTTGCGTTGACAGGTTTTCGAGGAGAAGATTCCACGACAAACTATATGGGCTATACAGCAACATTGACCTAAGCAGTCAATCATCTGAGATAGCATGTAAAACGAATGGACACCAATGCTCCGGATCGTAGGGTCTTCGAATCTAACCTGGAGGGACCATGCAGTTAAGGAAGACCTCACCTTGGGTGGCGCGCACAAGTAGAAGGGGACCTTAACCGACTTGGAATGCGCAACTGGAGGCAGTTAGTTAAAGACTGGACTAACTGGAGAGGCTTATTAGTTGAGGCCCACGTTCAATCCGTAGCGCCACCTAAGTAAGTAAGCTGTTATTTTATGAAAATGCAACTTATATTAGAAACATGGAGCAATTGTTTAAAAATAATAATAATACAAAAAATAATAGTGTCAAGCGGCAGACGGCTTATTGCTTTTTTTGTGAAATTTCTAAAAATTCGGTAAGCAATAAAATCACATCTATATTCATATATGTATGCGTACATAATTCGATCCTCTTTTACTTTAAGGTATCAAGGTTTCTCCTGTTTACTATATTCCTTTCTTTCACGAACTTTCTCCATGTAGTTCTATCTCTTGCTATTGTCTTGCCCGAGTTTCATCTATGTCCTGTTGTTTCCAAGATAGTCCCCAGTTTCCTTTTCCCTGATGCCCCGCCTCCTAAATTCTTTTGGCTTGTCTGTCTTGTTCCATCCTTATAAGGTGTCCAAACAATCTTAACTCTTTGTTTTCCATTATTATTGTACTTTGGCGGACATTACTTTTAATTCATTTCGGAAATCTTCGTTTTTTCTTTTGTCGACTCTTCTAATAATACTCGATTGCTTGTATATTTGTAGTATGTCTATTTGTTGAGACCCAGTTTTCCGCTCCGTGTAATAAGACAGGAAGATACATTGTTTTGTATTTAGATCGGGATTTTAGTGTTTCTACTGATCTCCCTATGATCGATAAATTTCTTCTTCAGTACCGCAAAAATTCTCTTTGCCATTTTGATTCTTGTCCTTAGTTCCATTTCTACAATATATTGCCATTGCTCTTGGATATGCTTCCAAAATACAATATATGTAGCTTGAAACTTGTTCCAGTCCGTCAACAGTCACCTCAGTGTTTTTTTTTTTCTTTTCTGCCGATTACCAATACTTTAGTTTTCTCTGTGTTAAATTGTAAATTTTGCGCCGCTAAGACGTCTTTCCTTATTTTTATATTTTCCTCCAAATTTTTCTCCGAGTTAGCGAAGAGTATAATATCATCGACGAAGTCGCAAGCATATAATTGCGTTGGTTGACGTTATTATTATTGTATTATCTAATACAATCTAATCTAATCTAGTGCCGAATAGACTTCCCAGTCCCATTCATGTTTTCAATCCATTGGGTAAAAAAGGAAGGAAACGACTCTGATTAAGAAACTAATTTGTATCACCCTGCCCAGAAAGAATATTTTTAGTTTATTTTTTCTTCGAAAATGTTATAGAATTATCTGATACAGCGGTGAACAAGCTCCTCGGGCTTCGTATGTCAATCTGCTTCAAAGCAGGTCACCATGACAATTGGGTCTTCATAGCAGATCCAGTGGTATCACAGAGTATATTATCTAACTTACATAAGTCTGCTCAATGCAGGCTATTTTGTATTGCTTATACAGGGTGTCCCCTAATTCGTTGACGATAATTTAGGAAATGATTCCTGGGCATATCCTAAGAAAAAAATCGTTCTGTATGTAGTAAGGGTCTATCTCCAATGTTGACAGCATTTATCGAGGATTTAAAAAAAGGCTTACTTTGGTGTACCCTAACCCATGTTAACGGAAATTGCTCAGTTAGTGCAAATGGTAGAAGCTTTATGTAGAACTTTATTTTTAAAAGAAATATTAGCCTTTATATCTGCTTTTAAATAAAGTTGATATCTAGTTTGAGTCTTTAGATATCCAATTTCTAAGCCTGTTCCATTTTCATTGCCCATGCTAATTTTTGAATTTGAGGTCACTTTTCTCCAGAAAATGCCTAATTAACATCACGTTTTACTATTTTTTTCTTATGAAAGTAACAATAGGAAAAAGAAATTTATCATCAAGTTTGCACAAAAACCCATGGATTTTATGATACTTGGGAAAACCTGCAAGAGATGTAATTTAAAAAAAAACAAAAAAGAGTTTTTTTGCTTTACGCTCCAAAGGCTATGAATAAAAAATGATTTTATGTGGTTTTGGATAATTTTTATTTTATGTGTGTACTAAAGCAGTTACAACAGGTGCTCAAAGTGTCTTCTTTAGTTTTGTATGCATGCTAGAGCCCGTTTTTGGGTATCACTGCGAATGTTTATTGATGCTAACTGCTACCTCACTTTTGATGACGCTTCGAGAATACGATCTTCCGATTTCGGTTGAATAAACAAGTTCTTTTAATCTTCCCCATATAAAAAAATTCAATACTGTAAGGTCAGGAGATCTTGTGATCACTGGCCCACTGGTCCATTTCTTCCTATCCAACGGTTTCTGTACTCTTCATCTAGCCAATTCTTAATCTCACGACCATAGTGGGCTGGAGCACCGACCTGTTGAAAATATGATGAAGCTAGTTGAATCAGTGGAATGTGCTCCAATAATTCTGGTAAATCATTTCGCAAAAACTCCAGATATTTTGTAGAATTCAGCCTAGGTGGTAGAATGAAGGGGCCGCGATTAACTTGTTTCCAAGTACACCTGCCCACATTTTAACGCTGAATTTGTGTTGAAATGATTTATGTCTCATTGTATGTGGATTGTCCACAGCCCACGTAAGAAGATTTTGAAAATTTGTGATCCCATCTCTTGTAAATTGAGATTCGTCCGTCCAAAGAATTCTGCTAATAAACTGCTTGGTCATCCAAGCTCCGCTCCAGCAACCAGTTAGAAAACTCAAGTCTCTTTTCCAAATCATTGGGAAGCAGTTCTTGTACAGCTGTATGGTGGTATGGATAAAGATTATCTTCATGCAGTACATTAGAGATTTTATGTCTGGAAACATTGAATTGCAAAGCTAAGCGTCTGATGCTGATTGATAGATCAGTTGTAACAGCATCCATAATTCTTTCATCAGCCGAAATCCTTCTTAATTGTGGAGCTCCCGCATTCGATCATGTACTCGAAACTGATCCCGTTTCTCGAAGCCTTTGATACGTATTTATAAATACTCTTTTATTAGGAAGTCGTGGGCTACGATAAACTTGATGGTATCTTTGTCCCGCACTAGTTGAACTTCCATTGCATAGCCCATAAACGTAAATAATGTCTGCGTATTCAAACAGCGTTTCTAAACAACTGTAACCTTAGCGTAAAAAATTAAACTGTTGATTTAAATTTTTTTCCTAATCTTTTATACCATTTCTTTAAGGTATATTTTTCAAATAGGCCTTCATACCCTAAACCTAACTCTTCTGAGAACTTTTAAGGAACAGGATAAGGAAATGAGGCTTTTGACAGGTAGTCAAATAAAAGTTCACACTTTAAAACTCTTTAATAGCTATGCAGTTTTAAGAAAATATTTTAAAATTAGTGGAAAACCACTCTTACGAGTATGTATTGTCAACTGTTGTTAGAAACATTGGTAAAAAATCATAAATTCATTTTTTTAACTGTTGCAGGTTTTTCAAAGTGTCATAAAATTCATGGGTTTTTGTGCAGGCTTGATGATGATTTTTTGTTTTATTATTATTACTTTCATAAGAAAAAAATAGTAAAACGTTATGTTAATTAGACATTTTCTGGAGAAAAGTGACCTCAAAATCAAAAATCGGCATGGGCAATGAAAACGGAACAGGCTTAGAAATTGGATATCTAAAGACTCAAACAAGATATCAACTTCATTTAAAAGCAGATATAAAGGCTAATATTTCTTCTAAAAATAAAGTCCTACATAAAATTTCTACCATTTGCACTAACAGAGCAATTTCCGTTAACATGGGTCTGGGTACACCAAAGTAAGCCTTTTCTTAAATCCTCGATAAATGCTGTCAACATTGGAGATAGACCCTTACTATGGAACGATTTTTTTCTTAGAATATGCCCGGGAATCATTTCCCAAATTATCGTCAACGAATTAGGGGACACCCTGTATAACTATACAAAAGTAAATGCGTAGACTATTTCATTTACTCCGGAGTAGAGCTATGAAATTACTTGAGAAGGGTCGATCTATTCCCAGTAGAGGAAACGTGCCAATGCTCGCAGATCAAGCATCAAGTATTTACTATTAACAATAAGGGACCCGATGAATCAGTATGCATCTATAACTTTGGGGTAGTTATGGATTACTCCCGCAGTTGGGAAGAGATCTCGCTTTATGAAGAGTTTTTTTTTTTTAAAACGACATATTCATACAAGAGTTCAATTGCACTATTACGTTCATTCAATGAACCACATATTAAGATTGGGCAGCATCTGCATATATGTCAATTTTGGTACAGAAGGAAAAATTTAAATTCAAAGAATGATACTTGAATGATCTCCTCTGTACATTAATTAACCTAAAACTCTAACCTAGCCTAATAAAGGTTAACTGAGTGGTTGGTTTAATGGTTCAACTATAATTAAAAGACTAGTATTCAACTGACGAGCTTAACATCAATGTAAGAACACATGCAGCATAGTAATTAAAGAATGTAGTAGCTGTGAAAGTTTTCTTTATCACCTATTATATTGTACTTAAATTTATACCATATATTTACATTTACTTCTTACTTATGTTTACTTACTTTTACTTGTAGACATTGAGTAATATCAATGACTCTCGAAAAGTTCCCCAGATGATTCCTGAAACTAAAGGATGCTCACCCTCATTCTCTCTCTCGCTTCTTCACTTACCTACTTACTTCCCTCTCTCCTTTCTCTCCTGGGTTGAATCAAGGTGTTATTCGACTCGTGCAGAAGATCAGCCTGGCTGAGGGCTTATTAACTTTAAAAACCGCTCAGTCGTGAACGGAGAATCCGGATACCTGGCGACCTTCGGATTAGCTAGCCTTATAAGCGGATCTGTACAGATGGACCTCCCTTTCTCCGCTACCATGGTTTAGACGGGATCCCAACTGAACCCTCCTCCCAGAATATATTCTGGACATCAATAGGCTCAGTAAACTGACCCTTCTGACTCATGACTCGAAAGTCGCGAAACTGGAGAACTAAGGGGCCCTGTGATCAATAAGGAATCTCTTAACAATCTGGCTCAGACTAAAGTAATGACTTGGTTCGGAATCGAGTCTATAAGCCATGGATGACTAATACACTTTTAAATCAATTAAAACGGAAAAACAGTTTTGCAGTTAAATGCATCAAACATCCATAAAACAGAACTATGTGCAATTATGTAGAAACATTCATAATATAGTTGCAGAAATTCGTAATAAATATTATTCTGATTTGTTTCATAGGGCTAAAGGTAACTGTAAGAAACAGTAGAGAGTTGTTGATATTATTTTGGGGAAGCATAAGGAACCTTTAAAAATTGACGATTTAGAAGACAATGGAATACATTTAATAGATGTTACCGACATCTCCAATAAATTTAATGATTATTTTACTGAAATCACCGAAAATTTAAAGCCGTCAGTTGAACCTTGAAATTCCAGCAGCTGTATGTACGTTATCCTCAGATTAATTCCTGATACCAAACAAGCAAACAGCTTTGTGTTTAATGCGATTTCTTCGGTTGAACTCTACAAACTAATAATATCTTTGAAAAACAAAAATCCTTACGGCATTACAAGCATATTACTAAAAAAAATTGCTTGGTATGTGGTTGACATCCTGAGTTACTTTTTTTTTTTTTTTTATTTTTTTTTTTTTAAATTTCATATTCCATTTAACTCAAAGCTTTTAGTACAATAATGCTATAATACTGATGGTAATATATACAAATTTAGAATTATTGTTAAATTATTAACAATAACAGCGAGTTACTAAAAGTGTTTTCCTATTATAAAGACAATCATTGAAATATAAAATTAAGTAGACACATTCTATAATTTAAGAAAAATTAGTGTCGAATGTATCGAGCTATAAACTTTTAATTAAACGACCGATTATATGAGAGTAGTGGGGTAGTAGTACGCAAAATATAATTTATTAATTAACAATTGCAGCACACTGATGATCAACAAATTAATACTTATAAATAAAAAGTGAAATAATAAACAATCAGAAAAATCATTGAAATATAAAATTAAGTAGACACATTCTATAATTTAAGAAAAATTAGTGTCGAATGTATCGAGCTATAAACTTTTAATAAAACGACCGATTATATGAGAGTAGTGGGGTAGTAGTACGCAAAATATAATTTATTAATTAACAATTGCAGCACACTGATGATCAACAAATTAATACTTATAAATAAAAAGTAAAAGAATAAACAATCAGAAAAAAACCATTCAACTCTTGTTAAGTGATTTATTTCTTTGAAGTCAAAATTAAAAAGCCATTTTTTAATACCTCTATAGAATGAATAGGATTTCCTAATATTCCGAAGTTCAAAAGGTAGTAGATTAAATAACCTAGGTGCTACTGAGGTGTACAAATTAAAAAATTTGTGAGTGCTGTATGTTGGAATGATAACCAAATTCCTGCCATTACTGCGAAGTGCATAGGCAGTTGAATTTTGACTAATTAGATAACCACTTCTTATAAAAAATATTTTTAATACTTTATAAAAGTATAGATGCTTCAGTGGAAGGATTTTTGAATTGCAGAAAAGTAAGATGCTATGCTCGCATAGTCTTTTTTCCAAATAATTCTTAGAATATGTTTTTGGCTAATAATCAGAGGTTGTATCTTATTGTCATAAGTACCGCCCCAGCAAGCCAATCCATACTGCAACTTTGATTGCACTAAGCCATAGTAGACCGTCTCTAACAGATTGCGAGAGCAGAAAACTCTTAGATGATATAGTATATAAGTAGTTGTTAGAAGATACTTTTTTAGTGAAGAAGTATGTAAACCCCAGTTCATTTTATTGTCAAAGTGTAAACCCAGGTACTTAAAATCAGCAACCCTTTGAATCACAAAGCACTTGTATGAGCACCTAGGATCATCGCTATTTTTATTTGACCAAGTATTTATAGGACAAATATCAGTATTCACACACACATTAGTACAATCTGTACTGTGGAAGATCAAATCTGGCGAATGTAGATCCAATGCAGGTAAGTTGAAAAACATAATCTTCGTTTTATCGCTTATTACTAGCTTGTGCATACCAAACCAATGCCTTAAGACTTCTAAGTCATGGTTTACAAGTCTATATAGAGTTATTGGAGTAAGTACAAGCTATATCGTCTGCAAAACCAGTTTGTGTGCCCTTCAAATTTTGACTAAATATAGAATTAATAAATATTAGGAATAAGATGGGGCCAAGAACGGATCCCTGTGGGACACCAACCTGAATATCAAGGCATTCGCTAAAATGGTCTTCTATCTTAACCATTTGCCTCCTATCCTTGAGATATGATCCAAACCAATTCAGCATAAACCCTCTAAACCTGCCTTTTCTAACTTTATTAGTAAGAGCTCGTGGTCCTAGTGTCAAATGCCTTGGTAATGTCTATAAATAGCGAAGCGGTAATTTTTTTGCTATCCAAACTATTATAAATTAGACTGCAAAAGTTTAAGAGCGCGTTCTCCGTTGATTTACCCGCTCTAAGGCCATATTGATTTATCTTAAAAAAAAGAATTTTTCTCCAGGAAGGTAATAACTCTACTTTTTACTACTTTCTCAAAAATTTTGAACAAACAAAGAGAAGGGAGATTGGTCGGAAATTTGTGAGTTTTGATCTATCTCCCTTTTTGAAAATTGATTTATCTTAAAAAAAAGAATTTTTCTCCAGGAAGGTAATAACTCTACTTTTTACTACTTTCTCAAAAATTTTGAACAAACAAAGAGAAGGGAGATTGGTCGGAAATTTGTGAGTTTTGATCTATCTCCCTTTTTGAAAATTGGTATAACCTCAGCAACTTTAAGATTGTCAGGAAAGATTCCGTGGAATATACTTTCGTTATAAATGTGAGCTAAAACGTCAACAATATTCAACGCAATCTTCTTAATAAATGCATTCGAATAACTTTTACAAGTAGATAAATTGGATTTATTCAGCAACATAATAGTTTTAAACAATTCAAGAGATGAAATAGGTTCAAAGAAAAAACTAGTTGCATGCCTTTTTTCTATGTCAAAACATCTTTGTAAGCAAGAGTTGGAAGTATTTTTAAAACCCGCATCAGCCAAGGTGTTGGTGGCAACACTCGTAAAAAATACATTAAAAGCATTAGCTATTTCAGAAGAATTTTCAATAACTGTATCATTAAATCTTATGCTAGATGGTGCACGTGAAGATGCATTTTTATTGAAGAGCTGATTTATTAAGACCCATTCCTGTTTTAAATTTCCATTAGCCCTATGAAATTTATTGACATAGTACTTTTCTTTACATAAAGGAGTTTCGATTTTAACTTCATTAGAAATCTTTGCATAAGCTTCTCTAACATGTATGTCATTAGGACGTTTTTTATATTTTAAACGGAGTTTGCTTTTGATTTTAATTTTTTTAAGTAAGTAGTTCGACATCCATGGCTTTAATCTCTTGGGATTGGTCCTACTACTCCCTAAGGGAGATGTGCACAAGTCAACATGACCTTTCAAAACAGTTAGAAATAAATCAAAGGCTATAGAGGGATTAGATTCACCGTAAATATCTATCCAATTTTCATATAGCAAGCGGGTATTTAGTTCTTCAAAATCTATTCTATTTACTGATTTAGACTCACTACAGTTGTTGGTAAGTCTAGTACGAGTACGACCAGATTTAAAGCAGATACATGTCATACAATGATCGGAGATTCTGAAATCAGAGATAGTACTAATCAAAGATAAATTAGCATTGCGACTGAGTCTTGCATAAATATGATCAATACAAGTTTGAGAATTATCAGTAATTCTAGTTGGCTCATTTATACAAGACTCAAAACCATTCCCTGACATTAAAGTTTGATATCTTTCTACAATTACTGAATCACATAGGATGTCGATATTAATATCACCCAGAATAATACAATTTTTTGAACGCTCATTACTTAATAGACATCTCTACTTACATCATGTAGTCTATAGAAACACATAATAATAAAGTTTTGTGCATCAATAGTGACAGAAAGTTTAATTATATCAGAACTTTCAAGATTTAATCCACAGCTCTCAGGATTCAAGTTCTCAGAGATAAAAACAGCTACACCACCTGCAGCATAAGAGTTATTACACTTTGTATAAATCATATAACCCGATATAATATAGAAATCCTCTTCATGATCATAGATCCATATTTCAGTGACAAAAATTAATTTAGGCTTATTAATAAATGATTCTAAATGCAGGAAGAGCAAATCAAAGTTTTTTCGCAAACTGCGAATATTTTGGTGAACGATCATTTTTGAAGTCATTAGAATGAAAAACACTTTTGTACAATTCTTTATCAAATTTACAGAAGGAACTTACAAAGAAACTATTAGGAGGATCTTCACTTAGAGAACTAATATTATTTAACATAATTAAAGTAATTTAAACAAACACAATTAAAATAAATTCTCTATATCCTCCAAAGCACTGATTCTTAATGCTTTAGTTCCTCCTTTTTTCCTCATTAAAATGACACCATTATTTACCCATAGGAACGAGTACTTTTTTTTCGAATTTTACTTTTTTGCCTTTATTAAACAATAACCTATTAGCTTTTGTTAGAGGCTCATTAATGTGGATGGGATGACTTCCATGTTGTTCACCAAATAAGCTGGATGTCAGTAGGTTCTTTCGTTTGTTGTTTACGATACTTTGCTTGCGCTCAGCTGATTTAAACTTGACACACACGATGTTCAATGACTTCTCCTGCGAAGAAAAAACGAGTTGACTATTGTTATTGTTGTTGTTTGCAGACTTATGACTTTATATTGCTTTGACGTAGCATCTCTCAACGTCATCAGCATGTACATTCACTTCTAGACCCTCACTCATAACTTTGATAGCAGAAAGTAATGCATTATTTTTGTCCACATTGGGGCTGCCAACAATATCAACACATTTATTTAGAGATTTTTAACAGCAATTGACAGCAAGTTGTTAGAAGGAGATGGCTGGATCTCCGTCAGCTGCAGTTTTTGCATACTTGCTGTGCTGTTGTTGGAACCACTAGAGTCTGACACTTTTTCTTGTACAGGTGGGAGAGAACGGAGAGAATTTCGTCTCCGTTGGGTACAAAGAGCACAACTATAGGAAATATTGTTCTTCTTATAATAGGCACTATCACTAGGTTGCAGATTAACACAAGTTAAATGATAATTCACTTTGCAATTTCCACACTGAATTTTTGCATCAGTTCTTTCAACTTTTTGACCACAAGTGCACGGCATTTTTATATTGTATTTAAGTTATTGTTGTTTAATCTAAGTATGAATAATGGCTGATTTCCATTGTTTCCCTTAAAAATGCTGAAATAATTCCTCTTTTTAAAAAAGGCAATAGGAGAAATGTTTCTAATTATAGACCTATATCTCTGCTTCCAACTTTTGTTAAACTGTTTGAGAAACTGATTAAATTCCGCATTCTATCGTTTTTGGATCATAATCACTTTTTCTCAGATAATCAATTTGGTTTTAGGAGTGGTATGTCAACAGAAGATGCTATCCTTAGGTTGTGTAGTCAGTTGTATGAAGGTACAAATAATAAAAATTTAACTATGGCCCTGCCTATTGACATGACGAAAGCCTTCGACATGCTCGACCATGAGCTGTTAATAGACAAGTTATACGAGGGTTGTCTGAAAAGTTTCCGAACAATGATACAAGAAATTTTTTCTCAAATTTTTTTTTATTTTTCTACATAGTCTCCTTGTAACTCTACACACTTTTCCCAGCGATGCTCCCATCTCTCTAACCCGTCCAAATAGTACTTGGCGTTCATTTGACGAAAATCTCTGTCCTCCGAGTGCAGTTTTTAGATGAGGGAACAAAAAGAAGTCGCTTGGGGCTAGAGCTGGTGAATAAGGCGGATGAAACAGGATTTTCTTTTTCTGCAAATGTGGCCGTTTTTCCGCAATTTTTGCCTTCTGCTTGGCAAGAAACGATGCGTAGTTTGCTCCTGCAATGGTTTTTCCTTTTTGAAGATAATCGATTAAGATAACTATTATTACAAAAAACTGTTACAAAAAACTGTCGCCATCACTTTCCCAGCCGAAAAAACAGCTTTTGCTTTTTTTGGAGCCGGCTCGCCCTTTGCAGTCCACTGTTTTGACTGAATTTTTGTTTCCGGCGTATAATGGTGTATCCAAGTTTCATCTACAGTAATTAATCCGAGCCAAAACTCGGATTTATTGCGCCTAAACTGCGCCAACAGAGCGTTGGAACTGTTCATTCAAACACGTTTTTGGTCTAACGTAAGCAAACGCAGCACCCAACGCGCGGATGGGTTTTTCATGTCTAAATCCTGATTTAATATGTAATAAACACGTTCTTTGGACATTTTCATAACCTCTGCTATCTCTCTCACTTTAATTCGGCGGTCGTCTAACACCATTTGGTGAACTCTAGCAATGTTATCGTCAGTGGTTGCAGTTTTTGGACTTTCCGAACGTTTATCATCTCCCAAGCTCTTACGGCCACGTTTAAATTCAGCTGCCCAAAATTTCACTGTGGTAAATGATGGTGCAGAGTCCCCATATACAGAGTCCAACTCATTTTTGATTTGCGTAGGCGTATTGCCTTTCAAAAACAAGAATTTAATAACAGCTCGATACTCAATTTTTCCCATTTTCACAAAAAGCACTCACATCGACTCACTCAAACGACTGTCAACTAAAAACTGCGAGTCCAAAATGACTTCGGTAAGTAACTGTCAAAAGATGCAGAACTTGCATTCACTAGCTTTTATTGACGAGTGCCGCTATGTTTACGTTGCTACAGACAACCCTGGTATAATGCTGACTTTAGAGGAGTAATATATGGATCGGTTCAAAACGTATTTAAAAGACAGAAAACAAATAGTCAATATCAATGGAGCCTTCAGTAACTCTCGTGTTTTAAGTAATGGTGTCCCACATGGTTCCATGCTTGGGCCTCTTCTATTTCTAATCTATGTTACATAAATTCTCTATTCGCTACTGCATTTACTGATGATATAGATTTTACATATCAGTATCAAACCCTCGTTGATACTGGTACTGTCTTGCACATTCACAGTTGCAATATTGAATATGGCATCACTTGCTGGGGGGAATAGTACTCCACTACGTTGGAGCCTTTATTGGTGGTACAAAAACATTTAATTCGCATTGTTTCTAATTGTACTATAATCGTTTCACTCATACCTGGCCCTTGTTCAAAAAACTTCGAATTTTACCCCTAAGATATCTGTATATCTTTAAAGTACTCCGAAAGTTTTTCAAGCAAAGTGGTAACCTTCCCAGTAGAAATCCGCAAATTAATAGCTTACGCATAAATAATTTGGCTCTTGTTAACATACCGGTTCCACATAGAACTCATTTTAAGCATTTTTACACCGTTACAGGCCCAACTTATTTCAATACACTGCCATATTTTATCAGAATCTTTGTTAAGAATCGTATCTTGATCGTCAGCACAAGTAATATCTTTTACATTAAATAAATACCTTAACGTTAACATTTTTGTACTGTTTTTTTCTTGGTTTTTTTGGAAATTTGTTCTTTTTTTTGAATTCATCCTTTTATAAATTCTATTATTTATCGTTTTATATTATTTAAATAAAATTTAAGTATCATTCAACACTAACTCAGGACTTAATGTTCTACTGGTTATAGAAAGACCACTATTTATTCTCCTCCAGTTAACATTAGATAACTACTATTTTTGTTAATTTAGTTTTAAGTTGGAAATGAATAAAAACTTTATCTACCTATCTATCAAAAAGGGTGAGGTGGACAGCAAATACAACCTCAGATATCGGAGTGGCGATATCCTTCCTGAAATGGATAACCGCGACTCAAATTCTCCCAAAGCGGCGATCAAGACGACGCACGGTCTCCACATCCCATCGGAAATGAAAATCTACGACGAATTAAAAAGAGATCCTTTGCGATCAGGGGATGAAGATGAGCAAATTTTCAGAATCGAAGGACTCAAATGACACCTTGGTGGAGGCTTCTCTGGTTGATTGTAGCCATGATGCCACAGTTCCTCCAGATTAACCTCCATCACTCTAAAATAGCCTTGGCCGCACTCATTCTGCGTCTACCCAAAGACATCATCCTAATCCAGGAAGAAGGCCTGATTCGTGGACTTGGGACACTTGAATAGACTGGAGACTGCCAAAAGTGCCTACTAGCACTATGTGAGCTCTCTGCCTGGTGACAACCTAGAAAGGGAGATTTTGGATGCTAGAAGGGAAAAAACTGGACTCATCATTGCGCCAACACAAACGATAGGGATGATTCACTTTTTGATTGTAAGTACAAATCTCATTGTTTCCAATATTGACAATGAGCCCACCTTCATAATTAAAAACCGACCGCAAGTGCTAGATATCAGTCTTTTCTCTAACAAAATCTCTCAAATGATACTGAGCTGGATGGTATCGTCTGGACACTCTTTTTCAGATCACAGATACACCCATTTCAGTGTACACAGTGTGTATGATGCCCCCCCCCCGCCGCAAACTAGCATTCCGGAATGATCAGAAAACTGGTTGACTAAAATACAGAAGAACACTTTCAAAACTATTGCCCTCTGTAACACCAATGAGCTTAACATCAAAGTCAAGGATTTTATCCTGGCTCTCAATTAGGCATTGGCTACTTTCTGCCCTCTTATACAACCAAGAAAAAACCGAACTAGTGGACATCAGCACTGGGACCACTTAGAAACGTTTGCAGGGAACGTTTCAACCAACCAAAAATCACAAGAAGTGCGAAAAACTTGGACACATACTCATATACGTGATCTCTCAAAATATATACATACTACAATACAAAGGAACTGAGGATGCAAAGCGACAATCCTGGTCATTTTGTGGCAAAAGAACAGAAACCTCTGAAGCATCGCAGTTAAGAAAATCCTCTCTACCAATCCGACGGTGGCTAACTGTTTGAAAAAGACCGATGATTTTTGGACGAGCTCAACTGATGAAACACTCAAGCTGCTACTAAACACCCACTTTCCTGGTAGCTTTCTATTCGCGGCCAGTAGCAACTGCAACAGGACTCCTGCAACCGTTACTAAATTTCATGGTCTGATTACAAGAGACAAGCTGCTCTGGGCGCTGCATAGCTTCAAACCATACAAGTCAACTAGCCCGGATGATCTATAATTAATCCACGGTTTTGCTCTTCCGCTCAACATGTATACTGTAAAGAAAAGCCGGTGGAAAGGGCTCTACATTCACTGACTAACCACCTCGAACGATCCTTACATTATAGAGAGTACACAGTAGCCAAGTTCCTAGACATAGAAGGTGCCTTTAACAATGTCAAGAGATTCGCAATCACAACTGCGCTGTCATCTCTGAAGGTCGATGACTCACTTGGAGAGTTGATCAGTCTTATGCTAAATAGCAGAATAATCAACTCCAAACTGTGTGGAGTTTCTGCTAAAAGATGTGTCAGTAGAGGTACGCGCCAAGACAGCCTCCTTCACTCCTTTTCTGGAAAGAATCTCAATGCTATTGAAGAACGTCTACAGCATAATCTTAACAGATTAACCCATTGGGCGGATCGCTGTTGAGTAAGCCCCTACAGTCAACGGTAGGAGAATACAATCCTCCAAGGAAGAAGACTCCACTTAGAAGCTTTCTTCTAAGCTCAAATTGGTTCGCAGAGTAAGGGAATCACAGATTCACGTGGTATCATAATAGGTCAATAGGCCTAAGTGGGTTGATTTTTATTCCAACATCCACTCTTACCTAGCCTAACCTATGTTTACATAATGAATTACATTCCTATAAGCCAAGGTTTTGAAGAAATTTTGTCATGAACTGGCTGTAATTGCAAAAGACTGATAGAGCCACCCAAAAGTCCTCATATATGTATTAGCAATTATAAAGTTAAATAACCTAGACCAATAGTTCTAAAGAAGTGAAGGTAGTCGATTTCCTCGTATAGCTGGCTCTCACTGTAAACTCAAAACCGACAGATATTGTACGCGTAGTAATGCAACCAATCTTCCCAATCGTTGTCGAAAAAGCAGCGCGAAAAACTACGAAGCGAAACCAATTTCGAAAAGTGGCATGCAAATATCTTAATTGCTTTGAGATGAACACAATAGTATCTCTTTGCCTTAACCGAAAGTAAAGAAGAATATATGTTACAAAAACGAGCTCTATAAAATTCGAATTGTCTTTAATTGGCTATTCGTGAATGAAGAATACGATAAAGGTAAGAAAAACCTTGTTCTTAACTAGATACGATTAGCCTAAAGTTGGTCTAAATGCAAAAGAGCTTCAGGCTTGTGATATTCTTTTGTCTTTTCCACCACTAAAAATCTTCAAAAAATGCATTTAAAAAATAAGTAAACGGACCCTAATTCGGTTTCTTTCTTAATTTATTTTATATTGGTGCACATAATACAACCTGCTGTTATTACTAAAGTCAGTTTTCAAGACCGCAATCATTCTCTTTGATTTGTATCCATTCTAAAATAAAAAGTAAATATTCATTATTCAAAAATAAGCCAAAATTACAATAACACTAATACGTACTATTATTAGAGAAACAATTTTCCATGTCATATATGCAATAGTTTCCGAACACCTCAGTTTGTTCACCATTAGAGGCACATACTGGCTTGTATATAAATGGACAAGGCCTTAAACACTCTTGTAAAACAATAGGGTCTACCTCATGTAAGCACAGTGTCATATGGGTTGGTGTCCACTCTTAATAGAAAAATGGTTTTTGAGAAACAAAAATTATAATTGATTTGGTTAACTTACGACTTCCACTGCGACACCGGTTGTAGCGCATTAAGCATTCATTGTGAAAATATTTAAACTTGGTCACACCGTCATAGGCGCAAAGGGGATCCATGATTCTCGGACATGCTTGCGGACAATCTCGTTCTAGCTCCTCTTCAGTTTTGATGCATTCCGCATGCAAAATCAAAACACTGAGAACTAAATACAGAAGCTCCTTCATTTTTACACAAAGACCACTAGCGCGAATTTGTGCTCCGACAGTCACAACGTTCTGAATGCTGAACCTTATTCATAACGATTATTTATACAATTGTTATCCAGGGCAGTCATTGCGATCTTGCAAGTGTTAAATCGATCACTTGGCGTTAAACCAATATGTTATGTTTACTGGAGTTCCACCGGCCGCACCACCTCACCAGCTTAAATTGCACACTTTGCCTTGGCTCCAGAAGCGATATTATGTCGGTGGTTATCTGTCTTTATCAAATTGTTAATATTGGTTTTACTAAATAACTGCATTCAAGATCGATTGATGATTTTTTTATCGATTAGTAATGTGATTCTTTTAGGGTCATGTTTGCTATGATTATCGGCGGTTGGACACGACCGGAAAGTATTGACACATATGGTATGTTCATATTATGAAGGTGTGCTCGTACTTTACCACAAAAATAATGAAAAGACTAGAATTTTTCCTTGGGTGATATTAGAGATACTCCTACAGAATGGATTCAAATATGTTTTTCATATCGAGGTTACTGTATATATGGTATGCTATAAAAGAAATTCGATAGGAGTCACGTTTTTGCTCTGTCTCTAGTCGAACTTGAGTGGCATTAATGACTTGAATTGCTCGAATTAATCTGTGATATTTTTTTTGGTCGTAGGTTTTTGGATGTTAAGGTAAGTCTACACTACACTGATCTCAACTTTCAAAAAATGTTGACATTCAGACAGGTCGGCGTGGCAGTTACAATAACTTTATTTTAAGTTCTATATTAAAGAAAAAATTCCTTTACTTTTGTAATCCTTGTTATTACAAAAACCATTTTCTGGGCATTCAATTGAAACAATTTGTTAACTATGTACATCACAGCTTCTTTTCTTTGACTGCCTTTCGTGGCGGGAAGGCTTAAGAGTAAATGATCCGAAGGTTCTGAAAGTTACCCAGTATGGGGTGGCCGTGGTGTAGTGGTACTAGCAATCGTTTCCGGATGAGGCCGTTGATGATGACAACTTCTTTGTGATCGAGGATCCGCAGGAGCAGGTAGAGGCTATAGGAACGACTTTCCAGGAAGTGTACAAGGCGAATGATATCATTAGCCCGAACCACGACCTGGAGAATCGAGTCCTTGTGCACAATTTCTACCTTCGAAATGAAATAGAGAACTGGCGATTCGAGAGCTCGGGCTTCACCCAGTTTAGTGACGAGAATATGTCAAATAACGTCATCACTAGCGATAGGATACTACCCCCTTTCATTTCGAAAGAAGAGCTCCAAACGATCTTCGAATCGCTTAGAAGTAAGAAATCAGTGGAAACCGATGAAATACCGAACATTGTGCTTCGACATCTCCCAATAGAAGCGGTGAACATTTATACCACCCTGTTTAATAATGCAATGAATAATGCACATTATCCAGCGCATTGGAAAACTGCGGTGGTACATCCCATCCCCAAAAAGGATAAAGATACTTCCAATCCGGCGAATCTCCGCTCGATCAGTCTTCTTCCAAACATCAGTAAGGTTTTCGAGAAGGTAATCAATAGAGTCCTGACTAAGTGGGTTGAGGACAAACATATAGTTCCGGAAAATCAATTCGGTTTCAAGGCAGGGCATGATATTATTCATGTTGTGTCGAAACTGGTTTCTGATATCCAATGGAACAAAGGCAAGAACCAATGCACTGGTGCCTGCCTGATTGACTTGGAGAAGGCCTTCGATAACATATGGCTAGAAGGACTCTTTTTCAAGCTGGACAGGTTGCGCATTAGTAAGCCACTGCTGTATATTCTTTTTGATATGCTCTCCAGTAGACAGTTCATCGTGAAGAATGGCGATGTGACTTCGGCTGGAACATTTTACATTAAAAACGGTCTGCAACAGGATGCGGTAAATTCGCCGATCCTATTCAACATTTACACAAGTGATCTGATAGGTTCACTTCATCATACCATAGCGTACGCAGACGACTTAATCGCGTGCAGATCAGGTCCAAGGATTGAGGTCATTAACATACTTTTGCAACGTGACTTCAATAAAATTAAACGATTTTGCGACGACTGGAAGTTGAAAATCAACTTTCAGAAATCGGAAACCATTCTGCTTAGGACGCCTTTGTCTGGGGCATTTAGGGATACCAGAAAGAATTGGCGAAAGTTCTCTATCGTCGGACAATATGGACAGCCACTTGCTTGTCAAAATGTAGTCAGATACCTTGGGATCCGGCTAGATCAATATCTGTATTTTAACAAACATATATATGTTGCTCTGGCCAGAGCCAGAGGTGCTTTTGCCCTTACAAAGAGACTGTTTTATAACAGCCAACTCGATGCGAGGGTGAAGGTAATCTGTTACATGGCCCTTATCAGGCCCATGCTTGTATTTGGGTGTCCCGTGTGGTTCAACGTGAGAGCAAGTTTATTGGAAAAGATTCGGGTGTTTGAGAGGGCTTGTCTAAGGACTTGTCTTCGCTTATACAGAACACCAGAGTCTGAGTACATAAAATTCTATCCAAACATTGCAAGAGCAATGACCTCATCAAACAACCTGATCTCAGGGGCTTACTACCCCAATTATATGTATCACGAGAGAGTTCGCCTTGACGGCTTTATTCCTCCAGAAGCGTTCCTCTACCTAGATAGTAAAGGTCTGATCCAGGACAGATTGGTGGTGCCGCTAATCTTCCACGTCGCTCGAACAGCTGCAGACAGACGACTCAACTACGAGAGAGACGTCGCACATGGCAGTGCGGAGCGCCTCCGGTTCAGTAGGGCGGTAGGGAGTCGCGACAGGAATTTTGGTGGCTTAATGAAGGCGAGGATGCTTCGTCGGCGAACTCCTCCAGTGATAGTTAGCTTCATGTGAAGCAGAGTGGGCCAGCCAAATTGTTTTTGTTTTTTAGCCATGGCCGGCTTATATAGTTTTAGGTAGGTTTAAGTTAGATTTTAAGAAAAAAAAATATATAAAAACAAAAAAATAAAAAAAAATAAAAAATGATAAAAAAAAATATGTATAACATATATATATACATATGTGTATATGCATATATGTATATATGAAGTGTGAATGTATTGTGTATTGTATATATGTGTGTATGAACGTATTATATGTAAGTAGGTTAAGTAGATTAAGATTTATTTTTTAGGTAGTCTGTAAGTTTAATTTAAAAAAAAGTCCATGTACTAAGTTTTTGCTTAAGATTAATTTTTCTTAGTTTTAGTTGTTAAATATAAAATCAAATATAGACTGTAAGATCCGTCGAAAGGCATAGTTTAAGTGTTAGGTTTAACTTAGAGTGCCCGCATGGGGCCAGTATGTTAGAATAAGACTATTTGTAAGTTCTTTAAGCTAATTTTTAAGCGTTTTTTTGTCTAGCATGTAAGAGTAAATTAAGAGATCAAATACAAATGCATTTAAACTGAAAACTGAACTAGCAATCGCTTCTCACTCGGAAGGTCAAGGTTCGAATCCTAGCCACAGCAAGTTTTCGTTTGTGTAATTGGAACTCAGTCAGAAAACTCTGCGTGTGAAGGCATAACACTGACATATAGATTTGGCTGTTGTAGGGTTTTTCAAGCACAAAACAACCGTTAAAATTCACAACCTCACATTCCGAGAGAAGAAAAATCTCTCCGTCCTATTCGGACTCCCACCCCTGGAGAGTCAATATCGAAACCAAACACATCTGAGTTTCAAACCACTACATCACAACAATGCTTTACTTTTTCCTCCTTCTATCTTTCCGCCCGCGCCATAGCAACTATAAAAGGGTATCATAACCCCCTTAGGCGCGCGTAAATTATTGGGTATATAATTCGTGCGGTTTTTTTTCAAAATTTGAACGTTTATTTAAGAATAAATAAAGAAAAAAGAACTGCGCCGGCTAGGCAGCCAAGAATGAATCAAGCCAATTTTTGATATTCTGCTCTGATGTGAACCTTATTTCAGTGAGGGCGTTCTGCATCGACCGGAACAAATGGTAGTCAGAAGGTGCAAGGTCTGGGCTATAAGGCGGATGGAGTAAGACTTCCCATCCACTGTTTTCCAAATAGTTCTTAACCGGAATAGCAACGTGGGGCCGAGCGTTGTCATGATGGAAAATTATTGCCTCGTGTGTCTGGTCGCATATTCCGGGCGTTTTTCGGCCACTGCTCTCTTCAAACGGATTAATTGTGTTCGGTAGCGTTGTCCATTGATGGTTTCACCCGGTTTTAGCAGCTCATAATACAGCACACCCATCTGATCCCACCAAATACAGAGCATTACCTTCGCGCCATGGATATTCGGTTTTACCGTTGATTTGGGTGGTTGGCCGGGTTTCACATATGATTTTTTGCGCTTGGGGTTGTCGTAATGGATCCATTTTTCATCACCAGTGACAATCCGATGACTTCCTTTTGTGGCGTTCCAGCAGCATTTCGGACATGCAAAACCGCCTTTCGACGTCTCTCGGCTTGAGTTAATGTGGAACCCAATTTCCTTGCTTTTGAATATATCCAGCTGCTTTTAAACGTTTTCAAATGGCTGCTTGAGTGACACCCAAAGATTCTGTAAGCTCTTCTTGTGTTTGGCAACAATCTTCATAGAGTAATGCTTCCAGTTCTTCATCTTTAAACTTTTTTGGCTGCCCAGGACGTTCATCGTCTTCCAAGCCAAAATCACCACTTTTAAATCGTGCAAACCACTTTTGGCACGTTTGCTCAGCTAGCGCATGTTCACTATAAACTTCCACCAAAATACGATGACTTTCGTCGCAAAAACACTTTTTCAGGCACAAAGTTCGACATATTTGAGTGAAAAAAAAATTATTGTTGCTTACGCTTCAAATGAATGACATATACTGAAATGACGTACAATGACAGTAGCTTTCCAACGCATGTTCCGATGGAATAATAACAATGGAATAATACAAGTTACGCTATCTCTTAGCAAACCGCGCGAATTAAGTTATAGACCCAATATAAAAAAAAAAGAAGAGACGTCGGACTCAGCGCCAAAGACGTCCAAACTAGAGGTTAAACGGTTAAAAGTAAAGAGGCCCTAACCAACATACTCAAAACCGCCAGTTTGCATTCAACCAGAGGGCTAGGATATGGAAAACGCAACACCTAGAGTGAAGGGCTCCACGCAGCAAACTTTTGAATGGAATACCCAGAACACTGGACTCGACACTGAAAAGTGGAAAATCTACTCTAACAAGGAGAGAAAGAATCGGAAAAACGAGGACAGCTCTTCTCTTGTGGTGGACTTAGACAAAGCTTCTGTCGTGACCATTAAGTCTACGTATGGATCACGTCCCTATCTGCAACTTAGGTGACCATGGCTCAAGTGGGAGTGTATTGGCTTCCCAATCGAACGGTTCGGGTTTTATTACCAGCCGTGCCCGAAAGACATTCTTTTTTCAGGCAACTAAAATCTCGTGAGATGAATACAATACAACAACAAGCCAATTACACTAATAATTTAGTCTCCCCATTAAATGTTGGATGCCACCCATGGAGCGAAATAACCACTGAACCATAAACCTCTTTCTCTCTCCTCTATTCAATTTACCAAAAAAACATAACATGTTCTCCGACATTTTAAGAGTTTTAATACTCTCTTGAGTGTTAAGTTCTTCCAAAAAAAAAAATTAACCTTGCAAAGGTTAACCCACTTTGTTTCCAAATGAGTGCGGATAAGAGACGACCTCATCTATTTGTGTACTCAGATCAACCTTCAACATTCCAAGTCTGCTACTGCATCCCTATGTAGGAGGCCTTCCGTGTTGAATAAAAAACCTCACATCGGTTCCCGCTAGATCACCGAAATTAAGCAGTGTTGGGCGCGGTAAGTATATAGGTGGGTGACCACATGTGAACTCAGTACTCCGCGTGCTGTTGACAAAAACGCGCCACATGGGCATAGTACCCCGGCGTTAAATCCCGGACCCTACAAATTAACTTGTATCGTTCCCTTGATAATAATAACAATAATAATAAAAAACCTCACATAATATCTATACAAAAACCATGGGTATGGAATAAACGCATCTGTGGTTTCGGATGTTTAAGGGGTTCTACACCACTTTAAAACGAGCGATAGAAAAAACTTAGAACTTGTCTTTATGTACCGAACTCACTTTCACAATCTGCCCCTTCGGGTAGGGGAAATAGAATATACCCGAGGTAGGCATGCCTGTCGTAAAAGGCGACTAAAATGCACCCTCTGTATGTCGAGTGTGTGGGCGTGCAAAAAATGCAATGAATAAAACAAACGGAAGCAATACCCCAGGTGGCAATCCAGTTTCACTAGCAAATCCACCTCCTTCGGAGGTAAGCTCTACGGATTCTAGGGAGAGCCATTTATTGCTGTCAAATCCCTTTGCAAAAACATCAAAGGTACTCCGATCTCCATCATCTAGATCGCATATTTCCGGAAAACGAAGTCCGCCGGTTAATCAGGACTCAGTGAAAAGTAAATGCTTCGAACAGGAGAACAATAAACTCCGAGCTAAACTCAATGAAATGCAACGACTCTTTTACGAGCTTAAAATTGAAGTAGATTCTCTTCGAAAAGAAAACGAGGTTCTAAAAAACTCTCGTTTATCTCTAGATTGCAAGACAACGCCGAACCGTTCAGTGGAATACCTGACGGACGAAGAATAACTTGCTCGCGAAACCAATCCGGTACTCGTGAAAAGGCCTAGCAAAAAACCTCATCCCCCGAAGTTTTACAACCAAGAGATGAAAATAAGCCCACCGCACCAACCAAGACAAAACCCCAAACGAAACCTCGCCCTCCACCCGCAATAAATGTGGTCGGGATTGCAGACTACGGAAAGTTACGGGACCTTCTCCTAAAAGGAAAGTTCAAAATAATTTCACTCCGTAATAACGTGTGGAAAATTAATGTAGATGACTCCGATTCTTACAGCACATTGTCACTGAAACTTAACACCAATAAAATTCAATGTTATACTTATGAAAATAAGTTTGAAAAATCATTACGAGTCTTCGCTAGGGGACTTCACCCGTCGTGCAAAAAAGAAGACGTTCAAGCACAAGGTTTTAAGATTACTGACGCCATGAACATAATAAAGAAGGTAAAGCAACAAACGGATAGCGACAAACGAAGACTTCCTATTTTCATGCTTACTTTTGATCGAAACGAGAAAGTCGATGATATTTATAAAATTAAATCTATCTTAAATATCCGAGTCAAAATGGAGCCCATGCGTAAGACAAACAAACTATAATCCAATGCAAACGTTGTCAAGATTTTAACCACACGCAGGCGTATTGTCAAAAAGATCCTCGATGCGTAAAATGCGCAGGCAAACACTTCTCGGAAGAGTGCAAAACAAATATGCAAATCCCAGCAGTTTTTTTTTCAGTTCAGTTTTTATGCATTTTTATTTATATTTCTTAATTTACTCTTACATGCTAGACAAAAAAACGCTTAAAAATTAGCTTAAATAACTTAGAGATAATCTTATACTAACTTACTGGCCCGATGCGGGCACTCTAAGTTAAACCTAACACTTAAACTATGTCTTTCGACGGATCTTACAGTCTATATTTATTTTTATATTTAACGAAACTAAAACTAAGAAAATCAATTTTAACTAAAAACTTAGTATATGGGCATTTTATTTTTTTTATAAAACTTAAAACTAAAAGCCTACATACTACCTAAAAATAAATCTTAATCTACTCAACCTACTTACATCTACTCGTAAGTACATATTTTTTTTTTTTATCATATTTTTTTTTTTTTTGTTTTTATATATTTTTTTTCCTAAATCTAACTTAAACCTACCTAAAACTATGTAAGCCGGCCATGGCTTAAAAAAAAAACAAAACTCTGCTTCACATGAAACTACCTATCACTGGAGAAGTTCGACGACGAAGCATCCTCGCCTTCATCAAACCACCAAATTGCTGGTGCTGCTGAGCAACATCCCTCCTGTCGCGACTCCCTACCGCCCTACTAAACCGGAGACGCTCCGCACTGCCATGTGCGACGTCTCTGTCGTAGTTGAGTCGCCTGTCCGCAGCTGTTCGAGCGACGTGGAAGATTAGCGGCACCGCCAATCTGTCCTGGATCAGACCTTTACTATCTAGATAGAGGAACGCTTCTGGAGGAATAAAGCCGTCAAGGCGAGCTCTCTCGTGATACATATAATTGGGGTAGTAAGCCCCTGAGATCAGGTTGTTCGATGAGGTCATTGCTCTCGCAATGTGCCTTCGAGTCAACTTAATGACGAAATTGTCCACTCTTATCAGGTTCGCCGTATTGTATAAGACCTCGTTAGGATAGAATTTTATGTACTCAGACTCTGGTGTTCTGTATAAGCGAAGACAAGTCCTAAGACAAGCCCTCTCAAACACCCGAATCTTTTCCAATAAACTTGCTCTCACGTTGAACCACACGGGACACCCAAATACAAGCATGGGCCTGATAAGGGCCATGTAACAGATTACCTTCACACTCGCATCGAGTTGGCTGTTATAAAACAGTCTCTTTGTAAGGGCAAAAGCACCCTTAGCTCTGGCCAGAGCAACATCTATATGTTTGTTAAAATACAGATATTGATCCAGCCAGATCCCAAGATATCTGACTACATTTCGACAAGCAAGTGGCTGTCCATGTTGTCCGACGATAGAGAACTTTCGCCAATTCTTTCTGGTATCCCTAGAGGCCCCAGACAAAGGCGTCCTAAACAGAATGGTTTCCGACTTCTGAAAGTTGATTTTCAACTTCCAGTCATCGCAATATTGTTTAATTTTATCGAAGTCACGTTGCAAAAGTATGTTAATGACCTCAATCTTTGGACCTGATTTGTACGCGATTAAGTCGTCTGCGTACGCTATGCTGTGGGGAAGTGAACCTATCAGATCACTTGTGTAAATGTTGAATAGGATCGGCGAATTTACCGCACCCTGTTGCAGACCGTTTTTAATGTTAAATATTCCAGCAGAAGTCACATCGCCATTCTTCACGATGAACTGTCTACTGGAGAGCATATCAAAAAGAATATACAGCAGTGGTTTACTAATGCCCAACCTGTCCAGCTTGAAAAAGAGTCCTTCTAGCCATACGGTATCGAAGGCCTTCTCCAAGTCAATCAGGCAGGCACCAGTGCACTGGTTCTTGCCTTTGTTCCATTGGATATCAGAAACCAGTTTCGACACAGCATGAATGATGTCATGCCCCGCCTTGAAACCGAATTGATTATCCGGAACTATATGTTTGTCCTCAACCCACTTGGTCAGGACTCTATTGGTTACCTTCTCGAAAACCTTACTGATGTTTGGAAGAAGACTGATCGAGCGGAGATTCGCCGGATTGGAAGTATCTTTATCCCTTTTGGGGATGGGATGTACCACCGCAGTTTTCCAATGCGCTGGATAATGTGCATTATTCATTGCATTATTAAACAGGGTGGTATAAATGTTCACCGCTTCTAGTGGGAGATGTCGAAGCACAATGTTCGGTATTTCATCGGTTCCCACTGATTTCTTACTCCTAAGCGATTCAAAGATCGATTGGAGCTCCTCCTTCGAAATGAACGGCGGTAATACCCTGTCGTTGGTGATGACATTATTTGACCTATTCTCGTCACTAAACTGGGTGAAGCCCGAGCTCTCGATTCGCCAATTCTCTATTTCATTTCGAAGGCAGAAATTGTGCACAAGGACTCGATTCTCCAGATCGTGGTTCGGGCCAATGATAGCATTCGCCTTATACACTTCCTGGAAAGTCGCTCCTATAGCCTCTACCTGCTCCTGCGGATCCTCGATCACAAAGAAGTTGTCATCATCAACGGCCTCATTTGGATCTATGCCTGCTGTTACAAGTATTTGTTCGTTGTTCGTCGTTCGGGCGATTCTAAGACATGGAAGGTCGTTCTGTTTATTCCTCCGAAATATTTTATTTATTTGCGGGAACATATTCGGGTTGCTGGTGTTTACAGCCCGAATTTTGTTGTTCCAATACAAATTTACAGAATTTCTGTAATTTTCCTTTATTAATATCTGTATGTTTTTAATCGACGACTTCAATGTCATGATCTCCGGGTCTTGTCTGTCAGTAAACCGTCTGTACAAGGTTTTTAGTCTTGACAACAGCCTACTTTTTTGTCGGTGCAGTGCGTCAATAGTTGCGTTGCGGAATAAGTCTTCGTCGTCAGTGTGTTGATACCGAGGTATCGTTTTGTCCATTGTTCGTTTGATTGTCTCGTCCATTAGTCTTAGATACCTGTCAGTCTCCTCGTTTGACAGATTTCTGTTGGATGGTGGGTAGAGCGAATTCGAGGAGAGTGCTCTAGTCAGTGTTCTGGTGAAGTGTGTCCAACGCACCCTGCTATAATTGTAGGAATGCCTTTGCACAAACTCATCCAATTCCGCAATTTCGTTGGGAACAGTTACTTCGGTGCTGAGACCGCAATGGTCACTGTCATACACGAAAGTGCGTAGACAGTTTGTAGTTTGTTGGTTAGTACATGTCAGTTGTATTCGTGAGTCGAACAGGAGAAGATCCAAATAAGACCCGTGTCTGGGAAACGACGGACTATCCGTCGCCTTAAGCCCGAGTCGATACGTTATGCTGTGTTGACCCCACCAATTGAATAGTAGGTTCCCTCTAGTATTTGGTGTATTATTTCCCCAATCACTATGTTTGGCGTTGAAATCTCCGCCGATAATAAAATAGTTGTCTTCCAATTCCAGCCTTAGGAATCGAAAAAGTGTCTCGAGCTCTGAGATGAATAAGGTGGATTGAGTAGCCTTAGGTGCATAGACAGACACCATGTACAGCCGCTTTCCACTACGGAGGGGAATATACACGATGCATGCTTCCAGCACTTGGAACCTACGTACTACACGACTGTATACTCTTTTAAAACGTATACCTTTTCTTACGAAAATCGCAACGCCACCTCCTTGAATGGAGTTGGGTCGGTTTCTCCGTACTATTTTGTATTTTCTGTGCCTCGTTTTGTGTCTTTTGGTAAGCTTAGTTTCGCTAACCAAAAGCACATCAGGGGCTTGGTCTTTAAGCAACTTGAATAGTGCGGCTCGTCGTTCTAACCTAATCAGTGAATTCACATTCACTGCAAGGACCTTCAGGGTCTGCTCCGCCACGTGCGTACCCATTACGACAAAAGGTGCGTTAGGCCAGGCAGCAGCGCGTATACTTGATCCACCCGCGCGGTCTGTTTAGTTAAATGACGTTGTAGCTGAGCCATCTGCCCCTGAATAGAGAGCAAGATAGCCAGCATGTCAGGTACAGGTTCCGGTGCTCTAGGCGCTGGGGCCTGAGAAGCTACCTTCACTTGCTGTACCGTATTTCCCCTACCTGCCGCCATTTGGGCGTAGGTAACATGGGGAGTAACGGCTGGAGTTTGTGAATGCGCGGGTGGACGTTTAACTTCCACTTTCTGCTGCCGGGCCAGATTTATTCTTTTGATGTACTGGAATTTGGGACAACCCCGATAATTTGCGGTGTGTCCCGTGTTCCTACATAACGCGCAAGAGAGCTGGCTTTTTTCAGACGTTCCGTCCTTACCCAGAACGCATTCCTCTGACTTGTGGTTCTTTCCGCACTTTACGCATCGAGGCTGCATTTCGCAGTTCGACGCGGCGTGCCCGAACCTTTGGCAGCGAACACATTGTAAAATGTTGTCGCCCCGTTTTACTTTTTCCCAGTGTACAACCTGGTAGTCCAGGACTTTGATGCTCCTTAGACCATCCAGATTGCTGGTGGGACTTAACTGAACCAGGAAGAACGGTAGTTTCCGCATCTCCCTTTTGGCTCTGGCTGTGGTGAAAGGCTTAACCCCCACGAATTGGAGCCCTTCGCACTCTTTCTCTTTCAGCAGTGCAAGAAGCTCCTCCGGATCAGTCGACGGTTCTAATCCCCTCAGCAGCATTGTTTGCAGCTTTTCACCCTTCGGGGTGTAGGAGAAGAACTCCGTCGTCGAATCCTTCAGTAAATTTTTTATTTTATGATAGCGCTCCACTGTGTTACAATGGATCGCATGCCTATCTAACGATAATCTTTTTATAAAAAAATTGTTGCCTATGGCCGACTTACACAGTTCTATGGTGTCCTTTAATTCCAATTTGAAAGTGTTAATTGGTGGCACTTTCGGTTTAGTGGATTTCTGCTCTTGCTGTTGTTGTTGTCTCTGCTGCTGTTGTTGTTGTTGTTGGTGTTGATGTTGCAGCCGTTGTTGTTGCTGCTTATTCTGCTGCTGTTGTTGCTGCTTAATCGGTTGCGATTTTTGTTCTTTGTGTACATCTGTCTTTTTCTGCTGCTCTTGTGCATGTTTCTGTATGTTTTGTTTTTCCACTGGTTGTTTCTGTTGTTGTTGTTGGTGTGGAATCTCCACGTTTGTCTTCGTTTGTTGTTGAGGTTTCTGGAGTTGCTGCTGCTTCTCCATCTCCCTCCTTGCCATTTGCTTAGCCCTTATAGCCAGCACTTTTTGTTGCAGCTGCTCAATGGTGCTGCTCAGGGCTTCGACCTCGTCGTCTTCGTCATCTGACTCGGATGCAGCTAGGGATGCAAAGCTGTTGTCTGCTCCCATATATTGTACCCCTTCATCGGGTACCTGCGGACCGTATGCAAATCCCAGCAGTTTGTGTCAGTTGCACAGGAAATCACCCAGCTAATTACCGAGGTTGCCAAATCGCCAAAGAAATACAAAAGAGGCTAAAAAGTCCCACGAAATTCATTCATCCGGACCTAAAGGTGCAAAATCCTAAAACCGATGAGCCCAAGACAGCTAAGAGAGTCACAATGAAGAAACCGGTAACGCAAAAGCATAAAAAAACCTTGCCGAATCAAGTGCAATTAAAAAGCCTGTACCGGTCCGCGCGAGTTCATACGCTGAGGTCGCGTCAAAAGCCAACAAAATAGATTCGCCACTACAGATCCGCTGCCTCAAATTCTCGCAGTCATCTTAGAAAAACTAGATGAACAAATAAAAATAAATAAGCTCTTGTTTGAAAAACTAAGCAAGCTCGAGTTCGTTGCTCGGAAAAAATCTAACAAAAATGAAAATGAAACAGTTGACTAAGATTTTAACATGGAACGCATATGGCCTTCTGAAAAAAATCGACGAAGGGCAGGCTACTGTACCAAGCAAATATGAAACGTGGCTTGGACTTTTTTTCGACGGACAAGCCAACCTACTGGCCCACCGATACAAATAAAATACCTGACCTGGTCGATTTTTTCATTACAACAGGGGTCCCCAAATATCTCACGACTTTAGAAGAATCCTATGATCTCTGCTAAGATCACTCGCTAGTAATCTTTAAAATCGGCAGGAGCATAGCAAGGACCGAAATACCGCCCAGATTGACGAATAAGGAAACAAATTGGGATGGTTTCAGGAGAAATTGCAAGGAAGAACGACACGACTTTAGAAGAATCCTATGATCTCTGCTAAGATCACTCGCTAGTAATCTTTAAAATCGGCAGGAGCATAGCAAGGACCGAAATACCGCCCAAATTGACGAATAAGGAAACAAATTTTGATGATTTCAGGAGAAATTGCAAGGAAAATATTGCTTTAAGAGTTCCACTTACGACGCCGTTGCAAATAGAAGATGAAGTTGACAAGTTCGTGGAAATCATCCAAAGGGCTGCGTGGAACAACACTTCCTTTCGAACAAGAGGAATAAAACACGAAAAGCAAATATAAGCGCCCGATATAGAAGGCCTCCTCCGAGAAAAAAGAAAAGCACGGAGGAGATGGCAACAATCACGTGCGCCCCCGCATAAATCCTATTTGAACCGCCTATCAAATAAGCTAAAGCGAATGCTGCAAGAATATAAGAACCGTGAGACTTCTAAATACCTCGAATACTTGACTGCGGACAAGAGTTCCAAATATCCGCTCTGGAAAGCCGTGGAGTCGACTAAAAAACCTGTTATGCAATTGCCACCGATAAAAATAGCCAATGGCGAATTTGCAAAAGGAGGCAAAGGGAAAGCGAATTTGTTTGTCGACCACTTGGAAGAAACTTTCAAATCGTTCGAGGGACGTCAATTGGCCCAAGAACTTAATCTCAGAACAGGATCCGACAAATACAATATAAAATCCGTATCACTGTCTGAGCTAAAGCAAATAATAAAAAACCTAAAAAATAATAGGGCTCCAGGATACGATTACGATACGATACAAGTGAAATTCTAAAGTAGCTACCTCGAAAAGCGTTTGTCAAGCTCCTCCACATTATAAATGCTTCCATGAGACTTTTATACGTTCCAAGCCAATGGAAAGTCGCAGAAGTCATAACGGTTCCAAAACCGGGGAAAAGTCCAAACGACAAAAAATCATACAGACCCATTTCGCTCCTGCCGATAATTTCAAAAGTCTTCGAAATTCTTCTGCTTAAACGTTTAAAACCGATAACTGAAGAAAGACGACTGATCAGAGTCACCTGTTCGGCTTTAGGGTCAAACATTTCATAATCGATCAGGTCTATCGGATAACAAATGTAATTGAAAACGCGCTAGAGGGAAAAAAGGTATGTTCAAGCGTTTTTCTCGATGTATCGCAAGCCTTCGACAAGGTATGGCACGAGGGCTTGAAGTATAAGCTACAACAAATTTTACCGAGAGAAATGAATAGAATACTCGAATCTTATCTTGAAAATAGACTGTTTCGGGTTAGATATGGGATTGAATACTCTGAATTCAAGGAAATTCAAGCTGGCGTTCCACAAGGAAGCGTTCTGGGGCCATACCTATTTTCACTGTACACAAGAGACATACCTCTAGATGAAGAGACTTGGTAGCCACGTTCGCGGATGACACGGCGATCCTCGCCACAGGACAAACAGTTGAATCCTCGACTGCAAAACTTCAACGAACTCTTAACAAAATATTTGAGTGGACGAAGAGCTGGCGAATCGTGCTAAACGAGACTAAGTCAACACACGTCAATTTCACGTACAGAAAGATAAACAACTTACCTTTATTCATCAACTCGGTACAAACACCGTATGCAAACGAGGCAAAATATTTGGGAATGACCCTAGACGCAAAACTGAAGTGGAATTCACACGTACTATAAAAAAGAAACGTGAAGAACTCGAAATCAGGCTAAGAGAAATGAATTGGCTTATCGGAAGATACTCTAAACTAAGCACATATAACAAGCTGCTTATATACATATAAGCAAGTGCTAAAACCTTCGTGGACTTATGGTATACAACTGTGGGGTTGTACCAAATCAAACAATATGTCTGTCCAACAGACATTCCAGAACAAAGCGCTTAGAGCAATCGTAAATGCTCCATGGTATATAAGGATTAGCGATATTCACCGCGATCTGGGAATTGCAACCTGAAAGATGAAGTAACAAGCTTTGCTCGTAAACTTCGCACTGGTCTTGTGGATCATTGCAACCAGGAAATAATCCGGAGATTGGACGAGACTAATCTTGTGCGGCGACTTCAAAGAACAAGACTGTTCGACTAAGCGCCTTAAGGAGAAACCGTATGAATATGTACTAGGTGCCTTCGCTGGAAAGCTACCTACCAAACGCGATAAACTAAAGAAGCTTGAGCTACTTGTTAAGGAAACTTAGTCGTAGTCTTATAGAAAATGGGAGGTTTTTTAGTGAGTAAGAATCTCACACTACCATGAGGGCGTGCTTATGGTGGGCGCTGCTATGCCACTGTGGTAGGCAGTAGGTCCTCGTGCTTATGTTGCCAATCTATCTACCCACGGAAAAAAAAACTCTCACAAACTAACCTTGTACAATTTTGCAACAAAGATTTAGTTGCCGCAGATATAAGGTACGAAACGAACGGAGAATAGCACAAATTCGTCGTTGTAAGCAGATACGAATCTTCCCTATGATTCGTTATGGGATGAGACTTAATATCTCATATGCCGCGATGCTAATGCTTAGAATACTTTTTGGGGCAGGAGCAAATGCAACGTGAGAGGTAATCATCTCCTGGATTTCACACTATCGTCTGACCTGGTTGTCAACTATGTTGGCGCTTAGCCAACTTTTTTTACGAGAGTTAGACCGCAAGTAATCGACTCAATGTTATCCAACAGGTAAGCTAAGGAAATTACTGGCTGGAAAGTACTATCGGATATCTCCATGTCAGACCGTAGGTATATTGAATTCAGAATCGGATGCGAATGCGCCACCTTGTTGAAGAAGAGCTCGCTGCTCGACAAGTCCAACTAAGCTCAGGATGAAATGGAGCAGCTGCTCAGAACCTGAACGGCACGCTTACCAAATATTTTGAAATAGCATGTGAAGCTATGTTAGAAAACAATCCTACAGATCGACTGTTCCTTGGTGGAATGCAGATCTGCAGCATCTTCATAAAGAAATCAGACAACTTCTAAGCAGATCGCTGAAGTCTAATTTGGAGGATGACTGGAATCATTACAGGTATATAAGAGGCTTATTCGGATTTCGAAAAATGCCTCTTATAAAGACTTTTGCTGAAAGATCGAAAATGTTGAGAAAACCAGTAGGCTTGTCAAAGTCTTCAAAAGCGAAAAATCAATCAGGCTGGAATCACTCACAACCAGCTTACAACCAGCTCCTATTATGGAAGCTCTTAGTGAGCTGAATAACACAACACCCCGTAGCTTGTGGTATCTCATCGGTTGCTGTGACGTACTCGTATGAGCCCATTAACATGCTGTTGCTTACTTTGATGACTTCAGCTCGCCTGGTACCGATGGCACAAAATGTATAGATCAGCTGCTGGTAACTCTGAAGAGAATCTTCACTGCTAGCCCGGCACTATCATATATATGTTACCGAAACCTTAGCGAATAGTTAGAGTAAACTAACATATGTACCGAAAATCGAAAAGAAAAGCAAGGAGAAAATTGTCGAGATCCATGTGTGCAAAACTGCCTTGCGAATGCATCCTCTGTCTGCGATGCAATATGCTTACCAACGCGGAAGATCTTGCGAGAATACGCTTTAAAATCTAGTAGGCAGAATTGGAGGCGCACCCGGCAAAAGGAATACGCACTGGACATTTTCATCGACATTGAGGGTGTTTTCGATGATGCTATTTTTGATGCCATTTGTAACTCAGCCAGACAAGACGGCATGGATGAATCACTAGTTTTGTGGTTAAAATATTGACTCCAAAACCGGTATTGGATGCGGCGCTGGTGTCTTCTGGATGACGACAGCATTAGATTACACTCTTCGTTAGGGAAACTTGCGTCTATCTACCAAGCGGAGATATACGCATTCCTGATAGCAACGAACTATATTGTGAGAAACTGGTGGAGGGGGAGAAGCATTTGCATCTGTAGCAATAGCCAAGCTTCGGTTAGGGCCCTGCCGAACCTTATTACGACTTCCAAGTTAGTTCGAGAATGCAAGACATCACTGAACACACCGAACATACATTAGGTCTGCCTGTGTCTTCGGTCTAGGCTTCCATTGACCGTTGGGTTTCATATGTGCACAACTACAGATGGCTCTCCAGGTTACAGGCAGGTCAAAAGAATGCTTCCCGACATCTCTAGGAGGTCAGCGGCCTTCCTCCTGTCCCTCAGCAGGAAAAACTGCAAGTTGCTTATTGGTGTCATGATGGCACTTTTGCTACATCCTGCGGCATTTGCTATGAAAGTGTTGACGACATCGGGGAGCACTATCTCGTGAATTTTCGGGTTGCGCTCGCATCAGGCTGCAGGTACTCGGCGTTGACATGGTGGGTGCTGGAACTGCAGCCACTTTATCACCGAAGCACTTTTTGTTTTTATAATTTGCACGCGATCAAGGGTTTTGAGCACCATTAAAATGTTTGCACTCAGTGCGGACGAAGGAAAGTTAGTAAGGGAAAAAAGCAGGATACCGATGTAGGTTGGTTTTGAATGCTGGCAAGCTATAATGACTAGGAAATGAAGAGCTCGGCAGGGCATTCCATAAGCAAGTTTTAGGAAAGAATCACGATATTTCAATGTACGTCTAAAAGTGGGCTTGAGGGTAAATTGATGAGCGCTCATAGCAAGACGGGTGTTATGGTTAAATATTTGAATGGAGAGAATGCTACTGGCGATTTCTGCGGAGCACTGGTGGGGGAAATAGCGATAGAACAAAGTGAGACAGGCGACATTTCGTCGGTATTCGAGGTTGTCAATTGGTTTGGTGATAGTAGCATTACCTATCAAACTTATCGCACAATTTTGAATTCTGTCTAGCAGATGCAGAGATGTTTTTAGAACACCTGACCAAATGTGAGTATTGTATTCGAATTTTGGGCGAATAAATGTCTTATGTATTGAAGCCAGATCAGAAGGGATGAAATATTTCGTACAAAGCTTGAGGAAACCTAGACAGTTCTCAGTATTTTTGCTGAGTGATATGTGGTCATTCCATTGTAACTTGTCATTGATACGCATACAATTTTTTGGTTTCCACAATGCAAGTGCCATCCATGGATAATGTGTGAGTATTAAAATTTCGCTTTAACGACAGCGAATGTTGGAAGCGTTAAATTCCACTCTGTTGGAGGTTTCTCATTTAGTGATGCTGTTTATATTGATATTTAATGAGCTTAGCACAATCTGCCGTTCCCATTCTACAGCCGAAGAATAGGGACGTGAGTCCGCGAACGAATATGAAAAGCAGAGAGTACTGTCGTCAGAAAATTAATATATGGGACTAGAAGTAGCAGACAAGAGATCACTGATGAAGATTAAAAAGAGTGTCGGAGACAGAACGGAGCCCTGGGGCACACCAGCATTTAATTTGTGAATATCAGATTTGAAACCATCCAGGACAACTAGAATTGAACATGCCGAAACGTAGTGTCTAATCCATTGAAGAAGAGAATCATCGATCCAAAAGGAAGTATTTTCGACCAAGTAGCCTGATACCAAACTTCTATCAAATGCTTTAGAAATATCAAATGCAACTATCATGCCAGATTTATGTACGCTTTGGTTCCATTTTTCGGGGAGACATACCATTATGCTTACTCATCTTTCTTCGAAAGTCTGAAAGATTCCATTAAAAGGAATTTACACGGAGTACAATGGACTAGTTCTTTGTCTGAGTGCTCTGTTCCGAGAGAAAAACAAAAATAATATAGCAGCTCTCCCTCAAGGTGAAGGTCAAGAAGGTACTGCAAATTAATAGCAGTACTCACCTGTAATTTCACTCAATAATCTCGTACTCTAACTCAAATTTAGCACATAGGTTGGCCAACGTGATTAGTACCCTTGTACAGGTTTACAAAACCGTGTGACAATGGCTTTCAGAATAACGTTCCTCTAAATGACGACTTAATGTGGGAAAATAGTCGTATGAGACCAATTAACATCTAATAAGGCATCCCAATGTCTCTCTACGTGATCGGGAGGATAATTGTATGACATCATGAAAGAGAATGTATGTTACAAGTACATGTATTGTACTACCCTGTAGGGCACTTCCTTTACTAGCGGAGGCTTTGAACAAATGTTGCTTATCGCAAGCTAAGAATATACTCGTATTATTACCGATTGAAACCAAATAAGGACTGAGTTGGCATTATATTGACAGCTGAGCTCCTAGATAAAATCGTAATCGTACCGAAAAGCAACAAACGTTTAATGACCATGGATGATTGGGTGCTGCAGAAATAGGGTAGGCACTGAGAAGTGCTAAACTGGGGATGCCAACAGATGAATTTCCCAGATGGAATCAACAGTGAAGTTGAATAAAACAAATAAGACTTTCTGCGAGCTACTCCGGCATGTTTGCAGCTCAGGCCGGTAAGGATTTCGTAGACTAAGTCAGTGCCTTGGAAAAACGATGGTCGCGGATGAGCTACGAACGACAGGGTTCACATCTCCGAATAGGTAACTGGCTTCGGTCTAACCGACTCCTCTTCCTAGGAGTATCTATCATGGAACTAGCCCTCCAGGTTGGGGATTGTCCTGTCGGGGTAACTGGCTGTCCATGAAAAAACAAACCACCGTTACGAAGCAGCATCAAGTTCGGATTCGGAGGGATCTACTATCGACAACCCATGCAAATGAAATAAGGACAACGAACATCGGGTCTGTACGTGGAATTGCTTAATAGGCCACGTGTGTCCAAGTTACGGTTGCGGATATTCCGAGCATCGCAAAAAAAGGCTAATACTGTGTGGAAGTAACGTCGAACGGCTACAATCGCAAGAGATCGCCCAATCATTTTCCGATAGAGTCTCCCTTAATCTCTTAATAGGTCCTATGCCGCCAGCACCAAGAAGACAGTGGCAACATTGTCAAAAAGCCATCAGAGATGCCGCTTCTGATACGCTGAGTTTCACTCGTCCATTCAACGAAACCCCTGGTTTGGTGACGAGTGCCAACAAGCATATGCGGCTAAGCGAGAAGGAGCATGAGAAGCTCGCGGTCGAGGAAATTCAGAGATGCTACTCCAGGTATGAAATTCAGAAGTTTTACCAAAAGGTAAAAAAAACATTCCACGGACACAAACCCTGAACCGAAGCCTGTAGAGTCGAACAAGGAAACATAGTAGAATAGTCGCAGCCGAGGCTGAGGATTTGGACAGAGCATTTCTGCAGACTGTATAACGGCGATGACGAACCAATTAAAACTGTCAGCCAGAATGAACCTTTCTACCTTGACGATGTAGACCAATAATTCCGTCCATCCGACCTGGATGAAGTGAAGCTTAAGCCCAACAAAGCTGCTGGAGCGGACGGCTTGACTACCAAGCTCTTCAAAGCGGCAGGCGGATGACCTGGATGACAGAGGCCTATACGATCTTATCTGCCGTATTATGTTAACACCTGAATCCATTCGCAAACCACCTAATTGGTCTATATCGGTGTGGTATTAGACCAGGAAACTCCGCCAGATCTTGGAAAAAACCCATGAGTTCCGAATCGATAAACACCTCGATCGATTTTGTTTACATCTAACGACACGCGCCAAGGAGTTCCGTAACCGAATGGGAAAAATTAAAAAATTGACGTTCTGATGTTCACTCCTTTTCGCGCAAAAATTTTTCAGCTGTGCTAACGATTTCATTCGTTCCTTAGTAAGCTATATAAATTCAATCTTCATGCACAATAAGCAAATACGCATTAATGTTTTATATGGTAATATGAATGAAATAAACTGAAACTGTTTTATTGTACTACCTGGGTGGTAGTTATCGATGTATTCCCCACTTACAGATTTGAATTTTATCACTTGCATGAATTGTCACTTGCAACAACAAAAAGTTTATTAAAAACCCTTATTCAAGTACTGGGTGTCGTTTAACTCGAAAGAAGCGAAGAGGTCATTGGGCACAGTTGCCATTTTTCATCATAGGTATCTTACAACTCTAGTTCCTAGAGGATCAACAAAATCTTTATAAGATTTGGATGACGGCCAAAGTATTTTATAATAAATTCATCCACAGAGAAGTTTTCATGAAGGACTCTCCATTTGCATAAGTCCTTCTGAATGAGTCTGCACAAAGATCTCATCTCATACGTTTTATCAGTGGAACCTTCAGCAAGAGTGAAGTGCAGATATATTTTTATGTACAAAAATCAGGTGCGCGACACGTAACGCATACGCACGATCTCTGAGCAGTTCATGATAACCAGTAAGTATCAAAATGCTCAAAAATCTTCTCAAACCTGCACAGTTAAAAACAAAACTCTGTCTTTTATTGTGATCTGCATATAATATAGATACTATTTTGTACTGATAAGTTTACAAGCAAGTCATTAATTATCTTTTCGAATAACATTACAGAGCAACGCTTTTTCCATTTTGTTTATTTGTTGCCGCTCCTGGATGTTATCGGTAACTTCGTGAGTGGAAATATACAGGATTTAACCATGAGAATAGCTGATGAATAAGTATTGCATTGGAATAATTTTGAGTTTTTTATTGAATAATTCTTATTGATCGATAACAATTATGTGTGAAATATGATATTGCCCAAGGGCTTAGCAGCATATATCAATCCTGGAAAAACGTTCGTCAAGCTGGAATAAGTCGAAGTAAGCAATCTGTTTCAGATCAAATAAATATTGAGGAGTTGCATAGGAAATTCGTTCAACCTCAATCGAACGTAAACTCACACGTTCCTAATTCCTTATTAATCAAGGAGATACTTTTTCACTTTCTTGTGTTGACATAGAGGTGGTTGGCCATGAAATTTTAAAAATTAAGTCAAAAGCTATTGGTTCAGATAACATCCAACCAGAATTTATTAAGACTCTTCTACCCGTTTTACTACACCCAATAACGTTTATTTTTAATACTATTTTGACCACTTCTGTTTTCCCCGATATCTGGAAAGTTGCCAAAGTTTTGCCATTACCTAAGCCCTCCCTAGCAAACAAAACCGAATACCCCCCAATTTCCATTTTGCCATTTTTGAGCAAACTTATGGAAACAATTATGAGCAGTCAGATAAAGGTTTTTCTTAATAATAAGAAACCAATTGCTATCCACCAATCCGGTTTCCGTGCAAAACACAATTGCACTACGTCTCTGATTAAAATTTGTGAAGATATTCGTACTGGGTTCGACAAGGATATGGTGGGATTGATTGTATTCTTGGATTTTTCAAAGGCATTCGACAGCGTCAATCATAACATTTTATTGAATAAACTTAAGACTAAGTTTTCCTTTGAAAACTCCTTATGCAACATGATCAAATCATACCTTTTTAATAGGTCACAGTATGTGTTTCACGAAACTAAGCGCTCTAGTAGATTAAAAGTTCCAATGGGCGTCCCACAAGGCTCTGTGCTAGGACCCCTTTTATTTTCCTGTTTCATTAACGATATAATTGAATGTTTCTCAGATACCGAATACCACGTCTATGCAGACGATGTTCAAATTTATAAAATGTTTCCAAAATCGGATATAATTCCAGCCTCCAGCAGAATGAATCAGGAATTGTGTAAAATCTCAACTTGAATGAGTTGAAACTCAATCTAACAAAAACCAAAGCCATGATCTTAAGCAGGAGCAGATGTAAAGAATACTTCCCTTCTCTCCTCCTCAACCAGATCCCAATCGCATATGTGAAAAACACAAAAAATCTTGGGGTTTACTTTAATTTCGACCTAAACTGGGATGTACATATAAATAGGACAGTTTCAAAAATCTATGGTGCGCTTCGAGGCCTAAGTCCCACAGCAAAGTATTTACCAACCAATGTGAAGCTCAAATTAATAAAATCATTTATTTTACCCATTTTTCTGTACAGCTGCGAGTTATTTGCTAACATGAACTTTGAGACCAAAAGAAACAGCTGCGCAAGATATATATTTTGTCTGAAAAGATACGACCACATTTCCGACTACTCTAAACAAATAGCAGGCTGCTCCTTATCAAATCTATTGAAATATCGAACTTTGTTATTATTAAAAAAAAAGTAATACAATCTAAAGAACCAAAATATCTTTTTGACCAGATCAAGTTTGTAAGAAGTAATCGCACATTACAAATATTACTACCCAGATATAAGTACCTTGTGACCTCAAGGCAATTTTTTGTTCATGCCGTTCAACTTTGGAACCAACCAATTAAACTTATAAGCAACACAAACACTTTCGCGAAAAAGGCTTTCACATTTTTTGCCGAAAACTCCTAATTCCTGCATATATTTTTTTTTTTTATTTTTTTTTTTTACATGTTCCTTCCTATCTTTTCATATCTTCTCTCTCTTCCCTTTCTTTTCTTCTTTATTTCATCTAATTTTTTAAAACTGAATTTCTTTTATAAGTTTTAAGTTTATTATTTAAAATGTTTGTAACTCTGAAATATAATATAAGCATGTGCAACTTAAAAGATGTATAATTTATATATAAGATGAATGAATATACCAATAAATAAATATAAATATAAATATATAAAATATCCATTTGTCCAAATTTAGACATCCTGACATAATTGCTCCTGCATGTGTTATGTTTTTTTGAAAATGGGATAGAGGAAGAAAGAAAGATGTTTGGGCTCAGTGGTTATTTCGCTCCATGGGTAGCATCCAACATTTTATGGGGAGACTAAATTCTTAGTGGAAGTTTGCTTGATGTCTCGTCTTACTTGATTTTCGTTAACTGAATAAATGTATGATATGTCATTGGGGCGACGCTGGGATTCGTACACCAAACCTTCCGATTTGGAAACCAGTCCACTACCACTTGAGCCACTGCCACCCACCACTTCCACCAATAAGTCGTATTATCTCATCCTATAGCTCTTGAATTGCAGCTAGCTTGTTGACGTAGACCTTACCTTTGAGATAACCCCAAAGAAAGAAGTTAAAAGGTTGTCGAATCGCATGACAATTCGTCTCGGGAAATTCTCGTGCAATGAAGTTATTGTTGCATGGCATATGGCACCGTCCTGTTGGAATCAGATATTGTCCACATCCATATCATCGAATTCGGGACATAAGAAGTTAGTTATCAGGATACGATAGCGTTCACCATTCCCGGTAAAAGCATTATCGGCACAATTAAAAAAAAAAAAGTCCAATAACTCCTCCAGCCCGAAATCCACAGCAAAAAGTGACTTTTTGAGGACGCGTCGGTTTCTCACTCTTGGGTTTTCAGGCCCAAGTGCGACAATTTTCCATATGAAAGTGGGCCTCGTTACTGAGGATTATTTTCTTTGAAAGATCTTTAGCAAGTTTTTTTTGCTCGTGCGCCTAATCGGCGAACCTATCGTGCCACAAATAGTCTGGAGGCTTTAATTCCCACGTTAAATGAATGTTGTAAGCGCGTCTATTCAAATCATTTGTTAAAATTTGATGTAATATGGTCCTTGAAAGGTTTAATTCCTGTGGAAGTTGATGTGCTTGGGCTCTCGAACTCATGAGCCCCGAAACCAAATCTTGCCTCTCCAAACTTTTAAAGCCGCTTCAAAACAGAGTTTCATTCAACTTTGTTCCTGCGCCTTGTAACCAAATTGCAATTTACGTTTCCCTATTGACCAAATATCCTAACTTTATTAGCTACCATATACTCATCCCAATCCACTCGTCTTCAACTGCATCTACTAGTCCCCTCCACCACTCTAGATTCTAATTCCGAGCTGATTGACGAACTTACCCCTTCCTCATCCGCTAGTTCCCATGATTCCACTGACTCTGATATTAACCCCAATTTTCTCGACGCACTCTTTCCACCCACTATCAAAGTTACTAAACAATTCTCAGATATAAATCTTGAGAGTCATTATGTAGTGTCTGGCTTGAAAGATCCATTTATTTCTTATAATTTCATTAAGCAATCATATTGGTATAATACATTAAATGTAAAACAATTTAAGTTATTAGAGAAAAAAATATAAGAGAGGTTGGCAACATTCAGTATTTACCTATACTAGTATAAGAGTAAAAAATAAATTTGAATTGGCTTAAGAAAAAAAAAAATCAAATGTTTGGATGGTGTGACTATTTTAGAATTCAAAAATTTATCTTAAAACAAGAAACATAATTCAAAAATAATTCAATTCAAACATAATTAATAACAAAAAGTAATTGTAAAATAAGCAAAGAAGAAAGGACGAATGATAACCGTCAAAAATACATACTTAATGGCTAAATAATAAATTAACAAAAACGTAAAAAATTAAAAAATTCATATATGTATTATTATAATATTTAAAAAAGCTTACGTACATATTTATATAAAATCTTTTAATGTGTATTTTTTTTTTGGAAAAAAAGGAGAATAAGTTATAAAAAAATTGCTAGAAAAAAATTAATAATTTAAATTAATTAAATTCTGATGGCTCTATCCGGTTCATGGAGCTCGCAAATTGGGTCAGCTTCGGTGTTGTTTTGTTCCTCATGGGTGTCATTGATGTCTAGAATATCCCTATAAAACTTAAGCAATGCCAATGATTTCCAAAGTGTTTTTTTCAATAAATTGTCAACGTCATTCAGGTTTGCATTTTTAAGTTTTATACCTAAAGGCAGTCTTTTTTGAGCCATTGAAGAAAAGAGTTTGCCCTCTTCTTTGTATTTGGACTTGTTTCTCCAATATCTGACTTATAAAAAGGTTCACCCCGAACGCCAGTTAAGCTCGATTTTCCTTTTTTTAGTATGAACCTTTCTGATGAGTTGAACTTAAAATGCCAAGCGATGGTGCCTCTTTAAAGTCTAAAACAGGACATTTAAAAGATCCCAAGTTCACAACAGTGCCATGTTCCTTGTAAATGGACAAATACTCATCAACAGCCACGATGGTTTCCTTTGCTCTAACTTTTTTTACGATGTGAGGAAACACTCTATCTGGTGGTATGTAGGAGTGTCCAGTAATAGGGAAAATCAATTCCAGAGTGATAATGTGACATGGTGCCCGTTTTGTTAGCCAGTACTCACGCATTCCTATCATGATGGAGTTTTTATTTTGCCCACCACATCCATCAGCAACCAAACCAATTGTTTTAATGCCTTCCAGATTTGTAAGGCAAAACTGGTGAAATACGGCTGATGGAATTTCGTTCGACCCTTTAGGTCGGTTGTTTTCTGTCCAATAATATAGGAAGACATTTTCTTTTGTTAAAGAAGAGTGAGAACTACATATAACGAGACCGAAAAGATACGAATATATTTGTCGACTATAATACGCTGCCTGATCCGAAACTTTGTCGAGTGCAATATTTTTCTGACAGTCAAAAGACATTGTCAACAAATCTTTGCTTTCGTCTTTTAACAGGTCAAAAAAGTTCTCGTTCGATTTTTAAGACTTCTTTTAGTTGAAGACATGTCGAACAGACATCTAATGACGGGGGCTTAAATCCCAGATTAGAGCATGTGTTAAAAACCATATGGTACGGAAAAACTTAATTTAGCTTGGTTGTGTTGATGGCTCTGATTGAAACCTTTCCACATTTTAATAATAGAAAGATCGCCAGGTAGGTATTGTCGTTTAATGGTTCTACTCCGCCAATAATGCACTTCCAGGGTTTTAAAGTTTTTAATAAAATTAATAATCAGTTCCTTCATTTCTCTAAGCTTAAAGCTTTTGTGGTCCCCATCACGTTTCTCCGAAGGAATTGATCCCGTTTTGAAATGGTTATTACCAATATTTCTTACTTGACTGGCTGTAACTCCAATTACATCCAAAAATGTCTTCTTGCAAACTTTAATTGTGTGCTTTTGTTTTGTTCTGACAGTATAACTTACAGAAAATTGTTTCCTTGGCCCATTTTTTGGATTCCGGTCAGTACGGTCAGGCTTTTGAATGTTGAAATAACTTAAAATAAATGCTTTCTGTGCGACTTTTACATAGTGAAGAAAAATGATATTATAAATATACGTAATTTTGCCATAAAAGATTTACTTACCGCTCAACTTTAGCTGGCTGACGCTTCGTATTAGCAATATTTGTCTTTTTTTGGGTGGATACGCAGTAAGAACTGGTGATTCGATTGATTCCATGTTCCCTCTTTACAAAATTGCATCCGCACTTAACAACACAATAGATCGAACTAAAAATAATATGAAATTCATGCATAATAGCTTGACAGTAACCGATTTTCGCGCCAAAATTTGGAATACATTTATTTTGATTCAAACGATAAAAAAAAATTTAATTTACTTTGGAATAGAGCTACTTTGATTATAAAGTGGAACAGAGTTGTTTTGATTCAAAAGAGCCAAAGGAATACGTTGCTTTTGATTCTAACCCTCATATTCAGATCAAAATATCTCTGGAATAAGTACACTTTTGAAAGTTCCAATTACAGTGAAGGATAGATTTTAAAAAAATGAAGTAAACTGCATTGTTAATTAGATTTTTTCGAAAAGCGGGATACGTTGTTTTTGATTTTAGAAGACACATATATGGTATGTTCCAGACCCGCCCACCGCCCCAATTGTATTATTTCAACTATGAATAAATAAAATGTCTTAACTCTTACTATTGGTATGATTGAACATAAAATATACGTTTTACTTATCATAGCGGATTTTCGGATCGAAAGGGTTAAACAATGTATTTTTTCTCAAAATATTTTTTTTTGTTAACTATACTTACCGAACAGTTACAGTAATTGGCACTTAAAATCGCAATATATTTTTTACTTCCGCTTTTAATACGCGCTCGTTTTGGAATCCCATAAGTTAATATCACTAGCTATAATTATCAGGCAGAAAGAAACGATTTTCTTAGAAAAATTTGAACCATAAAATGCAAAGCCAACAGTTTTTTTTCAGTTTAAAAGCACTTTTATTTCCTTAATTAATTTACTCTTACATGCTAGAAAAAAAATGCATAAAAATAAGCTTAAATAACTTACAAATAATCTTATACTAACTAACTGGCCCCATGTGGGCACTCTAAGTTAAACCTAACACTTAAACTATGTATATTTATTTTTATATTTAATGAAAATAAAACTAAGAAAATAAATTTTAACTAAAAACTTAGTATATGGGCATTTTATTTTTTTTATAAAACTTAAAACTAAAAGCCTACATACTACCTAAAAATAAATCTTAATCTACTCAACTAAGTAGGTTGATCTAATCTACTCGTAAGTACATATTTTTTTTTTTATCATTTTTTTTTTTTGTTTTTATATATTTTTTTTCCTAAATCTAACTTAAACCTACCTAAAACTATGTAAGCCGGCCATGGCTTAAAAAAAAAACAAAACTCTGCTTCACATGAAACTACCTATCACTGGAGAAGTTCGACGACGAAGCATCCTCGCCTTCATCAAACCACAAAATTGCTGGTGCTGCTGAGCAACATCCCTCCTGTCGCGACTCCCTACCGCCCTACTAAACCGGAGACGCTCCGCACTGCTATGTGCGAAGTCTCTGTCGTAGTTGAGTCGCTTGTCCGCAGCTGTTCGAGTGACGTGGAAGATTAGCGGCACCGCCAATCTGTCCTGGATCAGACCTTTACTATCTACAACAGATAGAGGAACGCTTCTGGAGGAATAAAGCCGTCAAAGCGAGCTCTCGTGATACATATAATTGGGGTAGTAAGCCCTGAGATCAGGTTGTTCGATGAGGTCATTGCTCTTGCAATGTGCCTTCGAGTCAACTTAATGACGAAATTGTCCACTCTTATCAGGTTCGCCCTATAGTACAAGACCTCATTTGGATAGAATTTTATGTACTCAGACTCTGGTGTTCTGTATAAGCGAAAACAAGTCCTTAGACAAGCCCTCTCAAACACCCGAATCTTTTCCAATAAACTTGCTCTCACGTTGAACCACACGGGACACCCAAATACAAGCATGGGCCTGATAAGGGCCATGTAACAGATTACCCTCACACTCGCATCGAGTTGGCTGTTATAAAACAGTCTCTTTGTAAGGGCAAAAGCACCTCTGGCTCTGGCCAGAGCAACATATATATGTTTGTTAAAATACAGATATTGATCTAGCCGGATCCCAAGATATCTGACTACATTTTGACAAGCAAGTGGCTGTCCATATTGTCCGACGATAGAGAACTTTCGCCAATTCTTTCTGGTATCCCTAGAGGCCCCAGACAAAGTCGTCCAACAGAATGGTTTCCGATTTCTGAAAGTTGATTTTCAACTTCCAGTCATCGCAATATTGTTTAATTTTATCGAAGTCACGTTGCAAAAGTATGTTAATGACCTCAATCTTTGGACCTGATCTGTACGCGATTAAGTCGTCTGCGTACGCTATGGTATGGTGAAGTGAACCTATCAGATCACTTGTGTAAATGTTGAATAGGATCGGCGAATTTAACGCACCCTGTTGCAGACCGTTTTTAATGTAAAATGTTCCAGCCGAAGTCACATCGCCATTCTTCACGATGAACTGTCTACTTGTTGCAACGCAACGAACAGTTTTGCGCAAATATCACCTTTCGCTCACCAGCATCCACATCTTGCCATCGGCATGGCTGCCTTCGTTAGTTCAACTAAGCAAAACCCGACGGCAAAACATCTATGACAGCCGAACAATAAATTTGGGCGCTCAGAAAAGCAGCAGGAACATGACGTGTAGACGAAAGGAGTCGTCATGATAGAAAACTGCATGCAAAAAAAATGCGATGATTTTGGCAACCGACTCCGCCCACGACACCGCCCTCAGAGCACGTCCCAGCCATGTACACATGTGTTGGTGGCTATTACACCAGCTGACCAGATGACGCACTGTGGGGAAGCGACTAAGCGGTGCATTTTTTCTATATGGTTTGTCGTAGAAAATCCGCAATTACGAAAGAGGTTGTTGACCGGATTAAGATTGACCTTCGAAAATCAGCTGGACCAGGAAGGTTTCCTTATGGATGAAGCAGCAAACGTTGGACATTCCAAGTTTAGCAAGAAATGTGATAGTACAATAACGACATTTGAAACGGAAAACAATAGTTGTTTTTTTTTATCACTTACCATATTTCATTTCTTTAAATTGATCTGATTCCGCATAAATCTGAATCGGCACCGGAGACAAATCGGTCGCGGTTTATTTTATTTTATTCTTTTTTTTGCAAAGTATCCTGGCGATAGACTACTGGAGAGCATGTTAAAAAGAATATGCAGCAGTGGTTTACTAATGCCCAACCTGTCCAGCCTGAAAAAGAGTCCTTCTAACCACACGGTGTCGAAGGCCTTCTCCAAGTGAATCAGGCAGGCACCAGTGCACTGGTTCTTGCCTTTGTTCCATTGGATATCAGAAACCAGTTTCGACACAGCAGTTTCAGTTTTCAGTTTAAATGCATTTTTATTTATTTTACTTAATTTACTCTTACATGCTAGACAGAAAAATGCTTAAAAATTAGCTTAAAAAACTTACAAATAATCTTATTCTAACATACTGGCCCCATGCGGGCACTCTAAGTTAAACCTAACACTTAAACTAAGTCTTTCGACGGATCTTACAGTCTATATTTAAATTTATATTTAACATTACAACTACAACTAAGAAAAATTAATTTTAAGTAAAAACTTAGTATATGGACATTTTTTTTTAATTAAACTTACAGACTACCTAAAAAATAAATCTTAATCTACTTAACCTACTTACATATAATATTCATACACACATATATACAATACAGAATACATACACACTTCATATATACATATATGCATATACACCTATGCATATATATATATATATATATATATTTTTTTTTTTATCATTTTTTATTTTTATTTATTTTTTTTTTGCTTTTATATATATTTTTTTCTTAAAATCTAACTTAAACCTACCTAAAACTATATAAGCCGGCCATGGCTAAAAAAACAAAAACAAAAATTAGGCTGGGCCACTCTGCTTCACATGAAGCTACGCATCACTGGAGGAGTTCGACGACGAAACATCCTAGCCTTCATCAAGCCACCAAAATTGCTGGTGCTGCTAAGCAACATCCCTCCTATCACGGCTTCCTACCGCCCTACTGAACCGGAGACGCTCCGCACTGCCATGTGCGACGTCTCTGTCGTAGTTGAGTCGCCTGTCCGCAGCTGTTCGAGCGACGTGGAAGATTAGCGGCACCGCCAATCTGTCCTGGATCAGACCTTTACTATCTACAACAGATAGAGGAACGCTTCTGGAGGAATAAAGCCGTCAAGGCGAGCTCTCTCGTGATACATATAATTGGGGTAGTAAGCCCCTGAGATCAGGTTGTTCGATGAGGTCATTGCTCTCGCAATGTGCCTTCGAGTCAACTTAATGACGAAATTGTCCACTCTTATCAGGTTCGCCGTATTGTACAAGACCTCATTAGGATAGAATTTTATGTACTCAGACTCTGGTGTTCTGTATAAGCGAAGACAAGTCCTAAGACAAGCCCTCTCAAACACCCGAATCTTTTCCAATAAACTTGCTCTCACGTTGAACCACACGGGACACCCAAATACAAGCATCGGCCTGATAAGGGCCATGTAACAGATTACCTTCACCCTCGCATCGAGTTGGCTGTTATAAAACAGTCTCTTTGTAAGGGCAAAAGCACCCTTAGCTCTGGCCAGAGCAACATCTATATGTTTGTTAAAATACAGATATTGATCTAGCCAGATCCCAAGATATCTGACTACATTTCGACAAGCAAGTGGCTGTCCATGTTGTCCGACGATAGAGAACTTTCGCCAATTCTTTCTGGTATCCCTAGAGGCCCCAGACAAAGGCGTCCTAAACAGAATGGTTTCCGATTTCTGGATTTTCAACTTCCAGTCATCGCAATATTGTTTAATTTTATCGTTGCAAAAGTATGTTAATGACCTCAATCTTTGGACCCGATCTGTACGCGATTAAGTCGTCTGCGTACGCTATGGCATGGTGAAGTGAACCTAACAGATCACTTGTGTAAATGTTGAATAGGATCGGCGAATTTACCGCACCCTGTTGCAGACCGTTTTTAATGTTAAATGTTCCAGCAGAAGTCACATCGCCATTCTTCACGATGAACTGTCTACTGGAAAGCATATCAAAAAGAATATACAGCAGTGGTTTACTAATGCCCAACCTGTCCAGCTTGAAAAAGAGTCCTTCTAACCATACGGTATCGAAGGCTTTCTGAAGCGAACACACTACCCACTGTGCCACTTAGAGCCTATATGGGATTTGTCAAATGTCTTACTTAACGATTTAATTCTATTTATTTATTTTTACTTAAGAAAAGCCGAAACACATGCGCACACTACGAAGTTCCGTGAACGACTGAGTTTCGACACAGCATGAATGATATCATGCCCCGCCTTGAAACAGAACTGATTATCTGGAACTATATGTTTGTCCTCAACCCACTTAGTCAGGACTCTATTGATCACCTACTCGAAAACCTTACTGATGTTTGGAAGATGACTGATTGAGCAGAGATTCGCCGGATAGGAAGTATCTTTATCCCTTTTAGGTATGGGATAAAATGCAAAGCCATATTTGGCTTCGTATGCGCTAGAGGGAAAGAGATTACTTAGTTTTAGTAAATAGCTATGTTAACTTTTATAGCAGTCAATTTTAAAACTTGTTATGTTAGACATTTATAAACAGTTTTCTCCATGCCCGGGTAGCTCAGTTGGTAGAGCGTTGGACTTTTAATCCAACGGTCCAGGGTTCAAGTCCCTGCTCGGGCGGTGCTTTTTTTTTCTCCATAACTTTACAGTAGAAGAATTGCTCGAATATTTTTTTCAATTTGAGTTGAACTACAATTACACACATACCTATACGTATATTAAACATATTAATCAAGTAATTTCATTGAAACCTAGAGTTTATTCCATCAATTTTTCCGCTTCGTCTATACGTATGTATGTATATGCAAATAAAGCCATTTGGAGTGCATATGTGTGTGCGTCAAATAATTGTCGTTCAATTTTAAGATTGTATGTATTCAAAAGCGAATACATAAGAGTGCTTGAAACGTCAACATGGTCATGTGTCAAAACTGGAGCAATCGCAGTAAAGCATTTCATCACGCGACTTAACATAAATAAAATCAAAAGTTGAAAGTGAAATTTTTAGTAATTTTCTTTGTACATACGAGTATGTACGTACATATGTAATTGTTATTTTATAAATTTTTTTCTAACACCCTAAGGTATGCAATCAAATAATTTATAAATGTTTTTATGAAATTAAAATTCAAACACCGAGTGGCAAGGACTTCGGTATTCAAATTCAAAATGTTACATTTATATATCTACAGATGATTGTGCATCCAAACGTACGCTCTCGTAAAACAATTAAGTAAATTCGTAAAACAATTAATCGAGTTTAATTTTTTTCCTAGTTCTAAAATGACATTTAAAAATAATTGGAAATGAAATAGGGCTATCTACTTGCTTTGTCAATATGTGGTAGACAATACATATGTGTATTATGCATACAAATGTACATACATATATGTCCGTATAAACTAGACAATGCCGCATAAGAATAAAGAAATGCTATAAGTTGTTGGTGACCACTGAATATTTACTATAAGATAAAGGTATGTAGATATAATACATACATACATACATATATACTTAATCCATAGCTCATTATTAAGCTCGTAATTGTAACAAATTTTATACTTAATTTTTTCTATTAACTGAAAGTAATATCGCGAAGATATAAAATCACATCCTCACCCTGAAGATTTATCTTAATCCACTCCATTGTACATATGTATGATATTTCCTCTTTTTGAGACAACATTAGGTATCTTTTTTCTTGTTACCACTTTTCATATAATTCACTTATATGCTTATTGAACCGGGGAGGGGATCATAGCCTGAACTACCGTTTCCTCATCTTCATTTAAATCGTTCTTCGCTAAGTATCAGGTAGGTCCGGTTCCTTGGCATTTCCAGATTCTGAGCTGATTGCATAAACAATTACCTCTGGAATCCTGACTTATGCCTTACAACTACTTCCAATTATAAATCAAGTGGCAGCCAACTCCTATTTTATATCTCTATCATTTGTCAAAATGGATAAAAATAAATTCATCCATATCATTTGCCTCAAATTGCTAACTTATTAAGGTGATGCTACAGTCCGAGAATTTCCTGAACTTAAGCTAGAAGCCTCTTCACTTTTACCGGTCCTTAATTTAGTGCCCTTAGGTGTGCATTGGAAGTTAGTTGAAATCTATTTATATTGTTCGCACCATCTTAGGCGATAACACTTAATTGACCTTGTGTGTTGAAATTGAGCACTCTTCGTTTCTACGCCAGAACCCATAGGTATATGCAAACGTAACCAAATATTTTCCAAAATATTTTTTTCCCCGTATTCGCACCTTTGACTTTACAAGGGAAAGATTTGACAATTGCAAGTTTTACTCATAATCGTATGCATAAAAAGTATCGCCGGGTCTATTCTGCCTGTTTTTTGAACGGAAAGAATTTATTTTAACAATATAAATAAATCAATCCATTTTCTTAAAAAAAAAAATAAAACATAAATATTACTCCATTTAAAAAACTATCAGTCCATAAAGTGTTTAAGAATAATAACATATATAGGAACATTTTTAAATATCTTTTTTAATATAGAGTTTGCTAAAGTCAACGTTAAATAAATATTTTTGACGACAGCCGAGGCTGGATTTGTGGGTTGTGGCAGTTTGAATTTGATTTCACTCCTTAACGTCAAAGAAATATCTTCAACGGCTGGTTTAGTAAAAAGCCAACCTACTAATGATGCTTTTCCTAGATAGTTAACAGTATAAGTAGAATCGCTGTGGACTTCTGAAATTTCACCCGCATAATAAAATGGCTTCTTAGATGGTGTTAGGTGTGCTAAATCGTGCTATAGGTCTTACAGCCTCAGGTGTTAGGTTGTAGGTCTGTTTAAAGGCGTATTAGTGTTGCTTTGAGTGGCCAGAACAGATGCGACTAAGTTTCTTCAGCTGGCAAAGTGTCCACTAAAAATTCATCATCTCCGAAAATCTGAGAGTTGTAGAGATTTATTACAGTTGCTTGAAAGCCATTTAATATATTTCTTGAAGAGAAAGCCATTTGAAATGGAAGGTTGGTCAGTTTTGCGACATCGTAAATTGTTATTTGCTTTCCATGATTGGTGCTTAGAAAACCATGAAATGCCTTCTAACAGAAACGTTTGAACGGCCCGAAAACTGAAACGCCCAATGGCTGAAGACGATGTGACGTGTGTTGTTGAAAAGATAGTAAAATAATTCCATTATCACGGCAAAAGTCAATGCTTGGAAGACTGCAGTGTTATGCATGGTTATCAAGGATAATCAAAATTGGTCGTTCCTTTGAACAATTGGTGAAGTGTTGGAATGTGTTAGGAGATCGACGAAGAGTTCAGAAATAATCCATCCAGATTTCGAATTTAAAATAAGCGATCAAGGAAAGCAACCATTTGAAAATCGTTCATTAAGGCGGATACGAGGGAACACATATGCTGGTGGCAAGCGATTTCCACAGACATTCACTATGATAGAGAAATCTTAGGTTTACCGAGCAAAGAAGATTTTGGCTGTCTGTTATGATTATAAATCTAAAATTATACTTCCACACAATATTCGTTTGCAGTTGAATCATTTCTGATATTGACATACCACCTTGAACAAAAAGTTCCTGGGGGACACCACCGTATGGCGCTCCCATTGTTCCGATTTAAGTTCTGTTTTTTTTGTTAAGTTGGTAAATTTGTTGTTGACATTCCCTCTAAATCTTAGCGTCATAGCTTGCCATTTGCAAAAGGTACGTAGCCAAGAGTACATCTATTTCTATGTTTGTTGGCGATTTTTTACAACTTTAGAAATAGATTTAAATTTGGAACAACGAACTTGTATTAAATTTTACGTAAAAAACAAAGGAAATGAAAAAGCTCAGCGGGTTGAGACAACTGTTAAAAATGAAAATGTACAAATAATAAATATTGAAGACATTAGATCCTCATGTTTATTTGTTAAATAAATTCTTACATCAATCTATAGTATAAGTAACGTTGTATTCTTACTTGAAATCCTTGCAGATTGATATTCACGATATATATAATGGTTAATGCCTTTTTTTCAAAGTCACTATTGTAAGAGCAGTGCGTTTTTATTTCTTTATCGTCATCAAACTCTACTCTAAACGATGTCCCCTTCTCAGTCCTCTCACAAAATACCCCTCCGCCCATCAACAACATACGATTACATTACTACTATTTTTAGATCCTAAAACTTTACTCTAAACAATACACGCCAATTTCTTTTAATTTAATTTTCTAATCAGAATTAAAAAAGCTAAACTATTAAAAAATGCAATGAGACCTTCGAGGCCATACAAAAACAAAAATACAACATTCAAAATTCACAAAAAACTGATAAGAAACTCAACCAATTCCTTCTCACAAAATACTCCCTCCTCCCCGCTCAACAACAACCGATTACATTACTAACCACAAATCCAAGTACGATTTATTTCAAATACAATATGCTTGTTAAAAAAAGAACTAAATATATTATATAACAGTCATCTGCAATATTTCATAGAGTCTAACGACTTTTAAGCACTTCATCTAATTCCACCTTAGAAAATACCGCTGCCCCCGTTCAACAACCTTCTCTATTACTACCCATTCTATCATCTACAATATACAAAAAAAAATACTTCACTGAAAAGAACAAAATATAAAACATTTGAAATTCATAAAATACTGATAAGAAACCCATTAAACCACTAACTCTGACTTGAGTGACCAATGACTCACGCATCCAAAGGTACATGCCAACTCCGGCATAACTTCCACTGAATAATCCACCCCTAATCTACATATTATGTAAATGACGGTACGGGTGCAAGCCTTTACTGCTCCAAGCCCCGCCTAGGCATACTATGATACTATCATTTTAAAGCGCTTGTCAAATGCATAATATTCCATTGTAACACCAGCGATCAGTGTGCAGTCCTTTTTGTATGTATTATGTATTTAGTTCCCCTATCCTGAAGAGTAAAGCTAGTCAGCTAGCAAGAAACCCAACTGTAAATGGATGCCTTGATTGGAGACGATTTTGAATAGCATTCACATGTTTGTTTAACGAGGACATGTTAGGACTGCCTAGTCCTACATATGTGAAAAAATAATTTTATATTTTCTCAGCAGGTGTCAAACAGCATAAACATAAGACAAGTGTCAAAGGACCGTCGGCGTGCAAAGTCATAGACATTTTAGTGCAATTAGCACCAAAGGCCATTTCTTTTTTACTGAAAGATACATATCTTCAAAGACGCATGATTTAACACCGCGTCTCCACGGGACATCGCTGATGTTAAGAAAATTTTGAAGAAATCAAAATGTCCAGGGGAGGCGGATAGTTTGGAGACAAGAAATATTGCATGAAATAAATGTCTGATTTTTATTCAAATAGACATCAACCCTGAAATTTTTTTTGACAGCGGTTGTCAATTTAACTTCGGAATGTGAAAAAAAAAATTAAACAAAGATGACTGAGTGGCGCATGTCGTAGAACGAAGTTCACACCTACTCAGCTAACTTACACCCATAGAATGAAATGCCATGTAATAATTTGCCCACCTAAGACGAGAGAAAAAATGTCTGAAATTTATGGCGTTTTCGTTTGGGCTGTCAGAAGACCTTTTTTTGTGTACTCCGTCGTAGAGTTGTAAACTGTGGATTATTACTTCATTACCACTAGCCGCTCACGGGAACCCGATAGTCCAAATTCATAGCTCAAAGTGTCATTGAGACAGTCTCACACGGACATCGCTTCAACAGCCCCTACTTCAATCCATTTGCATTCAAATACAATACAATTCTCCGGAGTGATTGGGATCAAGCGGTTCCGGATAATCGATTTGAGATCTGAGAAAAATAATTGAAACGCACCATTTTTACTAATTTGAATTTACATTTAATTTTTTATTTTGATTTTTGTTATTCATCTTTACATAGGCAAACGTAATTGTATACATACATACGCGTACATTGGAGGTTAATTGGTGTTTTTTAATAGGTTAGTTGTTTTTTGTTTTTTTTTTGAGTTGGCAACACTTTTTCCAACGACAACCAATTTTACAACTAACAGCTGATCTGTGCTCAGTTTGGTTTGGCATTTCACCATTTCTTCCGAATATTTAGGGCTCTATCTCACAAAGAACGCGCTGAGTATTGGTTTTAAAGGCCTGAATAATTTTCGGTTTGCCAGCGTACACGAAAGGGTTTGCAAAGCTCCACTGGAAGTAATCAAGTGACGTAAAATCGAACGATCTCGGTGCCCAATTAAATGGTTCAGTTGGCAATATACTATAATTTTGTCGTTGAACCGAGTCCTCTGTATGGGTACGTACATAGCATCATCCTGTTGGAACCACATATCGTCCAGATCAGTATCGTCAATATTTTGTAAGAGATTCGGGTTTATTTGTGGACAATATGAACCGATGTTATCACCAGCGTGAAGACCACATCAAACATTGCAGTTTTCTGGATATAATTTAGTCTCATCTGAATTTGTCTCACACCAGAAACAGAATTTTGTCTGTTCATAGACCTATAGAGCTAAAAATGAGTCGCGCAACTGAATACGACTTTTCGATAAAAACAAGGGTCCACTTCAGGCTGTTCAACATCCCAGTTCACAAGCCGTAGTCTCGTGGCTTTAAAGCCCCGACCCAGAGAATCCGTCGAACTGTTGCTTTTAACTGACCGCTGGATAGAATACACGCATTCTATGGAAGGTGGAACATAATCAATGGATATAGTCTCATATAGGGCCTTTCCACTTTTTCAGTACATTGATCCGTTGACACATTCACGTATTGGAGTATACACGTTCACAAATTTAGAGTGGAAGCATTGAGAAAATATAGAGAAACTGTCATCCCTTACAGAGAAAATACTCAGCAATAACAAAATGTCATTGGCCGTCTTCTGTCACTGAAGATATGCGTAAGAACGGTTTTTACCGGCAATACGTGAACGTCAACGTCAACTATCAACCCAACGACGTCGGCGGTTTCTATGGGTCGGGGCCTTTAGTTTCTGTACCACCTGAATCTTATGCGGGTATAAGCGGAAATCTTCTTGCAAAACTGTTCACATACATAAGGCCAAGCTTTTGAGATCGACGCCTAATTGATAATTCTGAATCTTCAACCAGGCTTTTACTCACCATGGCTACAGTTTTTTCTATACGCACGTTACACTGACGCTTTAACGGCTGTGTGTTATGTAGAGCGTATGCGGTATTTGTCCCCAAACCTCGTTGGTCGATTATGAGGACCAAAAAAGTCGTGTAATCTTTTATATGTTATTCTGATGTAAGCTTGTTCATGATGATTTTTCAAACAATCCTGGAGATAAATGTAAAAGAACTCAAAAATTATCTCTGTTGTAAAACCTATTGCATACTTACGGTGACGCTACAGTCAAGGGTGGACCTGGGCCTCCACCAACAAACGTCTCCAGCCAGCTCGATCTTTAGCTAGCTACCTCCAATTTTACCCGCTAACGGCTAAGGCCCCCTTCCACTAGCGTGCATCATATAAGTCGTGGTCGTCCTCTACTGCGCTGTCCGTGTCGGGGGCGGGTTCGAAGATTTTTCGGATTGTAGCATTGGTATCCATCTGCTCTACATGACCCAGCCACCTCAGTCGTTGGGCCTTCACTCTTCTGGCTAAGCCGATGTCGCTGTACAGCCCATATAGTTCGTCGTTTTATCCCTTCCTCCACTCACCGTCTCTGCAGACGGGACCTAAATACAGCCGAAGTCTCATATAGTCTCATATAGGGCCATTTTTGTTATTCGAAGAGGGATTGCCAATCAATAGAAAAAGTCCTTAACTTGTGCTTTCTCGTTGAAAGCATTGAACTTGCCCCCATTGACCGTTAAACCTATCTTCGCCGCTTCCGTCTCAATACTCGCGAAACGTCATTGACATTAAGCTGCTTTCTTGCGATTATGTCAATATTGGTTGGCGTGGTTGGCGCGAGAGTTTTGCACTATTCTTTCAAAAATGGTATTAAAGAAATCGCATACAGCATGTCGCCTTGTCTAAATCCTTTTTTGACATCCGAGGTCTCTGTGAGCTCTTTACGGGCCTTGATCGAGGAGTGTGTATTCTCTACCGTAGTGCAGTACAAACAGATGAACTTGACATGGGTGCTAAAACTAAACATTTCTTCCATAGCTCATCTCTATAGATGCTGTCATACGTGGCCTTAAAATCGATGAATAGGTGGTGTATATCGATTTGAAGCTCATGGGTTCTTTATAATATTTTCCATAGTGGGAATATTTATGCATCAACCAGGTTGTTGATGAAGGGCTTCAGGCGTTCACGCAATACCGCAGATAGGATCTTGTAAGCGATGTTAAAAAGACGGATGCCTCTGTAGTTGGCGCGCTTCAAAGCATCTCCTTTCTTGGGGGTCGCCCAAAAATCCCAAGATTCCATTCATCGGGCATACTTTCGCCCGACCATACAGTACAGATGAGTTGGTGTCTGCTCCTTAACAAGCCATCGGCGGCTGTTTTGAAGAGCTCGAAAGTTAGGCCGCCTGCTCCAACTGCTTTGTTGGACTTTAGCTTAGATATGGCTATCTTCACTTCATTCGGGTCCGGTGGACGGAATTGTTAGTCTACATGGTCCAGGTTAAAAGGTTTATTCTGCCTGATAGTTATATTTGGTTCGTCATCGCTGTTATATGGTCTACAGAAATTCTTTTTCCAAATCCTCAACATCGACTGCGACTCTTCTACTATATTCCCTTGTTGGTCTCTGTAGGCTTCGGTTCGCGGTTTATATTCGTGGCATATTTTTTTTACCTTTTGGTAAAACTTCCGATTCTCCTTCCTGGAGTATCATCTCTCAATTTCCTAGACTCCTCGCTTCTCATGCTCTTTCGGTGTTCATCTTTCCTCTGCGCCGCTTTGTATACTTCTTGCTTAGCTGGATGTTCTTGCCGGCACTCGTCATCAAACCCGAACTTTCGTTGTGGTGGCCGAGTGAAACCCAGCACATCAGAGGTGGCATCTCTGATAGCTTTTTGGCAATGCTGGCACTGGTCTTTAATATTTGATGCAGACTTGATCGATGTCTTTGCGATGTTCGGGATATCCGAAACCGTACCTTGGCTACAACAAAGTAATGGTCTGAGTCAACGTTTGCCCCTCGGAACGTTCGGACATCCATAATACTGAAGAAGTGCCTTGTGTCGATCGCATTGTGGTCAATCTGGTTGATTGTAGATTGAGCAGGAGACCTCTAAAATCTCTTATGAATATCGAGATGCGAGAACCGCATGCTAACTACGACAATGTTTCGCCCCTCCACAAAGTCGATTAGCCTGAATCCGTTATCGGAGGTGGTGTGGAGCAGACTATTTTTTCTGACAGTACCAGCAAAGATGCCCTCCCTTTCTAGCTTTGTATTAAAATCGCCGGGAACAATTTTAATATCATAGCTAGGGCACTGCCCCTAAGTTTTATCCAGGAGGTCGACGAAGAGATCTACATGATTTAACCTGAGGGTTATTCGAACGACACTTCGGAGGTTTGCAGACTCCAAAAATCGCTTAATGGGTTATAGCAAACCAGTAATATATGGAACGAGAAATTGCACACAGTTTTGGTGAAGTTAGGCATCGAGAGATCTAAAGTTGACCTCCGTATTTATTTTAAAAATATTGGTAAGAGAAAACCTTTTGTGGCAGTTTATGTGGACGACCTTTTGCTATTATCAAATGACAACAAGATAAAAATGGAACTGAACTCAAGTGTATCAGAAAATTTCCAGATGAAGGACTTGGGAGCAGCGCTTTTCATACTTAGAATTCAGACTGACCGTGAACGAGCCAATGGTCGTATCTCTATCGATCAGCATCAGTATGTCAATGAAATTCTTCATAAATTTGGAATGGTCGATTGCAACCTCGTTGCAAGTCCACTGAACATCATAGATGAAATAACCTAGATGGCAAAGTTTTCAGATATTGGAAAACTAAAATCGGTTTGTTACTAATGGTCTCTATTCATATGACCCTGTCTGTGAATACGTGTGAATTGTCATCAATGGCAATTTCTCTCCCATTTTACACAAAACCCACCCATTTTACTCAAAAAACGTCATCCACATTGCACACACGCGTACATCATTCCGTCAGGGGAAGAGTCAGCCGTGGAAGTGTGATCTTGAATCATGTTCGGACTGGTGATATAACACCGGACATATTGACAAAGGCTGTATCCAGAGGGAAGATAGATTTATGCCACTGTAATATGGGACTATAGTTGTTCAATTATTTTTTTTTTGCGTTTTAGTGGGGGTATTGTAAAGAAAACTAAAAACTATTGTTGTTCTGGCAATGCCTTTATAGAGGCAACACTGTACTAATCCGCTACTTTCTTGAACTTGTCAAATATATTCTTTTCTTCTATTCTGTTCTTTGTTCACGAATGGTGTTTTAATTTCTTGTGTCCAATCTAAACTTAAAGATTTCTTTGCGTTTCTTGTATGGCGGTAACATCTCGTTTGTAGCAGTCCTGTTTTATTTGTTTAATAATTTTGGGTTTTTCTATTATAGGTTAGTCTTGCAAACAGAGCTGTAACACTTCTGTATCAATAATAAGTGTTTCTGACAAAAGCCACAGGTCCCCCCTAAGATTATATTGCACTATTTATTGAGGATACTTCGCTTAAAGCCAATGTTTGTTTTGATAGGACCTTTAAAAAAATAATAGTTTCATCTGCGTCGTAAATTTAATTTTTTGTTAAATTTTCAGCCCCTTAGAAATAAGCCAAAACTTCCACAAGAATTACAACCGATGACAAACCATGTATCGTTTTTAAATTTTTGGAGGCAATCATGAGAATAACTAATTACCCACTCAGTTCCAATTATTTTTTGTTAACGGAATATTTCCGTGCCCCAAGCTTTGAAAAACAAACCTCATAACAAAAATTGCTTAACCTTGTTTATAAAATTACAAGTGTGTTAGCATTTAATAAACGTTTTATTAATGATTCACCTGAATAAAATTGCTATTTATCTGTGAGTCCTTATGAACTTGCATACTGTCAAATCTCAAATTACTGGTTACGTTTTGCACGAAACAAAATTTATCAGACATCGCGGTTAGGTTCGTCGTCTAAGGAAAAATAGCGGATATTGAAGGTTTTGCGGATAAACAATTCAAAACTAAAAAATACAAGAAAATTTCTGTTAAAAATTTACGGACATTCTAACAATTTAAAACACAATAATTTAATGGCAATTTTTAAAAACGAAGTTCGTTATTTTTCGACTCCACATGTAACCGTACTGGATTGTTGTTTCGTTTAGAATATTCTCAGCATTCGTAAACGCAGTCGCATGCCGTCGCCATCAAGATATAATTACAAGCACAAAAATACTGCCATCTCGCCTTAGGCATACACTCTATCTTGTTTGTCATCCTTGTTTCACCCACAACAATGTAAAAGGACAGAAAATGGAAAAACAACCACATCTATGCTGTTCTATCGCTTTGCAGACTTAAATCGACTTTGCTTCCACTGCATCGGTAAATTGAGGAAAATTTTTAGAAAAATCGTGAAAATTTCATTGGACAATGAAATTTCCTAATAACAATATTTCCTCAAGTATTCAAATACATTTTCTTCAAGTCAAATGAATCAAACCGTGCAAAGATCTGTACAAATTAGTCGCTTCCGTCTGTTGGCTGGGTAAGAGATAATAATTGGTGTCTTAAGTGATAAAAAAAAAACCAAAAGTTGCAGTGTTTTTAGTTTTCTGTTCACATTTGTAATTTGTATAAAAGCTTATTCGTTTTGTTAATTGTGTTACTTTTAGTGCGGACAAAAGTCAAGACGTCTATTTCAAGAAACGCTATTTGAATGCGCTACTTAGAACCCCACCCACCCTCAAGAAGGCTGTCTGAATTTAACTTCGCAGAAAAAGTATTTTTTTTTTTTTCAAGATAGATAAAAGAATTTAATTTTTTTTATCAGTATTGTGACTAAGTAAAAATTCCACAACAGATTCTCTGTATATGGTGCTGCTACTATGGAAGGAGATATTCATTTGAGTTTTGCCAGTCGTTAGTGGTTACTTCCTTATGCTAGTGTTTTGTAATTTTCATATGCTTATCTGAACCTGTTGGAAAAAGTAATCGTTTAATTACAATATAACCGGGCTTTTACCGTTGTTAGCTAAAGAAAAAGTACAAGTATTATCAAAATTAAGAAGAAATCCTGCGGAATGTGTTGCGTTTCACCAAAGGATGCTAAGTGTGTTAATTCTTTGACTCTTCATATTTTTTTTTTGTTTTTAAAAATAGTTAAAAATACTTATGTTATTTTTCTGTACAGTTAAAAATTTTGAAGTTTTTTTAATTTACATAATTTAAAAGCAAAAAAGTTCAGAGTAATTAAGTTCTGAGGAACTGGTGTCTTTTATAAATTTACAAATTTTCCTTTGAAACCCTGGTAATCTTATTTCGTTTTTTATATTAAATGGCAAGTTTTAAAAAATATTATTCCTCGAAAAAAAATGATTTGTTGTGTACTTGTCATTCTGCATCTTGATGTTTTTATGTTGTTGTTACTTCTTAAGTTATTCGTCTGGACATCAGCAACTTGCACTACGCTATTTGTTATATACTCTGGTAGCAATCCGTTCTTCATTCTAAATATGAAGACCATTGGTTTGTATGTCAAGTCAATCTTTGTTTGACATTCAACCATATGCATACATGAAGTAAAGAGTCATCCAAATGTGGTTCTGAGAGTAAATTTAAACAAAACACATGTGATTTAGATTTCGACCAAATTTTTATTTCAATAAATTTTTTGGATGTTGCTATTATGAATGAAATCATCATGCAAATGTCGTCCACGGAAGTTCTGGCAGAACTTGATTCTGACAAGGTAATTTTTGGACACATTGGGCATAATTTTGACGAATATTAGTTTTCAAAGTACCAAGAGTTTGCGGATTGTGTGTAAAAACACGATCTTTTGCATAGGCCCACAAAAAGAAATCTAACGGCAACAAATCAAACGATCTTGGTGGCCAGTTCACATCACCAAAACGCGATTTGTCTAGGAAATTTTTCTTGCAATAAATCCAAAACGCGTCATATTATGAGAGATGTGACACCGTCTTGTTGAAATCACATGACTCCCGCATCCATATCTTCGATTTGAGGACAAAAAAATTCGGCTAACATTTTTCGAAGAAGTATGGACAAATTACACCACCACAATAAATCGCACACCATACAGTGTCTTTTTGTGGATGCAATGGTCTTTCGACAGTTACATGTGGATTTTCACTTCACCATATGCGACAATTTTGTTTGTTAACGTGTCCACCGAGTGAAAAATGAGCCGCATCGCTGAAAAAAATGTTTTCTGAAAATTAGTTATCCAAACGCTGATGTTCAAGCACCCAATCGGCGTATATTCTACGCATTCCGTGGTCAGCTGGCTTCAATTCTTGAGTGAATTGTACTTTATGCAAACCCAAATGCAAAATACGTCATAATGTGCGATAAGATAAACCCAAATGCTATGCTCGCTGTGAAATCTTTTATATCTTCTACTACTAACTGCAGCTATATTTCCTGTAGAGCGCGTATTTCGATATTGGATAGGCCTTAAGACATCTATAGCAGAGCACAACGGTTTCTTATGCTGAATTCGTTAGAAATCTACGGCCTTTTAAGAAGTTTTACCTCGAAATCAGGTTCCTTACTTTAACGGCCTATAACTTGGAGTGGGGTGAAAATAGACCCCCACTGCAGTACAATTTTTTGTTTGCCATAACTTCAGGAATCTTCAACTATCAGGATGAAAACCTAAACTGGGACACCCTGTATAAGAAAAGTATTACTCCCAATATTGATCCTTGAGGTACTCCTAAATCAGATTACACTGCATAAGGGAGATGATCATTAACTTTGGTGCGTTGTGCTCTTGTTATGCATTCAAATGGGTTGTATTAAATTTTTGTGTACGTTTGCATTTCTATTTATCGCCTCATTCGTTTAATACGACAATCGTAAATATCGGTTTCATATTTTGCACACTCGCATAAATAGGCGGGTGGTCGTGGCCACCCATGGAGCAAAGTAAGCACTGAGTCTAAGTATCTTTCTTTCTTTCTCTATCCCATTTTCCAAAAAACAACACATGCTGAGGCATTATAAGTGTATTCATACCCACTTGAGTATTAAGTGATTTTTTGAAAAAAAAATATCCTAAATGGAGCGTCGACCATCTCTTATCGCGATCTTCCACGATTCATATGAATGCATAGGTATCATTGTAGATGACATTCGTCATGTAGTTCAGCTCAGTCCAACATCTCCGAACAAATTATCATATCAAAATTAAAATTTTGATTTTGTGTTTTATTTCCGCAAACGGTCACGCGTAACATTCTCCCTGTTAAATAAGACTTGAATCATTTATTTTCCTTCCCGGTCACATCATATGGTATACCATTACTTTTTGCAGTAATGTTTTCTCAAAAGCGCGTTGTAACTCCAAGAAAACAGTTATTAGCATCTGTTTTCTCCATTCCTATACTATATGATTTAGTGCAGTTTCACACGAATGTCCGTTTTTAAATCCGGACTGTTCTTTAATATGTATTCTATTTTTATATAAATAGTTAGCCAACTTGTCAGCTAAAAAATTTTCTATCAGCTTTTCGCAAGTAGGAAGGCTATTCACTAGACAGAACTCTTCACATTTTATTGTATTATGTCACAGATTGTTCTTATATCACAAAATTGATTGATACTCTCTACAAAATATACATTTAATTTATTTATATCGACTTAATTTATCTTACCTATGATTTTAAAGCCATTTTTACATTAATACTAATAAGACAATTGAATACAGAGACTTCAAACATAATGAGTATACTTTACTGGAAAAAGATGTCATAAATGTTAACTGGGAACGCATTTACTATATGGCTTCACCTAATGAACAAATCGACTTTCTCAATAAAAACGTTTTAAGATTATATGATGGATATATCCCATTAAAAAGCAAAAGTAATATACCTCAAGATTACCCAGTTAGAGTCTAAAGAGCGAAGGAGTTGCTACGCTTGCACGAAAGTGGTGAGTTCAGAGAGGTCCTTCGAAAATTTACACCTTCGGACGTGATGGTTTGGGCCGCCATAACTGACGATGGTCGCTCTTCGCTTGTATTTTTGGACCGTAGTGTCAAAATGAATGCGATCGTATACCGTGAAACTGTCTTAGAGGCAGTATTGAAGCCTTGGGCAAGCAATCATTTCGGTCGGAGACCGAGCCGTTTTATTACCAGTGTTATAGGAAGAACTTATGGTATCCTAAGAACGTTATGGGCAACTCAATCGATCACACCCATCAGAACACATTTAATGCGGGAAAAAACATTAGCCTCATTCACCTTAGTCTATGGTGTGAATTTTTTTCCAACTGTGGTTCCGCCAGTCGAAACAAACTAAATGTTATATTTAATAATCTAATTCATTATATCTTTGGCCTGCGCAGATATGACAGTTTGCCTAACTTCTCGTTATGCTTGCTCGGTACTTGCTCTCACGTTGAACCACACAGGACATCCAAGTACAAGCATGGGCCTGATAAGGGCCATGTAACAGATTACCTTCACACTCGCATCGAGTTGGCTGTTGTAAAACAGTCTCCTTGTAAGGGCAAAAGCACCTCAGGCTCTGGCCAGAGCAACATCTATATGTTTGTTAAAATACAGATATTGATCTAGCCGGATCCCAAGGTATCTGACTACATTTTGACAAGCAAGTGGCTGTCCATGTTGTCCGACGATTGAGAACTTTCGCCAATTCTTTCTGGTATCTCTAGAGGCCCCAGACAAAGTCGTCCTAAACAGAATGGTTTCCGATTTCTGAAAGTTGATTTTCAACTTCCAGTCATGGGAATATCGTTTAATTTTATCGAAGTCACGTTGCAAAAGTATGTTAATGACCTCAATCTTTGGACCTGATCTGTACGCGATTAAGTCGTCTGCGTACGCTATGGCATGGTGAAGTGAACCTATCAGATCACTTGTGTAAATGTTGAATAGGATCGGCGAATTTACCGCACCTTGTTGCAGACCGTTTTTAATATTAAATGTTCCAGCAGAAGTCACATCGCCATTCTTCACGATGAACTGTCTACTGGAGAGCATATCAAAAAAAATATATAGCAGTGGTTTACTAATGCCCAACTTGTCCAGCCTGAGAAAGAGTCCTTCTAACCATACGGTATCGAAGGCCTTCTCCAAGTCAATCAGGCAGGCACCAGTGCACTGGTTCTTGCCTTTGTTCCATTGGATATCAGAAACCAGTTTCGACACAGCATGAATGATATCATGCCCCGCCTTGAAACAGAACTGATTATCTGGAACTATATGTTTGTCCTCAACCCACTTAGTCAGGACTCTATTGATTACCTTCTCGAAAACCTTACTGATGTTTGGAAGATTGTGCATTATTCATTGATTAATTAAACAGGATGGTATAAATGTTCACCGCTTCTAGTGGGAGATGTCGAAGCGCAATGTTCGGTATTTCATCGGTTCCCACTGATTTCTTACTTCTAAGCGATTCGAAGATCGTTTGGAGCTCTTCCTTCGAAATGAAAGGGGGTAGTACCCTATCGTTGGTGATGACGTTATTTGACATATTCTCGTCACTAAAAGCCCGAGCTCTCGAATCGCCAATTCCCTATTTCATTTCGAAGGTAGAAATTGTGCACAAGGACTCGATTCTCCAGGTCGTGGTTCGGGCCAATGAAAACATTCGCCTTGTACACTTCCTGGAAAGTCGCTCCGATAGCCTCTACCTGCTCCTGCGGATCCTCGATCACAAAGAAGTTGTCATCATCAACGGCCTCATTTGGATCAATGCCTGCTGCTACAAGTATTTACAGCCCGAATTTTATTGTTCCAATACAAACTTACAGAGTTTCCGTAATTTTCCTTTATTAATGTTTGGAGCTTTTTAATCGACGACTTCAGTGTCATGATCTCCGGGTTATGTCTGTCAGTAAACTGTCTATACAAGGTTTTTAGTCTTTACTGCAGCCTACTTTTTTGTCGGTGCAGTTGCGGAATAAGTCTTCGTTGTCAGTGTGTTGATACCGAGGTATCGTTTTGTCCATTGTTCGTTTGATTGTCTCGTCCATTAGTCTTAGATATTTGTCAATCTGCTCGTTTGATAGATTTCTGTTGGACGGTGGGTAGAACGAATTCGATGAGAGTGCTCTAGTCAGTGTTCTGGTGAAGTGTGTCCAGCGCATCCTACTATAATTGTAGGAATGCCTTTGCACAAACTCATCCAATTCCGCAATTTTGTTGGGAACAGTTATTTCGGTGCTGAGACCGCAATTGTCACTGTCATACGAAAGTGCGTAGACAGTTTGTAGTTTGTTGGTTACTGCATGTCAGTTGTATTCGTGAGTCGAACAGCAGAAGATCCAAATAGGACCCGTGTCTGGGAAACGACGGACTATCGGTCGCTTTGATGCCGAGTCGATACATCATACTGTGCTGACCCCACCAACTGAATAGTAGGTTCCCTCTAGTATTTGGTATATTATTTCCCCAATCACTATGTTTGGCGTTGAAATCTCAGCCGATAATAAAATAGTTATCTTCCAATTCCAGCCTCAGCAATCGAAAAAGTGTCTCGAGCTCTGAGATGAATAAGGTGGATTGAGTAGAATTAAGTGCATAGAGAGACACCATGTATAGCCGCTTTCCACTACGGAGGGGAATATACACGATGCATGCTTCCAGCCCTTGGAACCTACGTACTAAACGACTGTATACTCTTTTAAAACGTATACCTTTTCTTACGAAAATCGCAACGCCACCTCCCTGAATGGAGTTGGGTCGGTTTCTCCGTACTATTTTGTATCTTCTGTGCCTCATTTTATGTATTTTGGTTAGCTTAGTTTCGCTAACCAAAAGCACATCAGGGGCTTGGTCTTTAAGCAACTTAAATAGTGCGGCTCGTCGTTCGAACCTAATCAGTGAATTCACATTCACTGCAAGGACCTTCAGGGTCTGCCCCGCCACGTACGTACCCATTACGGCAAAAGGTGCGTTAGGCCAGGCAGCAGCGCGTATACTTTATCCACCCGTGCGGTCTGTTCAATTAAATGACGTTGTAGCTGAGCCATCTGTTCCTGGATAGAGAGCAAAATAGCTAGCATGTCAGGTACTGGTTCCGGTGCTCTAGGCGCTGGGGCCTGAGAGGCAACCTTTGCTTGCTGTACCCTATTTCCCCTACCTGCTGCCATTTGGGCGTAGGTAACGTAGGCTGGAGTTTTTAAATGCACGGAGCTCTTACGCCCTCAGCAGCATTATTTGCAGCTTGTCCCTCTTCAGGGTGTAGGAGAAGAACTCCGTCGTCGAATCCTTCAGTAAATTTTTTATTTTATAATAGCGCTCCACTGTGTTAGAGTGGATCGCGTGCCTATCTACGCAAAGTCTTTTAATATAAAAAGTATTGTCTATGGCCGACTTACATAATTCTATCGTTTCCTTTAATTAAATCTTAAATGTGTTTATGGGTGGAACCCTTTGTTGTTTCTGTTGCTGTTGTTTTTGCTGCTGCTGTTGTTGTTGTTTTTGCTGCTGCTGTTGTTGTTGTTTTTGCTGCTGCTGTTGTTGTTGTTTTTGCTGCTGTTGTTGTTTTTGCTGCTGTTGTTGTTGTTTCTGCTGCTCTTGTGGCTGCTGCCGTTGTAGTGGCTGCTGCTGTTTTTGTAGCTGTTTTTGCTGTAGCTGTTTTTGTTGTTACCTTGTTGTGGCTGCTCTTGTTGCTGTTGGTGTTTACTCAGTTTTTGTTCGTGTTGTTGCAGCACCTGTCTTATTGTTTTTGTTTAGGGTTGATACTGCTTTTGAGCTAGCTGCGTCTGCTGTTGCTGTTTTGATTGCTCTTGCTCTTTCCTCTTCCTTCTGAGTATTTGCATTTCTTTAATGGCAAGAACTCTTTGTTGCAGTATTTTGATGCTGCTGCTTAGAGACAAAATTTCTTCCTCTTCATCTTCCGATTCCGTTGGAGCCAAGGAAGCGAAGATGAAAAGAATGTCAGCAGTATTCCTACGTTCTTCTAACGAATTCATATTTAGAAGTTTGAGGCGGTCTTGATAGGGAGGTAAGATTAAAGGGTCGTTCCACGGCAGACCACGGAGAGCAAATCGGAGGAATCGACGTTGAATACCCTCGATTCTGGAAACATGAACCCGGTGAAAGGGGGACCAAGCTTGACTGGCATACTCAAGCAGGCTGCGAACAAAGGTAACATAGAGAGATCTGGTTACATACGGGTTAGAAAATTTCTTGGACCATCGTTTAATAAAGGCAAGTGATGAGTTAACTTTGAGGATCATCTTTTCGATATGCGAACGGAAATTAACCTCACAGCCGAACAATATACCAAGGTCTTGAAGAGACTGAACGAGGGGAATTGGTTGACCATGGAGAAAATAAAGTCGGAGAGGAGACGGGTTGCATTTACGTGAGAAGGTTATAGATTGACATTTGGCTATATTAAGTTCTAGGCAGTTTTTGAGGCACCAGATTGAAAACCGATCAAGGTCTTCTTGAAGAAGGGCAGTCCTGGGGAGAGGAAATAGATTTAAAAAATTTTGTGTCGTCAGCGTAAAGGGAGAAGGAGGAGTATTTAATTACACTCTCAACATCGTTGATAGTAAGAATGAAGAGAAGAGGGCCAAGATGACTGCCTTGTGGAACTCCAGATGAGGCCAGAAATGGAACAGAAAGGGCGGAAAGGTTATGTGATACAATACTTTCATTTGAAAGGCCTCAACCCAGCCAACATCAAAACAGAACTGGATTCTACTCTGGGGGAGTCTGCTCCTTCATTTATAAAAATAAAATATTGGGTGGCAGAGCTTAAACCCAGACGAACATTCGCAGTGGTCGAACGAATGAGATGAGTTCACCAGAAATGTTGAAAAAAATCCACAAAATGGTATTGGATGACCGTCGATAAAAGTGCGTGAACTAGCAGATGTGGTGGGCATTTCAAAAGCGCTGTACATCGCATGTTGACTGGAAAATTGGACATGAGAAAGCTGTGCGCAAGATCGGTGCCGCGGCACAATGGAACAAAACCAGCGTCGTGAGGATATTTAAATCGAGTGTTTAGCGAAATTTCGCAGCAACAAAGCCGAGTTTTTACGTCGATTCATAACCATGGATGAAAGATGGGTCCATCATATCACACCCGAGACGAAGGAACAGTCAAAACCATGTACTCAAAGGGGAGAATCTGCTCCAAAGAAGGCGAAGACAGTTCCATCTGCAAGCAAGATCATGCTGCCAGTTTTTTGGGATGCGCGTGGTATAATTTTCATTGATTATTTTCAGACTTATTGCAGCGTTTGAAGATGAAATCAAGTTTTATTTTATCAAGACAATGCACCAGTTCACTCATCCGTCATCGCTATGCAAAAATCAAGGAGCTAAATTTCGAATTGCTTTCTTATGCACCCAATTCGCCAGATTTAGCCCCCTCAGATTATTTTCTATTTCCGAATTTGAAAAAATGGCTCAGTGGTAAAAGATTTGCCAACAGTAAAGAGGTGGAGTCTGCAGTTGATGGCTATTGTGTATTGAACTAAAAGGAGACTACGTAGAGAAATAAACATATTTTTCCCCAATATTTTTATGTTTTCTTTGTTAGCTCGGGTACTTCTGGAAAACCATTGGAGAATACTATAAGTTCTCTGTATTGATCTAAATGGATCGCACCAATTTCGACTTGTTTGGTCTCCTATCGATATCGAAAATTTCAAGGAAATCACGAAATTTTGACACTGGTGGATTGTTTTTGTAAAAGGTATTTACGATAATCATCATGGTTAAAATTGTGTTGGCTCAAACTGTCAAAATATGGCAAGAGACAAACCTGAAGTTTGTCAAAAAACTAGGTTAAGGCTGTTATGTACATATTTCTTGAATAACCCTTTACTATTATAAACATGTCAACTGTATTGAAATGGCTAAACAAAAACGATTTTAAATATACTTGCTGTTTAAAACTTGAAATGATATACTACCCAGATATATATGTATTAAAATATCAGGTGACAGTAATGTACACAATCATAATATGCGTAATATGAAGCTGTTCACATTGCCGCGGGCGGAAGATTGTCCGAAAGAGAGGGAACGCTTTTTATGGAAGTGGGAAGAAGAAGGGTTACTTACACCGAAAATCCATTTCTAAAGTGGATTCTCGGGTGAAGCATATCGTTTTTTTCTTCATATCGTTCGATTTCTGACATATTTTTTCATTTTGGTTTTGATCGTTGATGTTGCTCACCAACGTGTAAAAAAGAGGAAAAAGGGTATGTTTCAGGCCAACTGCTCAAATTTAAAAAAAAAAATTGTCCGATTCAAGGGTTCCGCTTGTCAAAAAGTCTTTCAACACCATGAAAATGTGAACACGGCGTTCATGGTGAGGACTTTCATCTCCTCGCCAATGTGAACAGGCACCTTGATGCGCATGTTTTCTTTATTTACTTTTGATCTGCCCTTCTGTGATGCGCACATTTTTACACGAAGCTTTTGTCTAATTCTTTGGTTTTTTACGTTATTTGACAGCTCTCTTTCATTTCATCTTTTGTGCTCAGTGTTGAAAGTCGAAAGTGAAATTATTTATAAAAACAAAAATGGCATTTGCAAAACTAAACAATTTATTGAACTCTGCGGAAATGATTATTGATTGCATAGATACCGACTGCAGTTCGGACGAGTACATTTCATAATTGAAAATTAGCTCGCTTGTTAATTCTTTGGTCCATTTAAATTCATCTGAAATACTAAAATGTTGTGATTGTAACAACAGCCAAAGAATTAATGAAGCAAATGCGAAAAAGAAATAAAAGGAGAAAAAGAAATGTTAAAAACATGCAAAGGAAATCTTGCAGGGATCCTCTCTTTTGCACTTATTTGAATCTCTCTAAACATGCGCTGTGTAAAAGCCGTCTTGGGAATTAGTCAAATATTAAATAAACAAATTGAATTTGAATTTCAACTTTGTGTGGAAATGTATAACAAAACTTTTTTTTGTACGATATCCCATACTTTCGTACGGATTTCTACAGAAACTAATCGCCTGATAAATTAAAATTTAAATTTGGTTATTTGCTTTAAGATTATTTATGCACAATATGCTGCACTTTTAATAACACAATTCTTTTTGTTTTGTTACAGATGATAAAAAATGAATAGCTGAAAAATTGAAAAGACTGCACTATTTCCTAACCATCAAAAATAACTGATTGCCGATCTAAAAAAAAAATAAAAAAATCTTTTTTTAGTTTTGTCCCCGATTGCATCAAACTGCGCAATTAACCTTGTTACAATTGGAAGAAAAACTATGAACTTGTGTTCATCACTCGGAACAAGCACAAGCAGTGGTGGCGGTGGAGCAGCGGGTGTTTTAGGAATCTGTAGTGGTGGTCACAGTAGTACCAGTAACTGTAACGAAATGCCTCCAGAAAATCGGCCAAAGGTAGTCACTGTCAAGCACCCGGAATCGAACAAACCCAAACCAACTACAAAGCGGGGAAAACCCATTCCAGCTGATCAAGATGTAATTAAAGCGTTACAACGATGCCGTGACGAAGGTATCAAACGATTGGATTTAAGTAAATCATCGATAGCAGTTATTCCGTCAACGGTTAAAGAGTGCACACAATTGACTGAGTTTTATTTATACAGTAATCGGATTTCATCTCTACCACCAGAGCTGGGTACTTTGGTTAACTTAAGAACTCTTGCATTAAATGAAAACTCACTAACAACGCTGCCAGAGTCATTACAAAATCTAACTCAATTAAAGGTGCTCGATTTGCGACATAACAAACTCGCCGAGATTCCCGATGTTATTTATAAATTAAAATCTTTGACTACGCTGTACTTGCGATTTAATCGCATTCCATGCGTTGGTCCTGACGTTAAGAACTTGACTAATCTAACTATGTTAAGCTTAAGAGAGAATAAAATTCGTGAGCTCAGTTCATCTATTGGGTATTTGGTCAATTTGACTACGCTCGATGTTTCACATAATCATTTGGAGCACTTACCAGAGGAGATAGGTAACTGTGTGAACTTAAATGCATTGGACTTGCAACATAATGAACTTTTGGATATACCGGAGAGTATTGGGAATTTAAAAAATCTAGTTCGCCTAGGTCTGAGGTAATGCTTCTATAAAAAATATTAATTTAAAATTAATTTCTTATGTTTATATATGTATGATATAAATGTTTGCAAGTTTATTCTTTTTTTAACATTAAAATTCGTTAACCTTGCATAGAAAATAGATATTGTGTCCAATAAAGGCTAGTTATAATCTCAAAGAAAAGATGATAGCACAGATATTATAGTTCACATAGATGTCGCACGCCGAAAGAAAAAATATGACATGTTAAGACTTTCTAGCGATTCATGTATGCGACAAATTGTTAGAAAAATGCGTAAAATAAAAAAAAAATAATTTCACAGTTCCAAAATATGGTTTCCATTCCATTCAAACAAAGAAATAAAAGACTAAGACAAAAAGTTAATAGAATGGGCGCTCTGCCCTCCCTATGCTCTTCATGGTGGTTTACGTGGAAATGAAATAGCGGGTCAATTTAATATCCGAAATTCAAAAGCTGGAGATGTCGGAATTAGAATCATACACCATTGAGAAATAAATTTCTCAAAATATTTTCTATCTCTCACAGAGCGCCTACAAATTGCTACGTTAATTCGGCGAAGAAAATACCCATTTTTAAGATTTTTTTTATACGCTACAGGTAATAAAAATTTATGTAATTGATTGTGACATTATAGTATAATAACATATGAACAATATTTCCTTAATTTTTGGAAGCAAAATATTAATAATTTAGCCGATGGCTGCAAATCTTCGGAGGCGCCTCGAAAAATAGTTGTCCGCCGGTGAATCGTATAACCCATGACTGGATCTTCTGAAATCAAAAAAATCAAAATGCTATCATTAGATAACCACTTTCCCAAGGTATCCCTGGGAGGAATTTTTTTTTTATAATTTTTTTTTTTTTTTTTATAATTAGCGCGCGCTCAAGGGGTTTTGTACCTTTAAAATGTTCGTACACAGCGCGGGCGAAGGAAATTTAGGGAGGAAGAAAAGACAGGTACCGATGTACATTGTTTTTAAATGTTTGTAAGTTATAACGACCAGGAAACACAGAGATCGGCAGGGCATTCCATAAGCGAGTTGTACGGCTTAGGAAAGAATCACGATATTTTAGAGTACGACCGAGAATGGGCTTGAGGGTATACTGATGAGCATTCATAGCGAGATGGGTGTTACAGTTGGAAGTTTGAATGGGCGGAATGCTACTGGCGGTTTCAATGGAGCACTGGTGGTGGAAATAGCGATAAAACAAGGTGAGACAGAAGACATTTCGTCGGTGTTCGAGGGTGTCAATTGATTGACTGATATTAGTATCACCAATGAGTTTTATCGCACGGTTTTGAATCCTATCTAGCAGGTGCAGAGATGTTTTAGGAGCACCTGACCAGATGTGAGCATAGTACTCTAGTTTTGGGCGGATAAATGCCTTATATATTGAGGCCAGATCAGAGGGGTCAAAATATTTCTTACATCGCTTGAGGAAACCTAGACATTTCGCAGCATTTTTGGCGACATCGAATATGTGGTCATTCCAACGTAAGTTGTTACTGACACACATACCGAGAATGGAAAGTTTATCGGTTTCGACGATGCAAGTGCCATTCATGGATAATGGCTGGGTATTTGAATTTCGCTTTCATGACAGCAGACAGCATTGAGTTTTGGAAGCATTAAATTCTACTCGGTTGATAGTTCCCCAGTTGGTTATGCTGTTAATATCGGAATTTAATGAGCTTAGCATACGCTGCCGTTCCCGTTCTACAGCCGAAGAGCAGGGGCGTGAGTCCGGGAACGAATATGAGAAGCAGAGAGTGCTGTCATCAGCAAAGGAATAAATTGGATTAGAAGTAGCAGACAAGAGATCATCAATGAATTTGTTAATTTTTTGTTGACACTTAGAAGTGAAAACACCGATTTTCGTCTACAAAATAAGCCAATTTGTTATTGTAAAATTAATAATTATGAAAATTAAAAAAAAAGCTCACATGGATACCTGGTCATTTATGTAAGGAAGTGGTATACTAAATTTCAAAAGGATCGGTCGAGTAGATTTTGATTTAAACCGTCCACCGGCTTCAAAAATGACAAGTGTCAGAAAATCGCATTAAAGTTTTGTATAACAGGAAATCTTATATTAAACATGGAGTAATGAACGCTTAAAGTTCTATATCTTAGTTAATTTTGCTTCGATTTGTTTCAAATTTTGACACAACAATCTTAAGATGTACAATCATATGAAACAATAAAAAAATGAAAAAAAAAGGATAAAAACGTTGCCCCTCCTTAATAACAAATGAACTATGCCATATAAAAAAAATCTTACCTACTTACCTAAGTAGAATCCTACTTTTAGTTAAAATTTGAAGTGAATTGGTTGAAAATTGTTGAAGTTATGGGTGCGGAAAACTTGAAAAATGCAGTTTTGAGATAAACGCGTTTAAAATTTTTGTTGCACATACCCAAGTTTGCTCTTATTAGCTGGCTGCGCCATCTTATACAGGGTATCCCAGTTTAGGTTTTCGTCCTGATAGCTGATGATTCCTGAAGTTATGGCAAACAAAAAATTACTGCAGTGGGGGTCTATTTTCACCCCCTCCAAGTTATAGGCCGTTAAAATGAGGAATCTCTGATTTCTTAAAAGGCCGTAGATTTCTAACCGATTCAGCTTAAGAAACCGTTGTACACTTTTTTGTAAGAGAATTTCAGTGTGCATAAAATACTAAAATTTCGTCGAGTTCGATGAACGCCAGCCAAAATTATGGCATTTTAAAGTAAACATTTTGAAAAATCGTTGGACCGATTTCATCAGAAAAATGCGTTTATCTTGTATGACTTTTTCACCTATGAACAACGGAAGTTATTGCAAACCACTATTTTATTCAGGCAAATATCGCCAGTTACATTCCACCCCTTCAAACTGTTAACAGTAACACCCGTCTTGATATGAATGGTCACAAATACATCATTTCGGACGTATGTACTCTAAAATAACGTGATTCATTCCTAAGCCGTATAACTCGCTTATGGAATGCCCTGCCAAGCCCTTTATCCCCTCGTTGTTATATTGTAACTTGCAAACATTTAAGACCTATGTACTTCGGTACTTCTCTTTTCTTCCTCCCTAAGTTTTCATCGCCCGTGCTGTGTGCAAACATTTTTAGGGTATAATAGCCCCTTGCGCGTGCGTTAATTATAAGTGTTCGTCTCTCCTCTTCTGCTCGTGAGCAACTCTAGCCCTTCTATGCAGCGCCGCTTTGTGTGCCTCTTGCTTGGCTGCATGTCCTTGCCGTCACTCGTCGTCAAACCAGGGTTTTCCCTGTGGTGAAACCCAGCACATCAGAGGCGGCATTTCTGGTGACTTTTTGACAATGTTGCCACTGATGACAGCGGTATACAATCAATTAAAAGATCAGAACGATTAGTGGGTTAAGGGAGACTCGTTCAAAAAAGGGTTTGGCAATCTGTTCCGATTATAGCCGTTCGACGTCAAACTTCCTCACAGTATTAGTTTGTCTTTGCGATGTTCGGCATATCCGCAACCGTACCTTGGTTACGATAAGGTAATGGTCCGAGTTGGTGTTGGCCCCTCGAAAGGTTCTGGCCTCCACAATACTGGAGGAGTGCCTTGCGTCGATTGCATTGTGCTTAATCTGGTTGACGGTTAATTGATCAGGAGATCTCCAAGACCTCTTATGAATATCAAGATGCGGGAACCGTGTGCTATCTACAACAATGTTTCGCCCGCAGATAAGTCGATTAGCTAATGTTGGCAAATTTAGCCTTAATACGGATTGTTACGAGGCTCTCATTTACAGAAACTCAAGACTTCTTGCCTAAGCCTGCTTCTAACACAAATCCGCATCCATATAGACGCAACTTTTGCCGTCGATAACAATCGCCGTAGTAAATTTCACAGATTTTCATTCTGTTTTTGTCCGGCCCGTCCCATCGCATTTCCTGGATAGCGGTAACATCCATCCTGCAACAGTTCAGGGCCGCCGCTAATTGTTCGGCTGTACGTGGCCTATGAAGGGACCTAACATCCACATACAGATCTGAAGTTCGTTGTCCATATTTCGTTTGTAGGAATTGTCAAGAGTAGATCCATACGTATCCTAGGTTTGTTGCTGCTTCGTAACCATAGATTTTTTCTATTGCCTGGCAGTTACCCCGACGGCACAACCCTCAACCTAAAGGGCCAGTTGCATTACAGAAATCCCTAGGACGGGGGGTCGGCTCGACACCCATTAAACCGTTCGGGGATGTGAGAGCAGAGCTCATCCGCCACCATCTCTTTTCCAAGACCCTGATTTAGTGTCGGAAATCCTTACCGGCCTGAACTCCAAATGTGTCGGAATAGCCCGGATAAAGTATTGTTTTTTTTTCGAGATTTAACTGTCTGGGGAATTCATCCGCTGTCCCGTTTATAGTGCTGCTATTTTTGTCTGCTGGTCAGCACTCGTCCTTATAAGTTTTGCAAGTCGAGTCCGGTTGGAGATTGGCCAGCACCCGATGGTTACCACCTGAAGGTAAAATAAGCACAATTGATGTGTAGAATTAGTTACAACACTGGGCATCGCCAAGTTGACACCTCTCAGTGCCTACCCTAATTCTAGGGAATCCATATTGATAAATATTTAACTGTGAATATTTTGACCAACAGATAAATTATATAATAACTGGCAGCTGGTTAGACATAAAATCTAGTATGCCCTTGCAAATCTTAGACCATTAAAATTTTCATTGTAAAGCAAATGATTTCCGCCGTAATGCCTTACTCCCCCACCATCGTATTTATTAAAGTGCTTAGAAATTTATTTTTTATTTTCTGCCGCGGTACATATTTAGTTGATATTAGTTTTTATCCAAAAAGTAATATTCTGTACTACAGAAAATTCGTTGAACATTTGGAAATTTTAGAAACTATGTGTTACGTTTACTATCAGTATACGCTCTTAACCTTAAGGGGTGTAAGCTTACTTATAATCCGGGTTCTCCTATTCTAAATCATTTGACATTTTAGTTTTCATATTTCGTATTTTGCTGAACATTCAAATCAATCTATAAATTATAGTAATAATATTTGTTTTATTTCAGATACAACCGCTTGTCAACAATTCCATCCTCTTTAAAGAACTGCAAATTTATGGATGAGTTTAATGTGGAAGGCAACAGTATTTCAAGCTTACCCGATGGACTATTATCCAGTTTAAATGCTCTTACAACAATAACATTATCACGTAATTCATTCCATAGTTATCCGTCAGGTGGCCCAGCACAGTTTACCAATGTGACAAGTATCAATTTAGAACACAATCAAATTGACAAAATACCATATGGCATATTCTCGCGCGCTAAAGGTCTAACTAAACTTAACATGAAAGAAAATGTGTTGACATCATTGCCACTAGATGTTGGCACCTGGGTAAACATGGTTGAATTGAATTTAGCCACTAATTCCCTCTCAAAGCTGCCAGACGACATAATGAATCTTCAAAATTTGGAAATCTTAATCCTTTCTAATAATCTGCTGAAAAAAATCCCCAGCACTATTGGCAATCTGCGCAAACTTCGTATTCTTGATTTAGAAGAGAATCGCATTGAAGTTCTACCCAATGAGATAGGTCTGCTTCATGAGTTGCAAAAGCTCGTATTGCAAACAAATCAAATAACTGTCGTCCCAAGAACAATTGGACATTTAACAAAACTCAACCATCTCTCCATTAGCGAAAATAATCTTCAATTTGTACCGGAAGAAATCGGATCACTTGAGAATCTAGAAAATCTCTATGTAAATCAAAATCCATGCTTGGATAAGCTTCCCTATGAATTGGCATTATGTCAGAATTTAAAATATTTGAACATTGATAAATGCCCCTTAAGTACAATACCACAAGAGATACAAGCCGGTGGACCTTCATTAGTCCTACAATGGCTAAAAATGCATTCGCCCTACAGATCAATGTGATTTTATTACTCTTATTAAAAACTGGAATGAGTACAGGGGACTCGATTAAATAACTACAAAAGAAAACTTTCGCATTTATGCGAGTATCGGAATTAAAACCAAAAAAGAAAAAATGCAAAAAAAAACAACAAAAAATATTTGTTTCTTTTCTCGACAAATAAAGCATAAATTAAGTGTGTGTGATTACAAAAAATAGCTTTACATTGCTTGAAAAATATTAAATATTTAATATTAAATAAGCTAGACTAAAAATAAGATAACAAAAAGAATGCAAATAAAAATTAAAAAAAAAAGTACTCGAAATCAGAGTCGAGCAAGGGAAAGAAGGAATAATTTAAAATGTAAGGTGCAATTGGGATTTTTGTGCTGACATGTTCGAATGATTTGTTCACTTCTTTTTGACTGCAAATAAAACGACGATCAATAAACAATTAATAGCCATTTTGCCATTAAAATAAAAAAGCATTAAAATAAACAAAACATCACTACGAATTAAACGCGGGTGGTACAACTGATTTAAAGAATTTTATTTATTTTTTATTTTTCCGTTTTTAATTTGGACGAGGAGAGCAACAGGTTTTTTAAGCGTTTGTTGGTATCGACATAAGGACTGTGAATTAATTGGTAAGGTAAGTAAACATTTAAATCCATGATATAGCCTTATATTGGTTTTACTACAGATTTTCTACTCATCAGGGGATATGTTTCATCTTGGTTTATTTGAAATTAATAAAATATACAATCTTTTTGCTTATAAATATGTATATCCATTTATACCAGGTTGTTCAATGAGTTTTATCGTTCGATAAGGAAAACTAGATTTTATGGTTTGAAGTACTTGTTATTATTCAATAAAATCTCCCTGAACTTCAATCCACTGTTCCAGTGATCTTCTAATTTCTGGATTCCACCATTGAAGTGAGAATCTGGAAGACTGTCGAAATACGCTTCCATGGCTGCTATTACTTCTTCGTTTGATGAAAATCGCTTTCCACGCATGCATTTTTTGAGATTTGAGAACAGCCAGAAGTCAGAGGCAGCCGGAATGATGTTGCAACAATTCGTACCTTAATTCACTGATTTTCGCGATGGTTTTTTGAGCTGTGTGAGAGGATGCGTTGTCTTATGAATATCACTTTTTTTTTTTGTAAACCAGGTCTTGTAACGAATTTTAATATCCAGCTGGTCCAAAAGGTTAAAATAATAAACTGAGTTCATTGTTTTACTAGTTTGGAGGTAATCCACAAACAAAATTCCTTTTGCTTCCCAAAAAATTGATGCTACATCTTCTTGGCCGATTTTTAGATCGTAAGTCGCTTCGGAGCCGAAGTCCCGGGTTTGCACCACTCGTTAGCCTCAGAATCATGGTAGTAGACCCAAGTCTCCTTCTTATCCTTTCTAAAACGCCCCAAATGTTGGTGAGAAAGTCGTATTTGAATGTGTTCTTATTCCATTGTAACACAGCTTTCGGAAACCGAACAAAATTGCTGAAAATCTCACTGCCTAATGAGATGCCTAGAGCGTCTGCTAAATCTCTCTCGGTTAATCGACGATCCTCCGAAACCATATCCTATACCTAGTTTAGCCAAAAATACTGAAACAACTTGAAATTGCAATAAAATGAAAACGAATTAATATTTTTTAATTTTTTTTATTATATGTTTTGTATAATATGAGAAACAAAATGTATAAATTTTCATTCAAAATGATCGCCTTTGGCATTAACACAGGCCCTTAGTCGATCTGGCCAACGGTCAATGGCGGCACAAAAAAAAGGTTGCACCGTTTTCAAAAAGGATGCCTTCAACGATTCAATGGTGGTGTGTTTTTTAAGAGCAGGCCATACTCTCCATTGCCCACAATTCACAATCTATTATTATAGTGTTCGGTTTAGATCCGCTGTTTCTGTTTCATTCCTGGCCTTATCTGGAGTTCTACAAGGCAGTCGTTTTGGTCCTCTACTTTTCATTCTTATTATTAACTATCTTGAGAGGGTCATGAAACACTCCTCCCTCTCCGTTTACGCTGACGACACACAATTTTCTAAAACTATTTCTGCTCCCCATGACTCTGCCCTTCCTCAAAATTACGTTGATCGGTTTTCAATCTGGTGCCTCAAAAACTGCCTAGAACTTAATATAGCCAAATGTCAATTTATAACCTTCTCACGTAAATGCAACTCGTCTCCTCCCCGCCTTTATTTTCTCTATGGTCAACCAATTTCTCTGGTTCAGTCTTTTCAAGACCTTGGCATATTATTCGAATGCTAGCTTAATTTCCGTTCGCATATAGATAAGATGATCCTCAAAGCCAACTCATCACTTGACTTTATTAAACGGTGGTCTAACCCCTATGTAATCAAATCTCTGTATGTTACCATTGTTCGCTCCCTGCTTGAGTATGCCAGTCAAGCTGTCACCGAGTTCATGTTTCCTGAATCGAGGGTATTCAATATCGATTTCTTCGATGTATCTTCCTATCAGGACCGCCTCAAACTTCTCAATGTCATTCGTTAGAAGAACGACGTATTGCTGACATTCTTGTCATTCATCGACTGCTCTAAGGTTCCATCGACTGCGCATCCATTTTAACTCTACTTCCTTCAATAACAACCCACGCACGTCAACTCAAACTTCTCCCTTTTTGATTTGCACCTCAGCACTCCTTGTCTAAAACAAGATCTCCTCTATCATTCCCTTCATTCCTAGCTCTTAAGTTTCTCTGTTAGTTTTTAGCCATAGTTTTTAAGTTAGATTAGATTGTGGTGGCCGTGGCTCAAGTGGTTCGGGGTTTAATACCAGCCATAGGGTAAGACTTTTTTTTAAGCAACTAAAATCTCGTGAGATAATAGGTTGCCTAAATACAACATCAAGTCAATTTACACTAATAATTTAGTCTCCGGTTGTCATGGTTGGTGCCATCCAACTCCTCGATCGTAATACAAACATTTCTTAGCAACGCCACCTGACTTTAAAAACGGGTATTTATTGATCCATCTTCATATTTCTACTTCTAATCTCACTTCTTCTGCAGCTTGGAGTCGTTTTGCCGTTAAATAGTATTTTCTAACCAAACACAGGTCGAGCCTGTACGTATACAGTAACATCTCGCTAATCCGGATCAATTATTGCAAAGGGGTATTCGGAATTATCGAATAATTCGGATTAACATATACAGAACAAAAAAAAAACAGTTGCTTTTACAGCCTTGTATTAGGGAGCCCTTTATATCTTTTCAAAGCAAAAGGTTAAATGAAATCAAAGTAGATTTGTGGATGGGTACATTCTCTTGTTGGAATTTGACGTCCTCCATATTGATATCCCCGGAAATGTTGGAAAAGGGGGATTTTAGCAGATTTTCAACACATTATGTATGTATAATATTTGCGGCAGTCCATCGACCGTCACACACAGCCATTTCACCCACACCGCTGGCTGCCATGCAGCTCCAGATCATTATACTGCCTCCTCCGTGCTTAACAGTGGGTACCACGCATTCTGGGTTGAACGCCTCTCCAGCTCTTCCTTTCACAAGTCACAGGTGCTAAATATCTGAAAATTTGTGAAAAAACAGTATTTTAAAAATGATAAAGTTACCTAGGGTACATCAAATAACCTTTTACTCGGATGTCTAAATTAAAAGTGATCAATAAATGATACTTACCTTCTTCAGTGAAATAAACATGGTTTTTTTTTGCCAATTACGAGAGTGAATTTCTGTTTTTTCAAGTCTTCTTTCTCGTCTTGCATCTTCAGGTTCATCAAGTTTTCTTCTAATGGTATCGTGTCCTTGTATCGTTTAATTGCGTTTTGCAGTGAACAGCGTGAACATTTCACCTCCTTTGCGATTTGAGTTTGATTTTAGCCTTGTTCAAATAAAAGCTGTATTTTTACACGTTGTAAGTTCACTCCTTTTAGGCATTTTAAGGAAAAAAAGCGTATAAACTGCACTATTATGAGTTGTAGACAACAAATTGACTACGTGTCTTTCGATTTCGAGCAATGATCGCACACTGATCCTACATCAAAAAAGTGCGTTGCTGACCCATCTTAAAATATACCTATCGTTTACAATCTCGTAAAACTATGCACCAAGTCATAAAATTCATAATTAATAATTCCACGAAAGGACTTTTCAGTAAAGAGAGAATGAAAGGGTGCCTAATACATTTGGCTAACGCTGTATAGCGAAAACTATCCATCATTATTGTTCCTTTAGTTTCAAAAATGCAGTACAGACACGTTTTTTTATCGTATTATATATGCACTCTAGTATTTACTTCATTAACAGTCAATTGAATTTTAGATATACCTTCGATAGATTCAGTGATTCAGACCATGGGTTACCATTTGCTTGTCCCATTAATCTAGCAAGCGGTATATCATCTTCCATATCATACTCATCTGACTCAGGATGTCAGATGAATGTAATAATATAATAAATGTAATAAAACTTTCCAATTTCCCCAAGTCGGGTTTTCCCGAGTATCATAAAATCTATGGGTTTTTCTGCAAACTTGTTGATGATTGTTTTTTTTACTATTATTGTTACGTTCATAAGAAAAAAATAGTAAAACGTTATCAACTTTATTTAAACGCAGTTACAAAGGCTAGTATTTCTTCTAAAAAAAAGTTAGCCTTTTCTTAAATCCTGGATAAATGATGTCAACAGTGGAGATAGAGCCTTACTATAAAAAGATTTTTTTTCTTAGAATATGCTCAGGAATCATTTCCCAAATTATCCTTGACGAATTAAGGAACGCGCTGTATACAAAAACTTAAAAGATCAAAGACAATTAACAATCAACCGACTAAATAAAAACTCTTGAATAAACGTTTGAGCACGTGCTTAACTGCCAAGATCAATAGAAAAAGAAGGCTCGAAGTAAGAATGAACAATAAGAATGTATATTCATCATTGCGGTCGTATCGTACTTACCTACTTACATTTGTAGATTTAGATTAGAGCTTGGCTTTCCTGCCATGATCCCTATAGGTTAGAGCCAGATTGCAGTAGTGGTATAATTTTTTAACTTCAATTTTGTTTAGCAGAGATATAACTTCGTTTTCCGTCAAAAACTGGATCCCAAAGTGTACGTTCTTATTTCCCTTAAAATAGAACATTTCCCCATGAAGTGGATAATATCTTCTCTTTCACCCAAATTACACAAATAGCACAAGATGGGTAAATCTTCTCTGTGAAGAATAAAGTTTAGGTGTATCAGCTCTCCACGTAGCCTGACCATCATTGCTGTTTCATCGACGCTATTTTCATCTCGAAAATAATTCCTTTCTTCCAAATTGTGGTTAAGTTGGGAATATATTGCTCTGTGGAGCGAGTCGTTAGCGTTGCTCAGAAATCGCTCTCTGCACTTCAAAACCACTGATGATATAAGCTGATATAGTAAAGCCTTCCAGCGAACACAGTCGAAACTATCTAGGCTTAAATCCATGCCGCAGTCCGCAGCTAGATCCGTCCATTAAGCATACCAGTTCGATTCATCATGTATGACTTGGAGGACCGCTATTTTCCATCTTCATAATCTTAAGCACGTAATCAATTTTCATTTAAAGGGTACGAATAAAGAGAGGTGACAATCCAGTTTCCAGCATTATCATATAATTTGGCATATTTGGTGGTAGTGGGAAAACCCGCTTTATGTAGTAGCGGAGGAGCTTCTCTACATTTTCATATTGTTTCACTCCCCATATTTGTGCTGCGTAAAGTAAAACTGTATTTCGATACCGCCTCAAAAACCCGGGATTTGCTACTGTGTGCAATACTTTTATTACAAAAGCATCTACTCCACAATGCACTGATTGCGCTTTTACCCTTTGTTAGCTTCTCCTTCAGATGCTTCTCCATACTTAAACTTTTTGTGAAATAAACTCCGAGATATTTAAATTCCTTAACAATTTCTAAGGCCTCACCATTAAAATACCATTTCTCATTTACAGAGTTTCTGTCTCCCCCGTCCTTAAAGGTCATAATTTTTGATTTCTCCAAATTCACTACCAGATTCCAAAGCTCACAATATTGAGAAAACCGGTTGATCATTTGCTGGAATGAATCAGGAGAAGACGCTGCGAATAGCAGTGCCTTGATTATATGACCCGTGTATTTGATGTCACATAGTAAGTAGCTTACGAGATCATCAGTGAAAAACGTCTCTGTAGAATTAGCGTGAAGATTTTGTAGCAAGTATTTAAGAAGGATATGCCTCTATAATAGCTCCGACAAACTTCCTTTTTTATGTGTTGGGAAAATTATGGATGCTTTGAGTTCTTGCGGTATCAATCCTGTTTCCAACACATTATTGTATATAACCGTAAGCCTATCGATGAACTCTGTGGTGCTATATTTATAAAATTCGACTGGGATCCCATTAGAACCAGCTGATTTTCCATCCTTAAGCTTAATAAATGCTTCAGTCACCTCTTGCTGTGTTATGACCGCATCTAACACTTCATTGGCGAAACCAGGGAGTGCGTAGTGAAAATTGATTCTTTCTTGTACTAGATTTAATAAATTCTTAAAATGAGTTGCTAGAAGATTAGAGCATAGTCCATGATGAATGTTTAAATTCTTGCCATTCAGCTTCCTAACCAAGTTCCAAAATTCTCTCGCATTGTGGCAATGGTGTAGTCGCTTCGATTCTGCTTTAAAAAAATGTTTATTTTTTCCGTGTACACAATACCTTGTACTTCTCTGTTTGCTTGCAAATAAAGGTTTTTGAAATAACCCTCGTTTGAACTGCGATATGCTCTTGGCAAGCAAACGATAATTGCCTGGCTTTTTTACATTCGAGGTCAAACCAAGGAGCCGTACAGTCTTTCCTAGCGTTCCTTGAGGAAGAGTTCGAATAAGATGCTTTGATGGTTTCCTCTAACTGGCTTAAGTTGCATACGTGTTGGCCTCAAAGAGATATGTCCAACTTCTCTTGATACTCTGTCGCTTTAACCGGATTCCACTTAAGTTTAGGGAATAGCATCTTAGGTCTGCTTTCTTAATGTTCCAACGCCATTTGTCCAAAAGTCAAAACTATAGGAAGGTGGTCCGAAAACGGGACATGTTCAACTTTGAAATCGACGACGTGATCATTCCATTTTCCACCAACGAGACTATAATCTATTACCGAGCTTTCTTGCTTACCAACAATAGTAAATCCACCACCCATATCTGACAAGCTAGTTCCATTTTGGATTCTCAACCCATAAGAATTACAAAACTTTACCCCTCTTTCGATTTTCATTGAGTTCTAACTTCTAAATTTTCGTTTCCAGCTTCATTTCCAATTCTTCCATTCAGGTCACCAACCACCATTAAATTACTGCTCCTTTCTCGTGCTATACATTCTACAAATATTTCGAAATCACTGTCCCAATGATTGCAGTTACTGAACGTTGGGAGTAACCGAAAAGTGGCAGTATTAAAATTGAGATTTAGGTATGTAACCGTTCAAATACTCGAAATTCACAGGTGAGACCTTGTTTATACCCCAAAAAAACATCCTCCACTGGCTCTTCCTCTTGACTGAATTCTAATAGCTGGTATCCATTTGAATTCAAAGCTAATAAATCTATTTTCAAAATTGATAGATCTATTTTCTTGTAAAAATGTTTCATATAGAAAAACAAATTCAAATTGATTGATAAATTTATAAAAATTCACAAAAATACTGTTATTGTTTAAACCTGCTTCCATCACATGTCGTTCCACCATTAATACCACTGTCATTGTGAGCTTTCAGTTCAGTTGTGTCATCCACAAGTACATGCTGAATCAATAACAAGCTATCCCCATGATCAGACCCCTATTAAAGTAAAACATTTTTTCGTTTATTTGAAGAGTTTCGCCTCGTATTTGAAGTTTTATGCCCTTGTTTCGCGAAATTATGTCGGTTTTTAGCTTATTTAATTGCCTTCTGCGTGCTCTTGCTGCCGCTGGATAATCCTTGCGGATAGAAGTACCAGTGTTATGCACATTGGATTTAGCTCGAAGCACACCAACAACATTATCATGGACAGACATTTGTACAATAACATTTGCAGTTCTACTCCCAGAGCTTATTTGACGTGCTGCAGTTATTTTAGAGCTGTCATTCGTTTGCAGGAGATCCAAACAAATCGCTTTAGCTTTCTCAACCGTATTTTGAGGATTATCTGCAGGTTGCAAATGGATAACCAGATTCTTTTAATTGGCTTTTTTTTCTTAGAAACTTCACTTGTCTCTCGAGCAAGACACATCGAGACTCCATCTGTCGGAGCTGGGTTTCTAATTCGTTGTTGCTTTGCTTCAAAGTAGAAATTTCCGCGCTTACTCCTTCCATGTTGGCCTTAGTTGCCAAGTTTTTCAGTCTTACGTCCAATAGTTCTCCCATAGAACGTTGGAACGTTTTCTTTAATTCCGCAACCGGCAATATACCAACAGGTGTATTATTTTCCTTCATTTCAGATGAAGGGGATTTTGGTGATATTTGTGAATGTGGTCTTTTAGGAGGGTTAGATTGATCGTTGATATGCAATGCCAGTCACTACCGAACATCGTTGGGATTTTCTTTTTTAGGCTTTTATAAGAACACTCATTCAGTTTTTTTTTTTATTGCCGATGAGACACTTTTTTATTAAAGATTTATATGTTTTTAAATTTTACTTAAACCGTAAAGTAATTATTTTTTTTTAAATTTTAATGGAGATATAAATTTCACTGACTTTTCTTTTTGGAACAGATTTGCCAACTCAACTACTTACATTTTTATCTCCAGAAGACGAGTAACGGTAAAGGAGTTATACATAAACCAAATTACTGCAAAAGTCATATGCACTTGTATTGTATGGGTTTCTTTCAGTATATAAAAATTGGGGTGGGTCGAAACGTGTAAAAACAAATTCGAACATATTTGCTTCATTTGCCAAAATTATTGAAAAGAAAAAATATATGACCCAGACGCACAGTGGGACGAATCGCTGATTTAGCGGAATTAATTTAATCAGGTTTTTTGTTTTTTTTTTTATTGAAATTGTTCACAGAATAGAATATAATAAATTTTTTAACATATGACTACAAATTTCAAGACAAAACAATACATAAAAACCAGCTTATTTTAATTTTTTTAATTATTTGGTACATCTAAAAGTTGCAAGACTTCATGTTCCATAACACTTTTCTTTCTTCTCGGAAAGTATCATAGACTTGCTAAGAATGGATCTGAGGTTATAAGCAATCGATTTAGGAGGTCAGTATTTGTATCTACATGTGATATTTTTCTAGTAAACAGTTCCCTAAACCTTCTATTTTCCTTCTTTCTTGCCTCTTGCGCTTCTTCTGAAAGTTTTCCGATTGGAAGTATACAAGTAGAAATTATTTGTTTTTCATGAAACAAGACCTTATGCAGACTTACTGGCATAATTTTTAAGATATAGTTCTCTTGTTTCCTTTGCATACTTCTCAAAAGTATCTGCATCTATTGGGAACCCAGACCCAAGGGCATCTAAGATGATATGAAACTTTTTGATAATTTCTTTATCTATCCCTGTAATTTGGGTAGTCTTTTCCTTATCTCTAAAAAATCTTCTAGCCGTGTTTCCGTCATTAGTATTGCCAGGCTGTAGAGTTGGCATATCTACCAATAGCCCTGTTTCTCTTCTAAATTTTTCTTGGATTAGTTTTTTTCTGGCTTTGACTTTTTCTTTACTGCCTTAGTCTCTTACCTGCCACACCTTGACATCTAATCTATAAGCTATGTGCAGGATGCATGAGTGAAGGGGGCTTAATCCAAAGGACATTGCTTCTTGGTTCACATGCCTAGTTGAAAGTTTCGGAGGGTTTGGCACCGCAAATGTAACACGTTTGTGATGTAGATGTTGTAGACAATAAAGCAGTACAAATTTTTCCGTCAATCATAGTTAACAAAAAGAGCGATTTAATTATGATATGCAAACTGTCAATGTTCAATTCTATAGGAAGTAGGGTTTTAATTTGATCTTGAATTGATTCTACCTCTGACTTGATCAGTTCTATGGCTTCCTTAGCAAAATTTAATTTTATTGGTCGACAATATCGGGATGATTATGGGGCAGGGTTTTGCCAAAGTACTTGCTTAATTTCATCCTAAAAGAAATACATCTGGATGGGAACCATTGAGATACAAAAAAGATTTTCATCCGAATTATCACCAGCAGAAAATTTTTGTTTGTATGATTTCTGTTGAGCACCACCACAGCCCCATTTTATTACCAAGGATAGTTCTTTTAGGTCAGCAACGGAACTTAAAAGACTTTTTGAGCTAAACATAAACGCTCAAGGCTGTGATTTACTAAACTTTGCAATCCACATTCTGCAGAAGGTTCGCTCACAGTTTTGTCATTTGGGTAGCATTTCGTCTTAGCTTCTTTAATTTTGTAGTATGAAGGTAATAAATTGGGAACTTTGTTGTTGATATTTAGGCACAGTATTTTGTACTGTTGAGTTGAAAGCTGAATGTTCATGATTAATGCTAGTGCATTATCTGCAGTTATTGACAAAAATCGAGGAGAAGGAGTATTTAGCGTTTTCCTCACATTACAACCCTAATACAAAAATATAAAGAAAAAAAACAAAACAATCAAACCTCGGTTCGGAGAACTTTCAGATAATTTTTTCACTGCAATAGCAATATTTCTTTTTCCGTCTTGTCTAAGCCTTTTTTCATGAGCCATTGCAATTTCTTCAGCGCTAAGAGAATCTAAAATGGTTTTAACTTTTCTCTTCTTGCACTCTCCAAAGCTTTTTCTCGGTCTTCCTACTCTAGATGAAGAAGGTATTTCATCTAAGATATGTTGTGGTAATGTTAGATTTTCATTTAGCCACAGAGAATTTAATTTTCGAAGCGCCCATCTCTCGTCAAATCTTAAACATAAAGTTTTTGATTGACTTTGTTGCAGCCTCAGAAAATAGTATATGGCTAAAGTAACCCATAACAAAAGCAAAAACAGCATCTAAGCGCTTAATTTTGACTTTAGAAATCCAAACATCAAAAATTTGCTTTTTGGTGCTTTCGATGGGCATCCTAAAAAACGAAAAATTTAATATGAGTGTCGCACTTGTGCGCAAGAAGTTGAAACACATTTTAGCAGTGCATATGCTAGGCTTTAGAACAAACACAGTCTCCAACTTGAACAACACTGAACAACAATACTTTTCGTCTAACGAATACAAAAAAACACATATTTTATCTATAAATTTTGCTTTCATTTACCCCTTATAAGGACTGAAACGGATAAAATCTGTAAATTTTAATACGGGCTATACTTCCAATGCTTAAAAAGTGATACAAATTTGGACAGGAAAATAGTGGGTACCATCGTAAAAAACCGGACTATGTCATCCAGAAATGTTGCTCGGGAATGTAATACCAACCAAACAATGGTACAAAGATCTAAAAAACGTAACGGTCTAAAAACACGAAAACAACGAAAAATACCAAAAGTTACTGAAAAGCAAAAAAAGTCATAAAAACACGAGCCTGAAAGCTATTCGAGTTGATCGGCAACAAGAAAGTGTGCTTGGTTTTGGATGACGAAACTTATGTCAAAGCCGACTTTACTACTCTTGCACGTGCGCAGTTTTACAACTCGTTTGAAGTTGAGATTCTTCCGCAATCAACAACATCGATTGGGATGGAAAAATTCGGGTCAAAATATCTCGTTTGGCAGGCCATTTGCCAATGTGGACACAGAAAGAAGCTCATCGTTTATTACAACGGGAACAATTAACGGAGAAGTGTACATTAACGAGTGCCTAAAAAAAACGGTTGATTCCTTTCTTAAACAAACACGAGGGTTCAACATTATTTTGGCCAAATTTAGTTTCAGCTCACTATGCTCATGCGACATTGAGCTTTCTTGTTGCTAAAAATGTCGACTTTGTCCCAAAAGACATGAATCCACCCAATGTTCCATAGTGCCGTCCCATTGAAAGGTATTGGGCTTTGGTCAAAGCTAAATTGAGGAAAAGTGAGCATTGTGCAAAGGACGTAAAAGATTTTAGTTCCAAATGGAAAAGAGCGTCCAAAAAGATCACGGATGTAACTGTCGCCAACCTTATGAAGGACATTCGAAAGAAGTTGAGGAAAGAATGGGAACAGAGTTTACTCTCTGAGAGAAACCGGTTTTTATTTAATTTTGTGCATGTCATTTTCTTAATTAAATCAAGCTAAATCAGCGATTCGTCACACTGAGACGTGAGCGAAACGTGTAAAAACAATTCGAACATGTTTGCTTCTTTCAAATTCGGATTACAGAGTACAAAAATTGGGGTGGGTTCAGATTGTAGAGTACACTGAGATTAGTATATTATAATTGAGGTGCAATGATCTATAGCAGGGGTACTACCGTTGTTTCCTGGGTCGCTATTTATTCTGCCTGTTTACGGTAGGGGCCACTAACACGAAATTCAATAAAGATCAGAGGGCGGTTAGGGAGATTGATAAGTCTTATGTTGATACATAGTACATATTTGACTAAAAATTTGCTGAGGAATATTAACGCTTGTTGGACCTTATGTTTTTTTTATGTACAAACCAAACAAATAAATCCGAAAATGATAAACTTTGTTTTGTTTTTCAGATTCAAATTATAAAAATTAAACAGCAACGCATTGTGAGTATCGTCTGCTATTCGTCAGTATCTAGTCATTTAAGAAGAGATTATTTTTTATACAACTTTTGAACAGTGCACAGATTTAATTTTTATGTAAAGCAAAAGTATTTTTATATGATTTTCATAAAACTATTGTTTTTGAGCACAAATTTTTGTTACTACTAAAGTTAAAAATGTTTTTTTATTTAAGGAAATAACAGCAAATAAAATGCAAAAAATAAGTGCAAACGGAATTGTTTATAGTTAAAAAAAGAGTATATATATATATGAACTATTAATATTGACAAAAAAAAATATTGATATGCATTTAATGTTTAATGTTAAATTTATATAAATATGCATACATATGTACATATATATTAAATACAAATTTGATGATGTACACCCTGACATTTGCATCAAACAATAATCCAGGCAAACACTATAACTTTGTATATCGAAGGAAATTTGCTGAGTTTTCAGTTGTCTTATATATATTGTCATATTTTCTGCTATTACTTGTTTTAATATTTTTTTGAACATTGGAAAATCAGCAAAGCCAAGAATCCATCGAATTTAGATGTTAAGTAATATGAATAAAGTAAAATAATTTCAAATACGCTGGTATGTATTGTAACTTAGTACATAATTAGTGATGTAAAGGTTTTATGATAACAATTGCCAATCGGTATGACAGCGGACAAAGTAAGAGTTTCATTATTTTCCTAACAAATATGTATATTGGAGCAATGTAATTTAATGGGCTAACTCAACTGAGTACAATTCATTTTACGTAATATTTGAGGGATTATAATTATTTATACTTTATTTGCAAGCAGTTGAAGTTGTTAAATGCATTGACAGAAATTTATCGTAACCCACCTATTGAAAGCCTCACGAACATAGGCTATTTTTAGCTGTTTAGGAATACAATTTTGTTTTGTTAAACCGATCATGGCCAAGCCCAAAGGAATGATTTTTTTTCGGACGGAAAGCACCTTCGAATGCAAAGTAGTTTTGAGATTAAGGACATGACCTCACCTAAGTGTCCAATCATATTATATGCACTTGTTTAAAACTCTGTTAATAATCTACTCTAAACAGGAAAATCTTGGAATGTCGGTTAAAGTTATATTTATACTCCGTAGTATTATTATTTAAGCTATAGCCGAAAGTCCGATAAAACTGCTGTACTTAGTATAGATATAGAATTTTGCCTTGTGTCGGAGATATGTTCTTTTTAAAACTCTATTATTGACAGGGATATGAGTAGATAAGGATCAAAACAATATTTTTCTGATAATTATCAATACTCATTTGTACTTGGCTTTCGTATATCTTGTTTTATTAATGTTGATATTTTGGTAGTCATATTTTCTCATGAATTTTATTCTATTCTCTTTTTACCGGTCTAAAACGATAAATCAATACTGAATACAATAACAAAGTCTATATTTTGCTCATTCGGAACACCTGAGCTAAATGAATCTTATTTAAATTTAAATATAAATTATTTCCGAATATTTTAAATTTTATGCATTGTGTAATATACAAACGAAATTCTGCCAATTCATTGTAGTTATATTAAGTTAAATTTTTGTTTTAAGCTTAAATATCAAACGTAGAAAAATCAACAAACAAAAACGGAGCAGGTTCGTTAAATTAAAAAATTGTAAACATAATAAAAAAGACTTTTATTGAAGGACAATAAAATAGGGTCACAACATCAAAAAAAAAAAATAAAGAAACAAATAAACAAATGAATAAAACTGGTTAGCAAAGATAAGATATATTAATTTGTACTTAGTACTTTATCGACTGGCTTTTTGGTCCAATACAGCCTTACATCTAGAGAGCATTAAATCTACCAACGCCCTACAAGTACTTTTTGGTATAGCATACCAAGCCGACTGTTTTTTGCTGGAACTCTTCCTTGGTTTTTGGTTTTATTATTTAACGATTCCCCCATAAATGCTCAATTGGATTTAAGTCGGGGGATTGCACAGACCTAGTCATGAGGTGTACACCGTTGGGTTACGCTGCCACCCAGCGTAAGGCAGCATTATATCTTTAAAGGTGTTATCAGACGTGTGTTTGTTTACCGTACTCTTAATCCAAAAAAAGGGGCCCGACTACATACCAAGAGAAGCAGCCCCACACCATGGTATTACCACCTCCATGTTTTAAGGTCTTAGAGGTAAAGCGGCGTTTTTTGGTCTCCGTAACCAAGGTCCGCCATCGTTACCATTCACTTCTTCCCATCAACTAGGCCATCCCAATCCAGGTGCGATTTCCCGTATAATCGATTTCTTTTCTGTGGCTTTGTTAATATTGGTACCTTTCACGATTTTTTCTTCCAATCGTCTTGTTGCAACGCGAGATGAAATTGGCGCTCTGAATTCGTGCTGAATTGTCGCATTTGGCTTAAAAGGATCTTGACTGAAGAGAATTTTGATGCGGTCGTGCTCTGTTGTGAGTCGTTTTGCGCGGTCTACCTCTTTTGATATGACTTTTCGGGGCATCAAATCATTATAAACTAAGTTTTGAGACCTGCTGGTGTTTTTGCCTATTTGGCGTTGCCTTTGTCCTTCGTTCCTTAGCTTTCGAATAATTTTGCGTTCCTCGTCAGAATAATGTTTTGTTCGGCATATTTTTCTGTGTTTTGCTTGTGAATTCAAGCAAATTTTTTTTGTTATTAAATATTAAATTCAAAAAAAATTAGGTGCAATTTTATGAAAATTATTTCGATTTTTTTTAATTTTTTTTTAAAATATTTCAAACACGGACACTGTTTTTTGTCTTTTGTTCAACACGAGTAACAAAGGTTTTTCGATTGTCCGTTATCTAGGATCATTTGAAGTGGTGTCAAATTTGGGTGTTCTTAGAGGAGCTTGTTTACAACTATTTGAAACAAGATAAAGGGTGAATGACAAAATGATTGAAAATATTTGTAAGAGTGTGGACACGGCTGCCCAGACCCTGCTTAGATTGTTACTACTACGTAGTGGGCAGACATGTCGTATGTACACACTGTTGTGCCCACTCCTGCTCTATTTTGATATAGCTGAAGGGAGTATGAGTGAATTGAAAAATTTCTGTATCGGATACAGCATCTCTTTTCCAAATACTCATTATTATCGGCGATCTGCAATACCCAACGATCGAACTAATAATGATAAAATGGAATAAGGACGGAACATTTCGGTTGTGGAACGTGACTTTCCTCGATTTTTATATTTTCTTTGTGACTGTCCACCTCTCTTTACCCCTCACTCTACTCACCTAAATACTATCGACATGGCAGATTCTTGAGTCACCATATAAACAGGGTCTAACAAAGGCGTGACCCTATTTTATTTTCCATAGCTGTATATGTATTTTCCCACTAAAATATTAATTTATTTGATAAGCATTTCAATCCAGGATGTATGTTATGTATTTAATTTTGTGCAAGCAACTGTTTACATCGATTTAAGGCAACCGATTATTTTATAGTTTATTTCATTTAAAGTATATGAACAGTACAGCATGCAAAAAAAGAAAAAACTAATTTTACCTACATATCAGAGTACTTATTAGGTTGACTAAGGGTACAAATTAAAATTGAGTTTCTGAGATAATTTTTTCGAAGTGGTTCTAAATCTTATTTCGGATTCTTATAATCTACTTAAATTGCTTAATTTGTCCCAAATTGTTCTCTTATTGATTCCTCGTGGGAGGGAAAATTTAAAAACATTTAAAAAAATGTTTAACATCATCTGTATTCAATGGTGCAACAAGCTACTGTAGAAATATTATTTTATACAATCGATAAGAAATCGATTCTTTTACAACCTTTTTTATGTACGAACTGTAAATGCTGCCAAATCGGATAGGTCGGTGTTGAAATACTAATCGAATCCGAAGCAAATTCATCCGTAATAAGTATTACAGGGAACACAACAACAAGTCAGATCACACCAATAATTTAGTTAATTAAATGTTGGATACCACCTATGGAGCCATATAGTTGTTAAGGACGGCCTTTCAAAACCAAAAAAAAAATTGAAATTGTTATCTCTGGTTTCAGCTCTAAAATGAGCAACTTAATGCACTTTTTTTTCGTATGTTTCCTTTTATTGAGCTTTGCAGAAATCTTCTGAAAATCTATTACATTTGGCAAAGAATAGATTCAATGGTGCAGTTTCATAGTGAGGATGTTTTTTTCTTATTTTATATGATATACTATTTACTTTAATGTATTATTTAAATTCGAATAGAATTTTGGAATCCCTTAAAAAGAATATATGGTATACTGTTTACAGGCTTTTATGTTTTTGTCCGGAATATCTGTTTTTACGCCTTACAATTCATGCTATCAATAGGTCGACGACTTTGAGAAACTTGTCCTAGACGGTGACTAAATACGAGTAAGTCCCAATTAATAAACAAAATTTTCATTTAAATCGACATTAAATAATATGGCCCATACTTGTCTTTCTGTTTAATTGTTATTCTATAGCTGTGCTGAATATACTCTTACTTTGTTTTTGAATCTTGAGTAGCATATGTTTATCATTTAAGAATAGGACCTAAAATCTGTTATCTACATAAACCAATTCTGCGAAATCCTTGTCTTTTGTTTAGCCATTGGAAAACGCAAACCATTTTTATTTTATTTATTTCACATTTGATCCGCAATTATTCGATAGAGTGTTGGTTCTGTTACAGTCATAAACATTGGCAAACAATCAAATCTGATAAAAGGACATCATCACTAAATATAAACTGAAAGAAAACTTATGTCTAGACATAATGTATGTATATTTGTTAACTTTCTTCAAAAGAATGCATTTATTCGTAATTTCTTTAATTAAAATGTTTGATTTGAAACAAATAATTGGTAATAAGAAAGCAATCATTCGTATATTTGCTTTGCCTAATCTAAGCTTTCAAAACATGAAGTATTTCCTGACGCAATGTATTTTTACATAAATCACAAAGACACTATGTACCTATACAAAAAAAAAACAAACAACTCGCACACAACATTTATTGAATAAAAATTTGAATTAGTTAATAATTTATCACATGAGAAAATTGTCTGGGATGGAAGTCGCGCCTAAAAAACACACCAGACGAGAGATATGAACTAAATTATAATTCAGAATTTTCTATATTGTGATAGCCTCATATTGGAATGGTTTTCATTATTAAAAAAAAATTAATAATAATAATAAACTACATACGAAATGTGAAGAACAAAATCTATTCAAATAAAATTTGTGTAAAATAAATCAAAAATTGTATAAAACACATAACAAGGGAATACTTAATTAACAAAGAAAAATGCGTGAAATATAGTATTTAACTGGAAATTATTTTTGTTCACTTTTGGAATAAAAGTCGTATTTACATGTCGACGAATATTGGAAAAAGCGAAGACATCCTTAGCGTTTACCGGTGTATCACTTATTCGTTGTAACACGAAGTGTCTATATACCATCGTACTATGTTACTTTTAAGATATTTGCATATACAGTTAATTTAACACCTTTAAGGAAAAACTTGATTTAGACCGGGCTGCTTATCCAGAGCGATTGTAATATTTGCCTTAGCTAGCATATGTTCTGTTTTCAGGTACAAGTAAAGACCCATTGACGATGCTTCTCCTGCGGCTAGATTCGCCTGAAAACCTGCGTGGTAATCCATAATAAAAAAAAAACTTACCTATGGGTTGAGACGAGTTTTTGGGCTAAAAGATGAAGTGCCGTACAAATAGAGTAACGATTATATCGTCGTCATATGTCCTCATTTGAAATAATTGTGACTTAGACAATCATTACGTCTGAGCCAATTAAATTCATTGGTTTTCTTTGGGTGATTTTTAAAATAAAAACGAATGTTTCTTTAAGACTGAAGAGCCTTGTGATTCTGTTTCAAAGGCTTGTTAGTTGCCTATCTTCTAACAGCAATCTCACTCTTTTTTAATGTAGTTTTTTTCAAAATCTATTAAATATGGGAGTCAGAATTTGGCCAAAGAAGAAGCAAGATTTAATTCATCCAGTATCATTGACTCATATAATTGAAGAGTACCAGTACCAATACCATATTTCGTATTGTCCGAACATATCGTTACCTGAAAACCATAATGAATTGTTGGAAATCAATTCTCGTAAGTTATTTCTGACTCCACTGGCCTTCATGTAAAATCGTATTCCTGTTATTTGGGCTCTTGAATAATTTCTTTGTAACAACTCAAATGGGTTAAATGGTGGAGTTGGGATGAAGTGTGGTTGATACGGAAATAATTTAAAAGAGGGTCCTGTGTATGACTGTAAGTCTTATTATCATTATTCTAGGGGATTAAAAGTCCCAGGCAGACTTCCAAACGTAATGAATTTTAGAGTGACTCACGTATTACACGAGGTTACTAAAGAAGGATTACGATTTCTGAAAACGGTTTTCCAATGAAAACATTTACTTTTTTTTCACAAACTGAAAAAATTTCTATGATATAACATACATAATAGGTTTATATTAATTTGATTATTGTTGATAGTCAATATTATGCCCCAAAAAGGAAATAGAAGTACAAAACCCTGTTTGATGCAATATACCCCAGACTATAGATCCTGTACATCGTTTACAGTTCTTTAACGTTCATTTCTTCAGCTAACTTCAGCTATCGCTTTATTTTTACAATTAATACGTTTGCATATCATTAAATATAAATTTTGATCGATAAACCACTCTTTATTAGTAATTTCGTAAAGGGGGACGCTCACTTGAGCTCGTTTTTGGGCGTTTGTCTTCATTTAAATCTTTGAGGCTTTCTTGAAAGTAATTTCGTTGAACTCAGGGAAAGCCTTACTTTTTCAGTTGTACAATAGGTTCAAGCTCAAAGTACTTCAAAATACGCTTTTGTATAATTACCATGACTTCTCAACAGTTCCGCACTATATATGTCTTGGTTGACCTACTATATAAGACCTCGTTAAATATAGTTCCAATGCATTGCATAATATTCAATATAGGTGTGACCTTCTCGAATCACCTATCCCATATACGGTACATATATTTATTTTCATATTTTTGTGTTCAAAACTAGTGGGCATACACGTGGGAAATTACATTTAGTTTGGTTTTTGTTTCGTAATTTAAAAAGGTTTACAGCTTGTGAAAGTGAGGGATATTTTCCAGGTGCAACAGCATAAATGTAAATTTGGATTGAAACTGCTATGGTTTCACATAGTTCATTCTACTGGTTATATCTTGTTCAGCCTTTTCTTCGATCAATACATTACTATTAATGTGAAGGAAATTCTCTACAACTTCCGTTGATTGTCTTGCAATGTCATTTGTGAGGATGGGGTCAGTATCCACTGACCCCATTTAAGTAACTTCAGTAAAGTCAAAAAGCTTTTTCTACTATACAGTTCGGGGTTAACTTGAGCATCAACTCACAAGTTAGCCCGGTCTTTAGCTAACCGCCTATACTTGCGCACACCACGTTTGCTGAGGACTCCCTGCGTTATCCCTCCGGGTTAGATTCGAAGACTGCCGGCCGGAGCATTGGTGCATTCGCTCTACAAGTCCTCTCCTTCTCAGGCAACAGATGAGCAGTTTTCTGACTTAGTCGATATCGCCGTACAGCTCGTATAGTTCGTCGTTGTATCTTCTCGAAACAGGACCGAATATTTTTCGAAGGATTTTTCTCTCGAAACGACTGAGAATATCATCGTCCGCTTTCAAAAGGGTTCATGCTTCAGCGTCATAAATGGGAACTGGGATGATCAAGGTCTTATATAGAGCCTCACTAGTTTTTCGGAAAGGGCTTTACTTAATCAATTGCTTTCTTAGCCCAAAGAAACAGCGACTGGCAAGAGTGATTCTTCGATTTATTTCTCCTCTGGCAGAATTTATATCAGAGCCAAAGCAGACAAGGTCCCTTAAAACCTCGAAATTGTAGCTTTCGACAATGACATTCTGTGTAATTCGTCGATGTTGCGTGTCCTTTCTTGTCGACAGTTGGCAATTTTGGCAGCTTTAGTTCCAATACTAGCGAGCGCACCTGTAACAACCCGCTGAGTTCTCCCAATTATGCTAATATCATAACAGTGCGCTAGTACAATAGTTGCACAGACAGATTGTGCCTCCAGTGTTCGCACGTGACTTTATTTTTTCTGCTATTTTTTGCAAGTGCGCCGAAACTGGGTTTTACGAAACAAACTAAACCCAAAAAAAAAATGCTATGACTTATGAAGGTCACAGGTATTTTAAAGTTCATTCAAAAGGACTACATATGACTAAATAGTCCCGTCTAAAAGAGATTTCTACCATCAAGGTTTATTCAGTAAGAGCATATTCAATACTGCGCAGCCGCCCTTTAATTCCTTAGTCAGATATTTTTAAACTATTCTTGGAACTTCGAAGAAACGTCCGACTGACGATATCATTTTGATCTATTTGTTTGCATAATTTTAAATTCCTATATATGTATGTATATCATACTTTTTGATGTAAACTAGTCTGTGATTGTTTGAAAACAATTAACTGTTTAGCCCTAGTCACGGGTACGTTAACATAAATTTTTGTTCAGTTTTGATTCACCGAGTGAGGTATGACGGTGTTTTTTTATGGTCTCTTCAGTTTTTGGTTGATAAACCATTAGTTCAACTTTAAGATATTTTTGGATTCCAGATCCCGTGATGTCTTCGTTAATATATTGTAGAATGATTATACCGCTTTTAAATGATTTTCAAAATGGATCCAAAACTGTTATATTTAAAGGGAAGTTAAAGTTAAAATAAAAACAAAAAAAAATTTAATTGTTTATTTGTGATATTTACTTTTAAGAAAAACATATTTTCTGAGTGACATAGTTTGTTTGCGACCCAGACATTGTTTTTTTTTTTTTTATGAAAACACTATAAAAATAATTGTTTTAACCTTAAAGTAGAATAAAACATAAATCAAATGGAATCAACGCACATTAATCTACAAGTAACTGGTTACGTAGCAAATACAAATATATCTTATGCTATACTCTATTACATTGCTTGAAAATATTTTCAAATATTTAGGACGAAATTATACATATACATACATACGTATGATATTTTCATTTTCTTTTAAATTTTGAACTATATCTACACTTTAAAATGAGTGATTAAATAAATTACATGTATTAACTGTACTATCTATATTTTTTCTACTGGAAATTTCTCTATTTCACACTGATTAATGATAATAATGTAAAGTTAATGAAAAAAAACTGAATTTAAAATAAAAGAACTCTAAGTTGTAAAAGAAGGTATAAAAATGATCTTGTTATATTTTTATATTTGTACAAATAGCTAATATTGTATAAAACAGAGAAACCTAAACATGATACATAAAGAGAAAAATCAACGAAATTTCAAAATGAAAATATGCAAATGTTAACACAGGAATCTGTGTATAAAAAAAAATACATTATAAAACATAACATATACATACGTATACATTTATAAATATCTAAAACAAAGAAATTTAAATACATGTAATGTGGTACCTTAACTTGAAAGAAAAAAATATTCAAGATGAAATATAACATTTATGTAATTAAAACAAATGAAATTTAAATGAAATACTAAACATAAATTATAATAAAATAAATAAAAAATATACATATATACAAGAAATTATGAATATAAACAAATAAAGTAATATTGTTGATGTGTATGAGTGTCTACACTTATTATATTTATGTTTGTAGCATTATAAAAAAATAAAAATGAAAGAAATATTATATCATAAATAAAAAATAAAAAAACATAAAATGAGAAAAAAACAATAAACTATAAATGTCTATATGTAACATGTCGTTTACTTTTGGTCAACATTCACATTAGTAATATTCGATTTGCAGCGTGCATTTTCTATCGGTATCCTGCACAAACGGACGAGTTTGACAGGGATGTCAATAGTAATCACTGATCTATATAGCCCCTTTGTATAGATGCTACCATAAGCGGCCTTAAAATCTTTGAATAGGTGATTGGTATTGGTTTGGAGCTAATGGACGGTGGACTTTCCTGGCCTAAAGCGACACTGATATGGGCCAATCACACAATATGACAGATAGCCTCTTGTAGGCGATATTAAGAAGGCTGGTGAGTGGTGCCTCTAGTTGGCGCAGTTCAAAGGGTCTCTTTCTCGATGATCGGATAAACAATGCTGAGGTTCCATTCATCGGACATACTTTTGTAGCGCCATATTTTGCAGATGAGTTGCTGTACGCTCCTTACCAAATCATCCCGATTGTAGGCGATATTAAGAGAGCTGGTGCCTTTAGTTGGCGCAGTTCAGAGGGTCTCTTTCTTGACGATCGGACAAACAATGCTGAGGTTCCATTCATCGGACATACTTTCGTCCGGCCATATTTTACCTGTCTGTCTGCCTGTCACTTTGAAGAGTTCGGCAGTCAAGCCCGTCCGCTCCAGCAGCTTTGTGAGACTTAAGCTTAGATATGGCTGTATTTATAATACTTCATCCGGGTTGAGTGGACGGAATTGTTGGTCTACATCGATCAGGTTGAAAGGTCAATTCTGACTAGCAGCGCTATTTGGTTCGTCATCGCCGTTATACAGTCTACAGAAGCGCTCTTTCCAAATTCTCAGCATCGACTGGGACTCTACCTCCTTTATACATCTCGACAGGTTTCGAGAATCTCATTCCTGAAGTACCATCTCTTAATTTCCTCGACCGCGCACTTCTCATGCTCCTTCTTTTTCCTCCTGAGAAGCCAGTGTTTGTCTCTTCTCTTCTGCTTGTAGAGCTCGTGAGCAGCTCTGGTCCTTCTATGCAGCGCCGCTTTGTATGCATGTGCTTGACGGTATACGTCGTCAAAACTATATTTCGTTGTGGTGGGCGAGTGAAATCCACCATATCAGAGGCGGCAATTCTGTACTAGTGAACAAAACAAAAATAAAAAAAACACGAGTGCAGTTCCAACAACAACCACGGTGGTATCGCAACTTCCGCCCTTGGTCATACTGACCAGCTGTTTTGGCACTAAGTGGAACACAGGGAGAACCCCGCCCATACATCCCAGTTCACTCTGATCTGAATCAACCTGGTTACAAATTAGTGCCATTATTCTTTGCTCATTGCGCTCTCCCCATTTACGTGCGTAGTGTCCCAGTTCCAATCCGGAATTAAGTTTCATGAGGTTAAGTTACCATCTCCGTAAGCAAGTTATCACGATTGCTTTACTTAAGCCCAAAATTGGACAGCAATTCGACCTTTACGAGTCTGATCCTTCTGCGTTATCTGAATCCATTCAAAGAATTGTATCCCTGTATCCTCTTACTGAAATCGTTATTACGGGCGATTTCAATATACATACACAATTCTGGGTGGCTTCGACATTCTGCAATTCATATAATTCGTTGACGATAATTTGGGAAATGATTCCTGGGCATATTCTAAGAAAAAAATCGTTCTACAGTAAGGGTCTATCTCCAATGTTGACATCATTTATCGAGGATTTAAGAAAAGGCTTACTTTGGTGTACCCTGATCCATGTTATCGGAAATTGTTCTATTAGTGCTAATGGTAAAAACTTCGTGTAGGACTTTATTTTTAGAAGAAATACCAGCCATTGTAACGGCGTTTAAATAAAGTTTATATCTTGTTTGAGTCTTTAGATATCCAATTTCTAAGCCTGTTCCGTTTTCATTGTCCATGCTAACTTTCGACATTGAGGTCACTTTTCTCCAGAAAATGCCCAATTAACATAATTTTTTACTATTTTTTTCTTATGAAAGTAACAAGGTTGACAAGGATGGCATCTCTATCTATTTCACTCACACTAGTCGAAATGGCGTGCTTACCCGTCTCAATCACGGTGTCACTGTCTGTCTCGCTCACACTTGGTACTCATTTTAACTTATTAAAAAGAATTAACTATGAATCGGGTTTCTTTAACAAAATATTTTTGTTGTCCTCAATTAAGCTTTAGTCTTGCAAGTGTCATACCATTTTGGAATCCAGACTAAATACGCCATCTTTTAAAGTTACTTGCCAAAATGGCATAGTACATTTTTTTGTCAGTACAGTCAGTTCAAGTTGGGTGATTAATGATTTTCAGATACATGGATGGTCAAAAAAGCAATATTTTAGTTAAAACCGATATAGTTATGTTTCAATTTTGGGCCATAATTTACAGAAGAGTTACTCAGGGTTACGTGGCAAAAAAAAAACGAAGAAAAGCAAATATAGGGTCCGCAATCTAACGTTTTTTTTTTCAACTAGTGCTTATTTCGTGAATGGTAACACTTAGCTCATGTCTGATTTGACAGATAATTAGTTTTATCCTTCCGCTGAACGAATATACGCTTCGCTAAGTGGGCCTGCGATCGACTTAGAGAAGATGCCGATTTTGCCAAAAAAATCATCTTTTCAAATGAAGCTCATTTTGATCTTGGCGGGTATGTAAACAAGCAAAATTGTCGCATTTGGGGCACAGAAAACCCGCACGCATACATTGAAAAGCCGATACACCCAAAACGAGTCACTGTTTGGTGCGGATTTTGGTCCAGAGGCATAATTGGGCCATTTTTCTTCGAAAATGAGCAAGGAATGGCCGTTACAGTCAATGGCGATCGTTATCGGGCCATGTTGAACGAATTTTTGTTCACAAAAATTGAAGAGGAGGATATTGGCAACATTTGGTTTCAACAGGACGGCGCTACGTGCCACACAGCCGAAGCTACACTCGATGTTTTGCGCCCTGTTTATGAAGATCGCATTATCAGCCGCAGAGCTGATGTCGTTTGGCCACCCCGGAGCTGCGATTTGACACCGTTGGACTATTATTTGTGGGGTGCCGTAAAAGATAAGTGTTACGCCGACAAGCCAGATACAATTGACGCTTTAAAGGAAGCCATTGGTGAAATACAGCTGCACACAATCGATAATGTGCTTAAAAATTGGACCGATCGTGTAGGCTACTGCATGGCCGGCCGAGGCAGCCATTTGAATGAAATTATTTTCCATTATTAACCGGAAGGATTGTACTTTCAAATAAAAAAAGAAATTTGAGAAAATATTCAGTAGTTTTTTTTTATAGCATTTTCAAAAAAAAAAAACATTTTTGGCGGACCCTATATTTGCGGTCACAGTACTTGAAAGATCGTCACAGGGTGTCAGATTTCTCGATTTTTTTTTTTGAATGCCAATAATTTTAAAAGTACATGACTTTGTGATAACCGACACCACTAGACCTATCACTCGTTTCCGGCTTGACGTTGATTTTTGGGACACCCTATATAAAATAAAGTCTAGCGGACTAAACAAGACGATAATTAAACGTGAATTTAAAATTGCACTCTGCATGAAGACAGAAATTCGGTTAAGCGGTAGGTATCTTTACAAGAAGTGCGATGAAGTGGCCAACGATTGCATGGTGCAATGCGACATAATATGCGATACGTGGTATCACTTTGCATGCGTGGGAGTTAACAGTGGTGTAGCCAAGTTAAGCTGGAGCTGTGAGGGATGTAATATAATATAAATGCAGTTGCAGGCACCAATGCCATGGCTTCTATAGGAGATACGTCAACACATGGAAACCGCTATCAACAGATACGCCCCGACTTGGAATTAATGTACCAACGTACACATCAGTAAAAAATAACCGTACACTCGTAATGAATTTCGCCTCAGTACAAACACAGAGGTACTCTACAAGACCGCCGATACATTCGCAGACGTCGACGTCTTCAGCTGTTACGAGCGCAATGTCGTTTCTCTTCTGAACAATATAGGAGCATACAATGCCAAAACAAATCGAGCACTTTAATGTCCCAATGGATTTACAACTCAAAATGCTAGAGAAATAACAGCAACTTCAACGGGAGTTTATTGAGAAGAAGTATCAAATACTCTCGCAGTTGAGCCATGACCAATCGCAACAAATATCTGCCAACAAGATACTATCAGATTTGGATTTAGCCGGTGGACCAACCCAGCGAGGCAAGTTATTCCAAAGAACTTGCCGCACCTTCACGGGGATCCAGAAGAGTGGCCGCTCTTTATCAGCAGCTTTGAAACCAGCACTTTTGCAGCCGGTTATACTCATGCGGAGAACTTGATGCGGCTACAGGCGTGTCTTAAAGGAAGAGCTAAAGACCTTGTGAGAAGGAAGCTAATGATTATTCAGATGTCAATATCCGTAGTGTCAGCAGTAGATATATAAACTCACACTCCACTGAGAATCAGAATCAAGATTAGCTTTTTAGAATTTTGCCTATAGGCCTTCAAAAGGAAAATGGTTACATAAACGCATTCGCCCTTTTGGATGATGTCGTCTTCAGTGACGTCAATTGAAAAGGATGTTTTTAATCTACTTGCCATTCAAGGTACTGTAGAGTCACTTTGTTTAAAGTGAACCGGATATACTACGCGTTCGGAAGATTCATCAGCAAAGGCGTCCATCAACATTTAAAATGCAGAAAATGGAACGAAACTTGTACTAAACGGAGTTCATACAGTGGAGAGCTTACATTTGCACACGCAGTCATTGAATATCGAAGCAATGATACTAAAGACAGGTACTCCAATAAATTCGTTTTCAAACGTAAAACCAACTGTATTAGTAAGTAGGTGCAGACAATTGAAGGCTCGCAGTTCTCCTAGGAATACGTGAAGGTTTCTGGTATAAGCCGATTGCTACATAGGTTGGGCAATTCAAGGTCGCAACGGCTGCTACAGGTAAAGTGTTTGTTTTAACATTCATCAGTGCGACTGTGAAGATCAAATGGTAAAAGAACATTTCAACCTAGATAAATCAACAGAAAAGTCGTGGGTTTTCGTAGAGGACAACAAATCAATGGAAATGATGTGCAACAAACCTTCGATAGAGTTTAGGTGTTTTCAAAATAAGGTCCTAAGATCCATCGTAAATGCACCATGAAACTTACGTAACGAAAACGTCCACAGGGATCTGAATGTTAAACAAATATCCGAGGAAGTACCCATGTTTGCAAACAAACATCATCAACGACTACACCAACATGAAAACCGTGAAATCTAAAGCCTAGTGAACTTACCGAGATCCAGACGACTGCAGAGACCTTGCGGTTCGTACATGAAGACAGCACTACATGTATGCACATACAGATCCATATGCATACTATATTATTTAACTATCAAGGGTAAAACCACTTGGGTTTACACTGTTTTCAACCAAACTATGTAATATGAAATGTAAATTGCTAGATGGGATTTTATCTCAGTTGTGATAACCAATAAAACAAAAAAAAAACAATGAAATGTAAATATGTTTATAATTTTAATTGGACTTGTGGTCCCGAAAATTGTATTGTCACGAATTAATGAGAAATAAAGGAACTAATAATAATAATAGTAATAATAATAATAATAAGAATAATAATAATAATAATAATAATAATAATAATAATAATAATAATAATCATGACAATAATATAATACACAATATCAACAGGGAATCACAATAGACCAATAGTCCTCCGTATATGCTTGTCCCTTAGGGACCAGCACATCTCTTATTACGTAACCTAACCTATTGTTTCATTGAATTCAAGTACAATAAAATTTATTCTCTTACTTATTTTTAATAATTAAAATATAAATACATGTAAATATTTATTAGTACCCGTATTATATTTTGTATAGTAAAAATAATTATTATAATTTATAAACATAACTTAGAGAAAGTTTTTAGTATCTATTTGAAAATCATTTCAGGCAATCTGAAAGATTACCTATAACAAAGAGAATTTCTATAATTGTCCGTACTTCTTTATATTATTTTTTTTTTAAAGAAAAAGTGTGCAAAGTTATATTGTATAACAAGAAACCGACAGGAAGTGATAGATTTAACTCTCGTCTCCGACAGCATCGCTCAAATGCTAACGAACTGGATGGTATCGTCTGATCGTCTAAATACTCTTTTTCAGACCACAGATACATCCAATTCAGCCTGAGTGATGCTCCTCCAAGCCAACCAGCATTACGGAATTATCGGAAAACTGATTGACCAAAATACAGAGGAATACTATCAGAAACAATATCCTCTGAACTCTCAAGTCCCCCCGTGACACCAATGAGCTTGCCATGAAAGTCAGAGAATTCACCCTGGCTCTCAATAAGGCCATGGCCGCTTCTTGCCCTCTTATTCAACCTAGAGGTAAGAAAAAGCCGCACGGGTGGACATCAGCACTGGGACTGATTAGAAACACTTGCATAAAACTTTTCAATTTAGCAAGAAGCACAAGAAAAGTGACAGGCTTTGACTCATACAAAGAATCCCTCAAATTATACAAAAAAGAACTGAGAAAGGCAAAGCGGCAATAATGGAGGTCATTCTGTGACAAAATCACGGAAACCTCTGAGGCATCGCAGCTAAGAAAAATCCTTTCTACAAATCCTATGATGCCTAGCTGTTTGAACCGATGGCTCTTGGACAACCTCAACCTGCTACTGGACACCAACTTTCCAAGTAGGTCCCAATTCGCGGCCAGTAGCAATCCAAACAGGCCTACTGCAACCGGGACCAAAATGCATGGTCTGATTACAAGAGACAAACTGTTCCGTGTGCTGCATAGCTTCAAACCATACAAGTCTGCTGGTCCGGACTGTATAATACCTGCCGAACTACAAAGGTTCTCAGACATTATTCTGCCTTCGCTAGAAAATATTATGAGGAGCTGTGTAGAACTGATCCACATTCCACTGTCATGGAGATAAGTCAATTTAGTTTTCATTCCCAAAGCCAGAAAATGTTCTTATGTTGTCCTAAAGGACCTCAGACCTATAAGTCTGTCACCTTTCCTTCTAAAAACTCTAGAACGACTGATTGAAATCCATATACGAGATAAAATTGATCCAATACTTCTGTCAACAGCTAATCATGCCTACTATAAAGGAAAGTCGGTGGAGACGGCTCTGCATTCACTGATTAGCCATATCGAACGATCCCTACAATATAAAGAGTACATAATGGTTACTCTCCTGGAAATAGAGGGTGCTTTTAATAACGTCAACACAACCACAATAACGACTGCGCTGTAAACTCTGCAGGTAGATGACTCACTTGGGGAGTTGACCAGTCTTATGCTAAACAGCATAATCAACTCCAAACTGGGCGGGGCTTCTGTCAAAAGATGTGTCAGCAGAGGTAGGCCGCAAGGCGGTGTCCTCTCTCCCCTTCTCTGGAACTCAGTGGTTAATGAACTGCTGATATAACTGGAAGCGGGTGGTAGCAGGTTGATTGCCTATGCGGATGACGTTGCTATAGCCGTCCCAGGAGAGCATCTTAATACCATTCAACTAAATCTGAACAGATTAAGCTGTTGGACAGATCGCTGTGGATTGGGAGTAAACCCCCATAAAACTGATCTCGTTCTCTTTTCCAGGAAAGACAAAATTCTAATTATAGACCCTCCCTCAACAAACGGTACCAGTTTAGTCTTTTCCGATGCAGCAAAATATTTGTTTCTCATTTTTGGCAGGAAACTAAACTAGAAACCTAACATTTAAGAAAGAGTCGATAAACAGTAGCTTTATTCTCTTGCAAAAAAGCCATTGGGAATAAATGGGGCCTTCAACCCCGCATAACCCACTGGGTATATATCTCGGTCATAAGACCGATACTCAGTTATGGGGTTGTCGTCAGGTGGACTGCCGTAGACAATGCAGTCAACAGCATGTCTATGCATAAGCGGAGACTTACGGGCTACTCCCTCTGCGGTATTAGACATTCTGTTTCATTTGACACCCCTCAATATTTTCAGCAGGCAATTAAAGCGACTACACGGTGGACAAATTATTCATTTTGCCACGCTAAGATTCTTAATACATTAGGAATCCATACAGAGAACATCGATTACACCATACCTGAACTTTGGTTTGACAAAAACTTCCATGTAAGCTTCCCCTCTATATCCTTCTGGGAGGAAGATGCTTTCATGGAGGACAAGTCAATCCATTTCTACACAGATGGATCTAAAACCAATAGCGGGGTTGGTAGCGGTGTTTTCTCAGATAAGCTAAATCTAAGCCTCTCTTTCCTTCTTCCAAATCGCTGTAGCGTGTTCCAGGCGGAAGCTCTGTCCTAGCTGAGGAAAAACGTGATATCTGTAAGGGATATCCGCATCTTTTCGGATAGTGAGGCAGTTATCAAGTCCCTAGAGTCAGTCTCACGAAATTCGAAAACCGTCTTTGAATGCCGATTATCTCTTATGGAGATGGCAGAGCAGTTCAACCTTCAACTTTGCTGGATGGCGGGCCACAGAGGCATGCCAGCGATCTGTAGGGCCGATGAATTCGCCAAAATTGGAACCACTCTACCTATTCTACCAAAAAAGGGTAGCATAGGTATATCAATCTCTACATGCAAATTTAAGCTAGATGCCAATAAAAAAAACAGACCTTAGGTGAACTTTCAAAGTTGAATTTCTCAAAGCACGGGTCGGTCTAAATAGAACCCTGTAATTTTCAGCCGACGATGTGTTTTACCGTCTTTGCATCCTTTTCTTGCTTATTAGCTTGTTTTGCTATCAACTTCCAGCAAAATTCTAATAATCAGAAAGGATAACAGTACCTACCAAGTTCACAAAAATAGAAGGAAAAATATGCTCAGTGAACCTACTGTTTAATTCATATACTGTAGTCGATATAAAGAAAAGTACGAGTACGAATAAAACGATTCTCTTATAAGACTAAGACATTGGCAACACCAACGCATAAAATATTTCTCAGATTTGTGTCCCCTACATTCTGAGAACCATATACGTTCTCTGGTACGAGTATATAAAGAGGTAAAGAAGTCGTGATATGGCATTTTAGTAAGAAAGCGTAGATCAGCTGTAGACTGCCCGCCAAATCCAGTAGTCAACGCGCAGTCGATAGACAATAATTGCGAAGTGTGTTGCTCCAATATATTATACGTGCCTATAGTAACTTTCTTCTTCGAAATAATATAATTGCACCGGTTTTTCTTTGTTTGGTTTTCTTTGTGTCTTTTTTGTTATACTCACATGGTAAGTGTCTCATTAAGTTGTTTACTTTCGACTTTTCGCGCTTACTTACTCCTCATATCTTGTCATTGCGACCTTCTATAATTGAACGAATTAAATTTTGTTATCATTCATTCTAAATTAATTATTTATTTTTCTCGGAGGCACGAGCCCTATGTGACTAAGCGAATTATTAAAAAGTTCAACTCAGCACGTACTGCGATTGTGAATCAGATGTTAATCATGGTGTTTCTTTTTGCGACGCAAACATGCGATCCTCTTGTTTAAATACTCGTACATAGCGCCTTTATTTTTAATTTGAAACAAAGAAGTACCATTGCCCGATTAATATACTTTCACACTGATTTTTCTTTGTAATTTAAATATCTGTTTTTTGAGCTAATAATAAATTTTAAAATTTCGGGATAGGTCATGTTGAGAATGAACTATATATACAAAATAATTAAATCTGTATAGCTCGGTGTAAGGACGTAATATTTACAGTGGAGAGCAAAAACACATACTTAGGATAAATTAAAATATAAGAGAGCAATTTATGTTCTTTTTATCACGAATATAAAATTGATTTATATAAAATTATATTGCAAAATATTCCTTTTCCAGATGGCTAGAATGTTTAGCTCTTGTATCAACTGACCAAATTCCTTGATTTCGATCACCAGCTTTTATTTTCTTTGCAAAGCTTTAAATTTGTTTTCATATATTTTCCAGGAAAAGGTGTTTTCTTTTCTGGTTAACAGCTGCTTTTAAACCGTGCCTTTAAAAGGTTCTTCTAACTGTTCACTCGCTGACATATCTGATCCTTGATTGGCCTGGAGCATCCATTTTGGACTGCACAGTTTTCGTTTTTCACCAAAAGCTCAACGTTGACAAACTTTCATCTTTGTAATTCGTCTAGAAGAAAAACCTTTATACCATAAACAAACAATACAGTTTTTCATTTCAGTACACAGTTAAAATTTGTATTTTTCTTTAATGAATCAAAATCAAAAACATAATAAAAATTCAAAGATAACTTAAATAAGTAAGTAGCACGTAAATGCAAACCATCATCAAGATACTGCCGCGACTGTATCTCATATAAGGAATCCCTCAAAATAAATAAAAAAGAGCTGAGGACGGCAAAGAGATAATCGTGGAGGTGTAACAAAATAACAGAAACTTCTAAGGTATCGAGGCTAAGAAAAATCCTCTCTACAAATCCTACAATGCCTAGCTGTTTGAAAAAATCCAATGGTTCTTGGATGATCTCAAGTGATGGTGCACTCAACTTACTACTGGAGACAAACCTTCCAGGTAGCTCCTTATTGACGGCCAGTAACAACTTTAGTAGGATTACTACTGCTGCGACCGAAATTCACGGTCTGATTACAAGAGGCAACGTGCTCTGGGCGCTGCATGGCTTTAAATCACACCCGTCTGCTGGGCCGGATGTTTTAATACCTGTCGAGCTACAAAGGTCCTCAAATATCATCCTGCTAACGCTGGCGAATGTCATGAGGAGCTTCGTAAAAATTATCCACATTCCCTTGTCCCTCATTCATTCTCTACATTCACTCGCTAGCCACATTGACCATTATAGAGAGTACACAATGGTCGCGTTCCTGGACATTGAAGGTGCTTTTAACAACGTCAAAAGATCCGGAATTACTGCTGCGCTGTGGGTGGCCGTGGTTTAAGTGGTAGTGGACTGGCTTCCAAATCGGAACGTTCCGTGTTTGAATCCCAACCTCGCCCGAAAGACATTAATTTATTCACTTAACGAAAATCAAGTACGATGAAATTAACAACAAGCCAGCTTCCACTAAGAATTTAGTCTCCCCATTAAATGTTGGATGCCACCCTTGGAGCGAAATATAATCACTGAGCCCAAACACTTTCTATCTTTTTCTAGTCAATTTTCTAAAAAACTTAACACATGCTGAGGTATTATAAGTGTATTCATACCCACTTCAGTGTTGAATTCTTTAAAAAAAAAAAAAAAAAAAATTTCTGAAAGTAGGTAACCCACTTCGGGAGTTTATAAGTCTTATGCTAAATAGCAGGATAATCAACTTCAGACTGGGTGGAGCTTCTGCTGAAATAGAGATACGCCACAATTCGGTGCCCTTTCACCTCGTCTCTGAAAAAGCGGGTGTGTTAGCAAGGTGGTTGCCTATGCAGATGGCGTTGCTATAGCCGTCTCAGCTAAGCATCTCAATACCATTAAAGAGCTCCTTCAACTAAATCTCAACAGATTAACCCGTTGGGCGGATCGCTGTCGATTGGGAGTGAACCCCCATAAAACTGTTCTTGTCCTCTTTTCCAGGGAATATAAAATTCCAATCATAGATCTCCCCTCAGTCACCGTTATCAGCTTAGTCTTTTCCGATACAGCGAAATATCTTTGTCTTATATTTGACTGGAAACCTAATATTCAAAAAAAGAGTAAAGAAAGCTACAGCAGTTTTATTCTCTTGTAAAAAGCCATTTGGCTTCAACGTCGCATTACCCATTGGGTATTAGATATTCGTGTCTCTAGTTGTCTGGTGGATGGGCTTAGACAATACCGTGAACTGCAGCAAACTAAGCAAAGTCCAAGGGATAGCATGTCTATGCATAAGCGGAGCCTTATCGACTACTTCCACCGCGGCACTGGATATTCTGTTTCACTTGACATCCCTTGATATTTTAGTAGGCAAGTGGCTGCTAACGCAGCTAGTAGTGACTACACAGAGGAAAAATACACTATTTGCCAACGCTAATATTCTTAGCCCCTTTATTGGTTTGACAAAGACATCCATGTAAGCATCCCCCCTACATCTTTCTGGGAGGAGGATGCTTTCATGAACGACAAGGCAATTCATTTCTATGCGGATGGATACAAGATTGATTGAGAGGTTGGCGGCAGTAGCTTAATCTAAGGCTCTCCTTCCGCCTTCCAAATCACTGTAGCGTGTTCCAGGCAGAAATTTTGGCGGCTAAAGAAGTGCTGTCCTTTCTGAAGAAAAGCGTATCCGCATCTCTTCGGATAGCCAAATCACTATCAAATCCCTGGACTTTGTCTCACAAAATTCTGAAATCATTCTTGACTGACAATCATCTCGCAGGGAGATGGCAGAACAGTTAACATTGCCCTATGGTGCCTGCTGGGGCACAAAGATAATCCAGGGAATTTTAAGGCCAACGAGCTCGCCAAAAATTGGAACCACTGTACCTATCCGACCTGAAAAAGGTACTAGTATTATCGGTATACCAATAGCTATGTGCAAACTAATACTAAATCTGGATGCTAGTAGACGAACAAACCTTGGGTGTCTAGTGACCAAACAAATCTGGCCAAAGGTGTATCTGAATCGCTCTAAGAGTTTGATCTTACAAAATAGGAAACATCTCAGCGCTATCATAGGTCTCATCCCTGGAAACTCTCTTATAGGCAAGCATGCAGGACGGCTTGGCGTTTTTAGAAACGACTTCTGCAGAAACTGAATGGACGAGGAGGAGGAGACAATCCTCCTCCCGCTCTCTCCTAAGTGGAATTTTCGTCTACAATAGTTTAAGCGATTTAAACAATAGAGACGTTAACAGTCTCAAGAAAAGATGTCGCCAGGATTTAAAAAACAAATTGTCGATGCTCAATTTCGTCAGGCGAGAGAATGACAGCTGAGAGGTTAAGAAACTAGACCTAAACACGGTCTTTGTATTTTCATATTAGCCTTTAATAAGATGAAGAATCTACGAGTATATAAATTGTATGAAAGGAATGCAGTCCCGAACCGGGCAGCGGTGTATGATATGCAGCGCAAAACGAACAGTCATAATCGGCAAGTGCTTTGTCGAACGCGTAACGGTGGTGGTGGCTCTGTGCAAACATATGTAGATAATAGAGTTACTGGTTTGTTGTCTTTCCAGATTACACTACTCACATCTATATCATCAACATTGGTAACAAATTCTTCGTAAAAATCTCTGGGAATGTCTTTATTCACTACTTGCATTTTATCTGGTTGTTCAGGTTAAAATGTAATTGAACAGAGCTGTAGAAATTATCGTAGTTTATCTCGTTGCAAAGTTTAGAGGTCGCTGCAATAGCATACATACTAGGGTTGGCTGAAAAGTTTCCAACCGCAACGTAAAGATTGCGGCACTCGTCAATAAAAGCTAGTGAATGCTAATTGTGCATATTTTGGCAGTTACTTACCGAAGTTTCAGTCATTTTGGACGCGCAGTTTTTAGTCGACAGTCGTTTGAGTGAGTCGATGTGAGTGTTTTTTGTGAAAATGGAAAAAATGGAGTATCGAGCTGTTATTAAATTCTTGTTTTTGAAAGGCAATACGCCTACGCAAATCAAAAATGAGTTGGACTCTGTGTATGGGGACTCTGCACCATCATTTACCACAGTGATATTTTGGGCAGCTGAATTTAAACGTGACCGTAAGAGCTTGGGAGATGATGAACGTTCGGGATGTCCAAAAACTGCAACCACTGACGATAACATTACTAAAGTTCACCAAATGGTGTTAGACGACCGCCGAATTAAAGTGAGAGAGATAGTAGAGGTTATGAAAATGTCCAAAGACCGTGTTTGTTACATATTAAATCAAGATTTAGGCATGAGAAAGCTGTCCGCGCGTTGGGTGCCGCGTTTGCTTACGTTAGACTAAAAACGTGTTTGAATGAACATTTCCAACGCTCTGTTGGCGCAGTTTAGGCGCAATAAATCCGAGTTTTGGCACCGATTAATTACTGTAGATGAAACTTGGATACACTATTATACGCCCGAAACAAAAATTCAGTCAAAACAGTGGACTGCAAAGGGCGAGCCGTCTCCAAAAAAAGCAAAAACTGTTTTTTCGGCTGGGAAAGTGATGGCGACTGTTTTCGGGATAGTAAAGGAGTTATCTTAATCGATTATCTTCAAAAAGGAAAAATCATTACAGGAGCATACTACGCATCATTACTTACCAAGGTGAAGGCAGAAATTGCGGAAAAACGGCCACATTTGCAGAAAAAGAAAATCCTGTTTCACCAAGACAACGCGCCGTCTCACACCTCAGCGGTTGCCATGGCGAAAATTCATGAATTACGGTTTGAACTGCTTGACCATCCGCCTTATTCACCAGATCAAGCCCCAAGCGACTTCTTTTTGTTCCCTCATCTAAAAACTGCGCTCGGAGGACAGAGATTTTCGTCAAATGAGGAGGCAATCAGCTTCGTGAACAATTATTTTGCAGAGAAAAATGCCAAAAAACCAAGTACTCCAACTTATTCCGAAATCACTCATCCATACTTTTATAATATTTCCGGTTTTCTTGTTTCCGGCCTCAACGGGGTAAGACTTATTTCAAAGCAAATAAAGTACGTTACAATATATCAACCCGATATATTTGTTTTTTGGCTCAATACATCTACAACAACGAGCAATCAGCCGCGGATACTCCATACCCCATCATTTGAGATCTCTGTATCTCTCCTCTACCGCTCGTTAAAGATCAGCTAGAAGACACTCCACGCGACCGCCAGCTGATTTCTTAAAAAATACCCCACAACCAAGATTGGCCCATATCATACGGAACCCGCTCTCCACACGACAGCATCGATATACCAAAGAACCAAAACCATACTAAATAAAAAAAAAACTCATCACACAAGATTCCGACATTTTTGCCAAAAACATAAAAAAATTTTGCGCTCTCGGTAAGGTCATTAACGGCATCGCTAAACAAGATCCCTTCATCGTGTTCTACCTACCGAAGCAGGAAAATCGTTCATAAGGCAAACTACCGACACACAAGATTCAAACATCGTGCCCCTCATAATTGTCGCAAGTCAAGAACAATTTACTCTCGTGTTATTGTTCTTTGCTTTTTTACGCTCAGAATTCAATCAGCGACCGCAGCAGACACACCACAAACAGTCATCTACCAGCAGTTAATATTAGATCACCCCCCACCGGTCGTCCTAAGCTGACCTTCATCATATTATCTACAAACAGCTCAGACCCAGCAGACCATAGCAGAAGAAGAAACCCAATTGAACAAGATCAACTATATTTCTACTGCCAAGTTGGGAACCCATAAATTAATTTGATAGCAAAAATTTTTGGAATTTCTTTAGCTAAGTATTGAGTTTCGCGTTTCGTCTTTCCTTGGTGATAGGTTTTCTTTCTTTCGTTTCGATTACAATGACCGTGTTAGAAGATTTTATCTCTGCTGCTGATCAGCTGATGCAATTTAGAAAGAAAGATATCCGAAAATGCATCTGACATTCCTTCACTGACCCCAGATAACTTTCTTCGCGATGGACCTCTATTAGCTCCTCTAGAACCTGCTGCTGACGAAAAATCCCTAAGTTATGTTAAACGGGAAAGGGTTAAAATTTTGTATCATCAATTTTGTCGCCGATGGAAGGATGAGTACACCAAGTGATATATGTAAATGGAAGCATCCTCAGGGAAATATGTCTTTTAATGACTTGGTTGTTATTAAAAATGAAAATCTTTCCCCAAATGAATGGCGTCTTGATCACGTTGTTAAAGTTTTTAAGGCATCTGATAATCGTTTGCAGATATTAGAACTCAAAATGGAGTGATAACGCGCCCAATAGCCAAGCTTTGCCTTTTACCTCAATCATAAACAAGGCTTTCTAACTTCGCACAGATCATTTGAAAATATCAGTATTCCCAGAAATTTATTGATGTCATGTCATCTCGATTGGAAACCTCGTTCTGCGTAGCATAAAGGTTACTCTCTGGGACTATTTTTTTTCTTAGACTATTAGTAAAAAAGTATGAAAAGAATTCATATGGTGTTTTGTAGCATAACAGTTCATCAGGCAATTCGGTTTCCCCTCCTTGAAATTGAACATCTTCATCGTTTTGTATCAAGTTTTCTGCGTCAAACTTGGGGTCTTGCAGAAGAACGGCCTGAAGGACCAGCTCTTTAGGAAAGACGGCCAAGATCTCTTCTTTGTCGGCATACTACAGTTATTCCTTATATCGTTAGATGAAGTAGGTAGTCCATCATCATTAGTTTCATCAGGCTCGTGTATATTCCGAATAGCCTGACATGCAAATCTGAAATAATCCTGATCATCCATATCCGAGTTTGACTGATCGCAGCCACCCTCGCAGTCATTCAATTCCTCTAAACAATTTCTTCAGACTGAAATCAGATTCATACGATAAAACATGACACCACTATGCATTACTTGTACATACTACATACACATGTTTTTGCGTAAACGCGCAGTGTTGTATTATTAGGCCATACACATTTTCGGCGGAAACTACTGTTAGTGATTGTTATTCACAATAAAACAGTTAAAAATTAAAAGCGCATGCATTTTGTTATAACTATTTTAATTTCAAAATTTCTCACTTGAGCAAATTATAGAAGAAATCGAGGAAGAAAAATCGCAGTTACCGCTAATGCTAATCGAAAGCTATTCACTAATTTGGCATTTGAATGATCGCAAATACGAAACCAAAGTGAATACATACGGTATTCCCAGTACTACGAAACTTTTAACCGAAGTCTAATAATTAATTTGCTTGTATTTTTTTTACCAAATAATAAGCATATTACATTTTATCTTAATTTTTTTTTAAATAAAACTTAATACCTCCGTTTGCAAGTTCATTGTCGTAGTAAACTCATTTATCCGTAACTCGTTGGGTGATGAGGTCTGCAATAAGTGTCTTGAAACCAGTTGTAAGACATTAATTTTCAAGTACACTTCATTAGTGCACTCATAGCTTGAACTATGTGTACTCATAAAGAACGGGTATTTATAAATGGGTATTCATAAAAATAGCGTATACTACAATGAGTACACTGATCTCCTTAAATGGCAGAATAATGGGAAATGACGATTATGAAAAGGAGGGGCAATAGAAAAAGGCAGAATGATGGCAATAGGTATGTAATTCGTAATTTATAATAAAATTCGGTTTAATTTTTTTTTAAATATTTTCTTATCACACTTCTTTGAGACTCTTACAAATTTAAAATTAATTTATATTGGAATGTAAATGTAGATTAACTAAAACTTGGTCGGATCCAAGTAAAAATTATGCTGTATTCAGAAGCAGCAGGGGGTCAATTCTCATTCTGTGAAGCTGTGAAGTGATAGAATTTTTATCATTTCAGTTTTCACAGAGATTTTTCATTTTATCACTTCTCGAACACGCCTAAAGCGATTCTCGAACTCGTCGTGAAAAATAGCTGTCAAATAGTGCAAGTAAACAGTACTAAATGATAAATGCCGTCATTTCTCTGTCAATTTTGCGTTTGCTTTTTTGTGTTTAGAAAAATATTTTGTTTGTGTTGTTAAAATATGTCCAGAGTTATCATTCAAATAATTATCAATAATAGACGCCGTATTGAACAAAGGTGCTTACTTTCATTAAATATTTGCTTTGTAAGAAAACTCATAAAATATTTTTTTTCAAGGAATAAATTGAGAATATTGCGGCGTACACTTCGAGATGGGCAAAATCCGTTCCAAACTACCACTGAGGAGCATTTTATTCAACTGTACAGATTTCCAAAACAACTGTGTTTGGAGCTAATAGAGGAATTGAAACCACTCCTGAATATAAGTCAACGATTAAATAGAATTCCAAATCATTTAAAAGTGTTGTATGCTCTAAGGTTTTTCGCCACTGGCTTTCAACGTGCTTTTGGACAAGATTCTTTATCTTCATTATCCCAGAAATCAGTGAGTCGCTGTGTGACGGAAGTTTCCACGGCACTAAATGGAATAGCCCACAGATATGTCAATTGTCCTACCAGAGATGAATTTCCTTCTATAAAGGCTCAATTCTACGAAAAATATGGTTTTCCCGGTGTAGTTGGATTAATTGATGGGACGCACATAAAAGTATCAACTATAAGGCCAGAAATCGAACATGTTTTCTATTGCAGGAAAGGTGGCCATTCGTTAAATGTTCAAATCGTATTGGGGGCCGATTTTACTATTTTCTATGCCAACGCACAATATGGTGGAACAGCTCATGATGCATACGTTTGGCGACGATCTGGAATTAAATCAACACTTGAAGATCTATACAATGAAGGAGAAAGAAACTTCTGGCTATTAGGTGACAGTGGCTACCCATTGCAGCCGTGGGTAATGACTTCTAACAACTACCACAGAGGCTGTAAACAGATACAATGCCACTCATAAGCAGACAAGAGCACTTGTGGAACGATGCATTGGGGTTCTTAAAAGCAGATTTCGCTGCTTGTCTAAATAAAGGGTACTATTTTACAGCCCAGCGAAAGCAGGTGTTATAATAAATGCTTGCACTGTGCATTGATCAAAGCCAGGATTCCATTTTTGGAGAGCGAAGAAATTGAAAATACTATTGAAATAGACGTAAATGATAGCGACAACCTGCAAACTAATACAAATCAAACTCTACAGGAAGGAAGACGTATTCGAAGTGTTTGCTCGTTAAAAAAAAAGCAATTGTACAATAAAGAAAAAATAAAATACAAGGTTATAGTTTTTAGTAAAAAATAAAAAAAAACGTTTGGTTTAAATTATCTTTTATATTTGAAATCGTTCTAGTAACTGATCAAGTTTAGATTTTATTTCTGGTTGGATTTGATTATTTTCTTTCCTCAAGCTTTAATTTTTTCATTTCTATTTCTTTAAAGAACTCGAAAACATCGTCCGTGGAGTCGGAGAGGGTTCTTTTTCACTTTTGTTGTCTTTTTGATGTTACAGGAAGAACTGTCCCTTCTATTTTTCCCAAATGTTGATGCGATCCTGAAGCTTCTTCCTGAATGTCTTCCAGAATCCAATCCTCAGCATAATCGAGGTCCTCATTTGTTTCCACTGTAATTTTTGGTTCAATGGGGACCCGTTCGAAGCCTAACTAACTAACGAATTGCGAAACACCTTCTACTGCTTCCGGTATTATGATCGAAATAATTCGGCGATCTATTTCCGATAGGTCTTTTATTTGAAGAAGGCCAACACCGCTTTTACGCCGCTGCTCTTTAATGGCACTGTCTCGGCTTCGTACACTTATTCTGTTAAAAAGTATTAGATAAACTTAATCACCTCTTTCATTATTAAATATCTCACGTCAAATCTTTCCAATATTTTGTCCATTTTGTCCCATCTTTCAAAGATCCTTCTATGCTATTTAGTTTTTCGCTTAAAGTTTTCCACTCCATATCTCGGAAGTGGGCTCCGTCAGCTATTGTGAACCTGCAATTTTATTTGGAAGGTAATCGTATTAAGAATATTTGATAAGAATATTATGGATAATATTAATGTCAATATATTAACATTCATATTATACATAATTCATATTGTAACGCATACTTGTCATTTGCCAAATCAGGTTTTTCTTCCAAAAATTCAATCAAAAACATTTTTTGTGTTGCAGACGCTTTTGCTCTTGGCTTGACTTTAGTATCCATCTTTCTTTTTTCACAGCCGTTCACAGAATAATTTGGCTGAGATAAAAAAGTCTTCATATAAAAAAAATTTTGACATTTGCCTTAATTTTTTCAGATATCGAGAATCGCATTTAGCGTGAAGCCGTGATAAGATTTTTCACTTCACAGCTTCACAGAGCGAGTATTGACCCCCAGTACTTGTTGGCGTACCCAATATTTTGCAACTAACTCTAAAGGAAAGTAACAATTCAACTTGGTGCAAGTGCCACCACTGCAAAACATCAAAACCTTCATGATAAATTTACTTACTTTATTTTCCTTTTTTGCACTGTAAGATGATTGCACCTACATGTCCAAAGTTAGAAATCAATTAGACTTTGTAATCATGTTATTCAGTTCATTCAGTGTACTCAGTGTACTCAGTGCATTTTTTCCATTAAACCCGATTCGCTCACATCAAGCCAGTTCAAGTACCCAAGCGTGAGAGACAATGAAAACAGTGCACTCATTTTGCTACCAGGCTACCGAGTATTGTACAGTAACTGCGTCTTATGGTGTGGTATTCTAATTCACTGTGCACTTAGTTGAATAATGACAGTGAATAGAGTACACTGAAGTACTGCACTTGTTTGGTGAGAGCAAATGAATGTATTCATGCAGACCTTTAGTACTTACCCTGTAAATTTTTTCATAAACTGCAGAATTGTATGGTTACGCTATTAATGCTCGTAGGTGACTAAGGATTTTGTAAATTTTTTTTCAATCACTTTATTTTAATGCACTTTATTTATTTTATCACTTTGTAATTACTTGAAATAAATTCGTAGATGAGTGTATTATCATTGATATTCAAGTTCCAACGAATTTCAAAACGCAAATGAACTTTCAACCTACAGTGGCGAGCAAAAATTAATACATGTTTCAAGAAAATTAAATAGAAGGCAATAATTTTATGTTTTTTCATTACGAACTTTATCAAATTAGTTTTATTCTTGAATCTACAATTATAATTTACTATTCAATAAAAAAAATAAGTTAAAAATACTTCAAAGACAACTATATAAAAACTAAAAAGCAGCAGAAACGCTCATTAATTTAATGTTGCACGTTCCTGCCAATTTGCTTACAACTCCCGTTATTGTTGATTAAGCCTTGTTTCTTTGTTTATTTTGTTTACATTTCGTTCAGATTAACGATAAATATTTCGAGCGTTTTTTTTATATTTTTTTGTTATATTGATATTTAAATTAATATATTTAAGGAAAAAGTGTTTTGTAGTGAAAGAAAACGTTAAAATGTGCAAAATTTGAACTGAAGTAGAAAATACTATAGGGCTTTCCTTCAAGACAGATCGCAAAAAGGGAGTTGGTCTGCCAATGCTAAAAAAAAGAAGAAATCTGCAGTCAAAAAACCATAGTCCAGGCCGGCTAAGAATTTTAACCAAAGGTAGCAACAAAATTGTTAAAAAAGAATACCAGCGAGTAGACAGCTAGAAAGACGTTTAGTAGCAGCTGTTAAACAGAAAAAACCAGCTCTGTAGAAAAAAAAATGTAAAGGCACGTATAAAGTTCTGTAAGGAACATAAAAACTGGAATGTTGAAGATTGGAAGCGAGTTATTTGGTTAGATGAGTTAGATGAGACAGTATCCAATCAGATGGTAAAGAGTATTATTGGCATCGAACGAATGAGATATTCCAAAAGTACTAGGTTAAAGAAACGATGAAGCATGACTTTGGAATGTTAATAGTGTGGGGAATTAAGGTGGAATACGGGTCCACTGATGAGGATCGAAGTTATAATGAAAAAGGAAAGGAACAGTACCTTGATATTTTGCGTACCAACTTGCAAGAATTCGTGGATCATTTTTCAACAAGATGATTACTCCAAATACACCGCACGGATTGCCCAAAACTGGTTTGGGGAGCAGGTACTTCAGACTATTTATTAAGTGGTCACTGGTCAGCCTGATAGAAAATCGATGGGCCATACTGAAAAGACGGCTGGTGTCATACAATAACCCTCCAAAGACTTTGAATGACTAATGGGAGCGAGTACAGGAGCAGTGGTCAAATATTTCCCATGAACAAATTGAAACATTAGTCGAAAGTAAGCCAAAAAGGATGAGGAGTATTGTAAAAGATAAGGGATTATGGACCAAATATTAAAAAGTGTCAGAAAATAGTGCAAAAAGAAAATCAAAGGAACGTGCAAAATTGAATAAATACGAGTCTCTGTTACTTTAAAAATTTTATACAGTTATCTCTTAAGTATTTTTTTATTGAATAGTGAATTTTTATTGTAGTTTTACGATTACAAACAATTTGATTAAAGACATAATGAAACAACATACAATTATTGTCTTTTATTTCATTTCCTTGAATCATGTACTCATTTTTGCTCGCCACTGTAAGTGCAAGCTTGTTATACACTGGCGATCACTAGGATGAGCCCATACATTTTGCAATTGATTTTCATTCTTTATACCTGTTTGTAATTTTGTACCCGCAAACTTTTATTACCTGGAACAAGTCGATATTTTCTCAACAGAAAGTCATAAAATTAAAAAGTAAATAAGAAACGACCGTTGGAATTTCCCAAGATCAAACAATGAACTACTTGGAAAGCGTATAAAAAGATGCGCCACTAATAATAAAAATTAATAAAATGTTTACATTTTAGGGTTTTAAAACATTTATTTATTACGTTTTTCTGCATTAATAATAAATATGATTTTTCGATATGACCTCTATAAGAAGGTTTGGAATAGAATCGAGCGAAATTTGGGCTCAGGCATCACGAATAGCTTCGATTAAGTGTCCTTGTCTTCAAATTATCTGCCGCATTCACACACTTTACGAGATAACCATGCCCAAAAATGTTCGATTATGTTTAAGTAATGGCAAAAGTTCCACGTCTTCTGATTGAATCCAACTTCCAACAACCCCAAGGGGTCGACCACTTTTGGAATCCCTGGACAAGAGTATTATTATTTGAGTATTGTCCTTCAATCTAAATAAATGAACCGGTCCCTAAAACAACGCGATACCTTGGTATCAACACACTAGTAATGCGCGATAGGGTTGTATTAAGTATTGTAGATTGAAAATAGCGCCGTGTAAAAAATTCGGTTTCAACGCAAGGAATGATACGAGTACACTACTCGTACATGGCGCGTGTAGATTGATATCGGTAATCTAATGGAATGTGAGCAAGAACCAATGGAAACATGCCTACCAGAAGCAAAATTGCATTTGGGTTGTACTGTAACATTTAAAATTCAAAACAACCACTTTTAATTTTATTGCAGTAGGACCCCTTTTACGGAAGTGACACAATGGCAAAACAACACGGACAGCCACTTGCTTGTGTAATTGAAGTCAACTACTTTGGCATTTGATTAGGTTAAATAATTTTGCACTTACAAATATACTGTTCTACTGCAGCTAGATCGATGCAAAATTAAAGATGACCTTTGGTTTATACGAATTACCAGAGAATAAGTACAAAAAATGCTATTCTTATATGTTTCTGAACAACAGGGTGAACCTAAGTGAGTGGATAATTTTTGGATTTACATTGATGATTCGAAAGCACAACTTGAGCAACCAGCTCATTGCAAGAGCAATGTTTTCGATGAACAACTTAATGTGAAGCACCATACGCAAGTGCGCCTTCTTTCTGGATGAGAAACGTTTTATTTATTAAAGGTCTGTATAACTACATCAATTTGTATTTATCAAACGAGTGTAGTACTTCAGCGTACTCTATTCACTGTCATTATTTAACTAAGTGTGCAGTGAATTAGAGCACCACACCATAAGAGGCAGTTACTGTACTCGGTAGCCTGGTAGCAAAATGAGTGCACTGTTTTCATTGTCTCCCACGCTTGGGTATTTGAACTGGCTTGATGTGAGCGAATCGGGTGCAATGTTTAATGGAAAAAATGCACTGAGTACACTGAATGAACTGAATAAAATGATTACAAAGTCTAGTTGGTTTCTAGCTTTGAACATGTACAGTACTGTGCAAAACCTAGACAACCATCTGGAGTCAGCACTTCATAGTAAATCTTTTCAACTTACTACCTCACCAAATAAAAAGAAATGAATATGTAATGATGTGTAATAGAGTGTATTTTGAAACTCACAACTTTTTATAAAAGTAATACGAGTAATACTTCAGATTTAAAAAAAAAACCGCAAAAACCAACAAAGTAGCCAAATTGAGCGGTGCAAAACCTAGCAACTTTGTAACACACTGTAAAAAAAAATAGCTAACAGTACTTTTCCAGTCAAGTTACACATGAAATGTTGTAAGCTCTTTGTCTTCGATCTTGAGTGATTGTCATTGATCAGTTTTCTTCTAAGTTAGTCGCATAATTGATATTTTTTAATAATGTCGAGACAAAGTCACTCTTCTTCTCTTAAAGTAAAGATTATTGATGAACTTAAGTCTGGAGATACTCAGGCAACATTAGCTAAACGTTATAATATTAATAAATCGATTATTTCACGTTTAATAAAAAAACATAATGAAACAGGAGTCGCTGAAAGTCAAACCACTGCTCACAAAAAGACATTTAAGGAACAGGTAGTGCAATTAAATTCTTTAAACATAATTCAAACTAAAATCTTTTTTCATATTAGGCTAAATTTTGCAAGAAAATACCAACATTGGTCTCCTGAAAAATTAAAAACAGTTCTTCTCAGCGATGAGTCAAAATTTAATTTAATTAATTCTGATGGGATATATTATGTGAGACGTCGTAAAGGGCAGCGACTCAATCCTAGATTCTGCACACCCACTGTAAAGCATGGTGGGGGTAGTGTGATGGTGTGGACCTGTTTTTCGGCAGGAGGTGAAGGCCGATTCTACGAAATAGACGGAATCATGGACCGATTCAAATATAAATTCATTCTAGAATCGGTAATGCTACAACATGCGGGGTCGGAAATGCCACTTCGTTGGGTGTTTCAACAGGATAACGATCCGAAAAACACATCGAAGTTGGTAAAGGAGTGATTAGCGGATAGTGGAATTCAATTCATTGATTGGCCGGCCCAATCACTCGACTTGAATCCCATCGAAAACTTGTTTGGTATCCTTAAAAGCCGTGTCGCTGGACAACACTTTTCCAAAAGGTCTCACCTATTCCACGCTTTGAAATTTGAGTGGGAAAATATATCCCAGGATACGCTTTCAAAGTTAATTACTTCTATGCCTAGTCGTTGCGCCTCTGTTATTCAAAATAAAAGATATTACAAAAAATATTAAAAAAGTTGCTTAGGTTTTGCACCGCTCAATTTGGTTACTTTGTTGGTTTTTGGTTTTTTTTTAAATGTGAAGTAGTATTACTTTTATAAAAAGTTGTGAATTTCAAAATACACTCTAGTACACATCATTATTCATTTGTTTTTATTTGGCGGGGTAGAAAGTTGAAAAGATTTTTTATGCAGTGTTGACTCCAGATGGTTGATTAAGTTTTGCAGAGTACTGTAGGTGCAATCATCTTATAGTGCAAAAAAGGCAAATAAAATAAATTTATCATGAAGATTTTGATGTTTTGCAGTGGTGGCACTTGCACCAAGTTGAATTGTCGCTTTTGTTTAGAGTTAGTTGCAAAATATTAGTTACGCCAGCAAGTAGTGCTGCTTCCGAATGCGTATTCTCTTCAGCTAGAAACTTAATTTCCGAGAAACGTTCTCTACTTAGATCCGACCCAGTTTTGGTTAACTAAATTATGTTTTTTCACTCGAACATAAACACAATTGAAATTTCTAAGAATTTAGAAGAGCATTTTTTAAAAAAAAAAAGTTAATAAAATAATTGTATAAACAAAATTAATTGCATTTATTTATTTTATTACTAGCAGTCACATGTGGCATCACTAAATTCGTTTTTTGTTGCCTGATTCTATCATCATATCATCGCGGATACTTACTTACGAGTACTTAGGAGGCACTACATTCAGAGGTGGACCTGACCATCAACCAATAGTCCTCTCAAGTTAGCCTGTCCTTTAGCTAACTGCCTCCAGTTTTGGACGGCAAGTTGGTTAAGGTATCTTCCACTTGTGTACGCCACTTTAGGTGAGGTAGCAGCCAGGGATACAAACAAAAAAAAACAAAAACAAATACTTGGCGTGACAGCCCTGTGTGGGCAAAGGCCCACGCACTCATTTGTGTTACTCACGTTATCATTTTTGAACTCCTGAGTGGGGTCTACTATTTATTGCCGATTCGGAACGGCATTCCTGAGAAGATTTTTCATAGGCGGCGGTTTTACTTTCAGACGTATTCCGTTGCAAAAGAACGTGTTGAGTTTAGTTTATTGTGCATAGCAATAGGTGAAGAAGATCATAGTTTCCTAAAATGATGACCTATTATATACAATTATGCAACAAAAACACTTCGGATTTGGTTTTAGAGAATGGGTCTGATTCCTCATCGTTCCCTGATTCAGAAACTGAAGAAACATATCAAAACGATTGGATTCCTGTTGTTCTACCTATTTCCAGAGAAGTTTTTGTTGGACGTTTGGGGGCCCAAGATTTGCAGAGTATATGTGATAACAACAGTCAGGCAAATACCATAAACATTTTTGACTATATAATCAATGATGAGATAATTGATACAATAGTGCATTACACGAATATATGGTATATGCGCAAATTTTGAAAGTAACTCGTCAGAACTAAAAGTTTAGCAGAATTCATCGATGGAAAAATATTGACAGAGCCGAAAGGCGAAAATTTATTGCAGTTATTGTGCTTATTGGAGTTGTAAAACTATTCACTATTGATCATTACTGGAAAACAGATCCGCTATATTATCATTCCTTTTTTCATCACATAAGCATGTCGTATAACATATTTACCACATTACTCAAATACTGGCATTTTTCTGAAATACAACTCTACAATCCGATCCCGTTGTACAAAATCGAACCATTGCGCAAGAAAGTATTTGAAGATGTGAAGAAGTTATTTTTACCCAGTAATACGATAGGCATAGACGAGTCTATGGTCAAGTTTGAGATTCAGAACCTACAATCCAGCTAAATCAAGTCCATATGGAATAAAAATCTTCAAGCTGTGTACTTTGGACAACTATACTTGGTCATATGAGATTTACAGTGGTTCTTCTTCAACTATTGAAGGGTTGGACAAACCTGGCTCAATTGTTGTAAAATTATGCGAATGTTTGTTAGGTTAAGGTAGAATGGTAACTGCTGACAATTATTATAACAATGTGCCCCTCGCAACGTATTTGAAAGATCGTAACACAGATGTATGTGGAACTATGCGAAAAGAATCGAAAGGATCTACCAAAAGAAGTAACCACGGCAAAGCTTCGTAAAGGAGAATGTGTGGCAAGACAAAAAGATAGCTTCATAACTGTGTTGGAATGGCATGATAAGCGTGATTTGCTCATGATTTCCACTTGTCATGGAAACACGAAATAAGGGATGTAGTGGGAAATTTCGAAGAAAAAATGAAACAAGAAATGGTAGTTGCCAAAAAAGGAATAGACGTTGTAGACCAGATAAGTAGTTACCAATCGCCACTTCAGAAAACTCTTACATGGTTTAGAAAGATTGCTGTGGATATTATAACTGGAACTGTCATTGTCAACGCAATGGTGATTTACAGTGAAATAAATCAAAAATAAACTATCCTAAAAACACAGAAAGAGATCATTCGCCATTATCTTCAGAGTCCTAACATGCAAGGGCCAGGTCCTTCGCGGAAAGTGTCAGAATTCCACTTCCTTACAGAAATCGAAAGATGGAAAGCTGATTGGAAAGCGATGTGCATTGTGCTATAAAACTTTAATAGATAATAAGCAACCCGGTGTAAAAGCAAAACAAGCAAACACTGAATGTAAGCTCTGTGCCAAACCATATTGCCTCAACTGCTCCAATTTAGCACACAAAAAGTAAACAAACATTGAAGTATTAATAAAATGTATATAAAAGTAAAAGAAAATTCATTTTCTTTTTTTTGTAATTTTATATTTTGATAATAAAAGTCAAATCACTTAGCTTTTTTCGTTTCAATATAATCTATAAGCTCTTACTCATATGCTCATACCGATTTATTCATTTAACTACTATACGGTCATTTACAAAATTGCAGAAACACTAACTCCTACCATGTATCATATCTGATACATGAACGTGGTGCTCCAGGGCACAATCACGCTTGATGCATCATATATGATACATTGGGGTGTTAATTTCCCTTCCTTGTGTTCGACCTCGAGTTTCTACTTTCACTTTGTGTGTCACATCTCATGCAAATGCGCAAACGACAGACAACACAATAATTGTGCGTGTTTCAAATGTGAGCCACCACGGTCAAGAACAATCGTTTTTGGTAGTTGTTTTTGGATGGGAAAAAGTCTGCTTAAAATGCACGGGGAAGGGTTGTCTGAAAACTCTACCAAGCTTTTTTTTTAAATTGGTAGACATTATGAAAATATTGGAAAATTAAAGAAAGCAAAGTCAGCCGAAAAAAAAATATTTATATTCTCCGTTACGGAGCCCCTAAAACGGTATTCAAGCCGGAAATAGGTATCTAATCTAATTCTCTGTTACTACGCAAATTTTCGCATCGCTATGTTAAGCAAGCAGGAAGTAAAAGACCTTAAGAAAACAGTATTCTTTAAGCACTTTACCACTTTAAACGGAGCAGACAGGGGGGGGGGGGGGGGGGTAATTTTTAAAAATGGTGAAGCAACATTTGTCTATGTAATTACTTTTCGTTATCGTTATCATGTTCTTAAAAATTAATAAAAATTGATTAATAAAGCAATACAGTTTGGGCTATTGGAAGTTTGGATTTATTTCATCTCCATCAAATCAACACTTGCCGATGTGCCTCATATGTGAAAAAGTATTCAGTAACGATGTCATGAAGATAAAGCCTTCAAAAGTGGAGGGCCACTTATCAAGAGTAGATGATGACAAAAAAAGTAAGCCATTGTCCTTCTTTCAAGCACTTAAGGAAAAACAAAACTAGAGAAAAGGCTATCCATAAGATTGATGTTTTCGTCATCATCTATGCAAGACGTCGATGATTTATGAGCGTCGTATAATATATCTTTACTAATAGCGAAGTCGGGGAAACCATACACAATTGGAGAGATGCTTATTTTACAAGCCATTACGGAGATCCTCAACAATATATTGCACAAGCCCGCAAATGATATTATTAAGAGAATTCATTTGAGCAATAACACCGTTCAAAGACGAATAGGCGAGATGGGTCGCGACATGGAAAACATTTTATCCAATTTCTTATAGACCAATAGATTTTCTCTCTAGTTGGACGAGTCTACATTATCCGGCAATGAAGCTCTGTTGTTAGGATATGTTTGATATATTAAAGATGAAAATATATGCCAAGAATTGCTTTTTGCTACTTATTTAGAGACTGATACTAGAGGAGAATCGATTTTTCAGGCCGTGGAACGTTTTTTTTATGGACAAAGCTATTCCATGGAACAACATTGTTTCTGTTGCGACTGATGGTGCATAGATGGTTGGACGTCATCGTGGTTTTATAGCCCACTTAAAGCGACAACTGCCTGAGATACTGGTTATTCACTGCGTGATTCACAAACAACATTTAACATAGTAGCAAAAAATCTGAGTCCTAAATTGCATCAGTCTTTACAATATGTTATAAATGCTGTCAGCAAGATTCGAAGCAGTTTTTTGAACTCTTGGTTATTTGTTCAGCTATCTGGGGAAAACGACGAAGTCTTTACTCTGCACACTGAAGTTCGCTGGCTATGAAGAGGCTCTTGCTTAGCAAGATTTTCAGCTATTTTTGAATCTGTGTTGGAGTTTTTACAAGAAAAAGATTTGAAAGAAAATCTGAACAATTGTAAAATACGAGTAGATATTTATTACTTAACTAATATCTTTGGCAATCAATAATATCGGGCTTTGTGGGTAAACTCATCCTTTATAAACAAAATTTAAGCAGAAAAGAATATTCACAGTTTCCGCATTTGTTAAAATTACCAGAAATGCTTCAAGACGATTTTATTTTATCATATGTCATGCACTTGGATGCATTATACAAGGATTTTACTAAAAGGTTTGAAGATCTCTTAAATTTACAAATTCCTCAATAGATAATAAATCCATACAATATCACAGCCATGGAAGAAGCCAATGGGATAATCCAAGAAGAGTTGATTACCATCAGCACAGACGAGGAGCTTAAGCAGAATTTCAACCACGGCTATCAGAAGTTCCGGTTGCAAAGCAACATTGAAACACAGTATCCTACATTGTGGAACATTGCTGAAAAATGCCTTATCGCTTTTCCATCATCATACCTAGTCGAAAAAGGCTTCAGTGTGGTTACAAACATTTTGACAAAACAAAGGAACCGTTTGAAAATCAACGAACTCGGAGATTTAAGGCTGCAACACACCAATATTGAACCGGATTTAGCTAGATTGGTAGAAAGTCACCAGGTTCATCCATTACACTGAATTTTTTTTTTATTTTTTTATTTTAATGTTTTTTCTCAAAAAATAATTACCTACTTAAGGATTGCTACTTAATTTGTATTAATAGTTATTAATAACACTTGATACTTGCTGAATTTTACCACCTTGATCAATCCCGGAATAACCACCGTGTGGCGCTCCCATTGTTCCGATTTAAGTCCTGTTTTTTTTTTAAGTTAGTAAATCTGTTGTTGACATTCCCTCCAAATTTTAGCGTCATAGCTTGACATTTGCAAAAGTTACGTTGCCAAGAGTACATCTATCTCTGTGTGTTGGCGATTTTTTACAATTTTAGAAATGGATTTAAATTTGCAACAACGAACGAATTAAATTTTGCGTAAAAAACGGATTTAATGGTGCGCGAACGTTGGAAATGTTGGAAAAGTGTTTCGGCAACAATTCTCTAAAGAAAACGGTCGTTTACCAGTGGCACGAGCGGTTCAAAAGTGGTCGTGAGTCAATCGAAGATGATGAACGCGGTGGCAGACCATCAACATCGAAAACTGATGAAAACATTGATGAAGTACTCATAAGAGAAATGTTGGTCAATAACCGCAAATTAAGAGAGATAGCGGAGGACTTGAACATTGCCTATGGATCCGTCCAAGACATTTTGATTAATGATTTGGGTTTCCGCCGTGTACCAGCAAAGTTGGGGCCATAAGACCTCAATTTCATCAAAAGGATCATTACTGGAGACGAGACGTGGGTTTATAAGTACGACACGCAATCCAGACATCAGGCAAGTGAATGGCGTTCATCAAATGAGCAGAAACCAAAAAACCACGTCGTTTCCAGGCAATGCTCACGGTTTCATGGATTACAACGGTGTAGTGCATCATGAATTTTTGCTAGAAGGCCAGAGAGTAAACAAAAAGTATTATTTGAGCATTATGAGACGTTTGCGTGAAGCAATTCGCCGAAAGAGACCAGAATTGTGGGCAGAAAACTCGTGGATTTTGCACCATGATAACGCACCGTCGCACAGTGCCATCATTATTCGTATTTTTTTGACGAAAAATGCAATAAATACCATCCAACAGTCACCGAATTCACCTGGTTTGGCTCCCTGTGACTTCTTTCTGTTCAATCGAGTTAAAAAACCACGGCGGGGAACGCGTTTCAGCAGCCGAGAGGAAGTAATGGAAAAATCGCAGGAACCACTGATGGACATACTGAAAACCGAATATAAAAAATGTTTCGAGGATTAGATCAAACGCTGGCATAAGTGTGTTGCAGTCGATGGGGATTACTTTGAAGGGGACAATATAGATTTAGATGAATAAATTTGTATTTTTGATCAAGGTGCTATGTCGATTTATTTTGTTAAATTATGCCAAGTTTACTCAATTAACCAACAGCAAAGTTTTTAAATTGGTAAGTATTTTGTATCAGTAGGAAAAAAACTAGAGACAGGATTTTAAAAGTAATTTGGATATGGGGGTCTGAGGTTTCAGTTCATTTTGGAAAAGGGGTCTCTTGCCCAAAATAGTTTCGGAATCCCTGCTGTAGTCTCTCCAAAAATGAGTGTTCAACGCTTTGAAAAAAATTCTCCAATTTCGTCCAGCTTACCTTTCCATAGCGCTTTTGTTCACTAGCATACTCGTATTTTAGTTTTTCTATATTCAGCGTCGAACTGTCTAACGCAATAGGTGTTGAATATCGAACAGAATTAAGTATAAAGGAGTAGAACAGAATAGATATCGAGACCTCAAAATTAAGTTTTATTATATTGTAATATGTATATTTATAAGATATAATAAAAATATTTTATACTGCCCTCCGTTCTGCTCTGCATCAGGAACCATTGAGTGACCCTCACCAAAAACGAAATTTACACCCACACCATGCAACAAGTATGCTGACCAGTGGTCAAACAAGTTTCTGCCTCAAAATAATAGTGTGTGCGTAGAAAATCATACCATGGTTAATGCTGGTGGACTCTTTTTGTACTGTAACTGCACAAATATGGTACCATTCTTGTCTGATTATGATGTACAATAATTTGAGTGGGACGATACAGTGACTAACAAGAATTTTTCTGGAAGCGGAATTTGACATTGACATAATTTTCTTTTGAAGGTATCTAATATTTTACGTCCAATATTTGTACTTGGTACCTAGAAAGGCATCAAACGGCTATAGTTTCGCCGATCTTTAGTAAGGTGTCATTTGTTGGGTTAATATTTGTAAGTTACTGACTTACTTTCGTTATTTTGAATTCCAGCTCTACTTTTTTTTCTTATTAAATATATACCTATGTTAGTATATAAAATTTCAGCATCTATTTTCGTTTACGTGATTTTTTAAAATTCTTAAGCTGATAAAGACGTAGCTGAAAGCTTTTTATTCAGGTGCTCTATGTACTCGCAGATTCTGTTTTCTCCGGATATGCACATATATGTTATAATTATCATATAATTTTCCTTGGTATGGCTGAAATTTTTTCGTAGAGTATAAAAACCCAGGAATAAACCGAATTTATATTTGATCCTTGAAAATATGTACAGTGTTGTGCAAAACATACCGGATTTTTATCGAACATTTTTCTTTGGTGAATTTTAGGGAACGGGAAGAACCTAAGTAAAATCTGTTGTCAATTTAAGAAAACTTATTGTATAAGCGTACAAATAAAAAAAAAAATTTTCGCGATATGTTATTTTATACAAAAAAAAAAAGAACTTAACTTAACTCGGTAACGGCCTGTGCAAAACATACCGGATTTTAATTACACTTTATATTTTGTCCAGCAACTGTTGTTTTTTAATACCTCCTTGCATATTTTAGGCATGGACGCCACTAGATTCTCAAAAATCCCTTTTGGAATGTTCTCGCATTGATTCTTTAGTGACGTCATAAGTGTATTTTTGGATGTGTGCATCTTTGACCCTACCCGCCTTTTTAAAATGGCCCACATCAAAATTTTTCTGCGCAAACCACTCCTTAACCAACTTTGATGAATGTTCTGGGTCATTATCATGTTGATAAACCCAACACAGTGGCATTCACTACTCAGCGTATGATAGCATTACAGATTCCAGTGTATCCCTATACTCAAAATGATCCATAATACCACTAATCTCATATATTGGTCCACATTCCGCACCAGAAAAATATCCCTACACCATAATTGAGCCTCCTCCATGCTTCACGGTTGTACGACAATGGCGTGGCTGAAGACGTGTCTCCTTCTTTCGTCTAACATGAATACTTCCATCGGAAGCAATCAAGTTGAACTTACTCTCATCGCTAAAGAATACAGTTTTCCACTTCGTGACTGATCATTCTTGCAAATTCCAGTCTAGGAAACAATTGGCATTAGCAAAGTAATCAAAGACTTAATATAGGAATAAAATGGTAACTTTTTTGTCTATGCTTAGCTGTAAGTAGAGGCTTTTTCGTTGGCCGAAAAGAACAAAAACCAGCTTCACTTAAACGCCTGCGTATGGTGCTTGCTTCAATTAAAAGATTGAGCTCACTAACAATCTTTCTTGAAGGCAAGAAAGTAGCGTTAATAATTATTTTCTTAATTTGCCGATCGGTTCGGAGTGTAGTTTTTCCAGGACTTCCATTCCGAAACTTCTTTATAATGTCACACACTGTCACACACACGCTACCACCTGATTTTTAACCACACCACTGTATTTATGTTTAGCCATTTTATTAGAGAACAAATTGACACCTGACCTTTTAAGTTTTGTTAAGTCTCTAGCTCACTTCAAATGACAGCCAAAACCGCTGTCAGCAATTTAAAGAGCAAGAAAATACGCTACTTTTGTGACTTTTATAGCTTTAAGATTATGAGAATGAAATAAAGTTTAATAAAAAAAAAAAAAAGATATTATGCGTTTATGCATATGCATGCACATATGGTATGTACCCGTATTCGTTCCATGATGCATTTGTGTTTGTTGGAATATCTACTGCAAAAAAATTGTATTACAGCTTTTCAAGTATCAATAAATGATTTCTATTCCGAATATAAAATATGATCATTTTTATTCACGCTACGTATTTTCAAAATCAATTCTAAAATCGAATTTTTTACCTAAAGTGATTTTAAAATTAGTTTCTAATGTAAACAGCCGAACACAAATTTAAAGTATGGTAATGCAATGCCCATTATACCGCATATAAAACTAGTAAGCTCTGTTGGTTTTGAAATCTAACTGAATTGAATTAAAATTTGATTTGCAACAGTTTTATGCTGATGAGTTATAGGTACATATATTTTAATATCAGTATTTCATATACACATATTGACGTAGCCTATACACATTTATCTTTCTGTGAGACTTTTCCTACTTCTGAGCTGATTTTACACAAAAAAAAATGTATTGTTTGGTTTATGTGTTTCTCCATTTCATCTGAAATTGAATTAATTCCAATTTTGTCAACTACATATTTGAAAACGGCATTAAATTTCTCCTTTTTATACATTCTTTTCGCCATATTTCAAACAAATCGCTTTTTTTATACAGAGGTTACTTAAAAAAACGAGGAATTACTTGTAAAGCGCACAAAATCCCAATTTGAAATAAATTGCGAATAACTAATTACTTATTTCTTAATCTATTTTTTTAAATTTGAAAGAGGGTCAAAATTTATGGCGGCTTACAGAAAGTAAAAGTTTATAATTCATTCTACCGTTTTAAGGCTATGCAGGCTAATGAGTTATTTGCAAATGTAGCGACATAAATATAAAGCAGTTTTAATTAAACACATATATACTTACGTGTCTCTTCATTTTCCATTTTACTCTAATGAATTATTAGCAACACAATTCGAGTAACACGCAATTAAATTTGATCGACTAAAACTAACCTCTCAAGCACATTTGTAAAGAAACTTGCATCAATAGACTTTGACGCACAGCTGTGTAACTGTGCTATATTCTTCACGCGTCCTTGTTTTGAAGCATTTTCTACTAAAAAACAACAACAACAAAAGTAAAACGGCACTTGGATTCTTATCATTTTTGCACAGAAAAAGCGGTCATTTGACCTAATGTGCATTGTAAACCACTCGAATACTTTTTCGTCAATAACACTCCTCACAGGTGTAACGAATCGCCATCTTGTATGATTTGCCACTGTATTTGATTGCCATAGTATCATTAAGTAACTTTTTTTCTTTAAAATGTCTGCAGCTTGAGATTTTCTTATTTTAAATTGGCTTGCAATTTCACGCATAGATTTTTTATTTTGGTCAACCGAATTTATTAAATAAATTTTTTGTTTTAAAGTGAACGCTTTACGTTTTGGTAGCATCCTGAAAAAATTTATTCCATCTGCAATCCATGAAATTCATAAACAAACTACCTATGTAAAATTAAGATGAAGACAGAAGAAATAAAATACAACAGCAGAACGTTAGGACTGAAACGATGTGTAAAAATTGCAATCCCATTTTGTACACGAATTAGCCTGTATATTCTCTAGTTTCAGTTTGTTATTGATTTTAGTTCGGTGCGGTTTAAAATATTTATAAAATATGAGTCAAGAGGAACGCCGTAAAAAGATCATTGACAAGTGGCTCGAAAATACTTCGCGTCCAAACCATTTCATCGCAAAAAATTTAAACATAGCACGCAGTACAGAGGATTAAACGATATTTGGAGACGTTGACAGTTAAGCGAAAACAGAAAAGTGGAGCTAAAAGTGGAGCACATGATACAAATTTGGACAGGAAAATAGTGGGTACCATCGAAAAAACCGGACTATTTCATCCAGAGATGTTGCTCGGAAATGTAATACCAACCAAACAATGGTAAAAAGATCTAAAAAACGTAACGGTCTAAAAACACGAAAAAAACAAAAAATACCAGAAGTTACTGAAAATCAAAAAAAAAAAAAGTCATAAAAACACGAGCCCGAAAGCTACTCGTATACGAGTTGATCGGCAACAAGAAAGTGTGCTTGGTTTTGGATGACGAAACTTATGTCAAAGCCGACTTTACTACTCTTCTAGGTGCGCAGTTTTACAACTCGTTTGAAGCTGAGATTCTTCCGCAATCAACAACATCGATTAATAAAATCAGAGTTTTAAAGCAAATAAAAAAAATTTACATGAATCACTTATGAAAATTTTGTTTTTGTTACTTTGAAGTTTCCAAATTTTATTCGTTTCAGTCCTTAGCTGCAGAAATAAAATCCGTTATCCATTTGAGTATGATTGATCGCAAGCGCACCACATACACACTGTGCTATTGCAATTTTGTTGTTTTCTTTATAAAGTCAATTTTTTTGCCTTTAACGTTCGCATAGATACCATGAAAATAAAAAACCTACTGGCAAGTTTTGCTGAAAAAAATTTTGTCCACCTGAGGGAATTAAATTTACCAAATTGCGGCTAATGTCCTTGTCCGCGTCCGGGTAAAGGAGTGTCCTCTAAAGGAATATAAAACGTATGGATTTTCATTTCAAAATCCACGGTCGTGAGAAATTGTCCCCGCAAGGGGATTGTCCGCCTAAGAGAGGTGTCCGTAATAAGAGCTTTCACTGTATACCTACTAGGGGCGTTCAATATATTCTCTGTATCGATATGAAGGAAAATGCGAATTCAATTTAAATTGTTTTTATTTTTCAATATAATCTCCCCTAACATCAATGCATTTGTTACATCTTGAGATAAGCTTTTTTAAACCCTCAAAAAAATAAATTTCCTCTTTCTCTGCAAAATACCCATTTATTGCCGGCTTGAGTCGAAAATCTTTTTCCACGAAAACATTTTTTCAAATCCGGAAACAGGAAATAATCACTAGGGGCAAGGTCTGGACTATAGGGTGGGTGTTGGATTTCTTCGAAACCACAATCTCGCGCAGCAGCCTTGGAAACTCGCGCCGTGTGAACAGGAGCGTTGTCATGAAGAAGCAACACATCCGATGCGAGTTTACCCCGTCTTTTCTTTTTAATTTCCTCCCGCAAATTATGCAAAGTGGAAGCGTAGGATGTGGCGTTGATGGTTTCACCTTTTTTTTTATACTCAATGAGCAAGATTCCCTTTGAGTCCCAAAAAACTGTGGCCATGAGCTTCCCCGCAGACGGAGTGACTTTGAACTTCTTCGGGGGGTCTGTTCCTTTTTTATGCCACTGCATGGACTCTTGTTTGCTTTCAGGGTCATAGTGGTGGGCCCATGTTTCATCCCCAGTAACAATTCGATCCATAACACCGTCCGCGTTCTCACTACACATCTCCAAAAGCTCTCTACAGCATGCGATTCTCACTTTTTTCTGAGGCGCTGTGAGCATTCGTGGCACCCACCTTGCACTGACCTTTGAAAGGTTAAGATGGTCATGAAGAATGGTGTGAATGGTACCAATTGAAAGCTTGGTGATCTCTGCCATCATTTTCACCTTTATTCGGGCATCCTCAAGAACAAGTTTTTCGACTTCTTTGATGCTTTCTCCCGTACAAGCAGTAGCCGGGGCGCCGGAGCGGGGGTCGTCTTCAATGCTCTCTCTGCCTCACTTGAACTCACTTGACCACTTTTGCACAGTTGATAATGAAGGTGCGGAACCCTGGTAAACAGCCACCATCTCTTCATGAATAGTTTTTTGACTTTTTCCTTGCTTAGTGAGAAATTTAATTACAGCGCGATGCTCAATTTTCACCATCATCGTCTCAGTTGCCATTATGATTCTGTTTAACTAGAGATAAAACGCGAATTAATAATCACATTTATATGAAATTTTACATGAACGCACTAAAATAATAGTATTACTTGATAAATAAGTCAATTTATATATACAACCACAGCTTCACCCGGATACCGAGAATATGTTGAACTTCCCACGTATATATGGTATACTCGTATGGATATGCAACTACATACAGTTGTGGCGAACTAATTAAGTACTGGCAACACCATAGCTCCAATAATAAGACAGATGGCAACCAAAATTAAAAGTACCGCTATCTATTCAGTCGTGTCTCTTTTCATATTAAACTGTAACTATCAATGTTATTGCACATTATTTAACAGCTTAAATCGGTTTTTAAGCATATTGGTCGAGTATTCGCTTGGCGATATAATTAAGAAAGTATCACTAAAACAGGTTTGTTTGTAGAATTTCGCTGCTTACGGAAAGAGTTTTTAGTAAACATACTAATTCATTTGAAATTAAAGGGATATTATTAGTTTTTGTTGAGTTTAGAGATATTTTGAGCGTGATTTGGTGAAAAAAAGCTGCACAGCAGGCATGAGGGAAGCCATACTAAAACTTCGCAACATTGAAAGATTGTCCTATAATGATATTACAAAAAAAACTTGATTACTTGAAAACAATGATTTCTAACGCCGTAACATATGTCGAGAAACATCGAATCACCGAAAGCGTAGAAAGACGTAAAAGACCTCCCAAAACACATGAAGCTGAAGATAGGTTGATAGTTCGCACGGCAAAAAATATCCGTTTTTGAGCTCGAACGGCATTCGGAAAATAGTTTTCGGCGAGGACCCAAATGCACTTTCTGCACGCCCCATTAAAGAGCGATCAGCCAGAAAAAAAACATTGCTTTCGCTAAAAAAAACGGGAAGGCTAGGTTAGCTTTTGCAAAGGAATACAAAGATCGGACCATCCCAAAATGGAATAAAATACTTTGGAGTGATGAGACTAAAATAAATAGAATGAGTTCCGATGGTAAACACTATGTTAGACGACCAAAAAATGGAGCATTAAATCCTAAGTACACCACACCACACTCTCAAACATGGAGGATGGAGTATTATGCTATGGGGTTGCATGTCTTTTAAAGGTACCGTACCGTTACACCGAGTGGAAGGTATAATGAACGCTCAAAGCTACATAGGATTAATTCAAACTGTAATGCTGCGCTATACAGAGGCAGATTTGCCAGTAACTTGGAAATTTATGCAGGACAGCGACCCGAAACATACTGCGAGGTCAACGAAAGCATGGTTTCAGAATAATTCTGTGAATGTCATCGATTGCCCGTCATGCAGTCCGGGCCTAAATCCAATCGGAAACCCCTGGTACGAGTTAAAAAAAAAAGATAAAAAGCATACAATTAGCAATAAAAATGAATTCTATGAAATCGTAAAGACATTCCAAGAATGCGATAACACCGAAAAAATGTCAGGACCTAATTTTGTCAATTCCAAGGCGATGTATGGCTGTAATCGCAAACAAAGGATTCCCGACAAAATATTGAGGAAAAACCGCAAAATAAAATGAAAAATTTGCATATTCTCTTTTCGTTCTTAATTAGAGCTAACTTCTTGTTACCAAAACATTTTGAATTAAATTTTATGTTTCCTTTATCTTTTTGCTACTCTTTTTGCTATTGTCTGATTTTAACTGATACATGGTGCAAAAACAAGATGAATAAAAATTTAAATAAAAATGTTCGAAAAACATGATTCCAGTGTATCGTTCTTAATTATTTCGCCACAACTGTACGTCCTTTTTTAATTTTGAATCTAAATTTTTCGTGGCCGCTGGTTGACTGGCCGAAGACAAATTTTTTAAAGAAGAAGTAAAGATACCTATCACTATAATAAATTATCTATAGACATTGATGATGAATATAATACGGAAGCGGTGTGCCATTTATACCATTAAAAACGAAGTTTGATATGTGTATGTCGAATTCCCTCACTAACTGTATGTTTCTAATTTCAGATGAAATTGAATGGAAAACAATTTTTAATTGCTGCTTTACTGGTAGCGATTTTTGCGGTTAACTTAAGTGAAGCTGGTTACTCATCAAGTGAAGATGAACGAGTACTAACAGCATTTCGGCAACGTTTTATGCGCCCAAAAAATCATGCTAAGGTAGTCAGACAATTAGTCCATTCATCGAAATGGGCTTCATTTGGAACAGTCTCAACAGACAAGAAAGTTGAAAACTTCCCTATGGTCAATGTTATATCGATATCAGATAGTCCAGAGGATAGTGCTTCTACGGGAAGAATATATTTTCTTTTAACGGATTTAGACTTTACTGGCAAGGACTGGAAAAAAGAAAATAAGGTAACTGCTCTGTTCTCGAAGGAGCAGGGTGGTAATTGCTCCGAAATTGACGTAGATCCTATGGAGCCAGTATGTCCACGAGCTATGATTAGCGGAAAAGTCCAAGAAGTAAACAAACATTAAATGACGTTCATATGAATTTCGTAATATTCTAAACACTTAAATTTGACTTCTTTTAGATTAAAAAAGAAGATAAGGAATATGAAGTTGGATGGAATGCATTTATAAATCGTCATCCAGCAGCAACAAATTGGATAACAAGTAAGCGATTTTTTTGCACTTATTGAAGTGAGTTTAATTTTGAATTCTTTCCAGGACATAACTTTTACTTATGCGTATTGGATATTGAGCATATTTATGTTTTAGACTGGTATGGTGGTCCAAAGGAAGTGTCTAAAGAAGATTACTATAAAATTGTTTTATAATTATTTTCTTTAGCTTTTATCGTTATATCACAAATTATAATATTTTTTTTTAGTTTGCAACTTGTTGTGATAATATTAAAAATAAAAGTCTGTGGTATTTTTTTACTTAATTAAGAAGGTATATAATTGTGAATTACAATTTAAAATGAATGTTTTCATTTCATAAGACGCACATTTAATGTTCAGAATTTTCAAGACATTTAACAACAATATTCAGAACAACCTAATCATTAAGAATGAATCCTTTTAATCTGATTCTAAATTAAAGTAAGAAACATCACGTTCCTAGTGCACATTTTATAATAAGCGTAGTTGCAGAAGGACGGATTCATTAGATGAGACGCTCCATCCACATCCAAAAGCTTCGGAGTGGAACTGCCGCTAATTGCCTACAGCAATGTATATTATGTACATACGAGGGTTGTCTGAAAAGTTTCCGACCGAAAAATGATGCAAAACATTTTTTCTCAAATTTATTTATTTTTTTTCTACATAGTCTCCTTGTAACTTGTAACACACTTCTCCCAGCGATGCTCCCATCTCTCTAACCCGTCCAAATAGTACTTGGCGTTTTTCTCTGCAAAATAATTGTTCACGAAGGCGATTGCCTCTTCATTTGACGAGAATCTCTGCCCTCCGAGCGCAGTTTTTAGATGAGATGAGGGAACAAAAAGAAGTCGCTTGAGGCTAGATCTAGTGAATAAGGCGGATGGTCAAGCAGTTCAAACCATAATTCATGGATTTTCGCCATGGCAACCGCTGAGGTGTGAGACGGCGCGTTGTCTTGGTGAAACAGGATTTTCTTTTTCTGCAAATGTGGCCGTTTTTCCGCAATTTCTGCCTTCAGCTTAGTAAGTAATGATGCGTAGTTTGCTCCTGTAATGGTTTTTCCTTTCTGAAGATAATCGATTAAGATAACTCCTTTACTATCCCAAAAACAGTCGCCATCACTTTCCCAGCCGAAAAAACAGTTTTTGCTTTTTTTGGAGCCGGCTCCCCTTTGCAGTCCACTGTTTTGACTGAATTTTTGTTTCGGCCGTATAGTAGTGTATCCAAGTTTCATCTACAGTAATTAATCGGCACCATAACTCGGATTAATTGCGCCTAAACTACGCCAACAGAGCGCTGGAAATGTTCATTCGAACACGTTTTTAGTCTAACGTAAGCAAACGCGGCACCCAACGCGCGGACAGCTTTCTCATGCCTAAATCTTGATTTAATATGTAACAAACACGTTCTTTGGACATTTTCATAACCTCTACTATCTCTCTCACTTTAATTCGGCGGTCGTCTAACACCATTTGGTGAACTTTAGTAATGTTATCGTCAGTGGTTGCAGTTTTTGGACGTCCCGAACGTTCATCATTCCACAAGCTCTTACGGCCACGTTTAAATTTAGCTGCCCAAAATTTCACTGTGGTAAATGACGGCGCAAAGTCCCCATACACAGGGTCTAACTCATTTTTGATTTGCGTAGGCGTATTGCCTTTCAAAAACAAAAAAAAAAACACTCACATCGGTAAGTACATACACTCAGCCGGTAAGTTGGCTGAGGTCCTTTTCTATTGCGTGCGACATATAAGATGAGGTCTTCCTTTGTCGTGTTGTCCCTCGGGTATAGATTTGAAAATATTCCGGACAAAAGCATTCGTTCAACATGTATTATCCATCGATGCCGATGCAGCCGATTCAGCTCTTCTGGCGAGGTCATTATCTAATATCTATGTATAGTCGTTAAAGTTCGTTGCTATATCTTCTTCTTCTTTCTTCTTTTTTTTTGGTGTTCATGCAAGGGACTTATTTCTAAGTTGATGTGTAGTCCAAAAAAATAGGGGTTATCTAGAATAATTCTTCGCTTGAATTATGATTGAATCTACGGCGGATCCCAAGTAGGCAAAGTATTTGACCACATCAAAATAATTGTTGCTGTGATTCTGGGCTGTGAGTTTAGCTTAATTCTTTCAAGTATAGTGTTGAAAAAATCTGTCATCTTCTTGAAATCTTTTATTGACATCAAACACCGCAGTGGTGTTATTACCGACTTTTATGGAACAGTGAGTGTTTGCTATTATCATTTTAAACAGACGGATGCTAGGCAGTGATGCCAAACTTGTTATTGATCTACATATACAGTTCGTCTCGAATGAGTATCGATTTGAAGCTCCTAGAGTTTTTTTCCAAAATCTAGTCGATGTTGGACCTACCAGATATTCAAGCACACTGAACCTGTGATTACCGTTTGATATCCGAAATATACCAAATTATTCACACACCAATACAGCCCAAAGACTTAGCTAATATACTCCACTGTGTATTGTTGATTCTACAGGAATTTTTATTTCCACTCATTGAATATAAACTAAACTGGATAGAAAACTCTATTATTATAATCGAGGGTCCCTTTAACATATACATACATTACTTAAGGTGGCGCTACAGTCCGGGGTGGACTTGGGCCTAAACCAACAAGCGTTTCCAGCCAGCTCGATCTTTAGCTAGCTGCCTCCAGTTTTACACGCTAAATTAGCTGAGGTCCCCTTTCACTTGCGTTCGCCATCTGAGCCGCGGATAGATTCAAAGACTTTTCGGAGCGGAGCATTGATATTCATCCGCTCTATACGACCCAGCCATCTCAGTCATTGGGTCTTCACTCTTCTGGCTAAATTAATGTTGCTGTACAGCCCGTATAGTTCGTCGTTGTATATCCTCCTCTATGCAGACGGGACCTAAAATCACCCGAGGAATTTTCCTCTCAAAGCAGCCAAGAGCACCCTCATCCATTTTTGATAAAGTCCATGTCTCTGCGCCATAGAGCAGGACTGGGATCATTAAGGTCTTATATAGGGTGATTTTTGAGCTTCGAGAGAGGACTTCGATAGTCAATTGCCTTCTTAGCGAAAGAAGCAACGATTGACAAGAGTTATTCTCCGTTTGATCTCAGCGTTGGTGTCGTTGTCTTAATTGATAGCGGAGCCCAGGTAGATAAAGTCTTTAACAACTTCAAAGTTATACAATACCTGTCGAGGCTGACATTCTATCTAAGACGTAGGTGTTGTGTGTACTTTCTTGCTGCATACCATATACTTGATATTGCCCCCATTGACCGTTAAGCCCACATTCGGTCTCTTACTCGGTTGGCGTCACTGCCATCACGCTGCTTTCTTCTGATTCTGTCAATATCTTTTTTGAAAAATTGTACCTCTGGTATTGGCGCGTTTTGTACTATTCTTTCTAGAATGATGTTAAAGAATCGCCTCGTCTAAATACTTTTTTAACATAAAAGATCTCGGTGAATTCTTTAGCGACCTTGATGGAGCGGCGTGTATTCTCCACCGTTATCACACACAAATAGGCGATTTTGACGGGGGTGCCAAAACTAGACATTGCTCTGTACAGCTATAGTTGCTGCCATACGCGGCCTTAAAATCAATGAATAAGTCTTGTGTACCGATGCGGAGCTCATGAGTTTTTTCCAAGTCTGCCGTAGTGTGAATATTTGGTCGATGGTTTACTTTCCTGGCCTAAAGCCACACAGATATGGGCCAATCACGTTGTTGACGAATGGCTTCAGGTGTTCACACGATACAACAGATAGGATCTTGTAGGCGACCGACGTTAAGAAGACTGATGGCTCGGTAGTTGGAGCAGTTCAGAGGGTTTCCGTTTTTGAGGATTGGGCAGCAATGCTGAGGTTTCATTCATAGAGCATACTTTCGTCCGATCATATTTTAAAGATGAGTTGGTGTATGCTCTTTACCAAGTCATCGCCTGGCGCTTTGACGAGCTCGGCAGTCAGGCCGTTCACTGCAGCAGCTTTGTTGGACTTTAGATTAGATATGGCTATCTTCACTTCTTCCGGGTCCTGTGAACGACTGCGACTCTACCACTATGTTCCCTTGTTCGTCTCTACAAGCTACGGTTTGAAATTTGTATTTGCAGCATATTTTATTTATTTTGGTAAAACTTCCGAATCTCCTTGCTGGAGTAGCACCTCTCAATTTCCTGGACCGCGAGCTTGTCATGTTCCTTCTTTTTCTTCCTGTGGAGCCGGTGTTTGTCTTTACTCCTCTGCTCGTAGAGCTCGTGAGCAGGTCTAGTCCTTCTATACAGCGCCACTTTGTATGCATCTTGCTTAGCTGCAAGTGCTTGCCGGCACTCGTTATCAACCCAGGGTTTTCCTTGTGGTGGCACATCGGAGGCGGTTACGGGAGAGAGACTGGCGATCTCTTCCGATTGCAGCCGTCCGACGTCAAACTTCCTCACAGTATTAGCTTGTCTTTGCGATGTTCGGCATATCCGCAATCTTACCTTGGTAAATGTTGGTAAATTTTGCCTTCAAACGGATTGTTACGAGGCGCTCGTGCACATGCCGAAAACTCAAGACTTCTTACCTCAGACTACCTCTAACAACGCATCCGTCGATAATATTCGACATGGTAGTTTTTCATCCTGTTTTGGGCCGGCCCATCCCATCGTATTTCTTGGATGGCGGTAATATCTGCTTTGCGGCAGTCCAGGCCTCTAACCTGGAAGACCAGTTTCATTATAATACCCCTAAGACGAGAGCTCGGTTAGACCAAAGCCAAAGCGCTGCCGTTGGTCCATGATTTAGTCTCGGACATTTTTACCGGCCTGAGCTCGGAATAAGTCGGAGTAGACCGGTTAGGGTCTCATTTGTTTTGTTCCGGGGCTTTACTTCAGCGTTGATTCCATCTGGAGAATTCACCCGCTGTCCCGTTTATCATGCTGTTATTTTTGCCTGCTAGTCCGAATGGACGTCGACCAATATCCGATGGTTACAGTAAACGATTTTAATCGTTGAATAATGAAAAAAAACACTTTTTCCACTTTAGAGAGAACAAGTCTCTTTATTGAAGTCAAACTTAAATCTAACAATAATTTGTTCTTATCATCTATTTATAACTTTATTGTAATTGCTGACCTTGCAATTGTGTGGGAAAGTATTCCAGACGGAATACGAATCCCATTCAAATGCATCTAAACAAGTATTCAATTACCGAAGGTTTTTGGATAAGCGCGTGTGCTGACCTAGCAACATCAAATATGATGCATGTAGGATTGAATAGGCGCGTGTGCTGCATCAGCAGGAGTTGGTATGATAACTCCTTCCTCCTTAAAATCCGCGTCTCGCGGGTCAATGTTACGCTTAATAGGTTGAGTGAAAAAGTCATTGATCTTTGGTAATTGAACTTGAATAGGCTTATTCACATTTCTTAATTTATATTTATATATGAGTAGACAAAAACTGACAATTAGTAATAGATATATAATTGAATCGGAAATCATTGACATGTCGGTAATACTTCTAAATTTATCTAGTTTTTTAACATTTCTTAGGTGTAAATCATGCAAAAATTCAAGGTCCAATTTTACATCTTTAATGGTTATGTTTGATTGAATTATTGGGGGCAAAACTTGGAAGGTTCTTATTTCCTGGTCGGTGTACTCGTTGTCGTTAATAGATATGGTCTCGTTGTTAAACTGTACTAGGAATGTTCCGCTTAGTAGCTTGGTTTCGTCACGGTGTCGGAGGGTTCCATTGAAATTTGTTAGAAAAACAGTGTTTCCGGTTAGGAGTTCAATAACAGGTTTCTTATAGATCTGGTTGTCGCAGTCCGCGTTTTTTCCTCTCATTACTCGACTAACACAGTGATCTGAGGAGAGTGCCTGTAGCTGGTTTTCGTTACAGATTATAGCGCTATTAATTTTTGAGCACCAAACGTTGCATCATCCTGAAATTAAACAAAGTTTTTATTGAGAAGTATTTTTACTTTGGGATTTGTGGATCTTTTTTCCAGATTCGGTTACTACCGTAACCTTGTTGTCTTTAAGCACCTTTTCTTTTGTGTACGACGGTAAACGTCGCGGCGTTTAACTGCTGCATAAATAGTTACTCCTGGTTCGTACTTTTTTGGAATGTGTCTTTTACGGTTCTCTCTGCTATTATTCCTTCTTTGATTTCTTTTAATAAGTTCGGCAAGATCTTCGTTAACCTTTGCTTGGAAATCAACAAGGTTTTGATAGTTGATCCGTTGGCTCCTTCCGAAGAAAATATCACTGGGCTTCTTTTGTATCACTGAGTGAATAGTGTTATTATAGCGATCCACTCCAATTTCTATGATTTCTCTCATCGTAAGATCAGGATACTCTTTCCGCAGACACCTAGATATTTCCAGAATTGTAGAATGGATTCTTTCCACCGTCCCATTTACTTCACTTTTTTGGGATGGCGTCAAATAGATTCTAATGCCAAGGGATTTGATATAATTTGAAATTATATTGAAGTTATTATACAATAACTTGGGGCACGGAAAAATAGTGCAGAATTTTAATTATTTTTTTCCTTAAGTAAACAGCCGATTTCTCTTTTATGTGGAAGAATTTTGTGAACTTCGAGAACTTATCTACGCAGGTTATAAACTTTTCCCGGTCAAGCTCGAAGATATCCATATGTAGAATCTCCGTTTGAAAGGTGGGATTGGGAGTTTCCTGGAGCTCAGTTTTCAAAGGATGTCTATCATACTTACTAGTTTTGCATATCTCGCAGGCCCTTGCGACCTGTTTCACGAGCTTATTCATTTTTGGGAAATAATATTTTTCCAGGATTTGTTCCTTGTTTTCCCGTTCGTTGCGATGCGCCCTGTTATGTTCTTCTTGAATAACCTTCATTTTATTCTCTTCATTACGTAGGTCTTCTACTATTCTCTGGGTTATACGGATTTTGAATTTGCTGAAGTTTTCCTTATATACTTCATTCAGGAGATGGATATGGAGTTCTGGTATTTTTATGCCATTGATTATATTAGGATTGAGCTTCTCCTTGAGAGTCCTTGCCAAATTTTCTTTCGTGATATTCTGTAGCCGAATGTAGTGTCTATGGAAAGTCGGATGCGGTTCTTCATGGGCAAATAACTCTCGGCCTTGAGAGATGACTAACTGGTTCCTAAAAACGTTTAACGGCACATCGCGGTGAGGAATCAAGTCTGTGCTGTCTTCTTCAGCACTGTGTATGGTTTGTGAATCTGACGTTAAGGCGTTGGCTTCTGTTTTTAATCGGGATAAGGCATCTGCCACTAAATTTGTTTTTCCAGGCCTATATATGAGTTCATAGTTGTACTCTTCAATCCTGGCCTTCCATCGTTTTAGTTTGGCGTTGTTATTGCGGTTGCTTAAGGTGAAGATAAGCGGTTGGCGATCAGTCAGAATTTTTATTTTACTCGCACCGTATAAATAATTCCTTAGATTGTCGAGTGCCCAAACAATCGCCAGCATTTCTCTCTCGCTGGTGGCATAGCTCTCTTCTGCATTACTTAGCGATCGAGAAATGTACGTTATCGGCCTATCTTTACCCAGCTCTCACTGTGAGAGAACGGCTCCAATGGCTATGTTCGACGCATCCGTGGTAAGGATGAAGGGCTTTTCGAAGTCTGGAAATGTTAAGATTTCTGATGACATCAGGAGTTCTTTAAGATTATTAAATGCCTTTAATTCTGTTGATTCCAATTTGATTTTTATTTTCCTGGATTGACTGGCCTTGACTTGAGCTCTTTCGCCTCTCGTAAGTTTGTTAAAGTCTTTGCTATTCTCTCAGTCTTTTATAAACCCTCTATAATACGAGGTGAGGCCCAAGTTCCTTTAGGTTCTCAGGTGGCTTTATTTTCCGAATCGCCTCTACCTTCTTTGGGTCTGGTCTTATACCCTTTGTTGTAACGAGATACCCTAAAAATTCCGTTTCCTGTTTCAAAAACTGTGTCTTGTTGAGGTTCACCTTAAGATTCGCTCTCTCCAATGCGGTTAAGATAGTTTCTATGTTTTCTAGATGTTCTTTTTCGCTTCTACCGAATATGGTGATGTCATCAATGTATACGTAGCATATTTTCCCTATATATGCCTTTAATACATCATCTATTGTCCTCTGGAAAATGGACGGGGCGTTTTTCAGCCCGAAGGGAAGCCTTGTATATTCAAATTTTCCGCTCATTGTCGAGAACGCGGTTTTGGGAATATCTGTCTAATTCATTTTAATTTGATGGAATCCTGACGTAAGATCCAAGGTTGTGAAGAATTGAGATTTTCCTAGGCTGGCTATTGTATTGTTGATATCGGGTATGGGGTATGTGTCAGAAATAGTCACGGCGTTAAGTCTTTTGAAGTCTATTACAAGTCGATATTTTTTTTCCCCTGTGCCATCCGATTTTTTCGGCACTATCCACAGTGGGGAATTATATGGACTATTCGAGGGTCGTATAATTCCGTCCTCTAAAAGCTTCTGTATCTGGGTGTCGACTTCCTGCCTTAGATGTACCGGGTAGGGATACGATTTAGTATATATAGGTTCTTCCGTTCTAGTTCTTATCTCTGCTCTAATGTTGGTGTCGATTAATTGTTCGTCGCTTATTTGTCCGAAGACTCCCTGGTGTCTGTTAATAATGTCTTGAAGATGTTGCTTTGTTTCCATGGCAAGATGGTTATGTTTTAACCCTATATTGTTTACCTGGGCTGACTTTTTCTCCTCCAGCGGTATCTTTATTCCTGGTTTTATTATTAAGACGTTGTTCTTTCTGCCTATGATGGCTTCCATCTGCTTGAGGGTGTCATCACCAATGATACCGTCGAATATTCTAAGTCCTGGAAGAACGAAAAAGTCTATGACAGTTTTATTTCCGACACTTTCAAAAAACTTCCCGCTAATTTTTTTGTCGATACGGATTTCGCCTCCGGCTGATTGGATGATAAAGGGTGTTTGAGCCAAACGTGCGTTGGTCGCTAGTTCTGGTTTCACAAAGTTTTTATTTGCGCCCGTATCTACCAGAAACTTTAGGGTGCGACCGGCTTTAGTGACATACCTTACGTATGGTATGCTAGACAGGCGTCTATCATAAAATTTAATTCATTAGGCTCCGTCTCTGGTTCCTCTGGTTGAGGTTCATGGTGATCTTCCTGGGTAAGCTCTTGCTCTAGGTTTTCGAGATATTCTTCTTCTTCCTGAGTTTGAATATTAAACAACCTTTGCTTTTTCTGAGGATGGTAATTATCTGAGTTGTTTCGGGATTGTTCGTTATGCATCTGTTGATAATGACCGAGCTGCGCCGGTATAGCAGGTCTGTTCATATAGTTAGCTTGTCGAGTCTGGACAGAAGTTTCCATAGGAACTGGGGGTTTAGGCTGAGTCGGTCTTGGAGGAGGAATATCGGCCCTTTGCGGCCTCGGTTGTTGGGGTTGTTGGGGTTGGTTCGTGCGATGTTGGTTGTGATGGATGTTGTAGGCCATGTTCCTTTGTTGTGGCGTTAATGTTCCCTGAGGAGGTTTGGATTGTCCATTTCTGGTTCGGGATAGGATCTGGTTTACCGGAGTGGTTATGGTGTTATTACTGATTTTTGGGTGTATTGCCATACTCCTATAGTTTAGGTTCTGGATTTCTAAGCACGAAGCATAAGCTTCCGGAAGAGTAAGCGGTTTTGGATAAATAAATTTTTGATAGTTCCCCATTTAGTCCTCTGATGAACACATCAAGAGCCCGATTCCTGTAATTATCTACAAGAGCTCGAATGGTTTCAGGACTGTAATGCTCCGTTTTTATTTTATTTATGATCAAAGAGAATTGATGATTTACCGAAGCGTAAAATTCATCAATATTTGAATTGCCCTGGGATAAGGTGTTGAGTTGATGCTCAAGGGTGCGGATGTCTCTTTTATCCGCATAGTGCAAGGATAGACATTTCTTGATCGAAGCCCAATCGTCATCGAATATATTGTATGAGATTAGGGCGGCGTCAGCCCCACCTCTAATTTTTTGCCTGACACTCTGCAGTATGGCTCTACAGAGGGGTTTTTCTTTTACGATCTCATAGTCCTTTAATATATTTTCCACGTTATGGATCCAAGAGATATATTGGACTGGATTGCCATCGAATGTCTGGAGGTCCTTGACTCCATCGGGTAATCTACTGATCTCCTTCAGATCTTGTTCACTTCTCGGAATTACAGGTGTTGTTGGGTTTGGGTTAGATGATGCATTACCAAATTCTACTGACCTAAGCTTTTGTTCTATTTCCCTAATTTTTTCAATTTGCGCATTCACTGCACCAGTGAGATGGACAACGGCTCTTTGAAGTTCTTCCATTTTGCGAAATAATAATTGTTTATGTTTTTGTAGTTATGAAATTAAGTTCGTTAGGTATGAGAGAAATTTAGAATATAATTTTGTTTGTGTGACAGTATGCTATGTACCCGAAATTATATTATTATATCAATAATGTCTTTGAAAATAATATATATGCTAGATGATAATAATTTGATAATTTAAAACTATGGAATTGAATTTTTGCAGTTACGACTAGTTACGACAATTTAAAATATGTTCACAAAAAATAATTGCTTTTTCCGTTTCTTTATTAGATTTCTTTAGGTTCTTAAGGTTTTGAGATTCAAGTAATTGACTCACTAAGAATTACTACAACTTAAAATATGTTCACAAAAAATAATTGCTTTTTCCGTTTCTTTATTAGATTTCTTTAGGTTCTTAAGGTTTTGAGATTCAAGTAATTGACTTACTAAGAATTACTACAACTTAAAATATGTTCACAAAAAATAATTGCTTTTTCCGTTTCTTTATTAGATTTCTTTAGGTTCTTAAGGTTTTGAGATTCAAGTAATTGACTCACTAAGAATTACTACAACTTAAAATATGTTCACAAAAAATAATTGCTTTTTCCGTTTCTTTATTAGATTTCTTTAGGTTCTTAAGGTTTTGAGATTCAAGTAATTGACTTACTAAGAATTACTACAACTTAAAATATGTTCACAAAAAATAATTGCTTTTTCCGTTTCTTTATTAGATTTCTTTAGGTTCTTAAGGTTTTGAGATTCAAGTAATTGACTTACTAAGAATTACTACAACTTAAAATATATTCACAAAAATTAATTGCTTTTTCTGTTTCTTTATTAAATTTCTTTAGGTTCTTAAGTTTATAAGGTTTTGAGATTCAAGTAATTGACTTACATTAAGATTATGATATATATCATGTCTCTTCTGGGTAGGTTGGGATGCTGGAGAGTTGGTGAATGTTGACAAAAGATGAGTTCTTCCTTATTGACTCTTTCGTAGAGGTCTTCTGTTGAAAGTCGCCCTTGGTGGTTCACTCAAATTTTATACAATGCACTTCGGAAGGGGTGTATTGTTCCTTTTTGGCTTATTTCGTAGAGGTCTTGGCTCTATTGTAATAGCCTACTGCGGTACACTTTCACTATCACATAGCGCGTGAGTTCACTTTTAAACAACTCTTTTACTCGCGTATAGTTTTACATTCGCGATGTCTTGTCCCTGCTCGGACGCCAGTAAACGATTTTAATCGTTGAATAATGAAAAAAAAACACTTTTTCCACTTTAGAGAGAACAAGTCTCTTTATTGAAGTCAAACTTAAATCTAACAATAATTTGTTCTTATCATCTATTTATAACTTTATTGTAATTGCTGACCCTGCAATTGTGTGGGAAAGTATTCCAGATGGAATACGAATCCCATTCAAATGCATCTAAACAAGTATTCAATTACCGAAGGTTTTTGGATAAGTGCGTGTGCTGACCTAGCAACATCAAATATGATGCATGTAGGATTGAATAGGCGCGTGTGCTGCATCAGCAGGAGTTGGTATGATAACTTTACCACTCGAATAGAACAGGTTACCAACAGCAACAGCAACTTAGACCCAATTTCTAAATTCGATGTCGCTTTCCAATGGAGACAACTTTTTTACAGACGTATTTCAGTTTTCCCAAATGTAAAATATTGATATAATGCTATGGCAATGTAAACGAAAACATTTTTTGTTTGGTTGTGATTGTCAAACAAGTGAACCAAAAATTAATTCAGCTAAATAAAATGTTTTTTCTCTGTCGAATCATCACTCAGCCAAAGAACTGCCCCATTGTACTGCACTCCTTGTATGTTCCCCTCACTGGAATTTCTCAGTTTGTCGTAGATACGAGTAAGTATTGTAGATGAGTAACAGCTTCAGTAATGAAGTGCCTACAGTACCAGTATCCACCACATCAGCGCCGAGTACCTCCAGGTCGATGCGAGCGTAGACCGAAGCTCATAGACAAGCGTCACAGGTTATTGTGCGACTTATGCTTAGCACACTTGGGAGGCGTAATACCCCGTCACGTCGCTAATAAGTAGTCTATAGTCTTTCTTACCGATGGAAACGAGAAAAGTCGCTGACCTCATAGTGGTGTCGGGAAGCATTCATTTGGTGTGCCGGTATCCTGAAAAGTCGTGCTGTCTACAGTTAAAGGCCGAGATCGCAGGAATTCCTAACCAAAATTCGGATACTAAGAAACTCTTCTGTAAACCTTGCCTTGAATTAGCTTGACTGTCGAGAGGGGGTTCTACTAGACTTTAAGCACAGCTACAGACTCAGATTCGTACGCCCTTCTATCATTCTCATCATCAGGATTGCGTATATCTCCGCTGGAAAGACAGACGCAAGTTTTTATAACGAGAAGTAAAATCTAACGTTTTACTGACTCCTGAAAGACACCAGAGCCACATCCTAGATCGATTTTCGAGCCATCGATGAAGACCCGACTTCGTTGCTTTCTTGGTTTAGATTCTGGTCGATCGAAAGCATCCCTCGAGTTCTGGTATGATTGCATATGGACATGCCGTCTGTCCATAAAACCAGAATGAAATGACAATCGGCTTGCAAGGTCATCAAAACTTCAATGCGTGTTGCACCAAAAAACATTTATTTTTAAGCTTCTCTTTAAGCTTTAAGCCAATGATATGAACATCAAGGAGAGGCAAATTTATCAGTGTGTTTAGAGCAGAGTCCGACGTTTTTAGATTTTGGTAGAAACAGCTGTGACGTATTTTCGTTCCACTAGACAAGCGACGCATGGGATGAAACTGATTATCATTCGCGCCTCCAAGCCGCGTGTCTTGCCGAAGGCTCCTTTACACTGGCAGAAAGCCGACATCGCCTCTGAGGTTTTCGACTTGACATGTTCACTCCAAAGAATTTCGTTATTCAAGATGACAATCGATGAATGAGTGGGATGAGTATCTGGGTGGGTGGCCGTGGCTTAAGTGGTAGTGTTAGTGTGTTGGCTTCCCAGCAAACAATGTAAGCAATATATAAGACTTATTGCAATGGAATACATGCCTTAGTATGTAAGGCTTATTTATCATAAGGAATCCTGATCGCATGCAGTATTCCTTATTTTATTTCTTATTTCAACATTGCCATGTCATTGGTCATAAGGCATAAACTTTATTTGCCTTATTTTATGCGTTATTATAAGGCATAAAATAAGCTTTAGATACCTGATGTACGCCTTGTTTTAAGGCTTATTATAGGAGCTAGCTCCCTTTTGTAAATTTTATTATAAGGCTTATATAAAGCTTTATATACCTTATATAGAGCTCATTATAATGAATCATAATTCTAATAAAAATAAGAAAAACATACTCAATATATACAAATACATAGGTATTTAATTAAAAGATACTTTATTGAAAAAAAATGTTTGTTCAAAAAAAACCTATTTATTTTATTGTTTTTAATTTCCGCTGAAATTTCCTTTGGTCGAGTTTATTTTTGCCCCTCTTGATAGCATCTTTTATGTCCGACTCGTATTCCCCGTAAGACTTGTAGGCATTATGAACGGAACCTGAATGGAGTAACAAGACATTATAAAAAGTCTTTTTTTTTGCAGCTTAACTAAAATAAAATAATGAATTTACCATAAGGAGTCGATTCGAAAAATGTATAATTTTTGATAGCTCTCATCTTTTTTCGTGCGTTCCAATTTATTTCGGACAGGAAGTCATCTGATACCAAGACGCTAAAGCTTTTCCCTACTTTTCCCCTAATTTTGGATGAAAGCCATATTTTCTGTAAATTTAAAATGGTTTTAAAACGAAATGTATCATTGAGCTTACGAGATCTGCTTCAAATTGATCAGATTTTATTTTGTTGGCTGTCTCCACTTCCTTGCTTTCTTCCATCGGGACAACGGACATCCTCTCCTTAATTTGATTTACAAGCCGCTTATAGTGGCGTTTCGAAAAAAAAGGCAGTGGCGGCCATAATTGTCTTTATTAATTCCTTTGACTTCACTTTAAAAAGTTTATTCAAATATTACTTTAATTCACTTTACTTATTGCTTAAAAAGTTTCTTCACTTTTAACAGCTTTAAAATACTGAACTGCCAGTCAAGGTTCCTCAGCCAAACCGATACGAAATAAAGAATAAACTCAGAAGAAAACAGTTATGTCGACATAATTCTGTTTTCTTCTACAGCTGCGTGCCATGCACAAACGATTCTTAACATTATAATATGCTTTATTATAAGGCTTAAATAAGTCTTAAGAAACGAAACCCTTATTTGCATCTAAAAATAAGGCATACATAAGAAAATATCTTATGATCATATTTATACCTAACAATCTGGTTTTTCTAGGACTTATTTTAAGGTTTTATATAGTTTTACAGTAAGGGCTTAATTTTTTGTTTCCCTTTTCTTTCCCTTATATCTTATAAATTTGACCACGAATTTTGCTGGGCAGTTTTGATTTGAAAATCTTTATCCAATGAGGGATATAATATACTATCAAAATCCAATAAAGAATAGTGTTTGTGATCATAGCAGGAAATGCAACGGCCAGCTAAAGTTGTTAAGGAAGCTGTCCGCTACATATTTCGTATTGCCTAATGGTATTCTAAGAAATTCTTTCTCTAATCGTGTGGCCAGTGTACGAGAAATCAGCTGATATGACACTGTGTTCTAACGAGCCAAAAGGGGAAGAGAAGTTAAAAATAAGTCTAATATGTTGATAGTAAGACAGTATGACACAGCGTCCTTCGGGTGTTGTCTGTCCAGAATGACGAAGAAATTATATCAGAATGAAGATACTTGTAAAGGGTGTTTTTTTTAAAACGTTTAAACTTTTTTGTTTAAATAAAATACAGAAATTAACTTGATGACAAATTATTAAATTCTTTAGAAAGAGTATTTCACGTGGTTTAATATTTATAAATAGCTTTGTGCATGTGTCTACAACGGCTGCCTCGTGTACAAAGCTCATTCCAGAGGTCCAATTTTCGACCTCGACGTATTACTCGAACAATGTTTTGGTTAGTGTTAGCGACTTGGCGTAGCCCACAGCAAATAAGCCAATGGCGTCAAATCGCATGATCTTGGTGGCCAACTAACGGGTTCACTTCTAAAATGATTGAAATGATTCAACACAAGCTTTAACAGCCGCGATATTTTCCTCCGAACCCACTGTTTTTGTCCTTATTGGGACGTGAGTATCCAATGGAGTGAATTGGGTTCGAAATTATTCAAGAATTCGATAGAGGGCTTATCATGTCTACCGTAAATTCCACGAAGTGCTTTTTCAGTTTCGCGAACACAGCTTCAATTTTAGAACTGAGTTTTAACCATCTGCAATCTTTGTTGTGGCGTCAAATTTCCATGATTATGTATGCATCTACCTACCCTGAGCGAGTTTCGAATTTTCCCCCGTACAGCTCATCAAGAATTTTCCTTCTGCTGATCGTTGGCTTATTTTTTATTTACACCTTTTTGCACTCTCACTTTCTCAATTCACGCTCAAAAACAAAGTGAATAAATTTATTCAACTGTGTACAGAGTATCTGTAAAAAAAAACTCGCATTCACGCTTGCGGAATTGGGCCCGTTTTGAAGTGCTGTTTCTGTGAGTATAGGAACAAAAGGATTAAAAAATACAACTAATCAAAGAGCTCAATGTGCGGAAGAAACTTTGCATCTTTGATTAAAATCATATGGCGTAATCATTTTTCTTTTATTTTATAATAATTGAAACCAACGTTTTAATAGGTTAAGTATTGCTGTTGTTTTGGCGATCTGTTTCATATCATGTCAACGCTATTAAAAACGTCTGTTTTTGAAGTTGTTGCTGCTGTCCTTATTTTATTCTATCATTATGTTTCTGTTTTATTATCTGTTCATGTTTTTCCGTTAAAAGGAGAATGACATCATTTCTGTCTTGGATGTCGTTAAATTTTAAAATGAATGATGACAACACGTTTGCGGTATTGTATACGATCCTTATCCCAGTAGTACTTTGACAATGTGAGGAGGCAAAGAGTAAGCAAGGAACCATACGAATTATGTAGCGACGTTCGTTTTGGTCAGAAGAGTCGTCGACTTACGGGATATGAATAAAGACGTATGATTTGGTCTAAAGGGTCCGAATTTATAGCCTTAGAACGAATTGTGCGAATGATTGCTAACTTTCCGCCCATCTGAATCGTCGAATTTAAGCATAATTTCTTAATCCATTTTAAAATAAGTTTGAGGAAAAAGTGCAGACAAACAACTCTAGCAAAGTCACATACCTTTTCGTGAAATGGGGGCATTAATCTCTCTTTTGACATTTTACAGATGACATTTTCGCAGTGACAGCTTACGATTCTGCAATTGGGGACTGTCGCCTGTTTTCAGTTGCATGTGGATTTCGTTTTTTTTTATGTTCTCAAAATTTGTTAATAATAATTGACAAGACTATTTTTTATTGATGGAAGGTGTATTTTTGTAACTTTTCCTCTTTGAAAATAACGAACAATAAACGTAATAATGTCGGGAGTAAAATGTAAAAATTGTGGGTCGACAGACATTGAAGTTGACAGTGCTCGTGGAGATGCGGTCTGCACAAATTGTGGCTCTGTCCTGGAGGATAATTTAATCGTATCTGAGGTACAATTTGAAGAAGTTGGCCATGGCTCCGCGGCTATGGTTGGGCAGTTTGTTTCTGCCGATTCAACAGGCGGTGCAACAAATTATGGTTACGGGAAATTTCAAGTAGGATCGGGAAACGAATCCCGTGAGGTTACAATTAAAAAGGCTAAAAAGGAGATCACTCATTTGTGTCATCAACTCCAGTTAAATCAGCACTACATCGATACATCGTTGAACTTTTTTCGAATGGCTTTGATGCGACATTTAACTCGAGGACGAAAAAGTACACACATTTATGCAGCGTGTGTCTACATTACCTGCCGCACAGAAGGAACTTCACGTAAGTTTCAATGGGTTTTGCGTTTTTTGGAAGACATAATGCTAACATAAATACTTTGTATTTAGATCTTTTGGTCGATATAAGCGATGTGCAGCAAATATGCTCATATGAACTGGGGAGAACTTATTTAAAGTTGTCAAATGCCCTTTGCATTAACATTCCTTCAGTCGGTGAGTGCTTATCAAATGTTTTATTCGTTTCTTAAGTTTGTTTTTAGGGGGTGTTGTTTTTTTTTTTTTTTGTGTACTTTTTACGTTTATCATAATGTTAAAGTGTAAGCGGAGCGATGCTGTTGTGGTGCGGATGAACAGTGTTCGATCGTTAAAACTTAAGTGTCCAAGTTCAAATCCGAGAAAAAATATGGCGTTTTAGTCTTTTTTTTTTCTTTTTTAAACCGGATTAAATGTATATTTAAATGGTATTTATGGGAATATATTTTCCTGTAGGATAAAACTGTGGTCCTTACCATTACTGATGGAAGATTCCATTTTCCTAAAGCATATCACGTTATCAGTAAGTATTCCAACTAAACTACAGAAGTATTGGCCAGGTGTATAGTGTTTTCTTTTTTAGAGGTTTAGACTTTTAAATTAAATGAAACACACAAAAAGTCTATTAATGGCCCTGGCTTTGTTGGAAAGATAATTTTAAAAGAGGATCAGAGCAATCTATTCACCGAATGTATGTTACGACTCACACATATGCAGCGGCTTCAATTCTTGGAGCTGGATCTTGTAAATTTTTAAACCAAGATCTTTCCGCAAAATTTCCCATTAAGTGAGTGGACGAATCACTAATTTTTGTGCACAATAGCGAATCGACTGATTCGCGTCCTTCGTAATACTACACACCTCACTTTGCACTTTGCAATGTCGCTCCGGATGCGTATTATTAATTAGAATGCACTTTTCTGACCAGGTCAATGTCACTGTGTAGCTCGTAGATATTGTTGTTAAACCTTCTCCTCCAAGCCCCGTCAATGAAAACGGGGCTAAAATTGCTTTCGAAAAGGAATATCTTCACCCGATTTCTTCGTTTGGTTTCGCATGAGACGTCATTATCAAATCTAATAGCGGAACCGAGGTATACAAAGTCCCTGACTGTCTCAAAGTTATAGTTGTATATTGTGACGTTCGTCGATGTAGTATGCCCCCCTGTTCTAATACTTGCAAACTCTCCAGCGACAAATCATTGAGTTCTGGCAATGTCATCAACGAATTCAATTAATTGTAAAAACTTTTGGGAAATTGTATCTCTGGTGTAGACTTGCGTTTTTTGCACATTTTTCTTAAGTATGTTGTTGAAAAGGTTACATGACCGCGTGCCACCTTGCCTAGATCCTTTTTTGAGATCTAAGGTTTAAGATCTCGGAAAGATTATTTCCTGCCTTTATGGTACAGTGAGTGTTCTTCATCGTCAACCAGCTCAATTTGACGAGTTTGGCAGGGTTTCCAAGGCTAGATACGGCTCTGTATAGCTCGTCTTATATGTAGATGCTTTTATGTGCAGTTTTAAAAATCCACAAAGAGGTAGTGCATATCAATTTGAACTCCTTTGGTTTTTTCGAGGTTTTATCATAGTATAAATTGTTGGTCGATTGTGAACTTACAGGGCCTAAACCCGCACTGATAGGAGCTAATCAGATCGTCCACATAAGCTGCAGATAAGATTTTATATGCGATATTAATGAGAATGATGTGCAATTTTTTTTGTTAAACTTTTCAGGCACACTATCTGCCAATTTCTGAATATTGTGTACGGCGAACATTTTCTTATTTTAGCACAATTGATAACCTTTTGCAAATTGCTTTATGCAAACGTTTCATAATGCCTACATAACACTGTTTATTGACATTCTGGATTTCAGGAAGAAGTTTATGATGCACAACACTATTGTAATCTATGATTACGGTGAGCATCGCCTCATAGACCCACATCTCGTCACCAGTAATGATATGTTCGATGAATATTTGGTCGAAATCAGCCTTGGAAAGCATATGTTTTGCAATATTCATCCGTTGCTTTTTTTTGCAGGAAATTACAATCCTTCGGCACATGCTCTGTAGCGACATGTCTAAAGCCCAATTGACTGGTTAAAATGCTTTGAACGGATTTAATCCGGTTTACGACCAGTAAATGTAGTAGTTTTTGATGTCGATAGTCTGTCAAAACCGCAGACATCGAGGACGGCTTCACGACCACTTACTTCTGAAGTGTGCGTACCAATGGTAAATAACTTTCGCAACAGTTTTTGCGCCGTTAATTTTTATCACAAAAGTTAATGAAAATTCGTTGCTCAGTTTTTGTAACTATTTTAAAAATCGCCGTAAAGAAAAAAATCGAAATAAATACCTTTCACATACATAATATGTCATGCTATGATGCTAAAATAATCTGGGAATGTTGTGCGAACATAGAAAAAAAAACCTAATCGATCGCTATAAGGACTGAAACGAAAAAAATTTGGAAATTTCAAAGTAAAAAAAAAAATATTTTCATAATTCATGTACATTTTTTTTTATTTGCTTTAAAACTCCGTTTTTATTAAATTCATTCACAATTACAAAAAATAAAAAAAATTATTTGGGTTCCCATTCTTTCCTCAACTTCTTTCGAATGTCCTTCATAAGGTTGGTGACAGTTACATCCGTGATCTTTTTGGACGCTCTTTTCCATTTAGCACTAAAATCTTTTACGTCCTTTGCACACTGGTCACTTTTCCTCAATCTAGCTTTGACCAAAGCCCAATACCCTTCAATGGGACGGCACTGTGGAACATTGGGTGGATTCATGTCTCTTGGGACAAAGTCGACATTTTTAGCAACAACGTCGCATGAGCATAGTGAGCTGAAGCTAAATCTGGTCAAAATAAAGTTGTTTAAGAAAGGAATCAACCGTTTTTTAGGCACTCGGTTAATGTACACTTCTCCGTTAATTGTTCCCGTTGTAATAAACGATGAGCTTCTGTGTCCACATTGGCAAATGGCCTGCCAAACGAGATATTTTGAGTTGTAAAACTGCGCACCTAGAAGAGTAGTAAAGTCGGCTTTGACATAAGTTTCGTCATCCAAAACCAAGCACGCTTTCTTGTTGCCGATCAACTCGTATAGCTTTCGGGCTTGTGTTTTTATGACTTTGCTTTTCAGTAACTTTTGGTATTTTTTGTTTTTTTTCGTGTTTTTAGACTGTTGCGTTTTTTAGATCTTTGCACCTTTGTTTGGCTGGTATTACATTTCCGAGCAACATCTCTGGATGACATAGTCCGGTTTTTTACGATGGTACCCACTATTTTCCTGTCCAAATTTGTATCATGTGCTCCACTTTTCTGTTTTCGCTTAACTGTCAACGTCTCCAAATATCGTTTAATAACAGAATCCACTGTACTGCGTGATATGTTTAAATTTTTTGCGATGAAATGGTTTGGACGCGAAGTATTTTCGAGCCATTTGTCGATGATCTTTTTACGGCGTTCCTCTTGACTCATATTTTATAAATATTTTAAACCGCACCGAACTATGTTAAAATCAATAACAAACTGGAACTAGAGAATATACAGGCTAATTTGGGCACAAAATGGGATTGCAATTTTTACGCATTGGAAGTATAGCCCGTATTAAAATTTACAGATTTTATTCGTTTCAGTCCTTACGTTGATTTTTTTTTGAACAAGGCGGTATAACCTCTCAACTCTCTCAAAAAACAACTTTTTTCCAGCGACGTTATAAAAAATGTTTATTTCAGTTTTGTTTTATAAAGGAAAGTAAATGTATATATGTATATGTACATTTTAATTACAATGAAAACCGACCGCTTTAAAATTAATTGTTTGTCCATGTTGACGTTCTCTTTTCGACTGACTTTGTCGGTGCCAATATCGAATGTTGTTTTCCCGCTACAAAACGGCACTGCCTGCAACATCACGCTATTTACTACAGGGTGAGTAAACCAAAATGAACTAAGAAATTATAATTCTTAAAATAAATCTACTACGGCGGTAATACTCTCTGTTTTCTGTGTAGAAAAAACACGTATTTTGAAGAATCCAGTGAGTGTTCCAGACACTAAAATCTTTATTAACAATTAGTAGAAGAAAAATACAACACGAGTATGTAATTATAAATGTTTTCTTACAATTGTGCTTGGGCGCCACCTACTCTCTCATAAGTTCCAAAAGAAAAGAAAAGGTAAAATGAATTTCTACGAGTAATTGACGTCTGTCCTTTTTTTTTTTTAATAGCTCGGGGCACCCCTTGATTAAGGCATCCTGAAATTTTTGCACAACGCGCGGGCAAAAGAATATTAGGGTGGAAAGAAAGGTAGGTTTTAAATGGCTGAATGTTATAATGACTAGGAAATAGAGAGCTCGGCAGGGCATTTCACAAGCGAGTTTTTCGGCTCAGGAACGAATCACAATAATTCAGAGTACGTCCGAAAGTGGGCTTGATGGTATACTGATGAGCATTCGAAGCAAGACGAGTGTTACGGCGGATGGTTTGAAGGGGTGGAATGCTACTGCCGATTTCTATTGAGCATTGGTGGTGGAAATAGCGATGTTTAAGAGCTAGGGACCAAGCTAGTGATGGAGGCGAACTTGTATGAGACGAGGTGTGCTCAGGTGGAAATCAAAAAGGGAGAGGTTTGAGTTGACCTTTCGGAGCATTCGGGAGATTGGTTCGTTGGAGCCATAAGAGGTGCGGTGGACCGGTAGATAGAAGAGACGAGGAGAACGTAGATTGCGGGGGCTAGTATTGAAGGAAATGGAGTTCAAAATGGATGCGCAGTTGATGGAACCTGAGAGAAGTCGATGGATGAAAAGAATGCCAGCAGTAGTCAGGGAGGTAAGATTAAAGGGGCGTTCCACGGCAGACCACGGAGAGCAAATCGGAGGAATCGACGTTGAATACCCTCTATTCGGGAAGCATGAATCCGGTGAAAGGGGGACCAAGCTTGACTGGCATACTCAAGCAGGGGGCTAACAAAGGTAACATAGAGAGATCTGGTTACATACGGGTTAGAAAATTCCTTGAACCACAGTTTAATGAAGCCAAGTGATGAGTTGGCTTTGAGGATCATCTTATCGACATGCGAACGGAAATTAAGCTCACAATCGAATAATATATCAAGGTCTTGAAAAGACTGAACCACGGGAATTGGTTGACCATAGAGAAAATAAACTCAGGGAGCAGACGGGTTGCATTTACGTGAGAAGGTTATAGATTGACATTTGGCTGTATTAAGTTCTAGGCAGTTTTTGAGGCACCAGATTGAAAACCGATCAAGGTCTTCTTGAAGAAGGGCAGAGTCATGAGAAGAGGAAATAGTTTTAAAAAATTTTGTGTCGTCAGAATGAAGAGAAGAGTGCCAAGATGAATGCCTTGTGGTACTCCAGATGAGGCCAGGAATGGAAAAGAAAGGGCGGATCTAAACCGAATACTAGAATATCGGTTTACCAGGTAAGAAGAAATCCATTTTAATAAAAGAGGCTCAAAGCCGAGAGCAGACAATTTGAAGAGGATCAATTGATGAGATATCTTATCAAACGCTTTAGTGAAATCAGTTGCAATAACATAGATTTTTTTGCCATTTTCTAAGGTTGAGAGAGCAAAAGACACGAATTCAATTAGGTTTGTGGTAGTTGATCTACCTTTTAGAAAACCATGTTGTCGCAGCGAAATAAAAGGCTTGCATTTGAAGCTTAAGGCTTCGTATAAAATGCTTTGAAAGAGTTTGGGTATATGAGAGAGTTTAGCAATGGGACGGTAATTGGTAACTTCATGCTTAGATCCCTTTTTGTGTATCGGGATTATAAAAGAGGTCTTCCAAATCTGGGGAAATTCTCCCTGTGTAAGGGATAGACGAAAAAGGTAGGAAAGGGATAGAGACAGGTTGGAAGAGCATTTTTTAAGAAACGCGGCGGGGAGTCTATCTGGGCCAGGTAGAAATTCATCTTTAAGATATAGTAACTTTTCTTTAATAACTGCAGGATTGAAATTTTGAGTGAGAAAGGGACCAACGGAGAAATTTGGTAGATTATTGAAGTATTATTGATTATTGATTTCACGGAAATTAGCTTTATAAAATTTGTAAGAAAATAGAACTGCGCGGGCAGGCGACTGGAGGAGTGAGTTGTGGAAAAATGAAAGAAGAAGTGGAGGATGAAAGTTATCAATAGTTGAGAGAGATAGGGGACAACACGATACAGAGGAGTTGATGGGATCAGTTGTGAAGATAAAGTCTAATCACCTTTCCATATACATAGTTGGAAACGCCACTGACTTGACATAGACTAGAGTCTGTTAACCGATCTAAGAAGAGGCATTCCTTAGTAGAAATGGGATTGGAAGCGATGAAAAAAGATAGGTCTTCAGATGGAGTCCACTTCAGCTGAGGCAGATTAAAATCGCCAAAGATATTGATATCATCAAGCGAGCCTGATAAGTCGATCAAATTGTCAATTGTTGCAATAGCAAGTTGGTAGGATTCGATAGTTTGCGCCGGAAGAATGTAACAACACATAACATACAAGCATCTACGAGTAAGTGTTATTTTGACTGACACAAAGTCGAGCTTAGGAGAAGATGAAGTTGTAATGAGAGAGAGAGCTGTTGTGATTAGCCAGTAGGACACCTCGATATTGAGATTCAATCAAGGGGGGGGTACGATCATTATCCCGAAAAACATAAAAAGAAAGAGGGAATAACTCCTGGTTTTTTATGTTGGGGATAAGATTAATTTCGGTCAGAGCGCAGCGAAATAGCTTTAATTTAACAGTGGCAGGCGAAAGGTGGTCAATGGAAGAGGGAGTGGTTAATGAGTTTGGTGTCGCAATGGATGGGGTTTCTGAAGTAGGGTTTAAAATGTGTTGTTGAAATTAGGGAAAGGCGTGTACAGGGGTTGAGTGGTGGGAGTTTGAGTTGTAGGGGTTAAGTCGAAAGCGACCCGTTGACGTTGGGGCTTGATTTGGGGTGGAATAGGGGGAGTTGGAGTATGGGTGGGAGGTTTAAAGTTAGGAACAATTTTAGTTTTAAAACTCCAATTGGAGCTGGGTTTGTTATGGGAAGAGGAGGTGGGTCTTGGCAAATTGCATTTACTTGCTAACTTATTTGTTGGCTTAGGTATGATGGACTGTTTGACTTTATCGTGCTTCTTGGTCGTATTTTTCAACCATTTGCAGACACGAATCTTTCCAAGATTGAAATTGTTGCTGGCTGGGCTATGGAATAACCTGCGCTTGCTTCTGTGGTGAGATGTTGGAAGCAAATTGCAGTGGCTAATGGTAATGCCATATTTCTTTTCGAAGAAATTCGAGATCCAATCAACATCAGCGTTTGATTCTTCGAAGCAGGCTTATCAAGTCTACGTCGCCATTCGGAAGGTGTCCAAGTAGAATTAAAATGATTGATAAGCTTCCTCGGACAGCGATTGGAAGAGCTCACATAGATGTGTTCTCTGTTGTAAAGTTGGAAGAAACTTTGCAGGAATCAGTGGGTTGAACGGTCCGCAGATGACTTATTTGTGGGGGTGAGCCTGAATCCACTTCAGGTTCCATTAGTTCAGCCATGAGCGATGTATTATAGGGAACATTCTGGTAAGGCTGCGGGAAGTTTGGTGTATCAACGATTTTGCTGTTTATTGTTACGATGTGTACGACCGCATACGAGGGATCGAGTCGCAGTAAGTTCGTCACCGACATCGTTAACTTTATCGAAGATAACTTCGAGCATGGGATCACATTGTTTAGGAGAGAGTTGTTTGTGGGACGAGGTCTTGAAATGAATGTATGTCGTCACGCAAGGAGCTTATAAACTTGCAGGTTTTGTGGTTTGAAATAACCTGCGCAGAACAGATAGGTTTGATGTCACTCAACACTTTATCCAGGTGACGTAAGGGAGTTTCTTCATTCCTGGATCTCCCGGAGTCTAACTCGATTAGACCAGCAATTTGTTTATCCATGTGCTTTACTTTGGATTTTTTTAGATCGGCTGAGTTCTGCACTGAGTTACGTAACTCTTCAAAACTTCAAATTTTATCCGTAATCTTTTTGGCGAGTGCGTCTTGGTAGAAGTCATTTGAATCGCTTAAGCATTTTATTGCCAAAAGCACGTGCGAAAGTGGGATACTCTTGCACTCATCACAGAAGAAAAGTAGGTTATCGGAGAATTCTTTAATAAACACCGTATTTTTTTTGTTTAACCCGACACAGACGGCATGAAAGGCTTTCCCACAGATGCCCTTGCAAGCTACCTAGTCAGCATTGTTGTCATCGATTACAAAATTGGCAATCCCGCAAAACATATTTAAATGGGTTGTGTAGGTCAGTGAGGGTAGAAATATAGGTCGAGTTGTTTTTTTTTTTTTTATTGTATTTGCACTGAAATCTGCCAGTAGACAAAAAAAATTAACGAATTCGAGCACTGGGGGTTATTAACCAGAAAAAGCAATTTGACGAAATTTAGAACTGAAATTAAACAGGTGAATGGGGAGAACAAGGAAAACACGTCTAACTGGTTTGAATAACTGTTTTGAACTATAATAGAACAAAGTGAGACTCGAGGCATTTCGTCGGTGTTCGAGGGTGTCCATTGACAATGATATTAGCATCACCTATGAGTTTTATCGCACGGTTTTAAATCCTATCCAGCAGGTGCAGACATGTTTTAGGCGCACCTGACCAAATGTGTTCATCCTACTCCAATTTTGGGTGGATACATGCTTTATATATTGAGGCCAGTCCAGAAAGGGAAAAGTATTTCTTACATCGTTTGAGGAAACTTAGACATTTCGCAGCTTTTTTGGCGACATCGAATATTTGGTCAGCCCGACATAAGTTGACACTGACACACATGCCGAGAATAGGAAGTTTTTCGGTTTCGACGATGCAAGGATAATGGCTGGATGTTTACATTTCGCTCTAACGACGGCAGACAGCATTGTATTTTGGAAGCATTAGATTCCACTTTGTTGATAGTTGACCAATTGGTTTAGTTGTTTATATCGGAATTTAATGAACTTAAAATGCGCTGCCGTTCCCGTTCTACAGCCGAAGAACAGGGAACAGCCGAAGTCCGAGAACGAATATAAAAAGCAGAGATTACTGTCTCAGCAAAGCAATATATTGGATAAGAAGTGGCAGAAAAGAGATCATTGATAAAAATTAAAAAGAAGTCGGAGACAGAACGGAGCTCTGGGGCACACCAGCATTTATTTTTTGAATATCAGACTTGAAACCATCCAAGACAACTTGAATTGAACGTTCTGAAAGCGTCGTCGATCGATGGAAAAGCTTACGCAGTGATTTTGCCAGCGTGGAAAAACAGCTCTTCAGAAGAATGGGAGATATTCCATCTGATATACTCTTGCTACTACATGAGTGCAAAAGTGGATTCGTCCCATTTAAGATTCGGCGCACTCAAGTGTAGGCGGACACAAATGACAGATGGGTCGATCTAGCGTCGTTTGTCTAGAATGCTGCCCAGTCACGTCGTAACATTCCCCCCTTCGCGACTGTTGCCCGTCCTATTGCGTAAATTACGACAATTACCACATCTTGTTAGGTGAAAATTCTTACGCAGTGCCGATCCAATGCTGTCCTCACTATAACGTTCTCTGATTCCATTTGGGTTTCCAATCAGAAAGTGTTTCACGTTTTTAGGTGAGTCAAGAGGAACATATATCAGCGGACCTGAATTTAAAATATGTCAGCTAGTGTTGCCCTCGAAACGTTTTCAAGCAAATAACTATCGTATAGGACGTCCGTCAATATTAATTTCATGGAGCGAATCATTCTTCCCTCCCATATGACGTGGAGCTGGTTGTATGAACAACAATCCAATTTCGGAATACACTCGAGTTGTTAGACTTCCTTAAACTAACTTATTATATACCCAATTTTTTTGTTTAAGTATCTATTGGAAGTTGTTACCCTGTCTTTGTTCTTTTATAGTTTTTTTCGTTTTTATTGTATTTTTTAATATTTTTGTTTTATTTTTTTTTCAATATCTTTTTATTTTGTCTTAAAAGCTACCTTAATTCTACCTACATATATTACGTAAGTCGGCCATGGCTTGAATATCAAACAAACCGACCTCGTTCTCAAAGCTCTACCTAGAACTTCAAGGAAATGACGAGGAAGTTTCCTCTCCTTCCCTACGCCATCAAAATTGTTAGTGCTGCATCACTCATATCGCGACTCCCTACCGCCCTACTAAACCGTAAACCCTCCGCACTGCTGTGTGCGACGTCTCTGCCGTGGTTGAGTCGCCTGTCCGCAACTGTTCGAGCGACGTGGAAGATTACCGCTAATTTTGTTAGATCAGATCTTTTTTATCAAAATAGAGGAACGCCTCTGGAGGCACAAAGCCGTTAAAGCGCATGCTCTCGTGATATCGATAATTAGGGTAATAAGGCCGGCAGATCCGATTGTTCGTCGAGGTCATTGGTCTAGCAATATGCCTTCGAATCAACTTAATGACGAAATTATCCTCTCTTATTTGGTTCGCCTTTTTGTATGAGACTTCATTAGGATAGAATGATATTCACAGATTCTGTTGTTCTGTACAAGCGAAGGCAAGGCCTTAGGCAGGGCCTTAGGCAGGGCCTCTCAAACACTTGAACCTTTTCCATTAAAGTTGCTCTCACACGGGACATCCAAATACAAGCATAGACCGAATAAGGGCCATGTAGCAGGTTACCTTTACCCTCGCATTGAGTTGGCTGCTATAAAACAGCCTGTTTTTAATGGCAAAAGCGCCTTTTGCTCTGGGTTACGCAACATCTATATGTTTGCTAAAATATAGATATTGATCTAGCCAATTCCCTAAGTATCTGACTACCTTTAGACAAGCAAGTGGTTGCCCGTGTCGTCCCACGATCGAAAACTTTCACCAATTCTTTCTGGTATCGGTAAAGGGCCCATGTACGGATGTCCTAAAAATAATGGTTTCCAACTTCTGAAAGTTAATCTTCAACTTCCAGTCATCGCAATATCCTTTAATCTATTCGAAGTCACGTTGCAAGAGCATATTAGTGACCTCGACCTTTGGACCTGATCTGTATGCGATCAAGTCGTCTGCATGCGACATGGCATGCTGAAGTGAGCTCACAAGATCGCTTGTATAGATGTTGAATAGAATCGGCGAATTAACCACACCTTTTTGCAGAGTCGCCGTTGCTCACGATGAACTGTTTACCGGTGAGCGGTTTACTTATGCCTAGCCTGTTCAGCTTGAAGAATAGTCCCTCTAACCATACGGAATCGAAGGCTTTCCAGTGCACAGGTATTACTGATATTGGGAAGAAGATTTGAGGATGGGATGTACCACCGCAGTTTTCCAATGAGCTGGATAATGGGGATTATTCATTGCGTTATTAAACAGGGTGATATACTAGATGGAGTGAAAAGTGATCTTCTTGACCGCCAGAATACGCTGCTACTGCAAAAAAGGGTATGGTGCCTTGAAGTCCGTTCATATTTAGGCAGACATGCCAAATTTCAGTGCGATACTGTCTTTAGTTTTGTTTTGACAGCTGATTGTTGTTGACGTGTTTGGCACCATGTTGAGTATGGACAAAAACGATTTTCGTTCTCTCATAAAACATTATTTTTTGAGAGGCAAAACGGCGAAGGAAACAAAAGAAAAGTTGGATAAATATTATAAATATTGGATAAATATTGGTTTCGAGAGTTTCGTGGTGGCCGCAACTCCACTACCGATCAAGTCCGTAGCGGTAGGCCCTCCGATGCGCTAACAGAATACAATGTCAAAAAAATACATGAAATGGTGTTGGCTGGCCGCAAAGTGAAGGTGCGTGAGCTAGCAGATACCACAAAATACTGAGCACACATTATTACTGAGCGCACACGCCATATTTTAGGCAATATTCTGCATATGAAAAAGTTATCCTGCCGATGAGAGCCGCGAATGCTCACTTTTGACCAACAACACGAACGGCGTCGATTGGTAACTGGATTTAGATCCCTCGGACTATTATCTCTTCCCAAACCTCAAAAGATGGCTCATCAATAAAAAATTCAGCTCACGCGAGGAAATCATCGACGCCACGGAGGAGTATTTTGCAGACTTTCGGAAAATTACTTTTCGGACGGGATCAAGAAGTTGGAAAATCGCTGGAATAAGTGTATCAAACTAAAAGAGGACTATATTGAATAATATAAAAAAAAAACATTTAAAAAAAAAAAAATTTAATTCCCAAGGAAGTGACCTCCTTGGGAATTAAATTTTTTTTTTTCACTCCATCTAGTAAGTGTCCACCGCTTCTAGTGGGAGATGTCGATATTTCATCGGTTCGCACTAATTTCTTACGAGTATTTCTAAGTGATTCGAAAATCATTTGAAGCTCTTCCTTCGAAATGAACGGGGGTGCGAGTAGTACCCTATCGTCGGCGATGATATTATTTGACATATTCTCATTTACTGAACTGGGTGAAACCCGATCTCTCGAATCGCCAGTTCAGTATTTCATTTCGTCATTTCGAAGGTAGCAATTGTGCACAAGGATTCGATTTTCCAGGTCGTGGTTCGGGCCAATGATGTCGCTCGCCTTCTACACTACCTGGAAAGCAGCTATTATAGTCTCTTCCTTCTGCGGATCCTCGATCACAAAAAAGTTCTCATCATCAACGGCCTCATTTGGATCAATGCCTGCTGCTAAAAGTATGTATTCGTTGTGCGTCAATAGTTGCATTGCGGAATAAGTCTACGTTGTCAGTGTGGTGATACCGACATATTGTTTTGTCCATTATTCGTTTAATTGCCTCGCCCATTAGTTTTAGATACATGTCAATCTCCTCGTTTGACAGATTTCTGTGTAAAGCGAATTCGAGGAGAGTGCTCTCGTCAGTGTTCTGGAGAAGTGTGTACAACGCACCCTACTATAGTTCTAAAGATGTCTTTCCACAAACTCATCTAATTCCGTAGTTTAGTTGGAAATAGTTATTTCGCTGTCAGTGCGTAGACAGTTTATGGTATGTTGGTTAGTGCCTGTTAGTTATATTCGAGTTTCGAACAGCAGGAGATCCAAATAGGACCCGTATCTAGGAAACCACAGGCTAAAGGCCGTTAGTGTTTGCTGTATTATTTCCCCAATCTCTATGTTTGGCGTTAAAATCTCCGCCGATAATAAAATAATTCTCCTCCAATTCCAGCCTTATTAATCGGAAAAGTGTCTCGAGCCCTGAGATGAATAAGGTAGATTGATTAGCCTTAGGTGTGTAAACTGACACCATTTATAACCGCTTTCCACTACGGAGGGGAATATATATGATGCATGCTTCCAGCACCTGGAACCTACGTACTACACGACTGTATATTCTTTCAAAACGCAGTCCTTTTCGTACAAAGATCGCAACGCCTCCTCCTTGAATGGAGTTGGGTCGGTTCCTTCGTACTATTTTATATCTTCTATCCCTCATTTTGTTTTTTTGCTAAGCTTAGATTCGTCAACCAAAAGCACATCCGGGCCTTAGTCTTTAAACAACTTAAATAGTGTAGCTCTTTGTTCGAACCTAATCAGTGAATTAACATTCACTGCAAGGAATCATTACGACTGGAGGTGCGTTAGGCAAATCTACCCGCGTAACCTATTCCTGTATTTGACGCTGCAGCTGAGCCATCTGCATATAGCCAGCATGTCAGGTACAGGTTCCGGTGCTCTAGGCGCTGGTGCCTGAGAAGCTACCTTTGCTTGTTATACCGTAGTTCCCCTACCTGCCGCCATTTGGGCGTAGATAACGTGGGGAGTAACGGCTGGTGTTTGTACCTGCACGAGTGGACGTTTAACTTCTACTTTCTGCTGCCGAGCCAGATTTACTCTTTTGATATATTGGAATTTGGGACAACCCCGATAATTCGCGGTGTGTCCCGTGTCTACATAAGGCACAAGAGAGTTAGCTTTTTTCCGACGGTCCGTCCTTACCTACAGCGCATTTCTCTGACTTGTGGTCCTTTCCACACTTCACGCATCGAGGCTGCATTTCGCGGTTCGACGCGGCGTGTCCGAACCTTTGGCAGCGAACACATTGTAAAATGTTTTCGCTCCTCTCTAATTTTTCCCAGTGTACAACCTGGTAGTCTAAGACTTTGATGCTCCTTAGACCATCTAGTTTGCTGCAGGGACTTAGCCGAACCAGGAAGAACGGTAGTTTCCGCTTCTCCCTTTTAGCTCTAGCCGTGACAAACGATGCCTGTTAGATATCGACCTTCCCCACCGTTGGAGGCATATGGATACTCATCTCTATCTGTGCTCTGGCCCCTTTCTTCTGCTGATAATAATGATTTTGCTTGCGCCCTATCTTTCACTTCACCTGACAGCTTTTCGGTTGAAGTTGACAAAGAGGGGCGCTTCGCCAATTTCTTTTGATCCAGTTCAGCTTTCGATGTGGTTTGTGCTGGTTCATCATGCTTAGACTATGAGGATTTTTGATAGATGCTGTTGTAGACGATACATTTTTTATCACCTGTGATGATTCGTTTAAAAAAAAATCAATTTCATTGGGTGAGGCGCATATCGCAAATATTGATTCGTTGTGTTGAGTGAACCTCTTTCAATTCTAGTGGTACTCAAATATCGAGTTTTTCACGAGTTCCAGACGTTTTCAGTTATTGTGTGTGATGCATTTAATCTCTCTGCACAGTCATATGACGATCTGATTCAATTATGACTTCGATTTGGTTATCTTTAACTTCAATTGGCCTACCAGAATGCTGGTTATCTTTAAGTGAATAATCTCCAAAACGGAATTTCTTAAACTATTCCTGACACATGCTGTTAAGCAGTCATGATAAACTTCACATGTTTCTTTGTGAGCCTCGGCAGTTTTCTTGTCTGTACCGAAATAAAAAAACAAAATATGTCAGAAATGTTCGTTTTTGCACTTCATGTTAAAATTGAGACTAAACTAACAAAGCTCCAGTTTATCGGAGAAAATATTGGGTCTACAAGTAAGTTTCCAGCGTTTTTTTTTCCAAAATTTGAAGTTTTATTATGAAAACATTGTTACAATGCTTTATTCAAAGTATCGTCCATCGGAAGCTACAGCTTTCCCCCATCTTTCTGGTAATTTATGAATTCCGGACCAAAAAAATTTCTCGTCTTTCGAGCCCAAGAACGTATCGAGCCAATTTTTGATTTCCTCTACTGAGCTGAAGCGTATTCCCGTAAGAGCGTTCTGCATCGAACGAAACAAGTGGTAGTCAGATGGTGCCAAGTCTGGACTGTAAGGCGGGTGAGGCAGAATTTCCCATCCACTATTTTCCAAATAGTTTTTCACCGAAACCGCAACATGTGGCCGAGCGTTGTCGTGATGAAAAATGACGGACTCATGCCTGGTCTCATATTCTGGCCGTTTTTCTTTTAATGCCCGTTTCAAACGAATTAGTTGGGTTCGATATAATGGTAATTGGATGGTTTCACCACTCGGAAGCAGTTCGTAGTATACGACACCCTTTTGATCCCACCATATGGAGAGCATGACCTTATTCACGTGAATATTTCGTTTCGGCGTCGATTGGGCGGGCTCGCCGGGCTTTGTATACGATTTTCTGCGTCTAGGATTATCATAATAAATCCATTTCTCATCACCAGTGACAATACGATGCAAAAATGATTTATTTTTATACCGCTGCAGTAACATTTCGGACATGCAAAATCGCCGTTCGACGTCTCTTGGCTTCAATTCGTACGGCACCCAGTTTCCAACCTTTTGAATTAATCCCATTGCTTTTAGGCGCAGGGAAACGGCTTGTTGCATGACGCCCAATGATGCAGCAAGTTCTTGAATCTGACACGGATCCTCATCCAGTAAAGCGTCCAATTCCTCGTCTTCAAAACTTTTCGGCTTTCCGGGGCGATCTTTGTCTTCAACTCCAAAATCACCACTTTTGAACCGTTTGAACCACTCGCGGCACGTCGATTCACCAATACATTCCGCCCCATAAGTTTCCGAAAGAAAACGATAGGCCTCAGCCGCACTTTTCTTCATATTAAAGAATAAAAGCAGCGCTTCCCGCAAATGACGTTTATTTGGCTGGAAACTTGCCATGATTTTGCTCGATAAAATGTACGACACCGACAGAACTGCGCAAATATAACGCTGCAAAGTTGTTGACAGATACAAAACCTAGAAATAAAACATATGGGGTCTGACATTTCTGCCCGGGATCCACTGGTGGCGCCATCTCTGACAAATGCTGGAAACTCACTTGTAGACCCAATATTAAGGAAAAAGCAACTTTGAAACCAACACTGCGAACATAGCCGCGAGATAAAAGTGAGTTGGAGCGTTTTTTTTTGGAAAAGTGGATACGCGCTTTTGAATAAAACACGCCTAACATTGATAAAAGCGAGAATCGACATGGATGCAGGGATACTTGTAAAAATCGAAATTACTTTCTTGTCCACTTAAAATATTTTGTTTTTAATTTTTACACGCGTACTTCTGTTTGGGTTACGGTTTTAGCTCTGGAGCCTGATTCACATCAACACATTGCCAATGCTTTATACGGAGTTATGACCGTACAAGAAACAATCTAAAATATCATGGATCGAAAGAGAAATGTTACCACAATTTGGAAATAAAACACAATGTATTCAACTAGATAAATGTTTTAATGCTTAATGAATATTTTATGTTTTAAAGTAAAATGCTTAAGCTGGATAAGCGACAATGCTTATGCTTTTGTTTTGCTTAAATTCATGCTGTTACATCTCTCATCTCTTAATACTAGAATGACTTAAAAGTGAAATCAAAGTTTTACTTTTCCTTCAGTAACAAAATTGTAATAAAAGAAGCTTAACATATGATTAATGATTTACGTATGATGACAGAAAAAATGAAACGTGACAGTTAAAAAGAGAACCTACAAAAATTGTGCAATTGAATAAGTTACTGTATATACTCGTATAATATATATGGCATACTTTTTGCATGGGTTTTTAATTTGTAGTAATCTCTTGTCCTTACATTTAAGACCTTTCCTAGTCCATTGCAAACTACCCAAATACCAAAAAAGACTGCATATTTGTATGTATGTGCTACAAACTTTTTTAAAAATATTTTTACTCGTAATCATAGAACCCTTCTCGTGCACCAGGGGAATCCCTGGGTATCTGTTTAACAAATTGTTTTTCTTATCTATTTTTTTTTCTATAGCCAATTATTTTCGGTTTTTTTTGAGTAAATATGGTTTTTTTTCATACTAAACTTATAAACTAGCGTTGAAATATAGTGAATATAAGTTTTTGTATTTTGTTCTTTTAGACTTTTATTGTTAACATTTGAATATTTTATGTATGTATATATAATATATATTTGTAGATAGATAAATGTGTACCTTGTCTTCTAATCCTCTAATTATACTGCTTTCTATGTTTTCCTTAATCAGTTTGTTTTGTTTCTTTTTTAGAATTTGCTTTTGATTGCCTTTTTGTTCTTCTTTTATTGAAATAATGTAAAATAAACATAACTTAGATATGCTTTTGAGAATAAACAATGACTGCATAGAAAAATGCATTACGCCGCTTCGGGTGATAACGTTTCTGATTATTTATAATCGATTCGAATAAATGTTATTAAAGCATCATAATCAGTAATTATCTGTTTTAGTATTTACCTGCTTTAAGCAGGAATTCTGAGTATTCGTGGTGTAATGCCCGATCGAGCTGATTTGGAGACATTTGAGTAGATGGAATGAACAAAAATTTGAACTGCAGATAAAGTGTTGTATTATGAAAAGGAACTTCTTTTATATTTAAATATCAGTTAAACAAATTCAACTGAAGTTACGAAATACGATCTAAGCTGTTTTGTTTAAACAACGAGTCTAATTTAAACGGAAAGCACTATGCACCATTAATTATATTCTTAATGCTTATGCATAAACTCTTGGTGTTCAAATTTGAAGAAATATGGTAAATGAATATGAAAGCGTGTATTTTCTCTTTTTATTTTATGTAAAAGAATAGAAATATAAAAAAAATATGACCATAAAGAAAAATTCAAAATGTGAGTTATAGCTTGTTTTTTCTACTTAAAAAAATTTACTTGTCACGTTGACAAATCTTTACATGTATAAAATATTTATAAAAAAGAAAAAAAAAAAAAACAGCAGTAAAAATCAGATATATTCGAGTCTTTTTTTTTGTTATAGTTAGATTCAAAACGTTTACGTATCAACTCTAGACTTGTCTTTTAACAAACAAATTAAAAAAAAAAGTCTTTAATTTGTAGCCAAAACACCACCTTCATCGCAATTGCCTGAGGGTGTGGTGCAATGCGAATTTGTAGGACTATTCAAAGGTGAATTGTTTGTTGGTCCATAAAATATCAATTCAGGTATTTGTCCGCCCTGTACTCCAGTGCCATTTGTACTTTCCGATGAGCATTGAAACTGAAATGTTACATTACCCATGCATACCTCAGACATACCCTCTTGTCCAAAGAAACTTAGCTCGTTGCCATCGAGAATCACAGATGCCGTATAATAGCATTCAGGTTCAATTTGAATGGGATTCTCAAAGAAAACATGAAAAGTGTTACTCGAACCATCGGAGAAAAATTTCGTATCATTTTCAGCAAGAGTTCTCCCCAAACGTTTTAGTTCAATTTTAACACTATAATTTGCAGCACCAGTTGAGGATCCATATAACCCAAAACCAACAATAAAAATCCTTCGATCAACTGAAAACTGAATTGAATCACAGCGCCCACGATAGCGCCACTGATTTGAACGATAAGCACACGATTGAAAACGATGACATACTTGGGTTTTTAGGCCAGCCCGACTTTTAGTTGGATAATTTAGTGTAGGTTTAGTTTGAGCGGTAAAATGTAAAAAAATATCAATGGTTTCTTGGGATGTGAGTATGCCAGTCTGGGCTACACCATTGGCGAATTCTTCCAATGTCATTGTAGGAATGCGAATTAAATGCAATGCCAATCCTAAAACATTTCTTTTATTTTGGGCAGTTGTATCGATTTCCATTTTCTGACAGGCATTCAGTGCCCAATTGAGCGCCGCTTCAAAAAGATGTATCTCTTTGCAGTTCAGAGTTTCTCGGGACAAAATCGATTCGAATGTTTTCAAATCGATATCAACGAAGCCTTCTGATTTAATAGCCATTTCCGCCTGAAAAAAAAAAATAAAAAAAAATAAAAGAGAATTTTATCATTAACGGGAATGTGATGGGATATTTTTTTAATTGCAAATATTACCTGTGCGTCTATAACTTCCCAGCATCTCTGCATCAATTCTGGCTCCTCGAATAGACGGGATTGACTGAGAAGTAGACAGGCGTTTTTTGCCGTTAAACTTACTTCCAAGTAATTAACGCACGCCCGTGCTAAATGTGGCACAATATACTTTTTTGCTGCATATAGTGTTGCCAGAATATTATCAGGTTCCAGTTGAATTTCATCACAATACAGATATCTATGAAACAATTACTTTTTATTATGTGGGTATTTGTTTTTTATAAAAAAAAAACTCACCTTAAGAGTGTTAGAAATGCTGATGGTTCAACATCGGGCACTTTGATTTCCTGTTTATTTTCTGCCAATCCTCCATAGAACATTGCATAGAATACAGAGCTTCCAGTTGCTAGGATATATTTATGGGCGGGAATCGTTTGGATATTATCTAAATAAATACACGTTCATGTTAAGATCAGAACTTATATTGAATGCTTTCTTAATCTAAATGTATTATTATTACCATCAGATCCAACAACAAATTTTACATCAGACATTAACTCATTATTGAACATGGCAGCGTTACGCTCCAATACCGTAGCTTTGGTAGCCTGCCAATTTGGATCAGCAGTGTCGACTGCATTTGACGATCCACCACTAGACGGTAGGCAGAATGATGGTGAACTGCTTATGGCACCAGGCGATGCTAATGGTGAAGAAGGGGCGCTAATTGGTTGGGTTATTTGAATATTATCTCGTTGATGATGCTGTTGGGATTGTTGTTGTTGCTGTTGCTGCTGCTGTGGTTGGTGTGTTGCTGAATTATGCGGAGGCGATAAAAGCATTCCTCCATTATTTATGGTTTCCACTACAAAAAAAAAAAAAAAATAAATAAATAAACAAAAAATAAAGGGGGTGCATTTTGTTCTAAGAATGTATGTACAGTGGAGTTAAAGATATTTTTTCAATTGATATTACACTGTAAGGGAATCGTTTCATTTTCTATTTTTTCAAGGCTCCTATTCTACGGTAGTTTGTCCTATAACCTGTTTGATTTACTTTTCCTAACCGTGCTAGTCAATACTGAGATTGATACTGTTTCTAAATCTCATTCTGTGTTTGAAATTGAAATTGATACGATTGTCCAATTGAAGACAGTGTATTCGAGTTTCGTTTTTTTTATGAGGAAGAATAGAAAATCTAGGAACATGTACTTCAAGTGAATAATTGGGGTGTTTTTTTTTTTTTTTCATAAGGATTAAATGTTTGAGAATAACTTTAAAAAAATTGATCTAAAAATGCAGTCATCATTTTGAGTGCCTCTCAATGATGCAAAGTCTGTAGTTTTTCTTTAATAAAAGCCTTTACGTTTAATTGGCATACTTATATCCGACTAAAAACAAAATAAGTAATGAAGTTCTGTCCTGATACCACTTCCGATAATAATAAATAACAACGCATAAAAAGTAAATTCGATTGCGTTTGATCATATCGATGAAACTAAGTGATGATTTTGGTTTGATCAGACGTAAGTAAATTAAACCAGCTACATGAGCATTATTTAAATTCAAATGCTGCCTTTTTATATATGGTGTGGCCATTGACTCTTGGAACGATTATTAGTACAAGTATATACCACTGGAGTCTTAACTGGTTTACAATTCGAATATGTTGGTGTTGCACCACAACAAAACAGTGATTACTTTCTTTGCAGATAGGTAAACCTTTTCCTCGTGTAAGAGTTTGACGTTCGCTAACTCGGCTAAAAATCTGATAAATGTTTGGTTTACAAAAAATAACAAAGGTTGCAAACTCTGTTTATCTATGCATACATTTTATAGATTAGTTAGGAGATACCTTTATGGTTAAAACCCAACAGCGCTTTTGCTCCGGCTTCGCTTTGACGTTTCAAGTTCAACTATAGGAATTCAATGCTTTGTATCTGTTGTTGTTGTTGCTTTGCGCTTCGGACTTATGTTTGGCATTCATAATGATGAACGTAATACTACGTAACGTGACTTCAAAGCGCAGCAAAAACAAAATAATGTAAACAAATACGTTATCCTTTTTGTTTTGAAAATTTAAACTGATTCATTTTTCTGGTAGGAAATTTATTTACTCAGAAATTGTAAGTATATTGTAAATATTTAACAGAACATGTCTTTTAAAAAACGTTTGAATAAAGGGGGGTAACGTTTTTAAACTTTTTTTTAGAACTTAACAATCAAGTTGGTATGAATACACATATAATGCCTCAGCATGTGTTAAGTTTTTTGGAAAATGGGGTAGAAATAGACAGAAAGATGTTTGGGCTCAGCGGTTATTCCGCTCCATGGGTGGCATCCAACATTTAATGGGGAGACTAAATTCTTAGTCGAAGTTGGCTTGTTGTTAATTTCTAGTCAACTATTCATCTTACTTGATTTTTGAGGCATTCATACCCACTTGAGTGTTAAGTTCTTAAAATAAATAAATAAATAAATAACATTAAACAGACATTGTACGAGTTTTAGCATTACCATGTTCCAATACGACACAATTTCCATGTATTAGAGCTCAGATCTCAAAATTAATTGTAAACTCAGTAAATCAGCTTAAAAGTAGCACTAGATTCAAAAGAAAAGCATTCATAGAAATGTTTCAAATTTCGCGTACCCGGTTAAACTTTTGCTCATGAATCATATTACATATTGGAGGAGGAAGTGTACACTTTTCATTACTTTCTTGCATTCGGAAATCAATGTGAACCTCTCTGTCTAGAAATCATCTGAATTTCATCTACCTACATAGATATGCTTGCACCTTGGACCAATTTCTTTAAGTTTAAACTTAAACTGCACTTTATCAAATACATACAAACAGCCGTTTGTAAATTAGTTACCTAACCTGACAACTTTTGGTTGCGTGTTTGAAAATTTTTAACACAAATTATACATATTTGCTTAAATTTCGACCGAAATTGGAACAATTAGCAGCTCAGAAGAGCGATGGTCCTCTACTTAGTTTTGCTATAGCAGAGCGGGTTTCCGCTCAGATCAATGAATACACCAGGAGTTGGAAAATCTTTCATAGGTCGGCATTAAACACCGAACTGTCCACAGAATAGCTAATCGAAAGAAAAGGTAGTCTGGCTCCCAGGGCTACATGATATCCACAGTACAGATTGAGCAACAGATATATGGTATTGTGTTTCGTACAGCATTTACTATAAATAATATGGTTTTCCATTTAATGACTTCGACTTATATGTGTGCAAATTGAAATTAAATTATCAAGTTCATATGCAAAATGATAAAAACCATACGTGACCTGTAGCTTAAAATTCGAATAATTGACAATTGCAAAACTAATGTATAATTTTAAAAGCATTCTTTTTCGCTGCAACGGACCTTTTCAATAACGAATTTCTCAACGCTACGATGGCATTCGCAAGCTCATATAAAAATTATACTTTTCAACCCCGCTGTTTATCAATCCAATCATGTCTGACTATAAATTAAATAATTAGATGGACATGTACTTGTAGGTATAGATACACTATATTCCAATTACATGTGCGTATGCCCCTTCAATTTTCAAACTGACTCGAAGTGGCAAAACGCAAAGTACTTTGTCTTGTTTCAAGGTTATCAAATGTTTGTTTTTCTTCCAGTTTTTACTATTATTTATTACTTGTTGTTCTTGTCACCACACGGATGATAACAATGCAGACGATGACAGCCTACTACAGACATGGTTCCGATTGAACATGGGGAATTGATTGCGTCGGCGTCAGTCTGTTGTGTGAAAAGGGGAAAAATCAATAAATGCATATTTGCAAGCTGCATTCATCTAAAATTAAAATATTTATAACCCAAAATCCTTTACACCTAGCCTGGTATCATAAAACGTGAACTAAGGAGTAAATAGTTTTTTAACGTACCATTCATCCAACCCTGGATCTGTGAATGCGACATGCTTTCTTGATTTCTTTTAACGGATTTTAATGGAAGTCTTGCACTAGAATTTGGTGTTGCCATTCTAATTTGTTGTCAAATGCTAATTAATTGATACTTTTCACATAACAATTTCATACTATACACGACAAAAAAAATGAAAATTTTAAATTTTTCTTAAATTGGAATCACTCCAGACAGCAAAAGAAGCCATTTTGCATAGAAGCCACGCAGAAATGAAAATGTTTTGACAGCGAATTGAAAACAATGAAGAGATAAGAACCCCCACTTTATTGACGCTGATCACGGGTGCATTAATGTATGAATGTGTTGAGCTGTCAAAAAGAATGAAAACATTTGGAGGCGTTGTTTGTTCAGAAAATATAAACAAATGTGAAATTGTACTAGATGACTGTGTTGCTTTAAATTGATGGTGAATAGGGACTTCAAATGAAATTCATGCTGTGCAGAGTTCGTTATTTTCATTTGAAGGGTAATTTGACATATTCTATTTCTGATACTAAGTGCTGGTTTATTTAAACTAATTTTGGTTTAATCGGTTGAGATCCTGACCAACCCCGGACAGCTAAAAACCCACATGTTAGACCTAAAAATGTATTGATCTTAAATAAAGTGACCAAATTTATTGGACACAAAATTGGGCCACATTTTTAAAATTTTGGGGGCAACGTAATTTAGAATAAAAATAAAAATAGAAAAGAAAATAGAAATAGAAATAGAAAAATTGCTAATATAATTCAGTAAATGTGTGGTCTAAGAAACTTTCTCATTTGTGAGAAGCGATTCTTATAGATTTTAGTGTGTTGATTACGAGAAAAATAGTGCGAAAAATCCATAACGTCACAATTTTCGTTATTTTAAAATTTTACGTTTTTAATATTTTTTTATAGAGTGGCATCACATTATTTGAATCTGTGGTTAAAATTATCGTACTCGTAACTACAATTTTTGGAATCATATGAAACCCAAATTCTTTCAACATGACTTCGCGTACATGTATTAAGTCTCGTGAGAGTTTTTGTTCATGTACCTATGTACTTTGATTACAATATTCGTAACTTAGGAAAACCTTGGACCCCGAATAAAGTGTGTACAACTTGCGCATCAAAACTTCGCAATTTAGCCAAGCTTATGCAATGGAGAGACCCTCAGGATCACCCCCAAGACTGTTATGTGAAAGAATACACCACTAGAAATAAAAAAAAGAATTGTTTAGCGCAGACTTCAATACTTTTAAAATAAAATAGAGATCAGCCAATGTATCCATGTTTAGATACAAGACCAAGTAAATCTCGATCCTGATTTTATATATGTAGGTTTCTGAGAATCCGTAACTGTTTAACCAGTCAGGCTTGAATGATTTGTAAAGAGATGTATGATTGCCAAGAGATGCAGCATACGTATATAACTTCTTGGATCGAGATTACAAGAGAAAAACTTACTTTCTTCTAGAACTTAATTTTTCTGGTACCGTAATAGGGTAGGGAACTCGATTTCTTACAATATTTTGATGAAGATGCATATCTTGTCTGTTGCAAAAACATTCCTGGATTGGTAAAGATCTACGACAGTGAATACGAAGCTAACAATCGGAGACTTCTTTTTGATTCTTCAAAGAGGAGCTTAAAAACAGTTTTACTCTGTAATGGGAATAACTGCTCTTTTCAACCTCAGTTTTGACTAAAATCAACTACAACCAGCATGGGTGGATTCTGTGTGGAGATTTAAAATTACTTGGTATGTTATTAGGACAGCAAAGTGGCTTTAAAAAAATATCCGTGTTTTTTTCTTTATATATAAAGGGTTATTAATACCATTAAAATGTTTGTTCGCACACAGCGCGGGTGAAGCAAACTTAAGGAGGAAGAAAAGAGAGGTACCGATGTACGAGTACATTGGTCTTAAATGTTTGCACGTTATAATGACTAGGAAATAGAGAGCTCGGCAGGGCATTCCAAAAGTGAGTTGTACAGCTTAGGAAAGAGTCACAATATTTCAATGTGGTGAAAATAGTGATAGAACAAAGTGTGGCAATTGGCTGCAGTATTGACATCACCTATTATCACCTTTTATCGCACGGTTTTGAATATGATCCCGTTCCCGTTCCCGTTCCCGTTCCCGTTCCCGTTCCCGTTCCCGTTCCCGTTCCCGTTCCCGTTCTACAGCCCAACAGCTGGGGCGTGAGTTCGGAGACGAATATGAAAAGCAGAGAGTATGTACTGTCATCAGCAAAGGAATATATTGGATTAGAAGTAGCAGACAAGATATCATTAATGGAAATTGAAAAGAGTGTCGGTGACAGAACGTAGCTCTGGGGCACACCAGCATTTATTTTGCGAATATCGGACTTGAAACTATCCAAGACAACTTGAATTGAACGTTCTGAAAAGTAATTTCTAATCCATTGAAGAAGAGAGTTGTCGGTTCCAAATGCACGCATGTTCGACAAAACAACCTACTGCTAAACTCTGTCAAACGCCTTATCTTACATTCGTACTTGATGTACGCTTTGGTTCCACTTTTCGGTGAGACATGCCATCAATTCAGCAGTGGATCTGTTGTTATGCAAACCGCACTGCTGGCCATTGAGAAATTTTCGTCTTTTGAGATATTTCATGAGCTGACAGTTTATCAGCGTTTCGATGACATAAATAAGGATATAAGGATATAAAAGAAATGGAAAGTAGAGTGCAAGTATGATGGCAGACTACAGCTGGATGTTAAAGCGTGATCATCCAAACAAGGCTCACAAAAGGAAAGCGCTCCGCAGAAGCTTCCATGAAAAAAGGCAAAGTTTCACAAGGCTTTGTAATGTTATAAATTACTTAAGTACGTAATAAAAAAATAACTACATCTACATACTTTTTTATTAAGACTTTTCCACTAAACTAGCTCAATTATGCAATTTACAAAATTTTGTATTGCGAAAAATTCTGAGATGATAGAAAAAAACCGAGCTCAGATTCATAAATAGGAGGTCCCAAATCGCCGTAGTGGGCCATAAAGAATGAGAAAGGAAAAATAAATTTTTAGTTTGCAGGCCTGTGCATGTCGGGTTGCATACATAATGAAAAAAACCTGCGAAGAACGGCCCAAAACTGTTAAAAATCGTTGTGATTGTTGTTGTTTGTGGTAGTTTTTCGTAGATTTGCACAACACGCGAGCACGTATTCGTTGCTTCTTATAGATTTACTATGGGTCTTACATGTATTAGTTTTTGTGCTGTTGTGCGACAGCGGTTAAAATCGTATCAAATGTGAAACAGGGACATTGAACTGGACGGGAGGAAGACTTTAAAAGCGGAACGAATTATAGCTTTAACATAGTTCAGATGCATAAGTGGTGTATAGTATAGCAGCGTATAAAATAGTGTTTGTTGATTATAAATGATATTCTAAAATTGGTGGGCTGCAGTTGACCTTACACAGTATTCTGGACATGGCTTCATAGTATCCATAGTTCATTTAATGAGGATTATGATGGTAGAAAGGAACATAGAGATCTACGAGTATAATATAATCTAGATCTACAGATCTACAGAGAAAATTCAATCAATTAAGTGCAAAAGTAAATGTTACGAACATTGCAACATCGCAACGGTAGAAACGTTTAACCAAGGAGATTAAAGACAGTGAAATACAACTGAATGACTGTAATATACTTTGTTGCAATAGCGAATCAAGACACACTGATGCTTTATGCATCTATATTTTTGAGTCCATAGAACTTAAGAAAAAAATTATATCTAACGAAATATGCTGGCTCTTGATCGAAATTAAAAATAAAGTTAAAATAATTATGCAGGGTGTCCCCTAATTTGTTGACGATAATTTGGGAAATGATTCCTGGGCATATTCTAAGAAAAAAATCGTTCTACAGTAAGGGTCTATCTCCAATGTTCACATCATTTATCGAGGATTTAAGAAAAGGCTTACTTTGGTGTACCCTGACCCATGTTGGTGGAAGTTGCTCTGTTAGTACTAATGGTGAAAACTTCGTGTAGGACTTTATTTTTAGAAGAAATACCAGCCTTTATAACGGCGTTTAAATGAAGTTGATATCTTTGATATCCAATTTCTAAGCCTGTACTATATTCATTGCCCATGCTAATTTTCGACTTTGAGGCCACTTTTTTTTCCAGAAAATGCCTAATTAACATAACGTTTTACTATTTTTTTCTAATGAAAGTAATAATAATAAAAAAAAAATCATCAAAGAATTTGCAGAAGTTTTTTTGCTTTAAGCTACAAAGGCGATTTTGTGTGGTCTTAGGTAGTTTTTATTTTATGTGTATACTAAAACAGTTATAACAGGTGGTCAAAGTGTCCTCGTTGGTTTTGTATGCATGCTAGATCCCGTTTTTGGATTGCACTGCGAATGTTTATTGACGCTAACTGCTGCCTCACTTTTGATGACGCTTCGAGAATACGATCTTCCAATTCAATTAAAGTTGCTATTTCGGTTGAACAAACAAGTTCTTTCATTCTTCCCCATACAAAAAAAATCCAATACTGTAAGGCCAGGAGATCTTGCGGGCCAGTGAACTGGTCCATTTCATGGTTACCGTACTCTTCATCTAGTCAATTATTAACCTCACGACCATAGTGGGCTGGAGCATCGTCCTGTTGAAAATATGATGAAGCTAGTTGAATCAGTGGAATGTCCTCCAATGGTGGTAGTTTGAAGGGGCCGATTAACTTGTTTCCAAGTACACCTGCCCACATATTGACGCTGAATTTGTATTGAAATGATTTATGTCTCATTGTATGTGGATTGTCCGCAGCTCACGTATGAAGATTATGAAAATTTGTGATACCATCTCTTGTAAATGGAGATTCGTCCGTCCAAAGAATTCAGCTAATAAACTGATTGTCATCCAAGCTCGGCTCCAGCAACCAGTTGGAAAACTCAAGTCTCTTTTTCAAATCATTGGGAAGCAGTTCTTGTACAGGTGTATGGTGGTATGGATAAAGATTTTCTCCATGCAGTACATTAGAAATTTTATATCTGGAAACATTGAATTGCAAAGCTAAGCGTCTGATGATGGATGATGGACCAGTTGTAACAGCATCACATATTCTTCCATTAGCCGAAATTCTTACTTGTGGAGGTCCCGCATTCGGTTGTGTATTCGAAACTGATCGCGTTTCTCGAATCAAGTTTCCAAGTATCATAAAACCTGTGGGTTTTTGTGCAAACTTGGTGATGATTTTTTATTTTGTTATTGTTACTTTCATAATAAGAAAATAGTAAAACGTTATGTTAATTAGGTATTTTCTGGAGAAAAGTGACCTCAAAATTAAAAATTAGCATGGGCAATGAAAACGGAACAGGCTGAGAAATTGGATATCTAAAGACTCAAACAAGATATCAACTTTATTTAAACCCCGTTATAAAGGCTGGTATTTCTTCTAAAAATAAAGTCCTACACGAAGTTTTTACCATTAATACAAACAGAGCAATTTCCGTTAACATGGGTTAGGGTACACCAAAGTAAGCCTTTTCTTAAGTCCTCGATAAATGATGTCAACATTGGAGATAGACCCTTACCGTAGAACGATTTTTTTCTTAGAATATGCCCAGAAATCATTTCCCAAATTATCGCCAACGAATTAGGGGACACCCTGTATATATTAACGAATGGATTGAAGATTTATGTGACCAAATAACAGATTTATTGTTATTTATCGACTGGCTAGACGAAATGAAAACTTACAGAAATGATCTAAAAGCAATAATATAGATCGAAAATATGTGTAGGCAGATTGCTAATGAATCAACTGAGTAACGAATACTTCTTCAACGTTAATAGATTACGTCATATCAAATGCGGCGGCTGATAGAGCAAAAGTTAACATGGACTTAAAAATTAGCGACCACGAATCAATCGAGATACAGGCGTACCTAAAAAAGAATGTAGATTATAGTAATAGCATAGTAAAATATTTCAAATATAATAAAAATGGATTTTTCAATCAACTAGAGAATAATGTTATCGATCCTGCATAACCAGTAATGTGGTTTAGAGCGAAATTTTACGAATTGTAAGAACGTTCACGCAAACAAAAGCCATAAATAATCGGGTAAACAAATGGTTTAGTGAAAATCTAAAGCGTATGCAAAAAGAAAATATTAATAAATACCAACAATTTAGATTTTCCAATAGTGAGGACAGTTGGATCAACTATTATAAAACAGAAATAGTGAGGGCTAACAACAACGTAATATATTGTACCTTTAATGACAATGTTACTGTCGCCTTTAAATTTCAACGTATTAATGTGAACGACTTACGAAATAGGCTGCAATCTATGAGTCAAAAATAGATTTTAAAACTTACATATTAACTCGTCTACAATCAGGGAATATTCCCTGCATCATGGGAAGAATCTGTGATAACCCCAACTGAATAAAAGTAAAGAGTCAAACAAATGCGAAGATCATAGGCCAATCAATGCGCTACTTGTCTATGAAAAAATCCTGCGGAAAATAGTTTACCAAGTTGAAGAATATTAGGTAAACAATTTATTTCTTGAACGTATAAAATAATGAACAAAATGGTTTTAAGCATTCCTCAATGGAAGGTATCAGAGAACAAAATTGAGTAACGCGGGTCGAATGGTATTCAAACTTTCATTTATGTCCCGCAAGGATCAATTTTAGGTGCATTATTATTCATCATATACATCAATGGCATGAAAAATTCAATTAAACATTCCCAGGTTGCAATGGCAGAAACTGCTGAGTGTTCAATAGCTTGGATTGGGCCAGCAACCATGGAGGCTAAAATTACAAGGGCATGCCCGGCCGATAGCCGAACCTACGCCGTCATAGATCTCACAACCCTATATCGAAGATATTCAAATATGTGATGAACCAACTAATGGCCTTGGATAAAAAATAACATTTAAAGTATAACGACGTTCGGATCTGCACGTGGAAAGTTCGGACCCTTAACAGGCCATGTGCTGTCGAACAATTAGCAGAGCGCTTGACTGCTACCACGCAGATATCACCGCCACCCGGGAAGTGCGATGGGATTGGGCATTAAGGCTAAATTCGCTAACATAAGCCTAACATGCGCCATGTTCGAAGCTTGTAGAGATGAAGAAGGAAACTTTTTGGTAGAGCCACAGTCGGTGCTGATAATATCGAAAAACTTTTTCTACAGACTGTAGAAACCTAAAACCCCGCCGCCAGGCAGAATAGACCATTTAACTTAGACGGTGATAGCCAAAATCTCTGTCCACCTGACCAAAACGAAATAAGGATAGGAATATCTAACCTGAAATCCAACAAACCAGCTTCACCTGACGGCTTACCGACCATGGTATTCAAAGCTGCTGGCTGGAAATGGCTTTGTGGAGAACATATACCAACTCATTTGTCAGATCTGGTCAGAAGAGTGCGTATCTGATGAATGAAATCTCAGTACCGTTTGCCCGATCCACAAAACACAAAAAAGGAGACCCTCTCAACTGCGCCAGCTGTAGAGGTGTAAGTCTTCTCAACATCGGATACAAGATTTTATCTGTCATATTGTGTGAACGTCTGAAACCCTTCACCAACAACCTGATTGGTCCCAATCAGCGCGATTTCAGACCAGGATAGTCCACAATCGAACAAATCTTCACACTCCGGCAGATTCTGGAAAAAACCCGATACACACCGTCTACTCATCGATTGTAAGGTCGCATATGACAGCATTTATAGAGGAGCTATATGTATAGAGCCATGCCTACTTTTTGCATTCTTGAGAAGCTCATCCGTTCTGTGCAGAATAACGGTTGAGAACGCTCGCTGCTCCGTCCAAGTCGGTAACGGCTTAACTGAGACCCTTGATGTCGAAAAAGGTGACATCATGTCATGTGACTTCTTTAACAAGAATTGAGCGTAACTCACAAATGAACACAGGAGGCACAATCCTTTAAAAAGTCTGTGCAGCTACTAGTGTACACCGACGACATCGACATAATTATCAGAACTGAGTGGGCTGTAACCGGTGCGCTCGCTAGAAGAAGAAGAACCAGGGAAATTGAGTAGAAAGGCCCTATCCCGAAAAACTAAGATACATATAAAACCTTGATCATTCCAGTCCTACATTATGTTGCTGAAACATGGTCTCTATCGACAGCCGATGAAGATATCCTCAGTCGTTTCGAGAGAAAAATCCTTCGATAAACATTCCTTTGCGTTGACGGGCTTTGGAGGAGAAGGTACAACGACGAACTATACGAACTGTACTGCGACATCGACCTAGTCAGAAAACTGCGCATCAGTCGAGATGGCTAAGACATGTAGAGCGAATGGACACCAATGCTCCGATCCGCAGAGTCTTCGAAGTTAAGCCGGAGGGACAACGCAGTAGAGGAGGACCTCACCTTAAGTGGCGCGCACAAGTAGAAGGAGACCTCAGCTGACTTGGAGTTCGCAACTGGAGGCAGTTAGCTAACGACCGGACTAACTGACTTCTTAGTTGAGGCCCACCCCGAACTGTAGCGCCATCTAAGTAAGTAAAAAGTCTTAATTAATAACGACCGGAGTCGGCTAGTATATGAAAACAACCAATCAGAAAAATTTCTTCCGCGTAAATAATAATTTAAAGCTTGTGTAAATACTCGTAATATTGAAACTGGCAATGTTTCTTATCCTGTCTTTCTTGTATTCCCTTAGTAAGACAGACTTACTTTGATCTCCTAGTTTTCGGTTATTAAATTTATTGCTGAATTCGATACGAATTATTCCATTTTCTTTAATACCCCTTTAGCTATCACAGCCTAGTTAAATTTTGAAGGATATTGAAGTAATTAAATCACTGATTTAAAGTCGAACTGGTAGATTCTTAAAGCTTTAAATCCTGTTTGATAACAGTATGAACGATATTTAATTCTTCTGTTTCTTTATGTTAGGCTAAAAAAAATGCTATGTATATTAGCTGTGGGCAATCACGATACCTGAGAGTCTGTGTAGCTCCTACAGGCTTGAAATGGCAGATTTCTGCTTTGCTTTACTCCACTACTAACGGTACCGTAATACGAAGACTCCATGAAAGAACCCATTTTCAGATGGTTAGACCATGTAATTTGAATAACTTGTTCTCTTCCGATGAATTCGTTTTCTTACATGGCAGTTATCATATACTTTGTGTATTAATCAAGAGCTGAACCTAATTACGTACTGCAGATGTTGACATCAAACCCAGAAAAATTACCACTTATGCTGGAAATAGACAAAGTGCCGTATAAAAGACTGTAAAGCGGTTTTGCGCGAACCACTTGCAAGCCCCCATAAACTTTTACTATCAGGGTTTTTCATTAAGAAATCAGAGAAAAATCAACCGAAACCAGCATCTGCAGAGAAAACAAACTACAATAAATAGAACAACTTAAGTAAAGAAAGAGGCACAATTAGTTTGACACACTTATTCCAGCGATTTTCCAACTTCTTGATCCCGTCCGAAAAGTAATTTTCCGGAAGGTCTGCAAAATACTCCTCCGTGGCGTCGATGATTTCCTCGCGTGAGCTGAATTTTTTATTGATGAACCATCTTTGGAGGTTTGGGAAGAGATAATAGTCCGAGGGATAGAAATCCAGTTACCAATCGACGCCAAAAGTCCGCCCGATTCCGCGTCAGCATCTTTCGAAGTGCTCTTGCGTTCGTGTTTTTGGTTATACGCGGCATCCAGCGGCAGGATAACTTTTTCATATGCAGAATATTGCCCAAAATATGGCGTGTGCGCTCAGTACTAATCTTTGTGGTATCTGCTAGCTCGCGCACCTTCACTTTCCGGTCAGCCAACACCATTTCATGTATTTTTTTGACATTGTCCTCTGTAACCGCATCGGAGGGCCTGCCGCTGCGGACTTGATCGGTAGTGGAGTTGCGGCCACCATGAAACTCTCGAAACCAATATTTGACGGTGTAATCTGACGGAGCATTAGCCCCATAATATTTATCCAACTTTTCTTTTGTTTTTGTCCATACTCAACATGATGCCAAACACGTCAACAACAATCAGCTGTCAAAACAAAACTAAAGACAGTATCGCACTGAAATTTGGCATGTATGCCTAAATATGAACGGGCTTCAAGACACCATAACCTTTTTTGCAGTAGCAGCGCATTCTGGCGGTCAAGGAGGTCACTTTTCATTCCATCTAGTATTTACTTTGAGAAAAAATGCAAGAATAGTGCAAAAACTCGGTTTCGAAGAACTTTGCTCATATAAAGAAAGAAACGTGATCTAGAATGGTAAAGGAGAACAACCAAGCCTTTCGTGGGCTAAGTATGACCGAAATTGCGAAGTCGATCAAGCATTCCTCGAGTTATAATATGAATGGTGCAAAAAACGTGCAGAGAAAGCTGTAGCTAAAGCGTCTTAAATATTCGTATGGGATATTTATGGTATCCGAATAAGAAAACAGCTTCAAAATCCATAGGCGACAAGCTTCAAAAGAGGTGCTACCTCGAACCACAAGTAAACGGGCTAATATTGGGGCTCAGCGAGGGAAAAATTGGCGGATTCACTCACACCTTCAGGCAATGCTACTTTAGTTCTTAGATATTGCAATATCGGTGTAGGTACCTCAAATCTGACATCAGTATCATAAAGTTTGACGTTTTTAATGTTACACATGATCAGAACGTTTTGCATTACAGTACTATTTGCGTTTTTTTTTACAGAGACTTGAAGTATTCATCCAAGCCAAAAAAGAGAATTAAATCGTGAATGTTCTCGCGAAATAATTTTTTATTAACTCAACAACTCACTTCGACTTTTGGTGATGAAAAACTATCCCGGGCCACCATGTTTCTTTTGTTTTCAATCGTGATCATCGTTCGCTCCAGGACAAATTTCGTGAAGCTCGATCAAAATCAGTTATTGTGAAAGAAAAGATCGATGCTGTGCGGGAACTGATAAGACAAGGCACTAGTTCCACTCGCATACATTTAATATTGCATGATCATTTGTTCGTCAAAAAGATTTCTTCGCGATGGATACCGCATAATTTGACAATCGCTCAAAAAAAGGCTCGTGTCGATTGGTTTAAAGAAATGCTGACGTCGGTGCTTCAAAAGGCGTCTATAATATCGTGACAAGCGACCAGTCATGCATCGATGCGTATGAGCCCAAAACCAAACAGCAGTCGACTGTATGGGTCTTTCATGACAAGCCGAACCCCCGAATGTTGTTCAAGCCCGAAGCACTTCGAACCAAATGATCGCCTGTTTCTGCAAAAGTGTAATGATCTTCTTGGAGCGTATTTTGGAAGATAATTAAGCCATTTTCAATGTTAAATATTTGTTTATACTTGTTAAACTTAAGTAGCAACCTACGCAAAACCCACGAATCCAAGAAACATCTGCAATGTGTTATCATTCCAAAGTGCGTAAAAGGTGATCCGAAATGGATCGGCATTATGGTTTCAAGCTCATCGAACCTAGTCAATTCCTCAATACTTATCCTTAGATGTATTTTTGCCGGTTACATATTTCAACGGCTAATAAAAGTAGAAGAAAACATGTATGAATTTCAATTAATTTAAAAAAAATAAAAATAAAAATATGCTCGAAGATATTATTCCAAATATAATCGAACATATTATTTTATTGAAAAAATCTAGAATGGATTTAGAATTCATTTAAAATTTAAGGAAACACAGTGCAAGGTCATATGGTCTATACAGGGTGTCCCAGTTTAAGAGTACAATCCTTTAAGGGCATATTCCCGAAGTTCCGCCGAACAAGAAATTGTTCGGCAGGGGGGGGGGGGGGGTCTCAATTCTCAATCCATTTCAAGCTACTGCCCATCAAAGTGGGTGACCTCTAATTCGGAGGTGTAACAACTTTAAACGCTATAATTTCTAAACTAGTATAGGTACGAAAATAGTTTTGGACATTTTGGAAAGATAATTTAGCACATTTTCATAATTTTGAGTTTAACGAGCCATAACTTTTTTGTTGCTGCACAGATGTACCCAAAGCATTTAAGACTTGTATGCACTATTAAATTATCTTTCAAAAATGTCCAACACTATTTTTGTTCATTATTCAATACAATTCATTATAAGGTACAGATCAAGAGAAATTACATATAGTAGAAAGAATTATATTATAATTTAAGTCCATTAATATTATGTACATAAATTAAGTATCTATAAGTGTTTTTCATTGGTATTGAATTATATTTAGATACATTCTGTAGTTAAGGCTACTAGTGTCGAATGTGTCGCTAAAGAATTGTTAAAAAAAGTAATTCAAAAATAAAAAGGTGAAAGGGTGATTTATGAAAGAAAACGAAAAAACTAGAGAATGATTTTTTGTGTTTATCATTATTCTTCTGTGTACTAATGTACTATCTTTATTAGATCTTTATTAGATCTTTTACATCATTGAAATCAAAATTAAAAAGACATTTTTTTACCTCTTGAGAAAACGACAGAGCATTGGTACTACTGCATATAGCCAGTGGTAGTAGATTAAAAATTCTTGGTGCAACTTGGAAAGTGGTGGATGTTATGTGGTGGAACAAAAGCCAGGAATCTTGCGTTGCTTCGAAGTCCATGAACGGTGGGATTACGATTTAACGAATATCCACTCCTTAGGTAAAATATTTTAAGCACTTTGTAAAAGTAAAGATGTTTGAGAGGAAGTATTAAAGAGTTGCAAAAAATCAAAAAACTGTGTTCTAGACGTTTTTTTCTCCAAATGATTCTTATAATATGTTTTCGCAGCACTAGCAAAGGTTGGATTTTGTTGCTATATGTTCCTCCCCAACAAACTAGACCATATTGCACCTTTGATTGTACTAAACCGTAATAAACTGTTTCTAAGTGTTTACGAGAGCAAAACAGTCTTAGATGAAACATTATGCTGGTAGTTCTTAACGATATTTTCTAAGTTAGTAGGAATGCTCACTCCAATTTAATTTGTCATCAAACTCGAGTCCTAGATACTTAAATGTAGGTACCCTCTCAATTATAAAACATTTCGATGAGCAGCTAAAATCTGAATTAAATGTTTTTTCCGTACTAGTTTTGCCACACAAGTATTGGAACTAACCAGCACATGTTTACAATTTGTATTGTGATAAGTTATTTTATAGAGTTTCGTAATATTAGATGATAGGCTAAATATCATAATTTTGGTTTTATCACTTATGACTAGCTTATGATTACTGAACCAATGTCTAAATTTTTCTAGGTCATTCATGATTTATATCTGCAAATAAATCCAAGGTGGAAGCATTGGAATAGGAACAAGCTATGTCATCTGCAAACCCGGTTTGTAGCCCTTTCAATTGTTGATTAAAGATTGAATTGATATGGATTAAAATAGAACTGGACACAACACCGAGCCTTGTGGAACACCTACATATATCGATATCCATGCTATTACTCAATTTACCTTCTAACTTAACTACTTGTTTCCTGTTATTAAGAAAGAAAACCAATTGAGCATAAAACCTCTAAAACCAGTGTTTTCTAGTTTTGTAAGTAGTAACTTATGGTCCACAGTATCAAATGCATTGGTTATATCTATAAAAAGTGCAGCAGTATTCTTTTTGTTATTAAGGCTTTCGTAATTACAAAATTTTAAAAGTGCATCCTCGGTTGATCTGCCAGGTCTGAACCCATATTGATTTAGACTAAAAAAAGAATAGTGCTCTAAAAAAGAGACGATTCTACTTTTAATCACTTTCTGCAATTTTTTCGAAAGAGCGGGAATAGGAGAGATAGGCCTGTAATTATTTAAATTGTTGTACCTGTACTAGTTTAGAAATTATAGCGTTTAAAGTGGTTACACCTCCAAATTAGAGGTCACCCACTTTGATTGACTGTAACTTGAAATGGAGTGAGAATAGACCCCCCCCCCCAATTTCTTGTTTTGCGGAACTTCGGTGATATGCCCTTAAAGGATTATACTCCTAGTCCCAGACACCCTGTATAGCCATAAGAAGTTTGTGTTGGATGTGTAACCAAATAGATGACTTTTTACTTAAGTTGCGTTGCCATATACGTTTTGGTTGTCTTCTTTCATGCGTTGGAACACGAAAATAAATATCAGACGATGGAAAATATATCTACATAATGTTTGATTATTTATTGCTAAATGAGTGTTCAGTTCATTATGAAATATAACCGCTCTTGGTAGAGGTTAAAGTCAACTTCGACTTTATTGCCTTTTAAAATCAGCTGAAGGAGCGCTTGGTACATTTTTTGGAATGTGGAATACTGTAGACTGAGAAAAATTGTAAGATGGACGCAAGTTTTACTAAAATTGGTCGTAGCATTTACTCCAAGCACATATCATCTGGACGCGATGGATTTCAAAACCAATATTGTATTCGGATCTGTTTGTATCAGCAGAATAAAAATCCTGGATTTTTTTGGGTCTCAAAGGGAAAGATTTGATCAGATTTTCCGGAAATAGTTGAGTTAGGAGTAAACCGCCACGATAAGATTCGCGAACACTATAGATGAGGTGGAATTCTACAAATTTGCATTCACTGTGTTTTCTATGTAGCTCTGAGGGTTTATATTCCACTCGAAACTAAGATATATCTTTCTCCTAAAAGGTTTGTCAAATAAACTTTCAAGAACAGTTTAATATGAATAGGGCAATACATCAAATCATTTGGGAAAAGTTATCTTCAAATTCAGTGTGAATTTTTTCATGACAAATTCAAAGGAATTTCTGTTCGTAAGTGGTAAGTTAATTGTTGCCATTGATTTTGATGACGCTTTTTTTTTTAAATACGAGTATATAATTACACTATTTTCTTGCCACAAATTGCAAAATTTAATTAAAACGTTAAATGTCAATTAAAAATCCAATACACCACGACATGAGCAATTTTCTTAAAGTATTTGTCGTAGCTTCATTTTGTTACTATGCAGATAAAGGTATTTACAAAATTAATTAACTAACCGATTCCATTGAATATTTTACATTCCCCGACCAACCCTTTTGTTATTTAATTTTTTAATTTTAATTTTTTTCATTTTCAATGGCAAGAGGTATTTCCAAACGAACACCAACATTGTGATTGTGTGATATAGGTACGTAAAAGCTTGTAACAAAAGCCCTCGTAGTGTTTACTGTCCGAAAACCGATAATTGCATCTGTAAGTACGAATATTTGTTGTGGTCAATTAGTTTCTTATAACTATTTTGAACTTGACCTTTTTTCCGCTTTGTTGACTTTATGGTAATCGTTTTTGCAAAAAAAAAGGAAAAAATTGGGGGAAAAAAAATAAACAAAAAGAAATTAATAACAATGTCAATAACACCAAAGTGTATCTATCTGAAAGTCTCTTCTTTTTTAAGTTAAAGTTATTAGCTTTCATTATCATTAATTATAAGCGTCTTTGTGCAACTAAGACCGCTTAGCGACACATTGTACGAGTATATACTGTCACAGCTTTGTCAATTTTAAGAAGTTCAAGACAATTCAATGCACGTGGCAATTTTTTTAATGTACTTATAAGTACATGCTTAGAATGTGTAATATATAGGAATACTCGTTAATATTTGCGACGTCATATTTCTTCTGAACAATGAATAGTGATTAAAAGAAAAATATAAAAAAAAAGAACGACTTCACATTTAATTCTATAAGGTAGTCACACTTATTGACATGGTTGCGTGAACCGACTTATTTGATTTTTGACGTCATTCCGAATTGTATTTGGTGTTGTACTTTGGCAATCCCACATGCGAGTGCTCGTAAGACGTTCGCCCGACAATAAATACAAATATGTTGCGCATGAGAGTTAACGTTTTTGAAAATCCATTTTGGTTCATAGAGTTCCTTGTCGTTAAAATGCAGTCAAACGAAAATAAAAACGAGTAATTTATAATAAGTAATGAATTGTGTATGAGTCAATATTTTAACATGCGTCTTATGTGACCCTTTTGCAGTTGTTTTTAGTTGCTTCGTTGATTTCTAACGACCAACTTCACGCAATTCACAGCGAAAAAAAGAAGTCACTATTAAGTGCTAAACAAATAGCTGTCGAAATGGTTACATACGAGTACATGTAACTATTAATTGAATTTTAAAACTTTACAAAAAAAAAAAACACGTTATTTAACTGTCTCAGACCGTGGGAGGAACGGAAACACGTTGCAGCCCTAATTTTGCAGCGAGATCTTAAAATGTCTCTTCATAATCTTTTCATTATTTTTTATTTTATTCAATGTTATGGTTGGCCTTCGTCTTATGGTCGTCCTATCACAGCCTGCGAGCTTTCAGGATTCATCGATCCAATATATGTACCTCGTTTCTTTCTCGTACTCCGGAACAAACGAAATTTGTAGTAGAGATCGGATCTTTTTTTACTGGCTTGAAAGGCGGCCTGAGCTTCGAAAATTCTCAAAGAGAATGCTTATAGAGCTCGCGGTTGTATCTTCCACTGCTTTGGTCGTTATTGTTAACAAGAGCAAATATCCAATGAAGAATTTTTCGCTCGAAAAGAGTGACCAACTGAGCTTTTTTATAATCTGGCACGATATGTCTTAATCAGGATCAATGTGGGTGAATAGCTGCGGCTCAAATGGTAGTGTGTTGAGTTACAAATCGGACGGTTCGGATTCGAAACCAGCCGCTCCCGAAAGACATTCTTTATTTCAGGTAACTAAAATTACGTAAGATAAGTGGTTGCCTAGAATACAACAACAAGTCCAATTACACTAATAATTTAGTCTCTGGATGGCACCCATGGAGCGAAATAACCACTGAGCCCAAAAATATTTTTTTCTCTCTCTATCCCATTTTCCTAAGAACTTAACACGTGCTCAGGTGCTTTAAGTGTAGTCGGAAATGCATCGCTACCGATATACAGACGTTTTAAGCAAAGCCTTACGCTGACCTGTTTTGACTTCTATTGAAAATAACATCTTTCAAATTTATATGTGTATAGTAACAAATTGGGTATCCTTGAACTCGTAATTATGAGTACTTAAATTGTTTCAAAATAAATGTTGCCCTAAAATTGATTTAAAATCTCGGAAAAGTAACTTATTAATCCCCACTTTTTGCAATTTGAAATGTGTACATAATATTTACAAACAAAGTCGTCGAGATAATCACATCCTACTTTAGCAGAAGGCGCTCGCAGCTACGAATTCGTTTTACATTACGTCAGAAACCGTCCAAACACCAGTCTTAAGCAACTAACCAGACATTTTAATATAAGCAGGGCTTACATCTGGAGAATTTTACAATACATTCAGAAGGCATGCATGCATATCATCATATGTATACCAGTACGGGAGCTACAACCCGGGGACTCAGAAAAGTTTTTGGAATTCTGCAATTACATTCTGGAAAGACACTTTGTGGAAGAAAACTTTTTGGTCGGATTCTATGGGCGGACGAGTCCCAATTCACTAGGCTTAATTCGAATCCCTATCTGGAATTTTTGCGAAACAAATTACCAGAACTACTCGTATTGGATGATATATCACTGCAATAAAGACAAGACATTGTGTACAAGCAGAATGGCGCTCCCGCCCAATATTGCTATGCAGTTAAAGAGTGGTTAGATCGCGTATGTATATGAAAATTCGTGGATAGGGCGGGACGGACCCATTCTATGGCCTCCATGGTTTCCGGACTTGACCCCAATCGAATTTTATTTATGGAGGCGGATGAAGGATATTATTTACTCATCACAAATAACAACATTGGATTGACGAAGCAGCTGCGAAAGTCCGAGAAGAATCGGAAGGAATGGACATTGTTAGAGCCTTTCAAAAACGAGCTATGGCGTGCATACAAAACAATGGTTTGCCCTTTGAACAATTGATATGATACAAGGCTTGATGAAAATAATAAAAATAAAAATGTTCAGTCATTTATTGTATTTTTTCCCCTAAATGTTTTACCAATTTTTAATTTAATGTTTTACCGGTTTCTCTAAATTGGGTCGTATCTTGAAAATTACTGACTTGAAATGAAACACGTTTCAAATTGCAAAAAGTGGGAATTAATAAGGTATTTTTCCGAAAAAAATGATGATAGTCAAAATTTTGACTCGTACGATTTTTTTTCTCGAAATATGTCAAGGAATATCCGCTTAAAGTTTTCCATACATTATCCGGAACATCCTGTATAATACTTTGTCTTTGGCGGCGCAGTTTCATAAGTTTACACCCGTGACGTACTGAATAAGAAAAAAAGATCAATATTCGGCTTACTACTCGTACATATACTATGATCCACGTAAATGCCTTATTAGCTCACATGAATAATTGGGTAAGTTATAACTGCATAAGGAGATAATTATATGTGTAATTATATGCACGTATGTCATGAGGAAATCTTGTTGAAAAACTGCCGACCATGCAGCAAGAGCATATAGGTCAAAACCAAAACTTCGGCGTGCTTGACGCTACTCATCATGTCTTCGATCAGCTTTAAGCTTCTAGGGCTCGTAGAGGTGGAAAACCCACAAAACATTACTTTGGGTGGGTGTTTACGGGTCTGAATAATGTGACCATGTCTAAGGTTCTCGTTGTCACTCCTTCTCACGACGCCTACCCGGTAGCCCTGAACTCTGAAGTGGCTCTCATCTGAAAAAAATGTCTCTTCCCACAGCAGCCTTTTTCACACCATAACCTCAGTGAGAAGATGCTTTTTAAGTGGTCTGGCCTTGCAACCCCATTTCCTTTGGAGGTCATCGCTAATCTTTTTAGGATGAACTACGCTGTTACGGGACAAAATCTTGTCATAATGGCCCGTAACTTTGTGTTTTCGTCCGCAATATCCTTTACGACCCGCTGCAACGGATCCGATAGTTTTATGCAACGATATGATTCTTCCAACCCTTGATTTTGGAACTCTAACATCACGCAAAGCGATGATTTTAGTCCTATTTTCCATATAACATAGATATCCATTCTCAAATCCGTATTCAACAAATCGAAAAATCTAGCAAGAAATAAGATAAAAGCCTTGGACCTTATACATTTATCAAATGCACGAAATATGCAACCTACCTTTGCAGCAGCCAACAGAAAACATGTGTTATAATTAATTTTTTTATTTTTTTTTTTATAATCAGTGCGCGTTCAAAGGGTTTTTTACCCTTAAAATGCTTGTACACAGCGCGGGCGAAGGAAATTTAGGGAGGAAGAAAAGACAGGTACCTATGTACATTGTTTTTAAATGTTTGCAAGTTATAACGACCAGGAAACACAGAGATCGGCAGGGCATTCCATAAGCGAGTTGTACGGCTTAGGAAAGAATCACGATATTTTAGAGTACGTCCGAAAATGGGCTTGAGGGTATACTGATGAGCATTCAAAGCGAAAAGGGTGTTACGGTTGAAAGTTTGAATGGGTGGAATGCTACTGGCGATTTCAATGGAGCACTTGTGGAGGAAATAGCGATAAAACAAAGTGAGACAGGAGACATTACGTCGGTGTTCAAGGGTGTCAATTGATTGACTATGAGTTTTATCGCACGGTTTTGGATGTTTTAGGAGCATCGGACCAGATGTGGGCATTGTACTCCAATTTTGGGCGGTTGAATGCCTTATACAATATATTGTGGCCAGATCAGAGGGGGTAAAATATTTCTTACATCGCTTGAGGAAACCTAGACATTTCGCAGCATTTTTGGCGACATCGAATATGTGGTCATTCCAACGTAAGTTGTCACTGACACACATACCGAGAATGAAAAGTGTATCGGTTTCGACCATGCAAGTGCCATTCATGGATAATGGCTAGGTATTTGAATTTCGCTTTAGTGACAGCAGACAGCATTGAGTTTTGGAAGCATTAAATTCCACTCGATTGATAATTCCCCATTTGGTTATGCTGTTAATATCGGAATTTATTTATTTTTTTTTTAAAAATAGAACTTAACACTCAAGTGGGTATGAATACACTTATAATGCCTCAGCATGTGTTAAGTTTTTTGGAAAATGGGACAGAGAGAGAAAGAAAGATGTTTGGACTCAGTGGTTATTTCGCTCCATGGGTGGCATCCAACATTTAATGAGGAGACTAAACTTTTAGTGGAAGTTGGCTTGATGTTGATATCTAGTAAACTACTCGTCTTACTTGATTTTCGTTAACTGAAAAAATTGATGATATGTCTTTCGCGCGAGGCTACGATTCGAACACCTGACCTTCCGATTTGGAAGCCAGTCCACTACCACTTGAGCCACGGCCATGAGCTTAACATACGCTGCCGTTCCCATTCTACAGCCGAAGAGCAGGGACGTGAGTCCCGGAACGAATATGAAAAGCAGAGAGTACTATCATCAGCAAAGGAATATATTGGATTCGAAGTAACAGACAAGAGATCATTAATGAAAATTAAAAAGAGTGTCGGAGACAGAACGGAGCCCTGGGGCACACCAGCATTTATTTTGTGAATATCAGACTTGAAACCGTCCAAGACAAATTGAATTGAACGTTCCGAAAGGTAATTTCTAATCCATTGAAGAAGAGAGTCATCGATCTCAAAAGCACGCATTTTCGACAAAAGAGCTTGATGCCAAACTCTGTCAAATCGGTTAAAACTATCAAGTGCAACTATCTTGCTTTCGCCAGATTGGTTCCACTTTTCGGTGAGACGAAAACCATACTGCCGGTCATTAAGAATTTTTCGTGTTTCGAGATATTTCATGAGCTGAGGGTTTATCAGCGTTTCCATAACCTTGGAAAGAAGGGACGTAAGTGCAATGGAGAGGAAAGTAGATTCGCCTTTTTTAGGGACGGGCTGGACAAATGCTGTTTTCCATCTCCTCGGAAAGAGTCCTAAGTAGTAGGATTGATGAAAAAGCGTACGCAGTGGTTTTGCCAGCGAGGAGAACTTCTCTTCAGAAGAAGGGGAGATATACCATCTGGACCAGCGGATTTATGTATGTTGAGATCTTTAAGTACTCTTGCTACTTGGGATGGGATGCAGGATGGGGCAGGATGAGGCAGAATTTCGAATGTTGAGAAAGACGTTGCAGTCATTTCTGGCTCGTTTAAACTTTTTTCGGTTTTCCTCTGTCGGGTTGGTCTAAAAACCGGAAAAAAACATTTCTCTAACCCTGACTGCCTCTTTACAGCTCGAGTCATACCATGCCTTTTCTTTTGGTTTGATACTCTTCATCCGATGAAGGATAAAGCATCTCATTCCAAAAAGAATAGTTTCCGTGATCATGTCAGCAGCGGCATCCACGTCGTTATCGAGGAAACATAACGACCAGTTAAAACTCCTAAAGAAGTTAAGTCCGCTCCAATTGGCTTTCTCGTATTGCCATACGGTTCTTTTAGGAATATTTTCTCGAACTGTGTCATCGGTGTACGAGATATTAGCTGATATGACACAGTGCTCCGACGAGTCTAGATGGATAGCATATCGACTTTGTACTTACATATTAGGGTGAGAAGTAAAAAACAAGTCCAGGGTGTTGGCGGTATGACTATCAACGTCTGGTATTCATGTGGGCTCATTTACAAGTTGGGTTAAGTTATTTTCCGCAGCGAAGATCTCAACACACCGTCCTTCGGGTGTTGTCTGTCCAGAATGTCGAAACCAACCAGAATTGTGTATATTGAAATCGCCCGTAATCACGATTTCAGTATGAGGATACAAGGATACAATTCTTTGTATGGAGTCAGACAGCGCATCAAACTCGTTAAAGGTCGAGCTGTTGTCCAGTTTGGGGCTTCTGTAAATAAAGCAGTAGTGGATAATTTGCTTACGGAGATATAATTTTAACCACATGAAATTGAATTCCGGATTGGAACAGGGACTACATTGTGGTGGAATTTGGTAAGCTACACAACTTCGCACATAGATGGCGAAACAGTGATGATGAAAGAACAATGGCACTAATTCGTAGCCAGGTTGATGCAGATCAGAGTGATCTGGGAAGTGTGGGCGGGGTTCTCCAGGTGTTCCACTTAGCGCCAAAACAGCTGGTCTGTACTTACAGACGTGGACGTACGTCGAAAAGTGATTACTTTTTAGCCCGCGTATATTGGCCACGTCCACTCTGAATTCCCTAATCATAATTATAAACAAACACAGTTAACACAAACACCGGCGATACTAACCAAGGCTGCGAAGTGAATGACGTTGGTTTACCGAATCAAATTGCTGTAGGTTTTATGCCCTTACAACAATATTGAACAGTGCACGAACAAAATTTTCACTCACAACCCGCTATCCATCAGTTGTTACATACACTCAGTACTGCATGATAAATGCAGTAACGTCAGTGACCGAGTGCAAGCAACAGTACTTCGACCAGGAGCGGGAGAGGTGTGATACCCGCACTGTGTGATATTGTTTTTTTCTTAACACTGCACCGCACTCTAGTTTTTTATTTTTTTTTTTACACACGCGCGCGGTGTTTTTTTTTTTTTTTTCTTTTCGGTGTACAGCACAAGAGAAATTACGAGTGCACTGGTTGCCGTGTGCACTCGTCGGTGGTCGACACGGTACTATAATTAAGTAATTAATTTGAAAAGCCCTTAACAAAGCTTTGAAAAAATAACGCAAAAACCACAGACTAGCCATGATTATTTTTAAAAAAGTGTCTGTCCCAATTAATTTGTCTAGCAATGTACATTAATTAATGCTTTTCTTGCAAATAATTCTTTTAAAGACCAGTAAGCACAACGGGGCACCCCTCGCAGAGGTGCTCTTTCTTTGCTTTGAAATTTGATTCATTATGAACTCCTCACGGAAATACAGAACTCCGAATGCTCTTTATGCAGATGATGTTATCATTTCTATATACAAGTAAGTCAAACACTTGACGACTTGCAGTATGCTTTCAATTAGTTAGTTAAGTACGGTTTACGCACTAGCGTTGTTAAGATTGATCATTCTTGCTCAGCAGCTTCTTACTACCCACGTCAAAAACAATGTATCACGTTCTCCTAATTGGCATTGGCTTTCACTATTCACCCTGAAAGACTCTGTACAACGGCGCAGTCTAAAAACGATTCTTTTTGAACAAATTTAAACAACATGCTAAAGCTCCACCATAAACAGGGTGACAAAAGTTTGAAAGCATAGAAAAATACAAGATAAAATATAAAATAAAATACAAGATAAAATACGCACATATCAGTTGGTTATCCAACTATACATGATTTTCAACAGAATCGCCTGACACCAGTGTGCATACATTTCCAGATATATTTTTAAGGCTTGAAATTTATCAGATCTTCAGTCTGTCCAATGGTGGTAACATATTCGTATTTACATCGACAGTGTGATTGCGATCGAATCCATGGTATACACCACATTACAAAAGCTCAGCATTTTGCTAAGTGTGTACAGCTAATCACAGGTGGATGTCATTCGATCAGATGTAACGAAGAACAAAAGTAATTCAAAACGACGAGGTTTTGTTATTTATTAGCGTGTGAACGAAACACTACAAGCTAGGCAGTTATACTGGGAGACTTGAAACATCGTCATGATTTTATCATGCACTTCCTTTTCCATTGCATAATTTCCACCAACACCAAATAACAAACCACGATAAACAAATTTAATACAATATTTTTATCAAAACATTAGATAAATTTGTATAAGAAAGTTATCTCAGCGACCAATTTTCAGCCCTTCTTTAATTGTCATGTGAGTCAGAGAAGTAATCTGCCATCACATGTGCAATTCAAATGAATCCCCCAGACCGAGACCGAATCGGATGTGTCTGGAATAATAACATAAATGTCAACTTTTCTGACGAAGTTTGACTGATCAAAAACTTTATTCATGCGTGCGTCATGCCTTCTTAAATCTTTCCATTTACAGATCATTTTCGATACAACTCCAAATTGAGTGAATAAAATTAAAATAAAATCTAAAAACACACGTTAGGTTCCGTGATTTCTCAAACGTACTCATGTACGAGTATTCCTAAGCAGTGAGCACGGAAATATTTCATTCGGATTGTCATAATCCTAAATGTTTTTTGAAACGCGAAACGATGATTGATTGACGATCGGCAATCGGCGAATACCAGGCGACACACTTATTCGTATTACTATTACAATAACACTAATGTCTGCTGTACATGTACGAGTATAATGAATATTTTGGATTGTTCCGAGGTGTCCGGAAGACAAGCGCCTATTTTAAATTGCTTACCTTGGAAATAAGATTATCGTTATAGTCTATGTCTTACTTCCTACATATGTAGGATATACAATGTAATTTGCTCGAATATCTTTTAAAATTAGTTTTTGGACATTAATACTCGTTATTTTGCTTTTGGATCTGAACTGACTCATTACAGATACAAAATTCAGGGTTAAGAAACCAGTTAGTCGAGCATATTTCTCTTCCGCTTACTTAAATTTCGGAGTTTTAAATACTCGTATTAACCCAAATATTAAGAGGAAAGAATGGAAAAGCCTACAGCACACGATAGGACTATGGTGCTTTATGTTTCCTGGAGATTAGAGGAAGCAATTTAATTAATTAATGAAGTTAATATCCAATATCGGCTTTGAACTTAAAAATGACTGCCGTGACAATTGGAGCATAATTTTGATTTTCATCTATATTTTGCCAACCTAAAAGTATTTTTTTTTAAATGGAAAATATCATAATTTTATGGATGCATATATAAGAAACAATGATATTATTTCAGACATGTATGCAAAATAAATAAAATACGTTTATTTGTATTTTTGGGTTGTGAATAATCGCTCAAACACTGCTGTTAAAGATAACAATAACTTTATTGTTGATAATTTTTTTTCTTAATTTCTTAATTTTGTTACTTAAACAGTTTCAGTAAATAATCAATGTGAAACCAAATAAAACTGCAACTGTCAAAATAACTTTGTTTCAGAAGATATCAGAAGTGGAATCTTCTAAAAATACCGACCAGATTTTCAAAACTTATCGCGAAAGCGACTATCCCACTCAATATTGTATAAACTTCAAATGAATCAAACAGAATTTAGAAACTGAGATAATCAGAGTATGCCCAGTTCCATTGTTAAAGTGGATAAAAAAGTGGATGATGAAATTTAGCAGTCATTTCTGGTCGAAAATGGTTTTCAATACATATTGTAGTAGCAAAATAGACTATAGCTGAAGGAAATGATTCGACTGATGTTCAGAAAACTAGAATATAGACATCAATGTTTATAGATAAACTGTTTCGACTCTCAGCTCAAAATTCAACCATTGCCGTCGAATTGCTTTCATGAATACAAAACACGGTGTTTATGGCTGAACTTATATGTTTCTAAGTCCTTCGTAACATCGAGCAAGGAGCAACAAATTGAACTCACTTAGCTCACTGTTAGAGAAGTAAATCAGGAGGAGTCGTTTTCAGTTAAAAGAGATGGATGCAAAGTGCTTGCCATTACCACTAGCCACACCAGGAATAAACTGCTAGTACTAAATATTTAGCTTACGGCAACGGCCTCAGATATTAACAGTGCGCACCAGCTTACAGACCGGCTCTCTGAAAGAACTTATAAATTCTTCATGTAGAAAATGGACAAAAAAACACTTAAGATGAAATCGTGAACTACACCCTGAATGACTCGAACTGCAACCAATTTCAGACTGCTGTAATTTTCAAACCGTTCATGACAGTGAGCTCAAATTTTGACACATGATAGATAATTTTATTATTTACAAGCCTTTATCCGTGATGGAATTGAAAGGTGATAGGGTGATTGCTTTATATTTGGCTGGAAAACCACAAGTAGCTATCGTTAGAGCCCTCCAGCACCTCAACGTGAATAAATCATTTGTGTCTCGAACCATAGCTGGTTACCGTGATACTGGCAGCGTTGCAAAACGCCATGGAGGTGGTCATAAAAGAACAGCAACATCGGCAGAAATGGTTCGGAAAGTGAAGGCTCGAATTGAGCGAAATCCGAGTCGAAGTGGAAGAAAAATGGCACCGATGGTGATGGTTTGGGTCGCCATAACCGCCGATGGTCGCTCTCCGCTCGTATTTTTGGACCGTGGCGTCAAAATTAATGCGACCGTATACCGTGAAACTGTCTTAGAGGCAGTATTGAAGCCTTGGGCAAACAATCACTTCGGTCGGAGACCGTGGACATTTCAGCAAGACTCGGCACCGTTGATTGTTTAAAAAACAATGCTCCACACTTCATTTCTTCGACACTATGGATTGCAAATTCTCTGGATGCAAATCCGTTGGATTTCTCTGTCTGGGGTATTTTGAAGGCGAAGGTTGGCACTAAAAAATACCAAAGTTTGGACCACCTCAAACAAACACTTCGCCGGGAATGGGCCAAAATACCGCAGAGCCACTTGCGTGCAGCGTGCGATGCTTTCTTCGGCCGTCTCAAGGCCATTATTCGCGCCAAAGGTGGACATATTGAAAACTACTGATACAGTTTGAAAATTGATGTATTTTCCAACATTTTTTGCTTTGGCACAATAAAATTTATCAAAAAATAAAAAAATTATAGCATTTTAAAAAGTTGGAGTTTGAGTCATTCACCCTGTATAGACACGTAATTTTCAAGCACCTGAAACCTTATGTCAATTTAATTAAAAATCGGTAATTTTCAATGTGGTCTTAAACTGATAAGACTGCATCATGAACTCTCCTACGTGCGGTGAACGTATCTTGAACGTGGACATGAAAATAGATGAATTACATCTTATCAACCAGATTTGTTTTTACCATGAAGAAATATTATGACAGTTCTTCAAAGGCAGGTGTTCAGCAAAGGAATTTTCTTAATAGAAAGTTACTCCAACATATTTATAGCTCATATACAGAGACAAGTGATCTGAAGTGATAGTATGTTTATGTCATAGAGCAAAAATTGCTCCGAATTCAACATTGGACGGACATCATCAAGGATGCCAAAAATAACAAAAACTTCCTTTACAACATCACTAGTCATGAAACATGGTGCCTTTCTATATGATGCAAAAACCAAGCGCCAAAATGGCGAGTGGAAGGCCCCAGACGAAGCAAAACCCAAAAAATTTCGCTTGGAGAAGTCAAAAGTGAAGTTCGTTTCAGATGGCCAAATAGTTAATGCATAATTCTATCTTGGTGTTTTGAAGCGTTTGGTGCATTGAATTTGGCGTATTAGGGCAGAATATCGCGCAGAATGAAGTTGGCGTTTGTTGCACGATTATGTGCCATCTCATCGATCGACACTTACCATATAACCCATTTTATTGGCTAAACATCGTATTTTAACTGTATTCGTCTGATTGGGCACCGTACTATTTTTGCCTTTTCGGAAAAATGTATTTGCTGAAGAAAAGAAAATATTTTATGGACGTAGAAAGCATCCAAAATGCTTGTACCGACATCTTGAAGGACATCCCAGCCGACGATCTAAAGCACTCATTCAACATGCTTTTAGACCGTGCAAATTGCTGTATTGAGTCAAAAATGTTTTGAATAAAGTAAATAGGTTTTACCAAAAAAACTTTTGGTTCTTATTTCACATTTTACTTAAAAAGCTTCAGGATTTTTTTTTTATAATATAGCAAAAAAAAAAGATAGTCCAAGGGTATAAAAAGGCTGCTGTTGGAACACCTCCTGTTACCTTGACTGATTGCTCCAATTTTCCTTATTAACAGAGCTTTTTAACCAAAAATATGTGACGATGAAAATCCGGGTCTTCTGGCATCTTCAATAGAGCCCAAGCAGCGAAAGTTCGTCGTGCACCATGGTCATTTGGCCCGATTTTTGTCATTAAACACTAAATTGTTGGCTTATCCAGATGATTATAACATCCTATATATTAACGTAATCGTAATTGTATGATTTGTAAACGTTGTTGACAATCTGCAACACAAATGTGACATTTGTCAAAAAATGGTGTGTGTGTGTATTCAGGGAATCCCTATTGATGATTGATGGAGCGCATCTAATCAAAAAGATTTACTGGCATTCATGATATTGAACACGAACTCTACTCGTGTAAATGTATGTTTATTTAAAATATCGTTGCAACTATCATACCAGACAGCTTAATACAGATAATAGCCATAAATTTGCGAAATGAACATACGCAAGCTTGCCTAAACGTAGTTTGTTTTCAAGAAAAAGTGTTTTTTTTTTTAATTTAATTTTAATTGAAACCGGATATTAACAATTAAATTAAAAAAAAGTAGCTAAACTCGCAACTAATACATACTTTTTATTTTCTTTACTCTACTCTACCCTTCCTCAATTATTAAAACATTATAGTTTTCGGGTACGCTGAATTTTGGTTCGGCTTTTCTTATTTTCATAATAAATAAATTGAATCAACTTTAACATTTGTATACAAGTAGCTTTCAGTTTAGACCATTATTTTCATCTCTTCAAAAACTAAAAGTTCTGCGGTGAAAATCGTCAACTCGGTTGAATTATATTATTTTTTAGGTAAAACTACTTTTTCTGACAACTTTGATCGTATATCACGAAATTAAACAACAAATTTAGTTACAAGACAAGAGTAACTTCGAGCTTAATGACTGATAATAATATTTTGAAAAATAAGTCGGAACTTTAAAAGGCCTTCGTAGAATTACTTTTGTTACTGAAAATCGATAATAAATTGTTGATTTGTTCAAAGATCATAGATTTGTAGAAGTGCCATCCGCACTTTTGTATTTGTCATTATCCAGTGCGGAACTTAAACCGCACTTAAAGCTTTATGCATTTGACTTGTTTACCGTGTGACAGTTGTTGTGGTAATCAGTTTGCCCTTTGCGTTTGCTGTAAAATAAAACACTTTAGATAAAGTTTTGTTTTTTGACAACCACCGATACTTTTTAGTGCACACTATCGCCCCGCACCGTAGCAGACTTTGAACAAACCTTATATACGAGTATAAACGAGTACAGACTGACTATTTATTTTAAATGTCAATTTTTTTTTTGGCCGCATGCATCGTTTTTAAGTACTTAAATCTTAATGATGACACAAACAAATACGCCAAATGGAGTTTATTTCGTGAACTTATTTTATTATAAACAAAAATGACAAAATTGCATTAAATCGTGCAAAATTTGTCATGGCGATTAAAATACGTTTTTGTTCATTTGGCTTCAGTTAATTGTAAACATTTGTCCAGTGCCAACTCGAGATACTATTTTTACTCGGCTTAGCATGTTGGGTCGGTGTTCCACGTAGAATATATTTATATATTACTATGTGTTTTTCAGATTTGTTGCAACTTGAAAGTTGTATAAGTATTTTGTGAGCGATTTCATAGCGTATGACCGCTTCACTCGATTGTCGTGCTAGCGACGGAATCAGTAAGTCTAGCTCTGTGCTATGTGTCAAAGAAAAACCAAAATATTTTCCGTAAATCAACGTTGTATACTGTTTAACAGTTTGTATACAATAAAATAATGAACGTTGCCAATATACATATTAGGCAAAATCTGTGTAGTCAAAAGAAAACAAACAAGTAGAGGTACAGGGCATTTCCTGGAATGGAACCGAAAGAAAACTATTGTTACTGAGTGCCCGAGGCTTAGTTTTAAATAATTTCTTTCGGTTTTGCTTTATATTATATGCTGATGTATACAACACCATGGCGGATGAACGAACAAAAGCATATTCAGACCTTAACGCCAAAGGTAAGTCTGAATCGCAATTATAAATATATTATACGACCACCCGAAGCCTGTCCCAAACACGATCAAGTTTGAATAATATCAGCGCAACACAGATTGATATGAAAGTATGGGATTATCGAACGTACACCAGGAACTTTTTCCGCGCCGTGGAGGAGTAACTCCGAATCGAATAGAATTATTGGAGTCTTAGCTCGACGGATTTTGATGGCAAGCAATAGATTGTGTAGTGCAAGCTGGAACATGAGCAAGATTTAGAATAAAAGTTTCGAAAAACAAAATGTATTACGGGCACATTAAGCCACTGCAATATTCGTCCAAAAAACTAAGGGGCGGTACGTCACTTAAATTGTAAACCAAACCGTACACAATATTTTTTGACGGAAGGGATCAAGCTAAGAAAGGAGTTTCTACCATTTTGGTTGAACTCCTAAGCGATTGATGAATGACCAGAGAACTACATATTTTTCGCCTGAAAGAGGCAATATATTAGTTTTAGCCGAGATCCTAAGAAGATACCGAAGGAAAAATAATCTTATCTGTCAAATGCAAAAACACCAAATAGAGTATCCTGTAGACTGGTACTAAGGTCTGTCAACCCCACGAGTAGCGCAGTAGCAATGCAGACACGTGGGGAAAATATGTAACATTAAATATTACGTACCATATTCTAGTGGTTAGTAAAAGAAAAAGGAATTGATGTATGCAATTTAGTTTTGTTTTCAGAAATAACATTTTACTTTTTTTCCCACAATGTTTCTTAGGTTTCCACGACCACGCTCAAACGCTAGCATCGGCAGAGGGAAAGTTTACTTGGGATTCGCCAAAGCACAACTCATACCTATATTTTACTTACCTACTTGAGTCAAAAATCACTGCACTTCAACCTATTTTTAATAGCTTCAAGTCTTTGTTATCTTCCCTAATGTTGACGTTTATATAAAATACTTCAAGGTTACACTCGTATCTATTATTGAACTTCCATATAGTCGTACCTTATGAAATACTTAAGCTGGTATTAACTAAAATGAATGGAAAAATGGTACTTACTATTATCGTAGCTGTTTTGTATGCCTCTAACGTAATTATTGTTATTCCTATTGCTTCCAGCTCTGTTGCTATTTCTTTGGCCACTGCAATTGTTGCTATTATTATTGTTGACACGTAAGATTTCTAGATTTTCATGATTCTGATTCTGATTCTGCTCATCGTTCGTTTCATTTGATACATAATTGTGGGCATATGCACTGCCCCAGTGCACATTGAAGTCCTCCTCCTCCAGCGTTAAGAAATGATCGAGTACTTGAACTCCACGTTCAAGTGGTCCATGGAATTTGTTTATCAATTCGACGCACTGTCGGCCAAATTGTGAGATATCCGATTGGCCTGTGGCCCAGTAAAGTAAATGACGCCCTAAATGACTGCCTAAATGGTTTGCAAATGCTTCGATCATTTTGCTAAGTCCACCATCATTTTGACGACAACCAGAAAAGATGTTCCTTTCTCAATTATAACTATAACTGGATTGCTGTTTTTTTTTTTGTTTTCTTTCTTTGTTTCTTCAAACAACTCAATGGACGTGCACTTTAATTTAAAATGAAAAACAATCAAAAAATTGAGATTAGCAATTCTTCTATAATACGGGCAATAGTACGAGTATAACCGGCGACTTTCACTTTGATTTTATGATTAAAAACAAAACAAAAAATAAATAAATAAAAAATAAGGAAATAAAGATGAGGAAAAGAAAACCATCAAACACTTTAGGCGTACCAGTAACAACAACATCAACACCAATCCATGCAATAGCTATATTCCTGTAATAGTTATGCAAGAAATGTGTGGCGAACTTGGAGGCGATATGCTTAGCCTCCCACAGTCGCCTACAAACTACTTTTATTATTACTCGTATTATGTTATCGTTTTATTTTTTCACTTTTTCCACTTTTCCGCTCTTGGTTACGGTTAATTGTTGCTGAGATGTTATGGCTTTTCTTACTTTACAATTTGTTATCATCGCTTGCTATGAGTTGTAAAAAGAGAGTGATTTTGGTACCGAAATTACGTTTCCCGGTTAGTTGCGTTATATAACATATACGATTTTCTTAACAGGGGACAAATTAAGAAAATAACATGTAACAAATATGTTATGTTACCCCAGATTCGTTACACGCATAGTCTATTGTTTGGGATAGAGTTTAAAGTTTCAGTGTACAAAATATCACAAAAGGATGTATAATTCGCGCCAATCTCACACCTGACAGTGAACTGCCACATTTGACAGTTGCCAAATATGTGGCTTTAACTTTCGATCGAAGAACCAGTCATTCAGGTATGATAAGTGGGATATTCGATTGGCCGCAGCCCTCTGATATTAAGAACCTCAACCGTTATTGCTCACACATCAACTTAGAATATTATAAAAATATTCCAGCTGTGGTTGAAAGTGTGTTATTGATCAATGACATACCCTCCACACCATTATCATCATCAACCTATTTTGCTGGTATAGGGAAGCGTACCGTTTTTTGAAGAGAAAGATCAATGTAGATATGTAGGGTTCATCAACAGTCGAAGCGAATTTATTAAATTTGACATACCTATTCGTTTTAGGACTAATAACGAATGCAGAATGCATTCTGCAAAGTCAAGGTCAATGCGTCATTAAGCAATAGCCAGCGCTTTGTGCAAGGCCTATCTACTTGCTTTGCATTTCGCAATTAAAAAATTCACGCATAATTAACTTTTATTCAATATTACACTTTGGACAAAGTACATCATAGGATTTCAAGGTCTTTGTCATGATCATGTCGTACGGTTGGTGCTCCTATCTTGTAATAAATCTGGTTATTATGGAAGTTATTCAAACCTCGGATAGGAGAAGCCCTGAAGTAAGATCACGACCCAAACCAAAAACAGAAAGTTACTTGAAGATGAGGTTCTCAAGAACAAGAAAGATTCCACTTCCAGTCTACTTCCAGTACAAGTCCGAATAAAGCTGCGTTACGCTAAGATGCCAACTGAATGTGGCACATATACTCCGATTGTCCTATATGTATAGTATATAGGTATATGATGTCGGTTCGTCGGTTCGTCGATTGAGAGTCGGCATAGATCCAAAATCATAAATATTAAATCAATAAGAGATGGCTTTGCTCTTGCTGTAATTCCTATATTAAGCACATGTATAAATTTTATATTTGCATATGCAGCTTTACATTCGGTCGGAACTCTATCAATATGCGTAAATACGAGTAGAATTGTCGCATACTAGGCTCTATTACTTGTATCAAAGTGATGCTGTAGTCCAAAAAAACGACAAAGCTCCGCTTCGTATCTTCGAATCCTAGCAGCCTAGTTCAAATTGTATATGAAGACGGAATCTCCGGTCGAATGACAAAGTGATCGCGAATCCCAAAAGATTGGTATGACACGCTTGTGACTGTATTAAAAAAGACTATTTGCCAGGACAGGTTTTTTAATGTGTCGGGAGTCCGTTAAGTAAATCCAATATTGCACTTTATGTAAACAAGATTAAAAGTATTTTGGCATTTACTACTTTCAATATTAATGTTTGAATTGTTTATCAATATTTGCATTATGTAAGTCGACAGAACAATTTAGAAGCTATTTTTCTCAAAATGAATTACAATTGTTTGTATAGTGCTTTAAAGTATAGTCGTTAACAATATTAGGATCTTGCCGCAGTTTTGCAGCCAAACAAAGTGTTACCACTTGAACATGCGTCAAATTCAGAGACCCATTAGTTTTGAGTTTGTTTTCGAAATTTTATTTATTTGAATTTTTACCTCAACGACTAAAATAAACCGAAATATCTCAAACAATTATCATCATCATAATTATTAAAAGGTTTCTAAATGAATTGCAGTAACCTCTTAATTAAATGATCTAATCGATCGTGTTGCTTTGATTTTCAAGAAACAACAGCTTCACAACCGATAAACTCGTGAATAAAATATTCCTTTAATTAATGTTGACATTTAACTCATGCAAACAACGTTTTTGACCGGCTTTTGTTTAAAAAAAAAAAGGCAACCGCACAACTTAAGTATGTTTGCATATATTTGTTCCCGAACACTACTTGAAGGATTCGTTAGCATACAATTAAAATTACAATCTCTCACTACACTCTGACAATTATACAATCGAAAATCTAATTGAAATTTTGGAAATAAAAAAAACAACAAATCCGTAGATACTAAGTTGCTTTCACTTTCATGCATACTCCACTTTGGCACTTTGATTTTTGACTCGACAAAAGAGAGCAACGTTGAATCAGAAAACTCGATCGGGAGCGGAAAATACTGCGACGATAAGAGCACCTTTTACCTTTTTGAAAATTCGATTAAACTTGCTAAAAACAAAAAAAAATTAAGAATTAAATTGAATGACAGGTGCTTGGTTTCGAGTTCAACTTCTCAGTTGATTGATTATACGCAACCGAATCTAACGCGCGATATTAGTGTTATACTGACATACGATCAAGTTTGAAGCAATGCTGAGGTGAGGTGTTTACATGCCAGACGACAATTTGTAAATGAGCCTCATCGCACACTTGTATCGCGCAGTAGTGTCTTCCTCCTCCAGCGCCTGCGTGAGCGTCAGCTCTGGTCCCATGTATGCGACTGCTGAAAGATTGAGCTTATTGTGGTAGTGTGCTCATAGTTTTGGCGGTTAGGTTAGCTTATTCGGAGCCAGAGTATCGTAAAGTACGAATATAATGAGAATACCTGTTACTGGTGCGGTGACATCTCATCCCACCAAAACCACAATGACAGTAAAACCAAATCGAAATGCCGATCGTAAGTGATCTTTGTCGATTGTTTTGCTATTTGTTGTTGTTGTTGTTGTTGTTATTATTCTTGCTGCTGTTGGTGTCGCTGATGTGGATATGCTAATGTTGAACTCTGAAGGTTTATTTGGTAAGAAAACAAGAAACGCAAAACGAAAAACTCAAAAAAAAAAAAAAAAAATAAACGTGCGAACGCTTAAATACATTTTGTTTGGTCAACAAATTCTGAGAGACTTAGATCAATGACAGTGCAATGGATTGACATTGAGATACTTTTTTGTTTGCTGTATCGTAAAAGAGAGAAGGGCACTGAGCCACGAAAACATACCAAGTGAGAAAATAAATATATAACATATGTACATATATTCATATGTTTGTATGCGATTGTATATTTGTCACTAAAGTTGACTCAAAGAGAGGAAAATGTCTAGTGTGAACCTCGTAACTTGTTCTATTTGTGTATTCGAAATTCGAATACGAGTATTTAACTTCTTATCTCACAGACCTTGAGTTACATACATATCACATCTTGTGTTGAGAATGTGTGTACAATTTGGATAAAAACTTTTGGTATATTGGAATACAATTTTATCCTGGGATTTTTGTATGAAAGGCGGGTCAATGATTTTAATTTTTTATAGCATATACAGTATTGTGCAAAACCTAAGCAACCATCTGAAATCGATATTTCACCCGACTTCAATCCCATCGAAAACCTGTTTTGCATTCTTAAAAGCCGGGTAGTTGGACAAAGTTTTTCCAACAAGATAGAGCTGTACAATGCTTTGAAAAGTGATTGGGAAAATATATCCCAGGCTACAATTTCAAAGCTAATTGTTTCTATGCGTCGTCGTTGCGCCGAAGTTAATCAAAATAAGGGATATTACACCAAATATTAAAAAAGTTGCTTAGGTTTTGCACAGCAGAATCTGGCTATATTTTTGATTTTCGGTTTTTTTTTGTTAATTTTCATGTGTTAGTATTTTCTTATAAAGTTGTGAATTTCAAATTATACTCTTAAATACGTCATTCGATATTCATTTGTTTTTATTTGGTGAGGTAGAAAGTTTAAAAAATTTACTGTGAAATGTCGATTTCAGATGGTTGCTTAGGTTTTGCACAACACTGTATGTAGCTCCCTGTTTTTTGAATACATGTGTCTATCGCTCAGTTTTCGGTTCAAAATACTGTAAATTGCCACTGGTTCACATTGAAATTGTTGCTGTAACTCCTCTATAAATCCGATACAATCCCAATGCGACCAATTTGCCCTGAAGTCGGAAACAGAATGATCAATTGCATGTGTATTCGCCATTGATATCCTTTGGATTTTCTACAGCGACAGAAGTAGGTACCACTATTAATTTTAACAAAGCGATATTGTTTTTTCGCTTGTATTTTCACAAGCTCTTTCGGGTTTTGTTGTTTTTAAAAGCTGCTTGTAAGAGCGGTAGGCTTTGCCATATGTGAATGTACTCGTACCATACGTTTATTTGGTAAACATTTTTTAAATGGATGTTAAAATGCGTGGTATAGAAATCATTATACATAGATAATAGATATATTAATAAGCAAACACAAATCTTCTGATTAATTATACGAATATTCTCCAGAACCGCTTTTCGTAAGGTATATAACGTTGGAAAGCCCTTTTTATGTGGATGTTTAATATTTTTAGAACAGGTTAATTTGATTGGCGTAAAATACATTTAAGATACAAGAGGAAGTAGATGCTTGAAACTATACAAATATACATACCTACTCGTACGTATATACGTATGTTGAGAGTTTAGTAATTAGGTTCGAAACAAAATTCTAGTAGTATTACTAGCTTCTTGGCCTCAGGCCAATAAAAGTAATTTTATTATAAGGTCATCCGCCATCTATAACGCTCGATTTTTGACAAGGTGCAGATGGTTTTAGAACAATAAGGTTCGATTGTGATGTAATGTACAGCTATGGTCAATGAACTATGTAGTTGCGGCGGCTCGTCCATTTCCACATTTTTCCATATTTCTTTATTTTTTCCCACACATCACTCTGCTCTTATTTCACAATGTTTAACATACCATTAACTACATACCATTAACTACATTCTATAGTCTATGAAGGCAGTTGTATTTCATGATGTTAAAAAGGAGATTTTTCACTTTTAAATAAGCTTTAAAAGGAGTTGGACATTGAAATATGTGTGCTGCTTTTTTTACGTAACAGTAATTTAATTAAGCAATAGAACAATGTTTTTTTTTGATAAAATAAGATTAATTCCATGTAACTCGCGTTACATTCAGATGCATTGACATTATCTTTTTAAAGGTCGCAAATAATTAAAGAAAAAAATTATAAAAGTACATAAATAGTGTTCCATTACAAATATATAAAAAAAAGGATTTTGAAAAAAAAAAAAATTTGTTTGTTTGCAAAAAGGCAGTATAAATTATCGGTAACTCGCGTTACAAATTTGGACGGTATGTTTTTAGCAAGTTGTTCCATTGAAAATTTCTGCGACATTCAGCATGGTTCATTAATAGTTCAATAACAGAATTTGCAAAAAAAATATGTAATAAACTAGGCTTTATGAAAGAATTTACATATCTAACATTTTTTTGAAAATAACTCAAAATTAAGGTGGTAAATCAGGTAACTCGCGTTACTTCCGTTACAAAAAAAAAACCTATTAAATTCGTGAGATTTTTTTTTTTTATTTTATTTAAGTTTAAATACAACAATTGTTAAACCAATCTTTTTCTTAAAATAGCTAAGGGAATATCGTCTTCACTGTCGCTTTCCGAACCATATGTTTATTTGCGACAGCTTTGATTTCCTTGTATGCTCATATTTAATTCTTCTGATGTTTGAGCCATTTGTAGTGTATTGTTTACCCAAGACATTATATGACATTTGGATATCCCAATTATCAGTGGCGCTTCTTAAAAAAGTGAATCCAAATTCATTTTCTTGGTCATGTCTTCAATGTCCTGGGGTTAACATATATTTATTTTTACTGAAGAATTCGTTGCTGCCTTTGTAATACTTTATTTCTAACAAATCTTTAATTGCACCGCCTGTTCCATCGACCGGGCCTTTTTCATGTGACGTTGCGAAATAGTTCCATACTATATTCTTGTTTCTTTCTTCCAGCATTTTTAAGCTCTGAGCAAGAAATTTATTTTTAAATTGGGAGTTCGGGCCATCAGACCATATATTCACCTGGTTAACACTCTGCGGTAACTTTTTAAAGATTCTATCAATGTATATAGTATAACACTCGTTTTTTTGTCATGGTGTAAATCATCAGAGACAATGACGATTGGGTGTTGCCCTTTATTAAACCACAAAGAAACTTTGAACAGGGATATCTGTGGGTGCATCCAATGAAAACTTTGAATTTCATCTTGAGCTATGCATGTGAAATTTTCCGAAAAGTACACCTGTGTCGAAGCAATGGCAGGGTCATATTTATCTGACGATACAGCAAGCTTATCCTGATGGTATGAGTTGGCTTGGCATCTCTTGAAGTACGTGTGCTCAAAAAATTTTGGAGACATATCCAAAACATGTTTTATTAGGTCAGGAATAACCCCAGTTTCCTGAATTTTGGTTATCTTTCCGTTAACGGTTTTCCACACATACCATGTTACTTCCGGAGGTAAGTTATCACACTTTTCAACCCATTCGTCCAGTTTATTTTTCAATTCGTCTTTGCAGAGCTCACAAGCATTCAACCAGCATTGTTTGCTTGGCTTGTCACAAATCGCAGTACTTATGAAATCGTGATTATATTTCGGACTTCCAGTGCTAAGCTATAATTTTCATGATATTTGCAAAGGCAAACATTATGAGGAAATTTATTCGATAGTAAGACATGTTTCGGCCTCAATTCTGCAAATTTGTTTTCTTATTTCCTCATTTAGAGCTGATGCTTGTTTGATGATGTTTCTTTTGGATTGATTTGGAGTAACAGGCTTTATCACTGGTATCAAGCAGTTTCTTTTTAGTACTAACCTCTTTTTAATGGTACATTCTGGCAAAGCTTTTCGAGCCCATGCTGTGGCCTTTCCTAATGATTGTGGTGTTATTCACGGTTCATCTTGGGGAAGTCCCTTTTTTAATCTAAATCTCACTACTCGTTCTTTTGTTTTCCTGCTTTGGTCAGTGATTAAATCCTGTTTTTTATGAACTGAAAGACCTTCAATTTCCAATTTTTTTTTAAATCTACTTTTTCTGCACGTCTCTTGATGTTTTTTCTTGTATTCTTCGTATTTTCCTTCTCTTTGTAATTTTTCTCTCCTTCCTTTCATTTTTTCAGCAGCTGTTAAAGACATTTTACCTCTAAAAAAAATAAATTACAAAAAAATTTTTAAAGAAGTTATGGTTACAAAAAAAGGTAACACGTATTTAACAAGTTACCCATAACTCGCGTTACAAAAGAAAAATGAAATTTTCAATGAAACTAAACTTGATAACAAAAAGAATATTTGTTTTTCGACAAAAACACAGCACCCGAAAAAAAAAATATAAAAATCAAGTGAGTTTGACCAAATAATTTCAAAATACAGGAAAAATAAGCATTCATTGGTAACTCACGTTACAAAATTTACGTTACATTGCTTGCACTATTTTACACAATAAACGTTATTCGAATAACGGTTTTAATGCAAAACTAGAAAAACGATCTTATTTAAAACGGGAATACAAATTTTACTTACCGACTTGAACAAAATAAACACTGAAATTCTGATACTTTAAAATACGTTTGTGTCAGTACTTGGTGATGTCTGCACTTGTAATTGTGCATCGTCAAAAACAGGGTTGTATATACGAGTATAACATTTTTTAAAATTTACATGCAATTAGTAACGTTGTCATATTTAATTAATTGCTTGACATAATTAAACGGATTGGAAATCCTTTTTTTTTTTTGTTTCATGTCCACTTTTCATGGAATTACCCTGTATCGTTAATATAATTTGCAGTAAAAATGGTTCCTGGATCACATTGCTCCAAAGATGAGAGAAGAAAAATAGACAAACATGGCGGGAGTAGTCTAATGATATGGGGATCAGTTTTCAGTTTTATATGCATTTTATTATATTAATCATTAACCCTTACATACTAACAAAAAATGCTTAAATGCTAGCTTAAAATTACTTAACAATTTTATATTAACTTATTGGCCCCACACAGGCACTCTAAGCTATTCTAAATTCTTATATCTATGTCTTTCGACTTTATTGACATTTTACTTAGGAATATTTATTTTCTATACTTAAGGCTAAGAAAAAAATTGTTAACAAAAACTTAGCATATGGACTTAATTTTTTATAAAAACTTAATATCTAACTTAAAATAAACCTTAGTCTACCTAACCTACATACACTATACAAACACATAGATATTATATACAATTATATATATTTCTTAATGCTAACCTAAACCTAATGATATGGGGATGTTTCTCATGGCATGGACTAGGGCCTCTGTGCCGCATAGAGGGAGCAATGACAGCAGATATTTACTTTGATATTCTTCAAAATACTATGCTGCCTTACGCCGAATACGAGTTTTGGGCATAGCGAAAAGACCAAAGCATATCTCAAGAATAGTGTTTCAGTTATGCCGTGCCCTGCTCAGTAGCCGGACCTTAACCCGATCGAGAATTTATGGTAAGGCCATCATCGCAAACAAAAAAAATACGAAATCTGGAGGAACTATGGAAAGAGGTGCGGGAATCTTGGAAGAAGATCTCAGTCAAGAAATGCCGAAACCTTGTCGACTCAACGCCACGTCGTTCGATGTGACTTCGCACTAAAAAATAAGGGTCATACCACTAAGTATTAAGCAAAAAATATAAATTTCATTAATAACTAAGTTTTTCTTTTGATTTGGTTTAATTTTTTCCAGTTTTCTGAATTGGCAACTTTTTATTTGACCAACATATTTTGTGTGAAGCTTTGATTTTTGCGAATAAATCTTCTGTCCCCTTTGTATAATTTTTCTAAAATCAAGTAGCTACTCAGCATTATATTAAAAATTGTTTTTGAAAAATCTAATTATTATTTACGATTTGAATTATTATTTTGTGCCATTTTTGCTAAAATTTTTTATGGACTTATTTTATTAGTCACAGCTGTAGGTACGAGGGCGGGTCAATAAGTCAATAAGTTTTTGAATTTCTGACCTCTTTACTGAAACAGCAACACTGCTCCTGTCAACCGTTTAGGTCGTTTAGCCATTTCATCACATTGTCATTTATAGCAGAGACCATGTGTGCGAGATCTCTCTCTTCCACTCTTTATAGAACTCTCCAGATTCTGGTATTTAGACCTGAGTTCTGTGCATCCAAGGACGTGAGAATTTTCTCGTTAGCTAGGCCGATACTTTGCGGAAATGACCCCCTTATTTGTGATTTCGCAAATGAATCCTCTTCCACTAACATTGTTTCATCTCTTCGTCCAGAAGCTTATTCAAAACATGGATAACTCCCGCCTGTATTAGAGCCATTTCCTCAACATAAGAGGGTTGAGATGAATATCTTTCGAGACTACGCCCAGCCTGACACGGTCCAGTGTAGTGCTATAGGGAACCTTGTCGACTGTAGCATTTCCTGTTCGGACTCGCTTTGCTTCCGACGTCGAGCGAGTGGAGTGGTCGGATTGAGATCGTTTAGTCTCTGAAAGTCGGCTAACAGCAGAACCCGTTTTGGTAAAAAGAAGGCTGGTGATTTAAATCGGAGGTAGCTATGCATGCATCCCTCGGTGCTTGCTGTTCCATCTTGAAGTTAGGGTTCTTTAAAAGAGGTTAACTCTTCTTCATCGCTGGTGTTAGAACACGTGCATCGAGAAAAAACCCATTAGTATTACAGGCTTGCGAGTGGGCGGAGCATATACAGTCTGCAATATCGAATGGAATCCATTAGCCGTGAAATAACCACCGTTGCTCTGCGGTCGCCCCGTAGAGGCAATGTGTCTTCTTGCGTCGGTTACTCTTAGAGATCGTCCTACGACTTTACCCTACAAGTCCGCCGCTATACATACATACAATACATGCAATCGATTCGCCTCAGTGCTGCAATTTAAGAGTTGAGCTAATATAAAATACAAATTTAAATTCATAACTTACCATTTTATTTGGTAAAGAAATGTCTTTGCTTATAACAGATGGCGCAAAAGTTATCACTCTATATGTCAATTCTACTTTGACATTTGTGAAGTATACAGATATAAAATACAGGTCAACAAGACATGAATCGCTATATTTCTAAAGAAAGCGGAATAATTGTTTTTTTGTGGAACAATTCGTCGACGGTGTAGGCGCAGCGTGAATTTCGGCGCAAATTTCCCGGTTGTCCGACACCAACTGGGCAAACACTACGACATTTAGCTGCTCGCCTGGAAGAGTATGGGACAACACAAAATGCTGCCAGGTCTGCCCGCTCCGGAGCAGCCGTTCTGCTGAGAATATCGCAGCTGTGGTTAAAGATGTTACATAGGACCCCGGAGTATCGACCAGACGACGTGCCACGCAATTGGGCATCAATCGGCGGTCTTTACAGAGAATTTTGGTGAAAGATAGTAACATGTTTCCTTACAAAGTGCAGACAGTGCATCAGTGTTAGCTGTTGATCGCCAAGCGCGTGTAACCTTCACTCAAGTCATCCTGAATCCCGACCACGTGAAGCCCATTTCTGTCTCTGCTGATATGTGAATAAGTAAAATTATCGCTTCTGGGGCACCGAAAATACGCGTATAACCTGCTCAAAGTTACTGCATGACGTGTTGTTGACGCTGGAGGCGTCATCGGGCCTTATTTTTTCGCAAACGCCTCGGGCCAAACGACAACTGTGGACGGCGACCGCTACAGAGCCATGCTCAACGACTTTCTACTTCCTCAATTGGATGAATTGGGACTGGAGAACATCTGGTTCCAACAGGATGGAGCAACGGCGCATACTGCACGAACCACAACCGAAATTCAAAGGGCTGCATTTCCGGGTCGCCTAATCTCTCATTTGGCGATTTGCACTGGCCGGCAAGATCGCCTGATTTAACCGTTCCAGACTTCTTTTTGTGGGGTTTTTTGAAGTCACGGGTCTATGTCAACAAGCCTCAGACTCTTGAAGTTCCATCCATCCATCGCCGGAAGTTCCACAAATGCCACAAATCGGGCTCGAATGGTCATCAATTCTGGCGGCGGCCACTTAGCCGATATCATTTTCTCGGCTTAATGGAAACAAAGAACATCATAGTACGAGTATGTACATATGTCAATATCTACCACCACTCCTATTAAAGGTAATAAAAACTTCAAAAACATGTTTAACCTACGAAGTCTGTCTTAGTTACTCGTATAGAAAAAACAAAATAAAAATAGACTATATTACATACTTTTAATAAAGGTGCTCTAATCTTGATGATGCGTGTTATATTATATTCTTTTTAACCCTTACACGATTATCGTATTATTTTCACTTTTTTTATTCATTGATTTAGATAAACCAGTTGCGGATGGAGGATGGATATAGGTTCTTATATTTTGTTGTAATGAATAACGAGTTAACCTTTGAAATCAATGTGATACGCGCATATTGAGTTAATTTTTGTCTTGACATACTCGCGGAAGTTTAATACTTCTACAACTGTTTGATTATATCAGTATCAGGAAACATACTCGTTTAAATTACCTGCATCGAGTTACAGAAAAAATGCAGAATGGAAAAATGTAGGCAGTTGCGCTGTTACCTTTGAGCATTTCATCATTATGCCAGAGTACACGATGGATTTCTGTAGCGCGAATATGGTAGATTACTGTTGACTTTATTACTATATCTTAGGTCACCTTTAATTCGATTAAGACAGTCATGGCTTCTGACCACGATCTTGATTAAATAAGTGAACAAAGTTTATCTTCACATGATATTCGTATTATACCTTGGAAGTGATCTTACACCATACTCGTACACCATTACAAATTTAAAGTTATGTCACAAAAATTGGTCAAGAAATTGCTTGCAACATGATGTCAGAGTTTAAGTGACAGAAACTTCATTATGCCAACCATATGAATTTGTCAGTCTATGTATACTATATTACAGACGCTTGAAATCAACTAAATTAAGATTGCGTGTAGGTAAGTAGGTGCCAATGGAATTTTAGGCAGCCAACTGTTTTTCCACGTATATTTTAACTCTGACTTCTGCAATGGAAATACTTTTAGAAAGTGATTCAAGTCTCAGTGTAGGTGGAGGTTTAAGAAGTCTCGTCTGAACGGTTACGAATCTGTTTATAGTTTATTATAAACATCATTAAGACCAAATTATAACTTTCCGTCTTTTAATAATGGCAAACAAATTTTTTTCTCATTTCTTCAATTGAAATTAAACTGACTGGTCACGTTGTTGAGTTCAATTAGTACCTTCCGAAGGCTAAAACTAATTTACAAAAAAAAATAAAAATAAATTCCCTCAAAAATGATTATAATAAGAACCCACATCGTGTCGGCGAAAGGTTAGGTACTTAAGTTGAGCGATGGTTGATGTCTTTCGAATTGCATAACAATCTTAAGTTTGATCACCCATTGTGTTAATTGTTTTGCCATTATGTACCCAAATCGGTGGATTTCTTTCTGACTACTTAGGGCGACAGAGAAATTATTTTTCATTTGTTATTGTCTATCAAAAGGTATATTTCCTGGCAGTATAAATATGTTATCGTCAAGATGTGGGGCTTAACACCAGGGAGTGTCCTACAAGTCTAAACGGTTTTGTCAAGAATCGCTCTGTCGTATGAATTAAAAAATGCACTTACGAGGGGCGTTCAATATATTCTCTTTATCGATATGAAAGAAAATGCGAATTCAATTTAAATTGTTTTTATTTTTCAATATAATCTCCCCTAACATCAATGCATTCGTTACATCTTGAGTAAGCTTTTTTAAACCCTCAAAAAAATAAATTTCCTCTTTCTATGCAAAATACCCATTTATTGCCGACTTGAGTTCTTCATCATCCGAAAATCTTTTTCCACGAAGAAATTTTTTCAAATCCGGAAACAGGAAATAATCACTAGGGGCAAGGTCTGGACTATAGGGTGGGTGTTGGATTTCTTCGAAACCACAATCTCGCGCAGCAGCCATGGAAACTCGCGCCGTGTGAACAGGAGCGTTGTCATGAAGAAGCAACACACCCGCTGCGAGTTTACCCCGTCTTTTCTTTTTAATTTCCTCCCGCAAATTATGCAAAGTGGAAGCGTAGGATGTGGCGTTGATGGTTTCACCTTTTTTTTTGTACTCAATGAGCAAGATTCCCCTTGAGTCCCAAAAAACTGTGGCCATGAGCTTCCCGGCAGACGGAGTGACTTTGAACTTCTTCGGGGGGTCTGTTCCTTTTTTATGCCACTGCATGGACTCTTGTTTGCTTTCAGGGTCATAGTGGTGGACCCATGTTTCGTCCCCAGTAACAATTCGATCCATCCGTCCGCGTTCTCACTACACATCTCCAAAAGCTCTCTACAGCATGCGATTCTCACTTTTTTCTGAGGCGCTGTGAGCATTCTTGGCACCCACCTTGCACTGACCTTTGAAAGGTTAAGATGGTCATGAAGAATGGTGTGAATGGTACCAATTGAAAGCTTGGTGATCTCTGCCATCATTTTCACCTTTATTCGGGCATCCTCAAGAACAAGTTTTTCGACTTCTTTGATGCTTTCTCCCGTACAAGCAGTAGCCGGGGCGCCGGAGCGGGGGTCGTCCTCAATGCTCTCTCTGCCTCTCTTGAACTCACTTGACCACTTTTGCACAGTTGATAATGAAGGTGCGGAACCCTGGTAAACAGCCACCATCTCTACATGAATAGTTTTTTGACTTTTTCCTTGCTTAGTGAGAAATTTAATTACAGCGCGATGCTCAATTTTCACCATCATCGTCTCAGTTGCCATTATGATTCTGTTTAACTAGAGATAAAACGTGAATTAATAATCACATTTATATGAAATTTTACATGAATGCACTAAAATAATAGTATTACTTGATAAATAAGTCAATTTATATATACAAATCCAGCTTCACCCCGATATCGAGAATATGTTGAACGCCCCTCGTAAATGTAGGAACTGCGACAGGAGTGAACGCCTAGTCCAATGTGCTGTACAGTCCTAGCGAGAGCGAACTCCATAAATTAATATGGATTTTCCTTTTACACAATTGAACTGCCAGGGGTTTTATCCGTTATGGTAGACCTGGGAGCTCAAATGTGTGAGAAGAACTGTAGTGTTGCTCTGGTTTATGAACCTTATGTTTTGAAGGGGAAAATTAGAGGTAGACTCGCTTCTATGCGGGTTTTCTCTGATACCAGGTGCAATGCCATATTAATTGTAAGGGATGTGAACCTTACATGCACGGTTCAGCAGAAAGCGTTTTTGATAAGATATACTTTGCCAGCGTCTACTGCAAGTACGGTGAGTAAATCGAGCCGTACATCCAGTAAATGAAGGAAGTGCGTTCGCTCGTTGGGAGAAACTCATAGCAAGATGTGCAAGCACTCGCTTGGGTAACGAGCCCGGCCACGGTTATTGGACTATATCGTATGATATCCAACCTCTCAATCGGCTGAGTGAGTTGTTTACTTTTGATGCGGCTGGTCGAAGAAATAACATTGATGTTTCATTTGCAAATGTGTCCCCACTTAGGGCGTTTTCTTTTAGATGGAAAAAGTCCGAAAGCATAAGTGACCATAATCAGATCCAAGTTGAGGTAACTTACGGGGAGATTATTAGGGCGCATATGTGTATTCGGAACGCTGTCTGGAATGTAAGTGGTGCCCATGTGCTTGCATAGGTAATCTCGGCGTCTCTTCAGGTGCCGTGAAATAAGGCCAACTTTCAAAAATTGGCCTTATTTCACTTTAGCAAAGTGAAATAACACCGAATTGGTCTTACTGCGCTTTCAATTGATCAAATCAAACTTCATTTTTAATTCCCAATATTAATAATGACAAGAAATAATAACAATAACGGTAATAATAATTACAAAAAAATAAAAAAGTTAACATTAATTCCAAAAAGAAAAAAAGTCATTTAGCAATAAATCCGTGTGCTGTTCTGTACAATTTGCCTGCAAATAGGAAACCGAACCGGGTTGTTATCCTTCATATACCTCTTGGAGAGAATAAAATTTAAACAACAAATATATGGGAAGAATTGAAAGAATTTGCTCAGAGAGAAAAAAATTATGCTTTATATACAAAAAACCTCGCACCCACTCTAAATCCTATAGTGACCCCTAGCAAGGGGGTTGCAGGGGGGCACCATGCCCCCCTAATTTAACAGGGCGGGAGGGCAGGAAACTAAGGAAGAAATTCCTTAGGGAATTTCGGGCTACCAACGCTGAAAACTTAGCTCAACTGAGTACAAGGGGATGATTGTTCGTGTAAAAGAGGAAGATTGGAAAAGATTTGATGATTCTAATCGAGATGAACCTTGGGGCCGGCTTTACAAAATCTGTAGAGCTAACAAGAAGATACCCGAGGTAAATCGTGATTCTTTTGCTGTTTGGCTTTTCAAACACGCTCACGCGTGATTCGTGACACATGTCACAAACAGGTTCAGTTAGCATTGCGATTTCATCATAGAAAGACTCACACCCGAACAATGCTTACAAATTATTGGATTTTATTATCAAAATTTGGGCTTTGAGAAAAATGTTTTTCGCGTGCTTCGGTCATTTTATGGCCATCATAATCGACCTACTGAGCAAGCAATTCAAGCCATAGTGACCACATTTCGCACCAATTTCACACTATTGCACATCAAGCCACCTACCTGTATGCGTAGAGTGCATACAGAGGAAAATATTGCTGCAGTATCTGCAAGTGTTAATGAACACCGTTATTTGTCCATTCGTCGTCCTTCGCAGCAATTGGGGTTGTGTTACTCAACTACGTGGAAGATTCGACGCAAGGATCTTGGAGTAAAACCTTAAAAAATAAGACGGCGCTACATGCCACACAGCACGCGAATAGATGGACCAATTGAGAAATGAGTTCGTTAAGCAATTTATCTCTCGTTTTGGACTGGTGAATTGGCCGGTTAGATCGTGCGGTTTGACGCCTTTAGACTATTTTTTATGGTGATACTCGTCTATGTAGATAAACCAGCGTGAATTGTAGCCGTGGATGGCAACAATACAAGTGTAATCAGCTCGAAAAAGTGACTCAAAATTAGACTCTCCGCATGGACCACTTAAAACATAGCCGTGGTCAACATTCACATGAAATAATCTTTAAAAAGTAAATGACACGCATGGATTTATCAACTTAAATAAAAATTGTGTACACTTTTGCAATTTTCCTTTTTTTACAATTAAGGACCAAACGCTTAAAAAATCACCCATTACCCATTACCCATATTATACGTGTGGGTGATACCACACATAGGGAATGGAGGGACTGCGTGGGTGCCGCCTTAATCAATGTATTCTTCCCTAGAGAAGACCGAGCTGAAGCCCATCTTATTGCAGAGCCAGCAGGACATTCAGAGCTACGAACTGAGGAAATGGACGAACGGTGTTTCACTTCTTCATTCGAAAAGGCGAAAACCCTTTTGAAAGTCGTTCCAGAATAGATATTTATGCTGTACCTACAGCAGATGCATAGAGGCGAACTACTTTCTGTCGGGTTGGAAGAGGGTAAAGGTAGTCGTTCTCCTAAAGTCCTTTGGCAAGGTAAGGTCTAAATATGTCTTAGGCATATTTATTGATTTTAAAGGTGCCTTTGACAACGTAAGCTGTGGAAGTGTGTTTCGAAGGTTATGTGATATCGGCTGCCAGGAAATTGAGCTTTGGAAAAGCTACTTTTCCAGCAAAAGCGCATATGCGGATGACCTGATTTTCGTCCTTGAAGGTAGTACTAGAGCTGACTTGGTAGAAGTGGAGAGTAGAGTACACCCAATTGTTGCAGATTGCCACTCCAATGGCAGTGTGGGTGGGAATGTGTCGAGAGTGAGCGCTGTCACAATGTTGTCAAAGCGCAAATTGTCAATAAGTCGACCTGCCACGATCCGCTTGAATGGCGGCAAATTCAGATATGCAACCGAGGTCAAATATCTGGGAATAACAATGGACGAAAGCCTGAACTCCTTACCTCATTTGTTGCCCGTGCAACATTTGGGGCATCGGTGTGGTGCGACATAAGTAGTCGCGACTGTGGCCAAAGATGGCAACCTAGATGGAACTTCAGCAATTGATAGGGTATCTTACCGCTTCCTGGAGGATGTCCCGTTCATGCAGAAACGACCTGAATTGAGCTTTAACATCAATTTGGGCCTTCCAGGCCATGTCCAGGCTTTTTAAATGCATTTTTTTTGTATAAAATGGGCCTTAGCCAAGTGGAAGGCTGCCCGTATGAGGCTGCAGTTGAGGACTGGTTGCATGTTTTATATGGTTGTCCGTTGTATAAAGAAGTGAGAAATCTCGAGGCTATGGGAGTAGGTTTTGAAGACGGTGTTTACGACGTTAGCGTCATTCTTGCCAATAATGCTCAAATGCTGATTCTCCGTGAGCAGGAGACGTTTTGTGGTACATCTTTAGCAAGCCCTCTTATGTGCTGCGCAAAAGCTACATTATCTTCTACGGTTCTTATTGTGAGAGTGACAATGATACTATACTAGATGGAGTGAAAAGTGACCTCCTTGGGAACTAAAAAATTTTTTTTTTTAAATGTTTTTTTTATATTATTCAATATAGTCGTCTTTTAGTTTGATACACTTATTCCAGCGATTTTCCAACTTCTTGATCCCGTCCGAAAAGTAATTTTGCGGAAGGTCTGCACATCTTTTGAGGTATGGGAAGGGTCCGAGGGATCCAAATCCAGTTCGTGTTTTTGGTCAGGAGCGGCACCCAGCGGCAGGATAACTTTTTCATATGCAGAATATTGCCCAAATTTTGGCGTGTGCGCTCAGTACTAATCCTTGTGCTATCTCCTAGCTCGCGCACCTTCACTTTCCGGTCAGCCAACACCATTTCATGCATTTTTTTGACATTGTCCTCTGTAACCGCATCGGAGAGCCTGCCGCTGCGGACTTGATCGGTAGTGGAGTTGCGGCCACCACGAAACTCTCGAAACCAATATTTGACGGTGCAATCTGACGGAACATTAGCCCCATAATATTTATCCAACTTTTCTTTTGTTTCCTTCGCCGTTTTGCCTCTTAAAAAATAATGTTTTAAGAGAGAACGAAAATCATTTTTGTCCATACTCAACATGATGCCAAACACGTCAACGACAATCAGCTGTCAAAACAAAACTAAAGACAGTATCGCACTGAAAATTGGCATGTCTGCCTAAATATGGACGGACTTCAAGGCACCATAACCTTTTTTGCAGTAGCAGCGCATTCTGGTGGTCAAGGAGGTCACTTTTCATTCCATCTAGTAAAGTATTTTTTTCGATGACTGTCAGATCACAGGTATAGATCTAGACACTGCACAATAATAAGTAATCCGAGGGCATGATGAAAACTGAGTAACATGCAAAAGCATTGTTATCCATTGTTATCACAAAGTTTTCAAAATGTATTTATTTTATTAATTTAAAAAAGTTAACAACAATTAATTTTGACATACGTGCTGCCCGCAAAGTGAAGGGCTTATATGCAGGTTATTAGATACCGTCATAGTTTTGTTATTCGGAAGTTTGCAAAGTTGTATGCTTAAGAGGCTTGAAAATTTAAATAAAATTAAGCAAAAAAAAAAAGAAGAAGGAATAAGGTTATGAAATGTTAGAATTTACAGATGGAAAATATAATTTATGAAGTTTTTTGCGTTTTTTAAATGAATGACATTTTTTAGGTTCGTGGTTGTGGGCTAGTTGTCTTCGCACGTAGCTGTTGTTGATTGCCGGAGTTGTTGGATTCGTCTTCTTGTATTCTAATTGTGAAGTATGTGTTGGAATACTTGATTAGTGTCATCATCTTAAATATGCTATTGACATTTCGAACTCCGAAATTAATGTTGTTATTCTTTATGATTCTTACTAAGCGGCGTTGAATGCTCCAGATAGTGTCGAGGAAGCTTTGGAAGCGTTTCCGCATGCTAAGATTGTATATCGCATTGGGGACTCAGCTCTGGGCTTCAAGTGTGGTATATTTCTTGATGTATGTACTATGTCATCACAAGGCTGCATTTTTCAATTGTAGACGAAGCCCATTAATGTGTTAGCGCCCAATAAGTAAAGTGATCATCAATGATGATTCCCAAGTATTTAATTTTTTTTTAAGAACCTCAATGACTTCGCTTCTTCTTATTACTGGACAGCCTTCAGTTCTCTGGTACAAATCCAATACAGCTAGTACTTGATGTGGAGAATCGGCCTTACTAACAACGAATCGTTAGTCGCGACTTAAACAGACTTAAGACTACCAATAATTTTTTAATAGTCAGCTTTTACTTAAACTTCACTATTTCAAAAAAAAATACTACATTTTCATTGAATTTACTACAATACAATACATAATATTGGTTAGAAGTTTTATATTTGAATTTGAATTTATTTTATTATTTAATTAAAACTGATTTCGAGTCCCAATGAGGAAATCTATATGGATAACCATTTACTAGTAATTGCGGAATCAGTTCATTCGCGATGGGTAAAATTAAGTAGCAAGTTTTTCATCTCTTTCGTCCATTTGAAGCAGCGTAGTCGTTTATTTTTACTTTCTTCCATGATGCTATTGTATAAAGAGAGTGGTTATAATTTAAAATTGAATTGAATGTTTATTTCACATCAATATCAGCAAACGCAAATACTCCTGGCACCAGTGCTGCCAGTTCGTGGGGAATTCCCCTTTTAGTGGGGAATTTCAGTTCAAAATTGGAAGAAAGGGGAAAAGGGGAATCTTCTCTCTTTTTGAACAAAATGAGGGGAAAATACAAAAAGAATCTGGAGGAGTTCCAAGATTATTTCCATCTTGTACTCCACTCCTGCGTAGTGAGGTTATTGGAGAATTGGACAGTTCTTCAGCATTTATTCGTATTAAACTCTATAGGAACAAAGAGATCAAAGGATATAAATATATATGAAAATTTGGCACCTTGAAAGTTAAAGCTTACTTCTACTTTTTGAAGTTTGTATTAAAGTGGTTTAATGACTTTAATCAACTTTTTCAGAGTAATCAAGTTTTGTGGCACCTCCCCTACGGTGTGTCGAAAAAGATCTTACTCAAACTAGCCCAAAATGTTATTAAAGAAGAAGATTTCGATAACCTACTGGCTTCTTAAGAATATAGTGCTTTCGCTTCAGTGTGCGGAAATAGTATAATTGACCTCAAAGACATTTACGTTGGGCCAGAGTGTGAAGAGTTCCTACAAAATTTTACTGAGGAGCAAAATTTAGAAATTAGGTTACGGTGCAAAAACTTCTATATTCAAACGATAGAAGTGACTTTAAAACGATTCCCAATATGAAGTCGTGACTTTCAAGTTATGGAGTTTCTTTCTCCAGAAGTGGCATTAAATATACCCAAAAGGGCAAGCTGCAAGGAACTTCCTTTCAGCTCCATAAAAATTCCAAACTGTGACGAAAGGAAATTAATTTTAGAATGTAGGGAGTTTCCTATTTCGATAATTGGAACAGGGAAAGATAGAATGCAGCAATTGAGTGTCGAACATTTTTGGAAGGAAGTAACAGCAATGAAGGATTTTGAAGGGAATTTCTTATTTCCGAATTGTTAGTGCATTTCCACATTCTAATGCCGACACTGAGCGCTTATTTTCTGTAGTAACCGGCGTAAAAATAAAAAAAAGAAATCGGTTGGGTGGATCTTTCTTACACGCTATCTGCTTTATTAGATCAGGGTTCAAGACAAGAAATATGGAGAGCTTCAATTTTAAACCCACCAAGAAACATTTTTCTTTTCGTTAATTGTTTTTAATAAGAAAAAATACAAAAACGTTTTCTTTTTCGTTTTTAATTATGTATAATTAAACAAACTACCAATATTGGTTTTTGGAAAATTATTGTGGGGAATCCATGGGGAATGTAACTACAAAGAATGGGGAAAAAGTTGAATTTTAAGGTCTGTGATGGGGAATTTTACTAAAAGCAGCTGGCAACACTGCCTGGCACTCGAAAGTCAAAATAAACAAAATCAGCTGAGATTGTTTTTTTCGTTTGTGCATATAAAAATGTGATGCCAATGTACTGAAGTTAATACTGTTTTGTTGACTCCCTTTTTCCTTCCTAAATAGAAATTGGATTCCAAAGAGTTCTTTTTAAAACTCTCATACAATATTATTTTCATCAACCCATAACTTTGTATAACGAAATATGTAATAATTTTTTTTTATTACTTTAAAATGTTCTAAAGGTTATGTAGAATAAATATTTCAAATATTTTCCGAGATATAGCGCGCAGACATATTCAAGACTTATTAGGGAAGTTTCGCGACGTACAAGTAGGCCACTAAAAATTTTTTTTATGGCATCCAACACACTGAAGAAAATGTGGAAGCAGATGAAATCGTTTTATAGAGTTAAGGGGTTTTTGTATCCTTAAAATGTTCGTACACAGCGCGGGCAAAGGAAATTTAGGGAGAAAGAAAGACAGGTACCGATGTACATTGTTTTTAAATGTTTGTAAATTATAACGACCAGGAAACACAGAGATCGGCAGGGCATTCCATGAGCGAGTTGTACGGCTTAGGAAAGAATCACGATATTTTAGAGTACGTCCGAAAATGGGCTTGAGGGTATACAGATGAGCATTCATAGCGAAACGGGTGTTACGGTTGAAAGTTTGAATGGGTGGAATGCTACTGGCAATTTCAATGGAGCACTGGTGGTGGAAATATTGTAGAAATTTTAAAAGCGTTTTTCTCGAAACAAGGTTTTTTGAATCTGAGTACACGATAATTCGAAAACGACTGTATAAGTCGCGTTAAAATGTTGCATGCTTTGATAAGGAATTTTCTTTTTTAATGTTGAAATAACGAAATTTTTTCGAAAAAATCGTACTTTCGTTTTTAAACTTTCAATTGACTATTCATTTTTAATTTTTTGCACATTTTCGAGGTTTAGCTACGAATTATACTTGTTACGAGTATTATCTTTTTTTTTCATTGTTCACATTATATCGAAGGTATAATATATATATATTTTTTTACATAGTTTTAATGTTACTTAGTAATACATACTTATATACAATATTTTTTATAATTTAGATATAATTTATATATGTATATGTAAAAAATGCATGAAAATAGCTTGCACAGGTATGGTCCAATGAAACATTCACGAAAAACACATTTTTAGTATCTTTCTTGGTATTGAATTAGTAAATTGACATCACTATGTTCTTTAATGTTATATTTTAAAACTTAGACATGACTTTCTCTACTAACTCCATACTAACACTAAAGCCGTATTCGTTATTGGTACGAACATTTTGGCAAGTGTAGACATTATACTTAAACTGTATATTTAATTTGGTTGTTTGGTAAGGCCCAATGTGATGGCTCTTATTCAAACCCGTATGAAAAAAGTCTGAAAGTTCTCCAAGAAGCATTCCAGTGCTCTTTCCTTTTTGGAAGCCGTATTGATTTGGATGAAGATCTTTTTGCCTGTCAACAAAACTAGACAACCGATGTACAACAATTTTTTCTAAGCTACTTTCTTAGATTGGTCTTATAGTGGAAGTTTTCATAAGGCTTGGATTAATGGTGATAGCGTTAGAGCATTCAATTTTAGATCGTTTGAGCGATTTCATCAACACCTGGGCTTTTATTTTTCGAAAGGTCACACAAAATCCCATACACTTCAGCTTCGCTAGCAGTTTCCAGATACATGGAGTGTGATGCATACAAATTTTGGTGAGTAACATAAATGTTTTGCGATCACAGTTATGTATTAGTTTTGTTGTTTGGGTTGAAGCTGTTCCGCAAACTCATTAACAACTGTTGGAAGCCACTTACTCTCAAAGTTGCTTCTGGTTGTGTCATCCAATGATCGCTTTTGTCGCACTAGCAACTCGCTCAAGACTTGACAAGTTTTTCTGGGATTGCATTTTATGGTAATGTGGCTTTGTAAGCTGTTTGTTGATTGCGTTATGATATAGTTTGTATTCATGTTCGTTATTTTGATTCTCTGATGATCTGATCTCTTTTTTGACGTATTTCCATTAATTCTGGTGTTATCCATGCTGTTACGCTGTTATTAGGTTTGTTTTTTTTAATTGTTTTAATTGAAAGTGTGTATACATTTTTATCGAACTTACATATAATAGAAACGGTCACAACTCGTTTCGTTGCTAAAGCTTTCCCAGTCCATTTGAGCAATAAGTAGATTAACTTCGTTTAGGTTGATCCGGAGGGATGTTTCGTTCAGTATAGTTTCTCGAAGCTTTCGATAGATATTTCCAAATACTCCTTCACTAGGAAGTCGTCGGTTAGGATAAAATTCATGACATATTTGTCGCGCTCTAGTTGAACTTCCAATACACAGCCCATAACCTTAGTGTAAAAAATTAAACTGATGAATTAATATTTTTTTTCTAATTTTTGTTTGGTAAATTTTCCAAATAGATCTTCATAACACAAACCCAACTCTTTCTGAGAACTTTTAAGGAACAGGGTAAGGAAATGAGGGCTTTAAAAGGTGGTCAAATAAACCGGCACGCTTTAAAACATTTTAATAGCTATGCAATTTTAAAAAAATTATTGGAAAATCATTAATTCTTGGAAAACCACGCTTATTGTCAACTCTTGTTGGAAACGTAGGTAAAGAATCATAAATTTATTTTTTTACCGGCTGTGGGTTTTCGCAAGTATCATAAATCTATGCCTTTTCTGCAAATTTGTTGATGATTTTTTTTAATTATTGTTCGTAAGACAAAAAGTACAATAGTAAAAAGGTATATTTTTTACGCATTTTCTGGAGAAAAGTTATCTCAAAGTCAAAAAATAGCATCCTAAACGATTGTTTCTACCATTAGTATTAACAGAGCAATTTCCGTTAACATGGGTCTGGGTACACCAAAGTAAGTAAAAGCTCTCGATAAATGATGTCAACATTGGAGATAGACTCTTGCTATAGAACGATTTTTTTTCTTAGAAAATACCTAGGAATTATTTCCCATATTATCCTTGACACGAATTAGGGGACATGTATATACTTTTTAGTATTTTTAATAGTAATTTCTAAATGCATTCTCTCATCAACGTAAAAATTTTCATAGGAGAGATTCTCTTTAATAAAAATTGTTATTCCTCCACCTCGTGACTGTGTTCTATTTAGGAATTCAAGATTATAGCCCGTATCAACTGAGTTTGCCATTCTATTGCGCAGGTCTCTTAAAATTAAATTAAAAATTGGCAAATATGACCTAAGAAACACGAAAATGGGTGGAACCATAAACAAAAAGTATCTACATCCCATCGTTGTTTTCAAGATCGCAGTTACGATCTGACTGAGGGTGGTTTTTTTTATTTTGCTCCTATTAAACTAAAGTTGAGAGCGCACTGATGGGACGGTATTTTCTACCTGATCATTGTTTATATCCCGTTTTCCAAAAAATTATTACACCAAATTTACTTCGAGGAAATTATATTCTGATAAAATATAAAAAAAAAGTTCTGTATATATGTTGGTACTGTATGGGATTAGCGTAAGATTACGATTGGATAAAGGAAGCAAAAGGTCTCGCATGAATTGATTGTTTGATTGTGTTTCTACGTAGCTATACAGTTTTTGATTATTTGTTCATTATGCTTTCGTAGATCTTTATTGTTGGCAAAGTTAGAGAACTGCAGTGTCACAACAAACGTTTTTTGTTTATCTGATTTGAATTTTTTGCAAATCCCACATTAGATAACAGGTAGCACTCCATATGAAGTGCGTTAAAATTTATCGACTCCATAATAAAAAAATTAAAGTAATTTATACAACAGCATTTTAGTTCTAAGCCATGTGAAGTTGGGTTAGGCATTGTAAACTTTAGGCAAAAACATTTACACGTTCGTACCATTTTTGTTATCTTAAATCCTCTCTCTGCGTAATCGACCGTTGGCAAACTCAATTGGTACGGACTATACATCCGGATATATTGTAAAATTTATTTTCTGCCTTTATTATATTGATTTCGTTCAAAACAATTAAATTTATGGAAATGGAATAAACATTTCAATTTTTTCTCATCGAATGAATATTAAAACATACTCGTACACAACAGAATTTTTTAGTTTTTAAAGTTTAAAGGCGATATATACAGGGTGTCCCAAAAATCAAGGTCAAGCCGGAAACTGGTGATAGGTCAAGTGGTGTCGGTTATAACAAAATTATAAAAAAAAATCTAAGTCATGTACTTTTAAAATTATTGGCACTCAAAAAAAATCGAGAAATCACAGATTTCATTATGTCTTTATATCTAAATCATCATTCTTTTTTGTGGTTCTCTTTCGTCATAAGTTTAAGAGATTATTAGATGGAGATTTTACTAACTTATATCATTTGAGGAGCCGATATAAGTTGCATCACTCTTCTCTGCTTTTTAAGCAAGTACTTTCCCTGTTGAATCGTCAATTGCACACTGTGGCTTGGTTTTTGGTCAGCCTGAGCAAGTCTTTGTTTTTTGGTGTTAGATGATTATTGATGAAGACAGTTCCATCGCAGTCATTTTGAACGTTTTGTGCATTGTTTTTGTTGTTTTTATCCGTATATCTTTGGTTTTCTCTTATTTGTTTCAAAGAAACTCTTCGACATAATTTAGTATTTTTAATAAAGTTTGTTTTGTGTTCATATCTAGAGATAGGTTTGGTTGGACTTATTTTATTTGTTCGGTATACGTTGGTGATGTGTGCGATAGTTATTTCACAATTAGCACTTGCGCTATATCATTTAGTCTTTCGTCGTTGTTAGGTGGAGCTGTTGTTCTATTGAATTTATTATTTTTTCCATAAGATGGATCTGTTCATCTTTTTTCTTCCCACTTCCTTTCCTTTATCTCATTTGATAGTTTTTGTAGCAAATTATTAGACGAAAGGCCTCTAATGGTAAAGTACCTGTTGTAGCTTATGGATCGGGATAAATCCAGCGATAGAATGCTTCTTTTTCATTTTGGGTTTTTTTTTTTGGCTCTGGCACCTGTTGTGTTTTTCGACTTTCCTTATTACCAGTATTTACATATGTAGATGTCAACATCTGAGGCACTTACATGTTTGCCAATTGTTTACTATGGCGGCTTTTACACAGCGCATGTTTAGAGAGATTCAAATAAGTGCAAAATGTACATGGTGGCCAAGATTTCCTTTGCATGTTTTTGACATTTCTTTTTCTCCTTCTTCTTTCTTTTTTGCTTCATTATTTCTTTGGCTGTTGTTCCGAGCACAACATTTCAGTATGGCGGATGAATTTAAATGGACCAAAGAATTAACAAGCGAGCTCATTTTCAACTATGAAATGTACCCGTCCGAACTGCAGTCGGTATCCATGCAATCAATAATCATTTCCGCAGAGTTCAATAAATCGTTTAGTTCTGCAAATGCCATTTTTGTTTTTATAATTAATTTTACTTTCAACTTTTTACACTGAGCATCAAAGATGAAATGAAGGAGAGCTGTCAAATAACATGAAAACCAAAGAATGAGAAAAAGGCTTCGTGTAAAAATGCGTGCATCACAGAAGGACAGATAAAAAAAAATAACCAAAACATGAGCTGTACAAAAGCCGTCTATGTTACTAACATATGTTCAGAACAATTTCGAATATTGTCTGTCTTTTTTTTTAAACATGATACTTCGATTGATTTCTATACTCTCCGAATTTTTTGACAGGAGAAGATATGTTTAGATAGAAAATTCATTTTAAAATCATATAATTCATTCACAGTTTTGGCGCCTCGTTGCTGACCATTTTTTTATCATTTTGCGCTAGCGATTGTTTCTATCGTTAAGATATAGTGGCGACAAAATAAATAGCCTATGTGTGTAAATTATTAAATCCCAATTTTTCTTTTATTCGGTAATACCGGAATAATATGAATCTTAAAAACTAATAATAAAACTATTTTAGTACACAATAAAATAAAAAAGTGAAAATAAGTACTTCCTTTTAAGAAAAACTACTCGTACTTTCATATTTAAAAATACATAGGCAAAATAAATAGCACACTTCATTATTGCTTTAAAAATCCTTAAAAAAAAATATTTTAAGAAAAATATAAACAACTTATTTTCAATTAATATCAATGACTCTTTCAATATTTCGTGGGATAACCTATTATTTTTTAAAACCGCAGCACTTCGACGACCCATATGATATGAGGGCTTGACAGCGCTCTAGGGGTATTGCGTTCCAAGCTTTCTGAACCTCTGCCCAATGTTGGCTTAAGTTTGAAGCTGCAGATCTATCAATTGCTTTGTCGACGTCGTTCCACAAGTTCTCAATCGAGTTGAGATCAGGGGATTGTGCTGCCCAGCTTAAAACATTAATTTTTTGATCCTTTAGCCACTGCTTAGCCGATTTTGCTGTATGTTTTGGATCATTTTCGTGTTGAAAGTTCATTTCAGTGGCAATTCCTCCTCTGCATACGCAAGCATTGTATCATTTAAAATTTCCCTATATTTGGTTTGGTCCATAATACCCTCCACCCGATAAATAGACCCTACTCCCAACCAAGAAAAACAACCCCAAACAACCACGCTGCCTCCTCCATGTTTAACAGTCTTTTAGGTATATTTAGGGTTGAACTCTTGGTTGATTCCACGGCGCGCATAAATTTTGTCATCAGATCCAATGCGATTGAACTTGGATTCGCCCGACCATAGAACATTTTCCCACCACGTTGAAACCTTCTTTAGATGCTCTCTTGCAAATTCCAAACGTCGCTTTCGGTTCCGAACCGAAAACAGTGGTTTTCTTTGCGCAATGCGTCCAAACAATTTTTTTTCCATAATGCGATTTTTAACTGTACTTACAGAGATGTTAACACTTAGTTGTTTTATTTTGGGTGCGGACATAAAAGGATCCATCTTACTCAGACGAACAATAGCAGCATCGGTCCGTTCTGTAGTTTTACATTCCCGATTATTTCGAATTTTGTTTTGCACAGACCCTATTTCTTCACAGTGATGAAATGCGTTATAACTCTTTTTTCTCGAGCATTCTAACATTTGAAAAATATCCGTTATTGAAAGGCCTCATTTTTATAATCCAAAACCCGTTTTCCGGGTCCCATACTAAAAATTGTGTTTAATTTACAAGAAATGAGTAAACCAACTTTATAGAATATTAAATTACCTAAGCCAAATAGTATAAAATCTTTAAAATATAAAAAAATAACTGACAAACAAAGAAGTGTGCTATTTAATTTGTCTTCGCTTTACTAACGTACCTTTGCAGATGACATTTAACTTCGTAAGACAAGAAAATTTGCAATTAAAAATTAAACCGTTAGTTTACAGAGATGGCAAAAAATATGCAACATAAAAAAGAAATACCATTTGATATGCAAAACAAATGTTTAATATGATATTAAACCTTATTCTCAAAGTGTGCTATTTAATTTATCGCCACTGTAGCAACCGTTAATGCATACCTTTCCATGAGTTTGCCTGTCAGGCAACATTGAAGGTAATTATTAATTCCGAACCTTTCGGTCCGTAAATGATGTTACAACATTTATTAACATACGGCAACAATAAATATGCTTTTTGCCAAAATCAAAGCATAACCGTATTGCAGGGGATATGAGTGTAATACACGACTATTTTTTTAAAGTCTACGTTATCGATTATTGAAAATCATAGAACTAAGTACTTTCTTTGAGCGACTCCAAAGGCAAATGTTATGGGATAGCAGATTTAAAGAGAACCTTTTACTGCATGTCCAAATTTCACAATACAAATTCCAACTGGAAAGCAAGAACTGTGAAATTGACAAAAATGATTCTGTGCAAGGGTGAGTGCGTAGACCAGATACAGCAGATCTAGAGATCTATTAGATTAGATTAGATTAGATTAGATTAGATTAAGCGGGGGGGGGGGGGGGGGGGGTTGAACTATGTACCCTTATGCCAGTGACTGTGCTGGCAATGATATATTCTGCCAGCTTCTATAGGTATCGCTTACCTACATAGAAGACGTAGTTGTGTTCTGTTTAAGCGGTTACATTGCCAAAGGATATGCTCTGCTGTTTCTTTGTCCTCGTTGCACATACGACAGTTGTTGTTTTGTGCTATTCCCATAGTCATAACGTGTTTTTTGACTCTGCAGTAACCCGTTAGGAATCCGGTAACTGCGTGTATCTGACCCCTAGTAAGCTGTAGAAGCTCTTCTGTTCTTTTTAAGGAAGGGTACAAAGTTGGTGGCCTGCCTATTACCATCCAGTAAAGCAACACCTTTGTTATTAGCCGGTTATTTGTATAGCTTTTTATGGAGGTAATTAGTAACCTGCAAATTGGTCGTGGCAACATGAATGTTGAGGCCGAACCTTTTCTGGCTAATGCGTCCGCTCCCTTATTACCATCATAACTACTGTGACCTGGAAGCCAGTTTAAATGTGCTCTATTCGTACTGGCTAGTGGTTGGACAATTAAAATGCCGTCCCAGAAAATTGTTGGGGTTATCTGAAAGGCGGTTGGTTTCCATTTAGAGAGAATATAAATGTTCTTGTTGGGGGCACATCTGTTTAAGTTCTCCCTAATGCAGAGTTCTATTGCGTGTATCTCAGCTTGAAATACAGAAATGTTACTGCGCATACTAGCGAACAGTGAGGTACCTATTAATATTTTCTCCATATATGGTATGTCTGCGCAGCGCCTTCGTCTGTTTTGAATCCGTCGAAGTACCACACCGGTGAATTTTTTTTAAACTTTTGGTTAAAGTTATACTATTTCATTCTTTTTTCGTTATTCTCATCTACTGAGATAAGCATGTAGGCTTTAACCAAAGCTTCTTCTGTATGTGAAGATAAACAGCAGGGAAGTTCAACAGAACCTCTATTGTTGTGGTGGGTGATGTTCTCATCTTGGAAGTTTGTGTAGAGTTTTGTTTAGTTTTATGCCACCATGTGACTATAGGTCTAGTAATTTCTCTGTACATCCATAGTGTCATTTTTGGGTTGTGGCCCCAGTTTTTGGCCAGTAGACATTTGCTGGTCCATAGTGAGATCCTGGCTTTTTCTATGGTTTTTTTTTATATGTGGCTCCAAGTGAGCTTTTCAGGGTAACCCTAGGAATTTCATTTCACTTGAAAACTTTATGGTTTCATCAAAAAGTGTTTGATATTTAAGTTTGTCCAATTTTATCTTGCTTTGGTGAAAGCAGCTATGGTGCTCTTTTTGAGGTTGACATTTTGGACAACCTTCTTGCACCAGTTAGGAACGAGGTTTGAGTGCCCTTTAGAGGAGTTCCGAGATAGTTTCTTCGAATTGGCTTCCGATAATGATCGTAATGTCATCAAGGTATCCTTGGACAGAGAAACCGTCGATACTGAGTATGTTTAGCAATTCATTTACTACGATGGACCATAGCATGTGGGATAGAACACTGTAGGGCAACCTTTCGCAACCGTAACGGTGATTCTGTCTAATGCTGCGTTGATATTTCTACCTTTAAGCATGTGCTTTATGAAGTTACATGAACAATAGTACAGGGTGGCTGATGAATCGCGCTGCCAAAATAAAATGTAATCATTTTTTTTGTAAGTAATTAATCAACTCAATTTGTTTTTGCAGACTTTTATTTATATTTAATGAAAATGGATAATTGGGATGATGAAACCCGAATTTTGATTGTGCGCCGCTATCATGCACTGGAGTCGGTTGTTTCCGTCCAAAGGGAGTTTCGGCGCACGTTTGGCGGCACGCCTCCTACGTGGGACAGTCGCTCGAAGGCCTTACCACTGAAATCCTCGAGTTCGGACACAAGAAACAATTCCTGCTGTAGCTGCTACCATACAGGCTACTCCAAGCGTTTCGACAAGAAATTTATCTGCCCGAATGGGTATCAGCAGACAGTCACTGCAGACAATTCTGGACAAAGATTTGAATTTATTTCCGTATAAGGTTCAAATTACAAGCAAATTAAACCCCGCAGGCTTTCCGATCCGCTTGGAATTTTGCCAGAAGCTCCTTCAAATGGCGGACGAGGACGAAAGTATGCTAAACTCCATTTTCATGTTGGATGAAGCCCACCTCGACTTAAACGGCAATGTCAATAAGCAGAATTGTCGAATATGGAATGACTCAAACCCAGAAATTCTCCATGAGACGGAACTTCATCCAGCTCGAGTCACAGTGTGGTGTGCAGTTTCCTCACGCTGCATTGTCGGGCCATACTTTTTCGAAGAAAACGTTTTTCACTGTAACTGTCACTGGGGACTGTTATTTGAAAATGTTACAAGAATTTTTTTTTTCCAGAATTACGCCGGAAGAGAATAATTTTCAACTCAGTGTGGTTTCAACAAGATGGGGCAAGTTCAGACATATCCAGGCCTATTATGGCAGAGTTGCAACGGAAATTTCCCAATAAGATAATTTCAAGAAACTCCATATTTCGTTGGCCCCTCAGATCTCCAGACCTGACTGCACTTAATTTTTTCTTGTGGGGTTATTGCAAACAGTTTACAAAATCAAACTGACAAATTTTGTTATTCGAGTTTCTTAATGTAGAAAAATTCATCAGCCACCTTGTATTACGAGTATATAGTCCTGTGTTTTAGATGTATTTGGGCGTGTTCAGTGTTGTCAAAAGCTTAATTGAGAAAGCACTCCTCCGTAATTTCTTTGTCTCTGAGGGATTTCTAAATCTTTGTGGTGAGTTTCTGAAGAGGATGCATTGTCGATTTTCCTGGTTGATAGGCATATTGGTTTTTTTTGAAGTGGATTCCTGTATAGTGGAACAACCCTGATATGTTTATCAAGAAGTTTTCCATTGTTTTTAAGAAAAACGGGATGAGACTTATTGGTCTGTATGATTTGGGTAAATTAGTTAGCCTACTACCTCCTTTGGGTATAAAGTTAACGGTTACCTCTTTCCAACTTTTTGGTACCAGGTATAACTGATTCTGTATATGTTTATCAGAAGCGGGGTTATTTGTGTAATACCTTTTTGGAGGAGTGCTGGAAAAATTCTATCTTCACCAGGGGCTTTGAATGGGTCAGATGAATTGACGGCCCAATTTATTTTGCCTTAAAATTTCCTTTAACCTCGTCCGGTCCTCTCTGGTTGGATTATTAGTCTTCCTCTGGAGAGGATTATCGGGAGCAATGTATGGTGTGGTGGAATGTGGGAAATGGGTTTCGGCTGTAGCGTCTGTAGACTGCTTTCCACATAGGTGCCATTCAGTTTTTTCATTAGTCCGATTCGATTTGTGTGCTGTTTGGATACAATTCTATGGATACGAGCGCTGCTTCGAATGTCAAAAACATCTTGGCAGAATTTTTTCCATGATTCTCTTTTAGCTTTCAAAAGTACTCAGTTCATTCTCAGTCGCGTCTCGCCCTGTTAAACGGCTTTCTGGTGTGCGTTCTTAATTTGACGAGCTTATTATTACACCATGGAGTAGAGCGGTTGCCTCTAGCCAAGTTCTAGGCTGTCAACGTCTCTTATGCTTTTGTAGCAATAGGGCTTGGATTCCATGAGTTATATGTATAGGTGTCCAAATCTGTGAATCTAGGCTGTCTGTAAGATACGGAAATTTTGGGGCCCAATAGGATGCGGAAACAAATTTGTCGGTAATCAGACATCGTTGTTTCAGTTGAAACATGCAGGTCCCTAATAAGATTTTTTATAAATGGTGTGCATAGGGTGAGGTCAAGGACTTCTTCTCTAATTCTGTTTATGAAGGTAGGCATATTTCCGTAGTTTAGAATATCATAATAAAGACTATTGTGGGATGTTGGCAGAACTGGCAGCATTTTTAACTTCTTCAGTAGACTGGCTGACTTCTGAGGTCTTAGACCTCAATTCTTATGAAGTTTTTGACCTTTGAGGCTTTGAGGCTGTCTAGCCATCTCCACTAAGCTGCTAATTCCAGATGTGATGGATTCAGCTGTTTGGTGGTTCTTTTAGGCTTTATCAGTTCCAAGTGTACTGCTCTTTCTGGCGTCGAGCAGTCTTTGCTGACTGAATGAACTGGCGCTGTGTCCTCAGTTTTGACTTCGGGTTCTTTGTTATGGACCGATCTCGATGATCAGGATTCGCAAGAAGTTAAGGAAAAGTTTATATCCTTGGTTTAGGATGTAATCCTTGATGGTTTTACATCTGCTGTTCTCCTTAGTGACTCTGATGCCTCGCCAGCTTCTTGTGGATATGCCGGGGTTTTCTTTAGCGATCTGAGCTAGGAAAACGTCCTTGCTAAGGTTGTCTTTTTTTGGAACGAACAGCGCAGGTGGATTAACTTGGGAAAATCGTGTGCCTGAGTTATACGTAGAGTTGTGTTTTTTAATGGTTTAATTCAAAACCATCCGTCGCTAGTTCAAGTAGAATGGGACAGTTTTTGTCGTATTTCCAGTACGTCCTTCTTCAATAGCTTTATATTGGATATTTTCAAAATAAGATTTAATTCGAAAGTTAAACTTCGTAGTTGCAAAAGGTATTGATCTCCTCGCAAGAAAAACGTTGGCAGCTGGTTACAGTAACACATTACACGTTGATGCAGAGCATCCTTTAAATGAATGAAGCAGATGAACTTTCTTGAGACAAAAACTTGATAGAGTCCCGGAAAAATAAACGCTTAAACAATTACGATCGAACATATTGGCATGGGTTAAAAAATGGGAGACAAAATTTAAGAATGAAATTCGGCTAATAATTATTTTAAATCTTTTAGTACCGGTACTATCTTAGTCGCATTTTTAAACATTAGCATTAAAACTACTAGAATTGCCCATACAACACAACACAAGAATAAGCTTAATTGTTCATCATTGAACGTCTGTGCATATGTTCTGGCAATTCATTTAATACGATAATTAATAAATTTTTTGAAAGATATTAGCTCGTACAAAAGCTTGTAGAACGATTTGCATATTGGTGCCGTTCATGTAGCACGCACTAACAATTATGAGTGATCTTTTTTGTATATGTTAAGGTGTAATTGCATAGTCCATCTGTGCTCTAAAACAGCAATGAACTTTTCTTGGCACTTTGCGGTTAATAATCGAAAACCATGACATTATTATCAATTTCAATTCAAGCTTTTTTTTAGCTAATCTTTGCACACATTATTGAATTTTCCCACCAAGCCACTATTCACCTGGTTAAATGACTGCAACGCTTGCATTCACTATAAGCAAAGTCAAGATACATGCGGTCAAGGTTTATTAAATTTTTATAACGAGTACAACATGAATAGTAGTAATATAATAATCACGTTAGAATTAAGTACTATCTAAAACACTTGTAGTAATTAATGAGCCTCAAAATTTTAAGTATATCAATCCTGTCTAGATTGACTGTTCGATATACGGCTTACATGAAGAGTTACGAGTAAACTTTTAAATACCAGATACTTCTTTTACATTCTAATGATTAAACACATGATTAACTGAAATGAATAACAATTGGCACAGGCAGTGAATGTATGATCAATGAAAAATCTCTTTTAATTCGTCATTAGTTGCAGATATTCGTATGTGTGTTTACACAAATCGATAGACCTTTTAATATCCGTAAAATGTGTGTCATGTGCTACGTGTATCTACATCTATGCACTCGATTCGTATTGCCTCGGTAATTATTATGTCATTCTCTCTTTGAGAAGCGAATAGATTTTGCTTCGAAGGAGTATGAGTAGATATCGTAATGTCGCAGACTTTGAACTTTCAAGCAAGTTAACATTATAACCGCCTCGCGTTATATTCGTAGCCATGGGGTAGGCAAAGAAGGTACGAGTATAATACATAATTCAGCAAATGAAAAATCTATCCAAGGTCATCTTCTGTTTTTCTGTGATTCTTTCGAATATATCAGTCTCCAATACTCAACTGGCGGGCATTTGTACAATTTTATGAAAACAGCTTTGGTCCATTAACCAAGTTGCTTCCAGTGCCAACCTCATTAAATAGATTTGGCGTGGACACCATATTTACGGGTAAATATTCAGACTTTTTTGAGCTGAACATTTTAGGGTTTTTTTTTTGTGCATCGAACAGCGAACGGATTGCTTGACTCTTGTATTGAGCTCTGTTTTAAATGGGAATTGTACCGCAATTTAGGGAGGCAAAATGCGGACAAACTGGTTACACTGGAACTCAAATTGATTTCCTTTAACATGAAGCGACAGTCAAGTTCAATGTCATTATCAAGGATGGCTTTGTTTTTATCGAATAAGAAACAACATATGTAGTGAGTATGGTAGGTCTAAAATGATTTTTTTTTATTATACACGCGTACGATAAACTAGTTGGAGTACTGTTTAGCTATATGCGGTTATTCTGCTTCATTTCGTTAAAACAACGAGCAACAAGTAAAGTATTTCAAGCAGCTATTGCCGTAATGAAAATTGTAAAAAATTAAGTTAAATAATTTCGTATCTTATTCCCACTAAACATAAAACATGAATATTTTTTGATTACGTAGCTACCCGTATGCAGAGTTGTATATGCTATATGTATATGGTGATCGTCTCTCACTTCCGCATCTGGACGCTTGACCTCCGAATAAGCTAGTTTTATTTATCGTTTATAAAATACACAGATGCAACGCTAAAAACCCCTATTCCTTTTTCTTCTGTGTGTCTTGCTCATGTATATCATTAAATAAACACAATGAATTTAATGTGAATCCCAACAGGTATTAACACTTTTTGTTATGAAACAATACTCGTATAAAGCTTTGAATTTTTTTTAATTTTATTCAATGAATAAATAGAATCTCGGACATACAATTTTTGACCACTGTTTCGAGTCAATCCCGCCCATCGCGAATAATGGTCACAATATTAGCGCCTAAATCGTCAATTGGTTAATCTGCGATTGCATTGCCTTATTGCTTACTGATGTACCCAAAGAAAAAAAATTGAGAGCGTCAAATCGCATAATATCAGAGGACGATTGGCAGGTTTATTTCGATTAGTCATTAAACTTGATTTTTCGGCAAAAAAAAAGTGGTTCCATCCAAAAGCGCATTCTATGGTCAAATAGCTTTAGTTCGTGCAACAACTGGATCGTATAGTAGTTTAAGCCAAGAGTTAAAGTTATTTAGCGCTACAGTTCGCGGTGAACTTGGGCTTCAACTAACAAGCCTCTCCTTTTTGTCCAAGTCGGTTGGGCACCTCAACTTGTGCGCGCCACTTACTCGTAAGGTGAGGTCTTCCTGTACTGTGTACTGCGTTGTCCCTCCGGTTTGGATTCTAAGACTCTGCGGGCCGGAGCATTAGTGTCCATTCGCTCTACATGTCCTTAACTATGTGGTCGATGACATTGTATAGCTTAAATAGGTCGTCGTTGAATGTTCTCCTCTACAGCCCGTCAACGCACCGAATATTTTTCGAATGATTTTTCTCTCGAAACGACTGATAAGGTTCGATAGGGTTCATGGTTATGTGCCATAAAGTAAGACTTGGATGATCAAGGTCTTGTATAGAGACTCCTTAGTTTTTCGGAATAGGGGCGTACTATGTTTTTTTTTATTGGCTTCTTAGCCCAAAGAAACAGTGATTGTCAAGAGTTTTGTTTTATTTCTGCTGAGGTGCTGTTGACAAAATTCATAGCAGAGCCAAAGTAGACAAAGTCCTTTACTACCTCGAAATTATAACTGTCGATTGTGACGTTCTGCCCAATTCATCGATGTTGTGTGTACCTTCTTGTTGACAGGGTATACTTGGCTTTGCCCTCATTTACCGCTAAACCCATTTTGGCAGCTTCCGTTTCAAGCAAGCTGTCTCCCAATTTTGTCGATATCATCGCCATACGTTAGTAGTTGCGCAGACTTTTAAGAAATTGTGCCTCCGGTGTTCACTAGTGAGTTTCGCATAATTCTCTCAAGTAGTCAGCGTGTCACCTTGTCTAAAACTTTTTTGACATCAAAGGTTTCGGTTAAATCGTTACCGACTTTGACGGAGCAGCGAGCATTCTCAATCATCGTGTTGCACAGACGCACCAGTTTGGCAGGGATGCCAACACTAGACATGGCTCTATATACATAGCTCGTCTCTATAAATGCTGTCATATGCGGCCTTAAAATCGATGAAAATATGGGGGGTATCGATTTGGATTAAGTTTTTTTTTCAGGATTTACCGGAGTATGAAGATTTGGTCGATTGTGGACTTTCTTGGCCTGAAATCGTACTCATAGGGACCAATCAGGTTGTTGGCAAAGGGTTTCGGATGTTCAAACAAATGTCGGATAAGGTCTTGTAACCGATGTAGAAGACACTTATACCTCTATATTTGTCGCAATTGAGGAGCTAAATTGAATGGTCTATTCTGCCTAACGGCAAGATTTTGGTATTCTTTGCCGTTGTACAGTCTGCAGAAACAATATTTCCATATTCACAGCTTCACACCGACTGTGACTCCACTACAAGATAAAAGTTACCACAACAAGTTCTACTCTTTTCTTTTGGCTTTAACTCATTCACATTTTTAGGTTTTTTCTTCAGCTCCTAAATTCATAGGTCCTTCTGCGATCGTTAAACGAGTGTCACTGTGGACATATGTTCTAGCAGACGAGACGCGGCACGTGGCATTGTAAGGACCTAAGGACTAAAACGAATAAAATTTGGAAACTTCAAAGTAAAAAAAAAAATATTTTAAAATTTCTTTTATTTGCTTTAAAACTCTGTTTTTATTAAATTCATTCACAATTACAAAAAATAAAAAATATTTTTTTGGGTTGCCACTCTTTAATCAATTCTTTCAAATGCCCTTAATAAGGTTGGTGACAGTTACATCCGTGATCTTTTTGGACGCTCTTTTCCATTTAGCACTAAAATCTTTTCCTCAATTTATCTTTGAGCAAAACCCAATACCTTTTAATGGGACGGCACTGTGGAACATTGGGTGGATTCATGTCTTTTGGGAAAAAGTCGACATTTTTAGCAACAAGGAAACTCAATGTCGCATGAGCATAGTAAGCTGAAGCTAAATCTGGCCAAAATAATGTTGAACCCTCGTGTTTGTTTAAGAAAGGATTCAACTGTTTTTTTAGGCACTCGTTAATGTACACTTCTCCGTTAATTGTTCCCGTTGTAATAAACGCTGAGCTTCTATGTCCACATAGGTAAATGGCCTGCCAAACGAGATATTTTGACCCGAATTTTTCCATCCCAATCGATATTGTTGATTGCGGAAGAATCTCAGCTTCAAACGAGTTGTAAAACTGCGCACCTAGAAGAGTAATAAAGTCGGCTTTGACATAAGTTTCGTCATCCAAAACCAAGCACGCTTTCTTGTTGCCGATCAACTCGTATAGCTTTCGGGCTCGTGTTTTTATGACTTTGCTTTTCAGTAACTTTTGGTATTTTTTGTTTTTTTCGTTTTGCACCATTGTTTGGTTGGTATTACATTTCCGAGCAACATCTTTGGATGACATAGTCCGGTTTTTTACGATGGTACCCACTATTTTCCTGTCTAAATTTGTATCATGTGCTCCACTTTTCTGTTTTCGCTTAACTGTCAACGTCTCCAAATATCGTTTAATAACAGAATCCACTGTACTGCGTGGTATGTTTAAATTTTTTGCGATGAAAAGGTTTGGACGCGAAGTATTTTCGAGCCATTTGTCGCTACGGCGTTCCACTTGACTTATATTTTGTAAATATTTTAAACCGCACCGAACTATGTTAAAATCAATAACAAACTGGAACTAGAGAATATACAGGCTAATTTGGGTACAAAATGGGATTGCAATTTTTACGCATTGGAAGTATAGCCTGTATTAAAATTTACAGATTTTATTCGTTTCAGTCTTCAAAACTATACTACGATACAAATAATCCCTAAGCCTAAATTCCTAAACTAAGTAGAGTAACTGGTAATTTTTAAGTTTTCGACAACTTAGAGCTGCATAAATTAGTCTTATGATCGAGTTTCTAAATAATAAGGTCTACGTAAATTAACTCTTTCTTTTCTTATTTAATTAAAATAATTTCTAGTGTGGGATAAAGACTGGCATATTGGCCCTGATGTTTCTTCTTGTCCTTGACCCATAAAAGCCTCAGGAATTGACTTAAGTTGCTTTGCAAAATAAGTAACGGGTGACCTGATAGCAATGATAGTTTTTCCAATTGTTATGTTTCAGCAGCTGTCAAAGTCACCAATGACATCCAGCTGTCAAAATATTCAGTAAGACTCGACCTTGTTCTGTCGAGCCTGTCTGGAACCACGTGATCTTTGCCCTCACGATGCACAATTTCGAAGTCGAACTGCTGCAACTTAACGGCTCACCTAGCTAGCCTACCACACTGATTCTTGAGGTTAATTAGCCAAACCAATGAGTAATGATCCGTTATAATCATAAATTGAACACCCTCATTTTACGGTCGCAACTTTTCAATAGCCCACAGTACGGCTAAGCCTTCCTTTTCCGTTTTTGAATAGTTTTTGCCATTTCTATTCGACGGCCTGTTCAGGCAACAAATCACCTTTTCTTCTTCAAATGTCTGAGTGAGCACTGGGCTGCCCCCAAAGTCCGATGCATCGATTTGCACCACAAACAGCCGCTCAATATCCGGACATGCCAGTATCGGGGCAGTCACCAAGCACTCGTTTGCTTTCTGGAAATTTCCTTCGCACTCTTCAGACCAAATGAACCTACTATCCTTCCTCAACAGATCGGTTAATGGTTTTACCAAAATTGCGAAATTTGGTAAAAATTTCCTTTACCAGAAAACTATGCCGACAAAACTCCTAGGAGGCTAGGTGCAGGTATTCTTTGGTGCAGGTATTCTAATCATATTTTCGACCTTTTCTGGGTCGACATGAAGACCATTCCTATCAACTACATATCTTAACGTCCTAACGACGATCTACAGAAGTTGCACTTCTCTTCGCTAATCTTGAGGCCTGACGTTTGAAGAATTCTCCCAATATTTGCAGGTGTTGGCGGAAATTGTTGGTGATGATTATGATGTCATCCAGGTACACGAACACGTGCGGTTCCACATTGGAAAACAATGTGGATGAGTGAAGGCAAAAAGGAGCTACTCTCCCCCTTGTATTAACTTTTACCGCAACAATCTCTATTCCCTACGGGTCTTCTTGCCTCAACACGTTGGTAAAACTTCCATACGTTATTCCTTTCCATCTCGTATGCTCGTAGAGCTCACAATCAGCTCTCGTTATTCGTTTTAGCACCGCTTTGAAGGCTTCTTGTTTAGGTGTATATGTTTGCTGCCATTTTCCATGAAACCAGGGATTTTTTGGTGGTGGTCGAATGAAGCCCATCACCTCAGTTGCGTCGTCTCTGATGGCACGTTGGCAGCGTTGCCACTGGTCTTCGGTACTAAATGCTGGCGGCATAGGAGCTGTTGAGAGTTTTCGGGATACGCGTTCGGCGAGGATTCTGGTGGTCTCTTGCTATTGCAGCAAGATTACAAATAAAACAGGAATATCTGTTTTTATGCTAGTTAAGATATGCCAACTCATATGGACAGATCAGGCTGATGCGGGTTGTCATAAAACGCTCGAATATGGGGAGTGGTTGACAATTAAAATGCGTTTTTTAGCCAAAAAGTCAGTCATAGCAAATACCAACTTCCTTCTGCGCGATATTCTGGCCTAACACGACAAATACGATGCACCAAACGCTTCAAAACACCAAGATAGAATTGCGCATTAACTGTTTGGCCCGGTGGAACGAACTCTTTGTGGACAGTGCCCTTGGAATCGTAAAAGCAAGTCAACATTGTCTTAACATTTGATTTCTCCCAAAAAGATATTTTGAGTTTTGGCTCATGAGTTTTGGTTTCTGCATCATATTGAAAAGACCACGTTTCGTCGCCAGTCACAATGTTGTAAATAAAGTTTTTGATCTTTTTGATACCTTCGAATGTTGAATTCTAAAGAATCTGTGTTCGATGCTCATTTTTGTACCGCTGACACAATCATACTGTCACTTCAATTGCAATAACGCCGCTTCTATTCGTCCAAATGTTATGAAATTTTGATAGTACATCAGCGAAGAATCTACCTTTCCCACGCAAATATTTACCAATAGATGGCCTCAATAGAAATACCTATTTTTAAAAAGTCCTGTTCATTTTGTATATCAGAGTTTTTCATCCAGCCCATCGCACTTCCTGGATGGCAGTGATATCTGTATGATAGCAGTCAAGGGGTTCTCGTAAATATTCGGCTGCACGTTGCAGGGTCATAGGGTGCGAATACTCCACACGAAAGTCGTTGTCCTTTAAACGTTTGCTAGGGTCGTCAACAGTACATTTTTATCCGAGATCAATGCATGGTTCGTCACATATTTTAATCCCTTACATATAGGGTTGTGAGCCCTGTGATGGCATAGCCCAGTAAAACGATAACCGGGCTTGTCGTTGTCATTTTAGCCGTTAGTTACCGGGGACCACAACTGAGAGGTAAAGCAACTTCGCTACGAACTTGATTGTTGCGCTAAATTATAGTAATAAGTCTAAATTATAGGACATTCAACAGTTTCCCGATCAATCGCCACAGAGGTCCTGCTGCTTTGGAGTTTTTTTCTCCGTAAAATATGTTTAGAATTGGGCTATGTGAATAGAATAAAAAAATTTTTTATAAAAGATTCATTTTGGACCACCTCGGGTAGGTTACGCCTATTTTTTCATGTTAAAAAAAAAATTGCAAGTCCTTTTTCTGGAAAAAAAATTAAGCAAATCTCTCATGAAATAATATAAAAAGAATGCCAAATTATTTGTATTACCAGTTTGTAGTTCTTAACTCGATGATGGACTTTTCAACACAAAAATACGCATGGTTTAGTCTATGGTTTCTGTAGCGGTAACTGTCAACGAGCGAGATTGGAATATGTAAGACGGTACCCTGATAGGGCTGCCCCAAATACGAGTAACATGACAATTATTAGAACATTTTCCAGGTTGAGGGACACAGGAAGAAATCGGAAATCATCGATAGTGGCGGGATTCTATGGACCGATGAGTCCCAATTGACCAGGGATGGAATCACTGATTTCCAAAATGTACATACCTAGCCAAAAAGTAACCCCCGCCCCATGAAATACAGAGCTTTTCAGCATGGAACGTTAGCGAAACAAATTATCAGAACTATTAGGTATATGCCACTGTAACAAAGAACAGCAAGATGGCGCTCCCGCACTCTATGGCCATGCAGTTAGAGAGTGGTTAGAGCGCGTGTATGAAAATTCGTGGATAGGACGGGATGGACCTATCCTGTGGGCTCCAAGGTTTCTAAACTTCACCGCAATGGACTTTAATACTAGGTACAAATTTCAAAGTTGCAAAAAGTTTGGATTAATAAGATATTTTTCCGAAAAAAATTATGACAAAATCAAAATTCTAGGTTTAAAAAGAGATCTCTTGATCCTCAATAACTTGTGACATATTAATTTTTGGGCAATAATTACTTTGAAAGTAAATACTCTGAAAGTATTCATAACTACAAGTTCAATGATAACCCATTTGTTACAATAAATGAATCGATTTGAAAGATGTTGTTTTCAATAGGAGATGCATTTCCGACCCCTCCCTATAACCCATACGATTTGTTTCTCAAAATATGTGGAGGAACCTCGACACATGTACAATTATTTTAACGACGGATAGTTATACGCTAGAACGAGGCACTAAAGTTAATCAAACTTATTATGAAAATGGTCGATTTTAGAAAATACCTATGGTAAAATTTATGAATTTTTTCGTGTTATAAATAATCGTACAAATGAGAATTTAGTAAACAAATTTTATGAAACTGGTTCTGTTGAGAATCGAAAAAGTCTGATAGACCAAAAAGTGGAGGCTCTACTCAACACTGACGTTGAAGAACCTTCAACATCGATATCACAACGTTCTAAGGTATTGGGCATTCATCCATCGACTGTTTGGCGTATTTTAAATAATAATTTGCATTTGCATCCTTACAAAATCTTATTAACACAAAAATTGAAGCCAACAGATTAAAATCATCGCAAAACTTTCGTCAATTGGTTGTTAGGACATGATGCTGGTTCTTCACGCAAACTCATCTTTAGTGATGAAGCTCATTTCACATTGTCGCATCTGGAGAGAAGAAAATCTTGGAATAATTTCAGAAAAATCTATATATCCACAAAAATGTACTATTTGATGTGGTTTTTGGGCTAGTGGAATCATTGGTACATATTTCTTCGAAGACACAAGTGAAAAAACTGTTACTGTCCTTGCAGAGGGCTATAGATAAATGATTGAATATTTTTTGTGGCCTCAAATTGAAAAAATAGACACAGACGATCTTTATTTTCAAGACAATGGAACTACGAGTTACACAACACGTGCAAACGTTGAGCTATTGCAGTCTAATTTTCCAAGCCGATCAATTTCACGCAATGGTGACATAAACTGACCACCTAGATTAGGCGATTTAACACCATTAGATTACTTTCTTTGGGGTTTTTTTTAAATAAAGCTTATGTGGATAAGTCAATAACAATTGCACAGCTGTAAAACAAAATCGGACCGAAATTGATGAACTTAATGCGCTAATGTGTAAGCGAGTCTTTGAAAATTGTAATGTTCGTATGAGAATCTGGAGATTTAAATGATACATATTATTTTTCGCACATAATTGTTAAGAGCCATATTTTTACAAAAATAAAATCACCGTGACCCCTGTAACGATATCGTAGTTATTGTTGATTTTAATCTTCATCATCTTCTATGGGCTCAGCCGGATGACGAATCTTATCTACTTGCCTCAAATGCTGTGCCAGATAACGATATTCTATTGTATTTACCGACTACATTTCCAAATCTGGCCTTTTTCAAATAAACGCTACTCTTAAAATCATGGGTAACCAACTAGACCTGATCTTTAAATCTGACACTGAAGCTACAGTACTGTGCAAAACCTAAGCAACCATCTGGAGTCAGCACTTCATAGTAAATATTTTCAAGTTCCTACCCCACCAAATAAAAAGAAATGATATGTAATGTTGTGTAATAGAGTGTATTTTGAAATTCACAACTTTTTATAAAAGTAATAATACAAAAACCAACAAAGTAGCCAAATTGAGCAGTGCAAAACCTATGCAACTTTGTAACTCACTGCAAAAAAAATAGCTAAAAGTACTTTTGCAGTCAGGTTACACATGAAATATTGTAAGCTTTTTGTCTTTGATCTTGAGTGATTGTCTTTGATTAGTTTTCTTTTAAGTTAGTCGCATAATTGATATTTTTTAATAATGTCGCGACAAAGTTACTCTTCTTCTCTTAAACTAAAGATTATTGATGAATTTAAGTCTGGACATACTCAGGCAACATTATCTAAAAGTTATAATATTAATAAATCGATTATTTCACGTTTAATAAAAAAAAACATAATTCAACAGGAGTCGTTGAAAGTCAAAATGTCGGTGGTAGGCCGCGTAAGACAATATGTCCAACGGATAGAAACATTTGTGGTGCAATTACTCGTAAAAGAAAACCCCTATGCAAAGGAATTTCATTGTTTTGTGCAAAACAAACCGTCCCTACTTGATATATTGTAGAAAAGAACTTGATGCACTTTGCAACAAAAGAAACAAGTGATGATACGAATACACTAAATCCCTTTTTGAATTTGACAAGTTCACTAGCACTTCTCCTAATTTTGTGACGTTCACTATACAACATACCTCAGTCGAATGCAATCTACATTTCTGACTCTCAAAGTTCTTTCGCTTTATGATCATAATAGCGGGTGGCCGTGGTTCAAGTGGTAGTGAACTTCCAAATCGGAAGGCTCGGTGTTGGAATCTCTACTGCATTAATTTGTTCAGTTAATTCAAATAAAGTAACATGAGTAGTTGACGAGAAAGCAAAAACAAGCTAACTTCCACTAACAATTTACTCTCCCCTTTCTCTTTCTATCTCATTTTCCAAAAGACTGACATATGCTGAGGCATTATAAGTGTATTCTTACCTACTTGAGTGTTACACCTCGTCTAAATGAGACATAAATATGTCCGACTAAATTTCAGACATTTCGTCTGACTCTGGACAAATTACTTCATGACAATTCATTCTGCGAGTATAAGTGGGCTGAGTCGTTCTACGACAATACGCTACTCAGTCATTTTTGTTTCTTTGTTTATTTTTTTTTTTTTGACATTCAAGTCGTCAGTTTGACTGCCAAAAAAAATTCAGGGTTGATGTCTACAGAGATGTCTTGACTAAAAACCAGACATTTATGTCTTGAAATATGTCTTGTCTGCAAACTACCCGTCTCCACTGGACATTTTGATTTCATGAAAATTTTCTTAACACCAGCGATGTCTCGTGGAGACCTGGTGTAAACAAACTTGAAGATGATTGTTGTTTCTGATAATTTATCCGCTATTGTTCCGGAAAAATGTGTCGGTAATCTTATTCAACCCCTTGCAATTATCTTCAGACTTTCGATCTCTTTTTTTTCGCCTCTAGAAAGCACTTATATAATCTTTTCATAAAAAACGGCACAAACATGATACGATGGTAGTCCCAGAAGTAACCGACCTAAAAAAGAAAACAACAAATTTAGGAAAAAATATGCTTATATTTTTTACATATTTAAAAATTCATTGAGAGCGTTCAGTATTGATGGCTGCCGAACAAATAATAAGCAACATAGCGTCGTCAAAGATCAAATTTAAACTTCATAAGGTCGGTACTTTCTACAATTGTCATCCTTTTTAAACGACAACCACCATCTATACGTCAGGTCGGGTACTTCTAGGACTACCCTCGTATATTACCAATTGCTGACCCTGCTAGGCTATCCTGCACTCCCAAGATCTTGGAAAGCATCTTTTATAATGTCATGTTCTTTCATTGCAAATCTACCTTTTCACCAAACCAACATGGATTTCTTGAACTATGATCAACAACTATCAACCTTATTGGGTTTGTTTTCTATACACTGTATGTCATAGAGCTAGGGAAGGAAGTGGATGTGGTTGCTACAGACTTTAGGAAGGCATTTGACAAAATTGCACACAAGTTAATTCTTTTCAAACTCAATGCACTTGATTTACAACCTGCGGTGTCACCTTGGTCCATTGATTATTATCAATGATGTTGTTAATATTATAAATAACTCCTGCATATCTGTCTATCCTTCTACTTTCGTTAGGCCACTCCTCAAGGTAGACAAGTATGGTCTCCTTACTATGAAACCATATTCTTCGTATCAAAGCTTGCGTGGGTTCCCCTATGCAGGCCGACTGAAACTGCCATTTGGAAAAATGTCTCGAACTCACCGTTTTGTTTTTATCTGTCAGCTTTTAACCAGAAACATGGACCGACCCACACTGCTGTCCCCGCTTTCGTTTAATACTAACCCACGCAATTGAAGGTCTGCCCCTGTTCTTCGATCCAATAAACACTGAACGACTTTTGGTTTTAACGAGCTATTTGGTCGTGTGCTACGTGAAGCTAATAGAATACACAATGTATTTGATTTCCATTGCACTAGAAGTACCCTCAGAAGCAACTTTAGCAATCATCTCTCCCGACCCTAAACTTCTCCGTCATTTAGTTTTAGTTTAAGTTTAAATTCATTTTATATTAAACTTAATAAAGTCGTCCGGAGTCAACAGTGCAGCATTAATCTTTATATTGCTGCCACAAGGCATCTTGCCCTTGAAATTCAGCCGATGGACCATCAATTCTCTAAAGTACGGGCTTCGATTCAATTAAATACGAGTTTTAAAAATCGAGCGACAAATTTGTTTCCGATTGCTTAAGACGGCACCGTTATGGTCTGTTTGCTATTGTCCTAATGTCCGCAATCATATCGCGACGTCTCTGAGCTGAACGTATTTTTGGCGTCAATTGCCAACACCATTTCATGTATTTTTTTGACATTGTCCTCTGTAACCGCATCGGAGGGCCTGCCGCTGCGGACTTGATCGGTAGTGGATTTGCGGCCACCATGAAACTCTCGAAACCAATATTTGACGGTGTAATCTGACGGAGCATTAGCCCCATAATATTTATCCAACTTTTCTTTTGTTTCCTTCGCCGTTTTGCCTCTCAAAAAATAAAGTTTTATGAGAGAACGAAAATCGTTTTTGTCCATACTCAACATGATGCCAAACACGTCAACAACAATCAGCTGTCAAAACAAAACTAAAGACAGTATCGCACTGAAATTTGGCATGTCTGCCTAAATATGAACGAACTTCAAGGCACCATAACCTTTTTTGCAGTAGCAGCGCATTCAGGCGGACAAGGAGGTCACTTTTCACTCCATCTGGTATTCTGTAAATCTTATTTTTTTGAGTTGCTTATTGAATTGCTGTCCTTGCGGATATCCACTGACGTTGTTTCCTCATCGAAATCGGTCGGTTTCTGACACTGCTTTTTCACATTATCTTTTATTTGAAGTACCCTGGTCATATCTTCTCTATATTTCGCAGTCTGATAATCGAATTCTCTCTTAGGCAGGCTCTATTAGAAGTTGGGTCAAAGCTGTCTCTCTGATCTTGATAACTTTTTCATAACGCTGCTGGTACCCCGGCAACCCCTACACCGGGTATTTGTTGTTTTCGTTCAGGTGGGCAAGAGTACCGACGATAGGAAACCTACTTAAAGAGCAGCATCGGCTCGCTTTGTTGTAGCAGATATGACCCAGATTTAACCAAACGGTTTTAGCCTGATCTGGTCTTAATATTCCAAAATAGAAGTTGCTATGTTTATTAAACAAAAAAAAAGTGGTCAATATATACTTGTATTTTTATATTTTTATTTAGTAAATGTATTATAATTTTGAGAACTCAAATGTTTTAATAATAAATAATGTTTTTGCAGATCCCTGTATCTACATAATGAGATTCGCAAACAGATTGCAATTCGGGAATAAGACTCACGAAGTTTCGAATACTGCACTTCGAATAGTACAAAGAATGAAAAAAGACTCAATGCACTCAGGTCGGAGACCCACAGGACTCTGCGGCGCAGGTAAATTTGAAACTAATTTGTCTAATTCTACAATTATGTTAAGTTTATTTTACAGCACTTCTTATAGCAGCACGAATGCATGAATTCAATCGAACAATTAACGATATTGTACGCATTGTTAAAATACACGAATCTACACTACGTAAAAGACTGGTCGAGTTTGCAGATACTCCAAGCTCTGCGCTAACGCTGGATGAATTTATGTCTGTGGATCTAGAAGCAGAACAGGATCCACCAGCTTTCAAAGCTGCTCGTAAAAAAGATCGAGAGCGAATCAAAGATGTAAGTACATATAGGATTTTAATGAAACAACCTGTTCAAACATAATTCTCTTCCAGATTGGAGAGCATGAACTTACGCAACTGCAACGAGAAATCGATATGCAACTAGAAAAAGATATGAAGAAAATGAACAAAGGACGGATAAAGAATCTTTGTGGTGATGAGTTTGAAGAAATCGAAACAACGAAATTTATAAGCGAGGCAAATATGGAAATTCTAAGTGAATGCTTGGTTGACGATCCAGAAGTTTTAGAGAATAAAGCAAGTGATAATCAAAAAATTGTGATAGAAGGTCTTAAGCCGGATATTATGTCAATGTGCACACCATCAGCAAATGAAATTCTAGAAAAAGATCAAGAGGGTAATGTTTATGAAAGTGGCGAACTGGATCTTGAAGGACTAGATGATGAAGAAATCAATAAATATATTTTGACTCACGAAGAGGCAAAGTATAAGAATGATATGTGGATAAAATTAAATGCCGATTACCTGGAAGAAATGAAAGCAAAAGAAGAAAGATTGGCTAAAGAACGTGAAGAAGGAAAACCTGAAAAGAAAAAGCGACCACCTCGTAAAAAGCATATAGGTCCTTCTAGTACTCCGGGAGAAGCAATAAAAAAAATGCTGCAGGAGAAAAAAATATCAACCAAAATCAATTATGATATTTTGAGAACTCTTACTGCTGGCACAAAAGATGATGAAGAAATTGTGGAGCACAAAACTACAGAGGTAGAGGAGATAAAAACGAAAGCAACTACAACTGCCCTAACTGACCAAACAATCAGGTGAACATTTTATTATTATCTTAATTTAGTGTTAAACCGTGATGAGATTTTTTAAATTTAAGTCATAGCAAAAAGACTCGAAAATCTTAAACTGCATAGACTTAAATTCCCTTACAAAACCGTCGGTTATTCTCTCTGTGAACAAAACGACAAGACGAACAAAAAGACTAGGTCATGGTCCACACCGGTCTGTCAATTTTGTTCAGTTATTTATTTTATTATTATTATTTTTGTAAATTTGTTTGCCAATCACGTCTAAGAATTTGAAATTACTTGTATGTGGCATTTAAGTAAATATCCGAAAACGAAGTTAGTTTCTATGGATATAACGTTAGAATTAGTGAAGAGAAAATAATTTTTTCAAAATCTTAACGAAATGTTTGTCAAATACTTTGTGTACTCTTAAATGTGGGAGTAAATGTGGGTCTGATCACCAAAGCAAAGTATTGAAAAACCAACTACAATTCGTGAATCTACTTTAATTAACTTTGTATTTCTAATGCTTTTAACAGTTGTTTTACTTCAATGCAAGCAGCTCAGCTGTGTGGTATTTATTGTGAAACATAACAAAGTATTAGTTTTGTACTTTTACAAAATTGCAAACCTCTAAAAAAACTTGAGTTCTTGTCCTTTGAACTGCATTTTCAGTATATTTTTAATATTGTTATTATTATTTATTACAATATAAAATAAATTGTAATAGGAATTACAGCACTAGCTACTAGAGGCTTGCGGTTGGAAATTATAAAACTAGTTGGAATACGTGTTTTAGATACAATAATATAGTAAGTATATGTATATGGGGCTGTCAGAGGTCAGCAGGCCAGCGACCAGGATATAGTCGAAGGAGTCCTAGCCCCTGACAGCCCCCTATACACTGAATAACAAAGGTTAGTTAGATAATAGAATCTAGTTTGAGTGTAAGTAATAGTTTATATACATTTTTAATGTTGTCGGTCGATGTTGTTGACAGAAGGTCAGTTAAATTTTTGTTACAAAGCGATTTACATATATTATATACTTTAGGGCATTCTGAAGTGAGATGTTTTATGGATAAAATTTGACTGGATTGGCAGAGATGACATCTGGGTGGGTTTTCCTTTTTAAGTAGGTGGCCTTGCTCCGAAGACGGAGGAAGCATTTCTTCATGATAGTTGTCGTTTCTGTTGGATATACCGGCGACTCACCCTTTGGGTTAATGGTGGAATAGTGGTGAACATATGTTTTCCATTCGTCTAATCTTATTTTATCCCAATAGGTGTTGATCACATTGAGAAAATCTTTCTTAGTTGGAGGAATAGGAAGTATATTCAAATGTTCTGAGGCTGTTCTGGCAGCACCGTCTGCTAACTCGTTCCCTTTGATCCCTAAGTGCCCTGGAACCCATAGTAGCACAATTTTTCGTCTGTTCATTAGAACGTTGTTACGGATTTTAGTTATGGTTGGATAGTAGTTTTGAATGCTGTTGATTGCCTTGAGTGTAGATAAGCTATCGGAGCAAATCACTATGTTATTCGGTATTGTGCTATTTGCTATTTCTGTCGCTTTCAGGATTGCGTAAGCCTCGGTGGAATAAATTGAAAAATAGTTTGGTAGTCTTGCACTGTATAGGATGTTACCAGCTTCCGATACGATTGCGAGTCCAGTACCAGTGTCAGATTTGGATCCATCTGTGTAGATGGAGTCCCATGAATCATTTCAGTATTCGTCAGTTATTTCATAGAACATTTGTGTGTAGTATTCCTTAGGTGTGGATTTCTTACTGAATACTGTTAGACTGGTATTTACGATGTTGGTTGGTAACTCCCATGGAGGGATGTTGCCAAGAGTGAGTGTACTGATTTTTGGGGTAATACCTAACTTACTGGCACTGTTCAGAGCGCTGTAGATGGCAGAGGGGAATTTTGGTGTTTTTATACGGTGTAAGATTTTTTTGGTATCTTCGATTATTGGAGATCTGTAAGACATACATATCTTTGGTGCGAGTCGTGACGTTATAAGATCTCTGCGGTGGTCTATGGATGGGAGACCTGCTTTAGTGAGGATGTTTTTTATTGGTGTGGTTGCAAATGCTTTCAAGCTAGTCCTAATTGCAGAGTGGTAGGTTGGTTTGATGATGTTGAGAGTAGATTTAGCGCATTTCCCGTAAACTGCCAACCCATAGTCAATTTTGGATAACATAATGCTACGAGTTATAAGGATAAGTGTATTAAGATGTACAAAACTATTTTTTGATGACAAGAATCTTATTACATTAAGTCTGGTAGCCAGTTTTTTTTTAAGAGATAGACAATGATCCTTAAAAGTAAATTTATTATCAAAAGAAATACCTAAAATAGTTAGTAAGTTTACATTTTGAATTTTGGATGAAGCTAGGTAAATGTGAAAGTTGGGACAATTTCTTTTTTTTACAAATATGTAGGTGCTTGCTTTTATCGGAAGAGATAATAGACCCCGATTGGGAACACCAATGGTTTAGATCGGCTAAAATGTTATGGAAGAGTTCACTCGTGCGATTGTTGTCGTTGCATTTTGATAATATAATCAAATTATCCGCGTATAGGCAATAATCTATTTTTTTTGTATTTGGCTATAATATCACTTATGTCGTTGTAAGCGATTATGAATAAAGTAACTGAAAGGGGTGAACCTTGGGGAACCCCGTTAAATAGCTTGTATATTCTTGAATAAAAGTTATTTGCTTTTACTCTGAATTGCCTATTAGAAAGAAAGGATTTAATGAATACAAGCATTTTAGGGCAAATCTTCCATTGTGTGAGCTTATTTAGGATAACATGAATGCCGATCCTGTCAAATGCTTTTTCAAAATCATGGGACAGTATGGAGACATGGTTTTTGCATGATAGTGCAGAGGTAATATATTCATCGATGTGCAAAAGTGAGTCTGTGGTACTGCGTCTCTGCTTAAATGCGACTTGGTTTGGATTTAGATAATTATTTTTTTCAATAAACCAGAGAAGCCGTATAGAAATAATTTTCTCTAAAAGTTTGCTAGTACAAGGAAGCATGGAGATTGGTCTGTATCCTGTAGGATCATTCGATTTTTTAGACGGCTTAAGGATTGGTATTGTACTGGCCACTTTCCACGTCTGGGGTATAGTGCCTTTATCAAAGATACTGTTGTATATATAAGAGCAATATTCTCTTTTTGAGTAGATATGGTGCATTTTTTAACATTGGGTATGAGATGCGGTCATACCCTGGGGTTTTGCCTTTCAGAGTGGCTACGCAGCTTTCCATTTTAATCAAGCTAATCTGTTTTTCTATGCGTTTTGCAGATATACTGAGGTGGCTATTGAGAGTTAGAAATTTGGAGTTGAGGAAGGTTGATGGAAAGTTGGAGTCGTTAGAATGCATGGACCAGGTTTTACCAAAATATTCGCAAATATCTGATGGGTTATAGAGTGGTCCCGATTCGGTTATTAGGTTGTTAATTGTAAATTGGGTATAATTGCCTGATAGAGTTTTGATATCTGCCCTTGAGGAGTTTGGGTTAATGTTTGACGTAAATTTTTGGAAGCTTTCTTTTTTAGCTATTTTACTGTTCCTGCGGAAAACGGCATTTGCCTTACGGTAATTAACTAGGTTGGTATTGTTTGGATATTTTTTAAAGATTTTCCAAAGATTTTGTTTGTTGTTGCGCAGAAATGATAACTCAGGAGACCACCATGGGGTTATCTTCTTATGGGGGATATTTTTAGATTGAGGAATTGCTACGTTGGCAGCCGCGCGTAAGGTTTTGGTGATCGAAGCAGCTTCTTTGTTTATGTTAGAAGAAGGACTATAATTGTCTAAAGTATTGAGTTTAGTACTTTGATATAATTCCCAGTTGGCACGGTCGGTTTGAAATTTACATGTGGGTTTTACTGGGAAAGATAAACGCCCAAGATCTATTTTTGTCACAATTGGAAGATGGTCGCTGCCATGTAAATCTTCTAAAATTTCCCATGAAGTTTTAGAAAGCAATTGAGGTGAGGTAGCTGACTAGTCGACATGTGTCCATGTCTTATGTGTCGAGAAATGTGTTGGACTTCCGTCATTTAAAACGGCAAGGTTGGAACTTAAAAGAAAATTTTCAAATTCCATACCTCTAGAGTTGGTTAGAGGCGAACCCCATAAGGTACTCCAGCAGTTGATATCCGCAGTTAACAGAATCGGTGTATGGATATTATTAAGGATGTTTGACAAATCTCTAGAGGTGAATGCTTGAGAGGGGGGAATGTATAATGATACAACAGTAATTTTAATATTGAGTTTGATTTCTATTGCAACTGTGGATATGGTAAACGTGTGTGTGGGATTTCTATGTATCAATAAATCGGTACCTTGTTTCGCATAGGTGTTGGGGGGAAGGGAAAGAGGTTGGTTTGTAGATGAGTTTCTTGCAGAGATATAATAGAAGGATTAAGGTCATTGATTAACAATTGCAATTCGTGACAATTGTTGTAATAGCGTTTTATTTTCCATTGCAGAACTATTAAATGGGTTTTGTATGTTGTGGAAGGCTTTGTTCCAATATTTGCTTGGTTATATTGGTGTAAGCCAGAGTTGGTGTTGTGGATGACGGTGGTAGGACGCATGGGATTTCGCTGTCCAGAGGATGGGAGACTTGGGACACCGAAATGATGGGTTTAGTAGATGATGTAAGCTTGATGAGCCTGGGAGGCTGTTTTGTAGAGAGATTGATTTGGGAGAGATGTTCGAAAAAGGTTCGTTGGATGGATGGATTATTGAGGTGTCTTTATTGTTGTTGGTTGATGTGGGTTTTTTTGTATAACATGGCTGTTCACTTTGGATTTGACTGTAGGAGTTGGGGAGGATTTATATATGTTTGTAACTGGATTACTGATTGTTGAGGTGGTTTTGGCTTGAAGAGTAATTTTTGCAATATTTGCGTATGTTTGCGTAGAGGGAAGTTCAGGATGCAATTCCTTATATGCATGTTTGGCCTCAAGCATCGTGCATTTTCTTGTTGTCTTAATTTTTAATATCTCTTTGGCTTTTAGGAAACTTTTACATGTTTTTAAAGATGCGGGATGTTCCTCAGAGCAGATCGCACAGTAGGTGCGCGTGCATGTATGGGGGTCAACATTTAACATTTTGCAGTTTACGCATGATGAAGGGTTTTTGCATCTCTTTGCCGTGTGACCTAAGAGTTGGCAGTTTTAGAAGGTAAATAGAATTAAACCTGTAGGAGTTGAGATACCTTCCTTTTTTTTCGTGAAGGCGCACTGTCGGCTCGGAGGTTAGTCGGTGACTGCAGTATATTTTTAAAATATGTACATATAGTGCTTAGTAGACGATATACTAGCAGTTATATTTAACACTAGCATTTTTTAGTTTTTCCTTAAGCTGCGAAGCGGGGATGTAATACCACTGTTTATATATGGTTCAGCAGTGGAACAATCATAAACCAGTCCCTCTTCTTGTGGTTTTAATTTAAGCCTTTAGTTGTTCATGAGAGTGACTTATTTATCAGTTGACTTCTAATCTAAGCAAACAGCGATCCGTAAAAGTGCTTCTCTTGTCTTGCTAAATCTTTTACCATTTAAAAATTATAGTTTGCTTTTGTAGGGTTCTATCCGAGCCGTTAGTGTTGAGTGTCTCTAATACGTTGAGAGAGATCTAATGCGTTTTCTTATCTCCACTGACTGTCTCACAGCCTCAAAAATACACATCATCAACTAGGTCACACGAGTCGTGTTAACAAAAAGTTACATTCTAGTGCCACTTAGGTTCACGGTGAACCGCCACCTGTATCTACCTAATCCTTCCAAATTTTTAATACGCACTGTGACTGTACTATTATGTGTTTAATATTTGTGTTCCCCGCATTTTCTTGGCATATCATCAATAGCATATCTGCAGAAGCACCTTTCCATCGAACGTTTCTCTGCTTCTTTCTCCTACTTTCTGAGAAGCCGATATTCTTCCCTTGCATATAGAGCTCGTTAACAGCTATCGGTCTTCTTTGCAGCTACATGCCACTTCGTTTTCTGTTTCGTTGCTTGCACTTGTCAACACTCTTTGATCAACCAGAAATTCTGCTATGGTCGGGGAGTGTAATGGTTTGCTGACAATGTCATCACTGGTATTCTTCGCTTGGGAAGGTTTTGTGAGACTCAATAAACCAGGTTTTAGTACTAGCTTGCGATTATGGTTGTGCATAGCCAAAAGTCGTGTCTGTTTTTCTGTTGCTGAGGTCATAAACTGTAAGCTCATCCATATCCGAGGCTGTTTGTTGCTTTCCAACGTATATATGCTTTAACGTGGTCGGGCAATTAACCTGATGTCATATTGCCCGTGGGTGGCCGTGGCCCAATCCAATCGGATGGTTCGGGATTTAATACTAGCCGTGCTCGTTAAGAATCTAGTTCATTGAACATAATTTTTGAGCATTAGCTTAACAACTAAAATTATGTTTTTGAATCTATTCACCAATTTTACTTTCACGCACCCAAGTGCTAAGATACAAAGTGATAGGCTGCACGTGTGCTTTCTTATTTTCTTATTTCTATAACTGCAAAATAATTTTAATAGATTTTTTACTGAATGCCTTAGAAACTGAAGCCCCTGTTCTAGTGCTTAGCTGGTATAAAGGAGTTTGTTTCTGTCCCCATATTGATAACATTATAAGCAAAGTCAATTTACTTTTCCCTATCCTGTCCCTTATGTTACTTAACCCCTTGACGGAATACATCAGCAGTTTTTTCATCTTATTACAAAAAACTGTATGGGACACAGTCCGGTCTTATCCGATTTGCAATTTACAGATTCTTTTCCTATATATACTACCATATACTATGTATACTATACTATACTACCAGCGAACACTCATCGACTGTTTTTGTACGCCGAAAAGTTGTCAACATAATCCATTTTTTGATGTTCAGCTAGCAATATTGATAGCTTCATCCTACTGCAGTATATTTCTCTTAACACTAATTTACATTATCGTGGGTCGGTGCTCCTTCTCCAGCTCAGTATTCAAAGTACTACATACCCCATTCAACCTCTCTTCGAATATAACCTTGGCAAACTGTCTCCTAAGACTATTCTACGTCCAGCATACTAGTGGATTATGTAAGTAAATATATGTATATATGTATAATCATAAACAAAAAACTAATAAACAAACAAAAATTTCCTAGCAAGACTTGTATTACCATTTCATCATAGAAAAACTTACACCCGAACAACGCTTACAAATTATTGAATTTTATTATCAAAATTCGTGCTCTGTGAAAAATGTTTTTCGTGCACTTCAACCATTTTACGGTCGTCATAATCGAACTACTGATCAAGCAATTCAAGCCATAGTGACCAAATTTCGCAACACTTTCCCGCTATTGGACATCAAGCCACCTGCGTAGAGTGCGTCCAGAGGAAAATATTGCTGCTGTATCCGTCAGTGTTAATGAAGACCGTGATTTGTCCATTCGTCGCCGTTCGCAGCAATTGGGGTTGACTTCGCGTGGTCTAAAACTTTACAAAATACAGCTCGTGCAAGAACCGAAGCCGAACGACCTGCCACAGCGTCGAATTTTAGGTGGGTGGGCCTTAAAAAAGCTTGAGGAAGATCCGCTTTTTTATCGAGAAATTGTCTTCAGCGACGGAGCTCATTTCTGTTTGAATGGGTATGTTAATAAACAAAACTGCCGCATTTCGTCCGATGATCAACCTCAGGCAATACCAGAGCTGCCAATGCACCCAGAAAAATGCACTGTTTAGTGCGGTTTATAGTCTGACGGAATTAGTGGTCCGTATTTTGTCAAAGATGACCGTGAAAACAACGTTACCGTCAATGGCGCCCGCTATCGTTCAGTGATTTCGAACTTTTCTTTGCCAAAAATGATAAGCTGAACCTGGTCAGCATGTGGTTTCAGCAAGACGGCGCGGCGCTACAAGCCACACAGGACATGAATCGATGGACCAATTGAAAAAAGAGTTCGGTGAGCAATTTATCTCTCGTTTTGGACCGGTGAATTGGCTGACTAGAATTTGACGCCTATTTTTTATGAAGATACGTTACACTCGTCTATGTCGATAAATCAGCGTCAATTGCAGCCTTGTAAGACAACATTGCACGTGTTATTAATGATTCAAAATTGGACTCTCCGTATGGACCACTTAAAACGTAGTTGTGGTCAATATTTATATAAAATAATCTTTAGAAAGTAAATGGCAAGCATTGATTTATGAACTCAAATAAAAATTGTTGAGTGTCTCTAATACGTTGAGAGAGATCTAATGCGTTTTCTTATCTCCACTGACTGTCTCACAGCCTCAAAAATACACATCATCAACTAGGTCACACGAGTCGTGTTAACAAAAAGTTACATTCTAGTGCCACTTAGGTTCACGGTGAACCGCCACCTGTATCTACCTAATCCTTCCAAATTTTTAATACGCACTGTGACTGTACTATTATGTGTTTAATATTTGTGTTCCCCGCATTTTCTTGGCATATCATCAATAGCATATCTGCAGAAGCACCTTTCCATCGAACGTTTCTCTGCTTCTTTCTCCTACTTTCTGAGAAGCCGATATTCTTCCCTTGCATATAGAGCTCGTTAACAGCTATCGGTCTTCTTTGCAGCTACATGCCACTTCGTTTTCTGTTTCGTTGCTTGCACTTGTCAACACTCTTTGATCAACCAGAAATTCTGCTATGGTCGGGGAGTGTAATGGTTTGCTGACAATGTCATCACTGGTATTCTTCGCTTGGGAAGGTTTTGTGAGACTCAATAAACCAGGTTTTAGTACTAGCTTGCGATTATGGTTGTGCATAGCCAAAAGTCGTGTCTGTTTTTCTGTTGCTGAGGTCATAAACTGTAAGCTCATCCATATCCGAGGCTGTTTGTTGCTTTCCAACGTATATATGCTTTAACGTGGTCGGGCAATTAACCTGATGTCATATTGCCCGTGGGTGGCCGTGGCCCAATCCAATCGGATGGTTCGGGATTTAATACTAGCCGTGCTCGTTAAGAATCTAGTTCATTGAACATAATTTTTGAGCATTAGCTTAACAACTAAAATTATGTTTTTGAATCTATTCACCAATTTTACTTTCACGCACCCAAGTGCTAAGATACAAAGTGATAGGCTGCACGTGTGCTTTCTTATTTTCTTATTTCTATAACTGCAAAATAATTTTAATAGATTTTTTACTGAATGCCTTAGAAACTGAAGCCCCTGTTCTAGTGCTTAGCTGGTATAAAGGAGTTTGTTTCTGTCCCCATATTGATAACATTATAAGCAAAGTCAATTTACTTTTCCCTATCCTGTCCCTTATGTTACTTAACCCCTTGACGGAATACATCAGCAGTTTTTTCATCTTATTACAAAAAACTGTATGGGACACAGTCCGGTCTTATCCGATTTGCAATTTACAGATTCTTTTCCTATATATACTACCATATACTATGTATACTATACTATACTACCAGCGAACACTCATCGACTGTTTTTGTACGCCGAAAAGTTGTCAACATAATCCATTTTTTGATGTTCAGCTAGCAATATTGATAGCTTCATCCTACTGCAGTATATTTCTCTTAACACTAATTTACATTATCGTGGGTCGGTGCTCCTTCTCCAGCTCAGTATTCAAAGTACTACATACCCCATTCAACCTCTCTTCGAATATAACCTTGGCAAACTGTCTCCTAAGACTATTCTACGTCCAGCATACTAGTGGATTATGTAAGTAAATATATGTATATATGTATAATCATAAACAAAAAACTAATAAACAAACAAAAATTTCCTAGCAAGACTTGTATTACCATTTCATCATAGAAAAACTTACACCCGAACAACGCTTACAAATTATTGAATTTTATTATCAAAATTCGTGCTCTGTGAAAAATGTTTTTCGTGCACTTCAACCATTTTACGGTCGTCATAATCGAACTACTGATCAAGCAATTCAAGCCATAGTGACCAAATTTCGCAACACTTTCCCGCTATTGGACATCAAGCCACCTGCGTAGAGTGCGTCCAGAGGAAAATATTGCTGCTGTATCCGTCAGTGTTAATGAAGACCGTGATTTGTCCATTCGTCGCCGTTCGCAGCAATTGGGGTTGACTTCGCGTGGTCTAAAACTTTACAAAATACAGCTCGTGCAAGAACCGAAGCCGAACGACCTGCCACAGCGTCGAATTTTAGGTGGGTGGGCCTTAAAAAAGCTTGAGGAAGATCCGCTTTTTTATCGAGAAATTGTCTTCAGCGACGGAGCTCATTTCTGTTTGAATGGGTATGTTAATAAACAAAACTGCCGCATTTCGTCCGATGATCAACCTCAGGCAATACCAGAGCTGCCAATGCACCCAGAAAAATGCACTGTTTAGTGCGGTTTATAGTCTGACGGAATTAGTGGTCCGTATTTTGTCAAAGATGACCGTGAAAACAACGTTACCGTCAATGGCGCCCGCTATCGTTCAGTGATTTCGAACTTTTCTTTGCCAAAAATGATAAGCTGAACCTGGTCAGCATGTGGTTTCAGCAAGACGGCGCGGCGCTACAAGCCACACAGGACATGAATCGATGGACCAATTGAAAAAAGAGTTCGGTGAGCAATTTATCTCTCGTTTTGGACCGGTGAATTGGCTGACTAGAATTTGACGCCTATTTTTTATGAAGATACGTTACACTCGTCTATGTCGATAAATCAGCGTCAATTGCAGCCTTGTAAGACAACATTGCACGTGTTATTAATGATTCAAAATTGGACTCTCCGTATGGACCACTTAAAACGTAGTTGTGGTCAATATTTATATAAAATAATCTTTAGAAAGTAAATGGCAAGCATTGATTTATGAACTCAAATAAAAATTTTATACGCTTTTGCAATTTTCCCGTGTTTGTTTTGATAATTAAAAACCAAACATAAATTTTACCAGAATAAAGTCAGTACGTAAAGTACATTGAAAGGGAGCAGTCTTCAATTCTTTTGACTCATTTCTCCACAGTCCAACTGGTTCAATTACCGGTTGCGACACTTTTATATAAGTCACTAGTATTGCACCTGCGGCTAATTTATTATTTAACCTACACGTTCTGCTTGGCAGCTGGCACTACACATACATCTATCAACGCTTCTAATGGTAGCAAGCTCCAGAACCATTTAATGCATATTTGCTTGCACTAATGCTTTGATTTTATCGTCGTCAATCTCGGAGGGCCTAACGAAGATAAGGGAAGAGCGCCCTTAACTGAAAAATCACCAATTGATGGCATTTTGCCGTAAACTTTACACAAGTTTTCACTTGCCTCAGTTGCTCTCTTCCTTAAAGCAAAGATACTTACGAGTCCGAAATTGTTTCTATCCTAAAAATCACTTATTCTATTTGTAATATAACTTTCAGCTTCGTTTGTGTATACAGACTTCATAATAATCCTCTGCATATGTTTTTGGACGAATTTTCAGTTATATATTGGGTATATAACTTAATTCGTTAACGTAATTTGAAAGTTTATTTAAGAAAAACATGTACAATAATATTATTCAAAGTATTGCCCATCTGAAGCTATGACTTTTTCCCATCTTTCTGGCAATTTGTGGATCCCATCCCAAAAGAACTGCGCCGGCTTGGCAGCCAAGAATGAATCAAGCCAATATTTGATATTCTGCTCTGATGTGAACCGTATTTCAGTGAGGGCGTTCTGCATCGACCGGAACAAATGGTAGTCAGAAGGGGCAAGGTCTGGGCTATAAGGCGGGTGGGGTAAGACTTTCCATCCACTGGTTTCCAAATAGTTCTTAACCGGAATAGCAACGTGGGGCCGAGCGTTGTCATGATGGAAAATTATTGCCTCGTGTCTGGTCGCATATTCCGGGCGTTTTTCGGCCACTGCTCTCTTCAAATGGATTAATTGTGTTCGGTAGCGTTGTCCATGGATGGTTTCACCCGGTTTTAGCAGCTCATAATACACCACACCCATCTGATCCCACCAAATACAGAGCATTACCTTCGCGCCATGGACATTCGGCTTTGCCGTTGACTTGGCTGGTTGGCCGGGTTTCACATATGATTTTTTGCGCTTGGGGTTGTCGTAATGGATCCATTTTTCGTCACCAGTAACAATCCGATGCAAAAATGACTTCTTTTTGTGGCGTTCCAGCAGCATTTCGGACATGCAAAACCGCCTTTCGACGTCTCTCGGCTTGAGTGACACCCAGCGAGCTCTTCTTGTGTTTGGCAACAATCTTCATAGAGTAATGCTTCCAGTTCTTCATCTCCAAACTTTTTTGGCTGCCCAGGACGTTCATCGTCTTCCAAGCCAAAATCACCACTTTTAAATCGTGCAAACCACTTTTGGCACGTTCGCTCAGCTAGCGCATGTTCACCATAAACTTCCACCAAAATACGATGACTTTCGGCAGCAGTTTTCTTCATATTAAAGTAATGAAGAAAAACACTTTTTCAGGCATAAAGTTCGACATATTTGAGTGAAAAAAAATTATTGTTGTTTACGCTTCAGTAGCTTTCCAACGCATGTTCCAATGGAATAATACAAGTTACGCCATCTCTTAGCAAATCGCACGAAGTTATAGACCCAATAGTATTAAACAATGAGAAAGCGGCTAATTTCATTTTCTTTGGCGACTTAAACATTGACATTCATTTATAAATGAAGTAACAAGACCAATCTCTAAGACTTGTCTTGACCATGTTTTTGGTCGCTTCCAAGGGGAGACTAATCATTTGCAGGTCTGAACCTTGATTTTAATATTTATTACCGATCACTGTATGACAGGTTTAATCTTTAATAACTTAAAAAAACGCAAAGGTTTCTAACATTACTTCCAACAAAATCACAAAAATAAACTTTAACTTCTTAAATGGAAAACTTTTGAGCGAAAACTGGAAGGACACATATGCCGAAGAAAATGCCTCTCTGTCATATGAATCATTCTTGAAAACTTTAAAAAACCACATTGATGGCTCAAGCGTCTCGATAGTACAAAACAAATTTCAACTTAAACTTAAACTTTGGAAGACTAATTCACTTCTCAAACAAGTCAAACTGAAACACAAACTGCGTAGTAAAACCTGTAAACATCCACTAAATCTTGTTTTAAAACATCGTTACACCCATTTATGTACAATAAAAAAATTAATAAAGAATTCAGTATTTGTCGAAACTGATACTTTGGAAGCAAACTAAGAAGTGCTCAAGGAAACATCAAAAAAGAGTGGAAAGTAGTAAACTGCATAATTAATTGGAAAACTAAAAACCATAACGTATCTATTACATTCGAAAAAGATAACGTTATCGTGACAGATCCTGTAATTGTTGCAAATGAGTTCAGCCAATGCGAGTACTTCGCCTCAGTGTCCAAGAAGTCTTCCGCTTGTGACTTTTTAATGTCTTGTGGGGGTTGTTTAACGTCTCAGCTCTTTGATCAGATATTTTCTAGTAACAGCTGCGTTTTTAGTTCCATTTCGGGCTTAGAATTATTAAAAATGATCAATCTTCTAAAAAAAACTTTAATTCTTATGGTGAAGATGGAATTTCCAATTCCACCTTAAAAAAAATCGCGTGCAATGTGGTCGATACCTTGGCTCACATATTCAATTTAAGCACCTTTTCGGGAACTTTCCCTGAATTGGTAAAACGAACCAATGTGATTCCTATCTTCAAAAAGGGTAATAGCAAAGATAAATTAAATTACAGACCGATTTCCCTACTGTCTGTTATATCCAAAATTTTTGAAAAAGCGATAAAATGTAGAGTTTTGAATTTTCTCACTTACTATACCTTTTTTTTTAGCAAAAATCAATTTGGTTTTAGAGTAAACCTTTCCACTGGAGATGCTCTACTAGCTTTTTGTCGGTATATTTATAAGTGCCTTGACGAAAAGAAAACCTGCGCCGGTCTCTTCGTAGATATAACCAAAGCTTTTGACGTGGTTGATCACGAAATTCTATTGGGTAAATCGTACCGTGCAGGATCTCGACGATTTATCGCAGATTGGTTTACATGTTACCTTAAGAACAGGACGCAAAAAGTAAAAATTGGGAACATTGTTGGCGGCTCTGAGATAATTAACCTTGGCGTTCCACAAGGTTCGGTCCTTGGTCCACTACTGTTCTTAATATATGTAAACTCAGTCTTCAGTCTTCCTTTTGTAGGTAGGCTGAAGGCTTTTGCTGATGACTTCGCGTTCGCATATGGCTCAAATAATCTCTTCAACCTACATGTTGAAATCTACCATGATGTACATCTGTTAAGACAATGGTTTGGGCAACGTAGGTTAATAGTAAGCGGTAAGACGAAGCTAATGCTTATCAGCCTTACCGCCTGGAACCTCCAAGTGTTTCATGCAGCTTGTTGCCGCAGATCTAGCTTACTGAATTGTGAATGCAGTCTCACATACAATGAAAGTTTCGACTGTAACGCTAACTGCTATACTATTGAGATAGTGAATAATTATAAATATTTAGGTGTCATAATTGAATAAAATCTAAGCTGGTGCGATCACATCTCTATTTTAAAAAAAATATTTGCTATCCACTCTGTGAAGATTCTACCGGCTCCAAAACTACGTTTCTATAAGAATCTTAAAAAAATATTTACTTTGCCATCATCCATTCTAGATTACAATATGGTATAAGCTGCTGAGTTGGGACTCACTTAAATAAAATCCAACAACTAACTGTACCACAAAAATATGTAATCAGAAAAATATGCTTTTCTTCACGCTTAGCCAACACTAAAGCCCTTTTTAATAAACTGAGAATTCTGCCAATTAGACACTTGTACTATTTTAAGGTTTTAAAAATTTTTTTTATTAGAGAGCCCCATCAATGATAACCATAACCTTCGAAGCAATTCTACTTGGATGGTTAGCATTCTAAACTTTCGCACTTCTAATTTGAGAAGCTTTTACACAATTGTGTTTCGTAAATTATTTAACACACTCCCTGCAGACATTCGGATCATTGGAACATTGAGAATCTTTTTATGTAAAGTAAAACTGTGGCTTTTGAATATTAACCATAATGAAATCGAAATCTGTTGCGCTTCGTCACCTAATCAATTTTAAAATTTATATTATCTTAAATTGTTTCATTTTACTTTCTGTTTGCCATATTCTAGCTTTTCTTCTTTGCCATATACATACTACTTTGTACTGACTGTTCACCCCACTGAATTCATTTAAATAATGTGACATTGCCTATATTTTTTCACTAAATATAACATGTCACTAACTGTTCTCTAAATTTATGTTTGGATTATTTTAAATTTGTATAAACAACAATTACTATTTTATACTGAATTTTGAGAATAAAGAAATAAAAAAATCAGTCAATTAATTTATTGCGGTTAGAGGAGAGGTTGATTGGCCTCCATGGTCATGTGATTTGGCACCTTTAGCCTTCTTCCTGTGGGGTTATTTGAAGAGTAAGGTCGACCATATGCCGATAATCCAGCGACAATTCAGGATCTCAAACATAAAATGCAAACTGAAATTGCGGCCATTGACCCACTTATTCTTCAAAAAATGATCGGTAATTTTGGCCTTCGGATGGTCGCTTGCAACAGAGGCCGGAGTGGTCACATGAATGAAGTTGTGTTCCATTCAAATTCTACATTGATTTCACAATAAATGTGTGTTTAATTCAATGAAAACTTCCACACTAGTTGGTTTTTTGCTGAAGGTAGTATCGGCACAAAATGATCAAAATATCCTATTTTTTGCCTCACCGGTTTTCGGAATATCCCCCAAATCAAGAAAATGAAGGTAGGTCCAAATGCATTCTGTTACCTGACTTATATAGGGCATTATAACCCCTTAAGCGCGCGTAAATTATAAAAAAAAAATAATAATGTAATAGTTTTCTTATCTACTCTTTTCGGGAGTACTCTTTGGAAGTCCCTAAGGTGACGGTATTCTTTGCTACCAATCAGTAACCAAAATATTATTATAATTTTTCATAGTACACATAGTCAGCGTAATGGCAATATTAATAAGACTCTGACTAATGTTTCTACGTGGAGAAAAGCAGTTAGAGTATGCAGACTTGCATACTTAATAGGCATCCTTACCAGCGTTTATCAGAAGCATACATCTCGTATACACCTTAGCAATAAGAGCAATAGTAATTCATCGCTATTTAACATTGTTCTGCTTCCACCTTTAAGTTTAATTTTTTCTGATTTTAATATTTGCTGTTGGCACAATATTGGCCTGGGATAAAAATAAACTCATTGTTGACTACCCTAGCAAACGCCTAAAGACGAAACGTCCACAAGGACAACGACACCAAAGAATGTTTCTACGATCTGCTCGACAAAACGTACGAGTATGAGCAATGTACTAGGCGATTTTAACGCTAGGAAAGGAAAGGAGTACATCTTTGTTAGGACAGTTGATAAGCATAGCTTATACGACACCAATTAGGCTTATTGAGTTTGCGGCGCAACGAAACATCCCTATAGCAGGTACACGGTTTCCTCATCTTAATATACACAAGGGGACAGGGCAGTTTCCGGATCACCAAACACTAAATCAAGTTGATCATTTTGCGATAGACCTATGGCATGCCTCCAGTATTCTGAACGTCCGAACATTCTGGACAGAAGAACTGCTGTGGGAAGATATAGGAAAGCTGCAAGTGCGAGCGACCACGAGAGTCTTCGCCGAACGCGTATTCCGAAAGCTCTTAACAACACCCATGCTGCCACCGCCAAGTACCGAAGACCGAAGCAACGCAGCCAATTGCCATCAAAGAAGCCGAAACTGATATACTAAGGTTCACCCGACCAATACCAAGGATTCCCGGGTTCTGATCCCTTCTGATCTACGCGCAGAAGAGACGGGAAGAATATCTGCTTCTCCAGAAGAAAAGGAGCACGAGAAGCGCGCGATCGAAGATTTTGATAGGTTGTACTCCAGGAATAACGTATGGAAGTTTTAGCAATCGGTAAAAAGAAACTGTCAAGGCAAGAAAACACGTACAAAAGCCTATAGAGATGAAGAAGGAAACCATGTAGCAGAGTCAAAATCGGTGCTAAGAATATGGAAAAATGTTTTCTGCAGACTGTATAACGGCGAAGAAGCCCAACACCCCTCCGTCGGGCATAATATATCATTCAATTTAGACGATGATAGCCAAAACTGCCGTCCATCTGAACAAAACGAAGTAAGGAAAGCAATATCTAAGCTGAAATCCAATAAATCAGCTGAACCTGGATCTGGTCGGAAAGTGTATCCCTGCACTGTTTGCCCGATCCACAAAAAATAAGACGCCCCTCAACTGCGCCAACTATAAACGTGTAAGTCTCCTCTACATCAGATATAATGTCTTATCTGTCATACTGTGTGGAGGTCTGAAAGGCTTCGGCAACAATCTTCGAATCCAACACGGAGGGACAACGCAATAGAGGAAAACCTCACCTTTGGTTGCGCGCACAAGTAGAAGAGAGAACCTTAATCGACTTGGAGCGCGCAACTGAAGGCAGTTAGATAAAGACTGGACTAGCTGGATAAGCTTGATGCCCAGATTCACCTGGAATTGTAGCGACACCTAAGTAAGTAAGACAGTTTCGAGGCATGTTTTCTCGTGGTAGCGCTTATTTCCTTATTTTCTTCAGTAACACTTGCACTGTTTTTTTTTTTGAAAATATGTACTTGTTTATGGTTTACGCTGGTCGTTGGTCCTGAAACGCTCTACGAAAAGTAACCTCAGCCAAAGTAACATCAGCAATATACTCGTATGATACATAGATATGTGGCGTTTTATAAACTAAGCTGTTTTGATCTTTCTTTTTTGTTTAAATTGTTTCGCATTTAATTTGTATATTATTTTTTGTCTTTGCAGAAGTAAACCTACATATACAATCACACAACCAAATAAGAGGCCAAAACTAGAGATAGGTTTGCCTGTCGCAACGGAAACCAATCTCAAGCAGGAGCCTATTGTTGTTGAGAACGGTATGCAGATGAGTTAATTAATATTGATATGTTCATTTTGTATTTTTTAATTAATTTTAATTAATAGACGACTTAGATGATGAAGAAGACATTGAACCTGAACCCGAACCAGAACAAGAGAAAGAGTACTCATCATTAAAAGATATGCTCAACAATGGGGAAGACGACGAATACTACGGATATGACGAAGACAACTATTGAAACTGAGTAGTTTATACTTTTTATGCATTCGCTATAGAAATTTAATTTATAATACATCCATATACGAGTATGCCTATATTTATATTTGAATTGAAACATCATTTAAATATTGTTGATAAATTATTGAAATTATTATTTGAATCAATATTTGAATTGAAACATCATTTAAATATTGTTGATAAATTATTGAAATTATTATTTTAAGCAGTTTTATAATATATGCCTGGTAGATAAATTTTTACCAGTTATAATAAAAATGAATAATAAAACAACACCTCGCAGAATTCGTATATTCTTAACTATTATGTTTTGATCTAAAAATTCTATAACTTAATTCGTTTTGAAAACCCTTAGAAAATTAAATATGGTATACGCGTATCATAGCATACAAATATATCATGTACATATGTATATACATAGAGACGAAAGGGGGAAACGGATTATGACGAGATAAAGTCTATTTCCTTAATGCGTTATCATTTGGATTATTATTCAACGATATCAAAAGAATGTACTCGTATATCGTTTTCTAAAACAATTGTTTTCTTAAGTTAGCAATGCCCAACGAGCAAGCTTTTTATTATCGCTTTTTTTAAGGGGCAGGACAAATAGGAAATAAAAATCCTCTGTACTCATTTCTCCAAACAAAAAGAAATTAATTTTATTTACAAGTTTTCCTGAAATTATCTCCTATTCAAATGTACCTAATGACGGGCAAATACCCGGTATATACCATTTAGGGTATTTATCCAAACAGGTAAAAATGTGGGTATTTACTTTAAATCCACAAAAAAAGAATTTATTTTATTTATTCTTAGCCTTTATTTACTATAACTGAACAAAAAAAATTCAATATCATAAAATATTCGGCCTATAACTTCATTCATGCGGTTTGTTAAGCGATAGCATAACTTGTATTATTCCATTGGAACATGCGTTGGAAAGCTACTGTCATTGTACGTCATTTCAGTATATGTCATTCATTTGAAGCGTAAACAACAATAATTTTTTTCACTCAAATATGTCAAACTTTGTGCCTGAAAAAGAGTTTTTCTTCATTACTTCAATATGAAGAAAACTGTTGCCGAAAGTCATCGTATTTTGGTGGAAGTTTATGGTGAACATGCGCTAGCTGAGCGAACGTGCCAAAAGTGGTTTGCACGATTTAAAAGTGGTGATTTTGGCTTGGAAGACGATGAACGTCCTGGGCAGCCAAAAAAGTTTGGAGATAAAGAACTGGAAGCATTACTCTATGAAGATTGTTGCCAAACACAAGAAGAGCTCGCTGGGTGTCACTCAAGCCGAGAGACGTCGAAAGGCGGTTTTGCATGTCCGAAATGCTGCTGGAACGCTACAAAAGGAAGCCATTTTTGCATCGGATTGTTACTGGTGATGAAAAATGGATCCATTACGACAACCCCAAGCGCAAAAAATCATATGCCAAACCCGGCCAACCAGCCAAATCAACGGCAAAGCCGAATATCCATGGCGCGAAGGTAATGCTCTGTATTTGGTGGGATCAGATGGGTGTGCTGTACTATGAGCTGCTAAAACCGGGTGAAACTATCAATGGACAACTCTACCGCACACAATTAATCCGTTTGAAGAGAGCAGTGGCCGAAAAACGCCCGGAATATTCGACCAGACACGAGGCAATAATTTTCTATCATGACTCGGCCCCACGTTGCTATTCAGGTAAAGAACTATTTGGAAAACAGTGGATGGGAAGTCTTACCCCACCCGCCTTATAACCCAGACCTTGCCCCTTCTGACTACCATTTGTTCCGGTCGATGCAGAACGCCCTCACTGAAATACGGTTCACATCAGAGCAGAATATCAAAAATTGGCTTGATTCATTCTTGGCTGCCAAGCCGGCGCAGTTCTTTTGGGATGGTATCCACAAATTGCCAGAAAAATGGGAAAAAGTCATAGCTTCAGATGGGCAATACTTTGAATAATACTACTGTACATGTTTTCTTAAATAAACGTTCAAATTTTGGAAAAAAAAACGCATGAATTAAGTTATATACCCAATACTTTTTAATAAAAATGAATAAAAATCCAACTAAATTTACTAAACGATCTTTCCGTGGCTGCGGAAGTTACAGGTGCTGATAAAATTCGTGCTGCAATTTTGCTTAAATTTTTGCTTGCACAAAGACCTTTCCACCATATTAAGGGTTCTATTGACGAAGCGCTTGACCAAAGGAATTCTTTTTCCTTAAATCGATACATAGCCAAATCAGACATAATATCCAGTCCCATATTTTTCGATACTTCATAAATAAATTCCATTGACGTGACTTGATCAGAATCATTTAAAACGCAACCTTGATTTGATGGGTCAAGAAGTGCAGCGGCGAGGTATATGGTATTGGTGATCTTGCAAATAGAATTCTTTCTCTAATTTTTTCTAAAAGTTCATCTCTTTCCAAAGCATTTAGAATTTCTAACAAATTAACTGCCGAATTAAGTAATTCCTCAAGAACTTGATGAACCTTGTGAATCGAGTACTTATCTGACTCAAATTTTGTAATGCAGAGAACTATTGGTTTGATTAAATCTATTAGTTGCTGAATTTCCTTCCAGCACGGTTCTTCATTTATCAGAGTTGTTTTTATTTGTGAGTCTATGGCTTCTGATCCCATTTTCATACAATCGTCTGTGATGCGTCAGTGCTGAAATATTGATTCCATCTTCCTTTAGGATGTTATTAAGGACCCACAGAGTTGCTGCCAAGGTATTTGTAACTATTTTTCGATCCTCACGCACTGTGGTTATCCTTTTTCTGCCAGAGTTACTTCGATTATTCGGTGTTAGCGATTCTCCACTTTTGAGTTTTTCTGCCATTTTGGACACAGTTTTGGCAGAATACACCTACTTTTCTTCCGATTTCACGGTAAGAAAACGTTTTTAATTTTATCAAAGTTGTTATTTCAACTTTTTTGTGCTCAGAGACATCTGATTTCCGACTCATTGCATTCTTTCGAAAAATAAAAAAAACTTAATTATTTTTTATTCCCACACCTTAACACTTAAATTTTACTTTGACTTAACGATTTTTTTTTTAATTAGTGTAGAATTATGTTTCAAAAGTGTTTAAATATTTGTAAAGCTTATTTCACTGATTAGAAGTAGAAGGCTCGCGAAATAGCAAATCGATAAATACTTCAATAAATGGAAATGAATGGATATTTATAGGGAAAAATGGGAGTAACGGAAGATTTATTAAATATCATACATTTATCTATCATACATTTATCTATCATACATTTATCTCAAGTGGTAGTGGACTGGCTTCCAAATCGGAAGGTTCGGTGTTCGAATCTCAGCCTCGCCCGAAAGACAGACCATATTCATTTTCCCAGTTAACGAAAATCAAGTAAGATGAGTAGTTGACTAGAAATCCACATCAAGCCAACTTCCACTAAGAATTTAGTCTCCCCATTAAATGTTGGATGCCACCTGTGGAGCGAAATAACTACTGCGCCCCAAACATCTTTCATTCTTTCTTTCTCTCATCCCATTTTCCAAAAAACTTAACACATGCTGAGGCATTATATTAAGTGTATTCATACCCGCTTGAGTGTTAAGTTTTTTTAAAAAAAAAAAATACCAGTTTTGACCGTTTAGGATTGAAAGTGTTTCATGTGCTGTAAGAGTTACTTTTCCCCAATGTGCTCTTCTTATCGATTTGAATATTAGACATAAGTACCCCGATAAAGTTATGTACATCTTCAATTGCTCGTAGATTACACAAATACTGTACATTGTGCATCGTCGTTTCGATTTGTTATATGGGGCTTGTTGCTTAGCTGAAAGAACTCTCCTCTATGGAGTTTCGGTCGTTAAAATAGTTGTTTCGTCTCCGAGATCGTACTGCGACATTCTGTACGAAGTTCTTGCGAGGTTTTGTTGGGTTTTGGCTCTATACGCGGGTCGGTAAGATGTATCCAACTTTTCCCATAAATCCTGTAGAGTTGCTTCCGTCTTATACATATATTGTGGCCAGATCAGAAGGGGCGAAATATTTCTTACATCGCTTGAGAATACCTAAATACAACATTTTACAATATTTTTGGCGACATTATCATTACAACCTATGCCAATGACAACTTCAGAATGTAAAGTCCGGCTTCAACGATGAAAGTGTCATTCATGGATAATGGCTGGATGTTTAGATTTTACTTTAAAAACATTGGCATGGCATGACTCCTCAATTTGCAGGCTGTAAAACGAATTCTTTCCAACCTCTCTAAGAGGTCAGCGGCATTCCTGCTGTGCCCCAGAGGGAAAATCTGTACGCTGCTTACTGGCGTCGTGACGGTGTACTACACTTTTGCTAATCACTTAAATGTGCTGGTCGTAAGTGATACAACATCCTGCAACGCTTGCTGCGAAAGTGATGATGACACCGCGGAGTACTACCTCGGTGAATGTCCGGTTTACGCTTGCATCAGTCTGCAGATACTCGGCGTTAGTGTGCTGGTATTGTAGCCTCTTTATGACTGAAGCTCTTACTCATCTTTCTTCGAAAAACTGAAAGATTCCATTAAAAGGAACTTACAAGGAGTACAATGGACTAGTTTTTTGTCGGAGGGCTCTGTTCCGACAGAAAAAATAAGGGTAAACTGTCAAACTGTTTTGATCTCCTTGTTTCAAAATATTTTTTTCATGATCTTCCATCTGTTTTCTTAGGACATTGGCACTGCACTTTTAGTACCATCTGTTCTATGTATATAATACTGTGATATTCCTTAAATGTGAACAGCGTCATCTACATTTCAATAGCAGAAGATTTCCTTATTTGAATAGCAAAAGACTCAACCTTTGTTGAAAGGTGATTGGAATCGAATTTTCTAGTAAAATGGAAATTTGTATGGTCCAGCTTCATTTGCAACTCTACAATAGAGCTCGCAGAATCTTTGGGTGTCACTCAAGCCGAGAGACGTCGAAAGGCGGTTTTGCATGTCCGAAATGCTGCTGGAACGCTACAAAAGGAAGCCATTTTTGCATCGGATTGTTACTGGTGATGAAAAATGGATCCATTACGACAACCCCAAGCGCAAAAAATCATATGCCAAACCCGGCCAACCAGCCAAATCAACGGCAAAGCCGAATATCCATGGCGCGAAGTTAATGCTCTGTATTTGGTGGGATCAGATGGGTGTGCTGTACTATGAGCTGCTAAAACCGGGTGAAACTATCAATGGACAACTCTACCGCACACAATTAATCCGTTTGAAGAGAGCAGTGGCCAAAAAACGCCCGGACACGAGGCAATAATTTTCCATCATGACAACGCTCGGCCCCACGTTGCTATTCCGGTTAAGAACTATTTGGAAAACAGTGGATGGGAAGTCTTACCCCACCCGCCTTATAGCCCAGACCTTGCCCCTTCTGACTACCATTTGTTCCGGTCGATGCAGAACGCTCTCACTGAAATATGGTTCACATCAGAGCAGAATATCAAATATTGGCTGGATTCATTCTTGGCTGCCAAGCCGGCGCAGTTCTTTTGGGATGGGATCCACAAATTGCCAGAAAGATGGGAAAAAGTCATAGCTTCAAATTGGCAATACTTTGAATAATACTACTGTACATGTTTTTCATAAATAAACGTTCAAATTTTGGAAAAAAACGCACGAATTAAGTTATAACCCAATACTTTTTAATACAAATAAATAAAAATCCAACTAAATTTACTAAACGATCTTTCCGTGGCTGCGGAAGTTACAGGTGCTGATAAAATTCGTGCTGCAATTTTGCTTAAATTTTTGCTTGCACAAAGACCTTTCCACCATATTAAGGGTTCTATTGACGAAGCGCTTGACCAAAGGAATTCTTTTTCCTTAAATCGATACATAGCCAAATCAGACATAATATCCAGTCCCATATTTTTCGATACTTCATAAATAAATTCCATTGACGTGACTTGATCAGAATCATTTAAAACGCAACCTTGATTTGATGGGTCAAGAAGTGCAGCGGCGAGGTATATGGTATTGGTGATCTTGCAAATAGAATTCTTTCTCTAATTTTTTCTAAAAGTTCATCTCTTTCCAAAGCATTTAGAATTTCTAACAAATTAACTGCCGAATTAAGTAATTCCTCAAGAACTTGATGAACCTTGTGAATCGAGTACTTATCTGACTCAAATTTTGTAATGCAGAGAACTATTGGTTTGATTAAATCTATTAGTTGCTGAATTTCCTTCCAGCACGGTTCTTCATTTATCAGAGTTGTTTTTATTTGTGAGTCTATGGCTTCTGATCCCATTTTCATACAATCGTCTGTGATGCGTCAGTGCTGAAATATTGATTCCATCTTCCTTTAGGATGTTATTAAGGACCCACAGAGTTGCTGCCAAGGTATTTGTAACTATTTTTCGATCCTCACGCACTGTGGTTATCCTTTTTCTGCCAGAGTTACTTCGATTATTCGATGTTAGCGATTCTCCACTTTCGGGTTTTTGGGCCATTCTGGACACAGTTTTGGCAGAATACACCTACTTTTCTTCCGATTTCACGGTAAGAAAACGTTTTTAATTTTATCAAAGTTGTTATTTCAACTTTTTTGTGCTCAGAGACATCTGATTTCCGACTCATTGCATTCTTTCAAAAAATAAAAAAAAACTTAATTATTTTTTATTCCCACACCTTAACACTTAAATTTTACTTTGACTAAACGATTTTTTTTTAATTAGTGTAGAATTATGTTTCAAAAGTGTTTAAATATTTGTAAAGCTTATTTCACTGATTAGAAGTAGAAGGCTCGCGAAATAGCAAATCGATAAATACATCAATAAATGGAAATGAATGGATATTTATAGGGAAAAATGGGAGTAACGGAAGATTTATTAAATATCATACATTTATCTATCATACATTTATCTCAAGTGGTAGTGGACTGGCTTCCAAATCGGAAGGTTCGGTGTTCGAATCTCAGCCTCGCCCGAAAGACAGACCATATTCATTTTCCCAGTTAACGAAAATCAAGTAAGATGAGTAGTTGACTAGAAATCCACATCAAGTCAACTTCCACTAAGAATTTAGTCTCCCCATTAAATGTTGGATGCCACCTGTGGAGCGAAATAACTACTGCGCCCCAAACATCTTTCATTCTTTCTTTCTCTCATCCCATTTTCCAAAAAACTTAACACATGCTGAGGCATTATATTAAGTGTATTCATACCCGCTTGAGTGTTAAGTTTTTTTAAAAAAAAAAAATACCAGTTTTGACCGTTTAGGATTGAAAGTGTTTCATGTGCTGTAAGAGTTACTTTTACCCAATGTGCTCTTCTTATCGATTTGAATATTAGACATAAGTACCCCGATAAAGTTATGTACATCTTCAATTGCTCGTAGATTACACAAATACTGTACATTGTGCATCGTCGTTTCGATTTGTTATATGGGGCTTGTTGCTTAGCTGAAAGAACTCTCCTCTATGGAGTTTCGGTCGTTAAAATAGTTGTTTCGTCTCCGAGATCGTACTGCGACATTCTGTACGAAGTTCTTGCGAGGTTTTGTTGGGTTTTGGCTCTATACGCGGGTCGGTAAGATGTATCCAACTTTTCCCATAAATCCTGTAGAGTTGCTTCCGTCTTATACATATATCGTGGCCAGATCAGAAGGGGCGAAATATTTCTTACATCGCTTGAGAATACCTAAATACAACATTTTACAATATTTTTGGCGACATTATCATTACAACCTATGCCAATGACAACTTCAGAATGTAAAGTCCGGCTTCAACGATGAAAGTGTCATTCATGGATAATGGCTGGATGTTTAGATTTTACTTTAAAAACATTGGCATGGCATGACTCCTCAATTTGCAGGCTGTAAAACGAATTCTTTCCAACCTCTCTAAGAGGTCAGCGGCATTCCTGCTGTGCCCCAGAGGGAAAGTCTGTACGCTGCTTACTGGCGTCGTGACGGTGTACTACACTTTTGCTAATCACTTAAATGTGCTGGTCGTAAGTGATACAACATCCTGCAACGCTTGCTGCGAAAGTGATGATGACACCGCGGAGTACTACCTCGGTGAATGTCCGGTTTACGCTTGCATCAGTCTGCAGATACTCGGCGTTAGTGTGCTGGTATTGTAGGCTATTTATGACTGAAGCTCTTACTCATCTTTCTTCGAAAAACTGAAAGATTCCATTAAAAGGAACTTACAAGGAGTACAATGGACTAGTTTTTTGTCGAAGGGCTCTGTTCCGACAGAAAAAATAAGGGTAAACTGTCAAACTGTTTTGATCTCCTTGTTTCAAAATTTTTTTTCATGATCTTCCATCTGTTTTCTTAGGACATTGGCACTGCACTTTTAGTACCATCTGTTCTATGTATATAATACTGTGATATTCCTTAAATGTGAACAGCGTCATCTACATTTCAATAGCAGAAGATTTCCTTATTTGAATAGCAAAAGACTCAACCTTTGTTGAAAGGTGATTGGAATCGAATTTTCTAGTAAAATGAAAATTTGTATGGTCCAGCGGTCCAGAGAGCCCAGTATAAATATTGACGAGGAAGAACAGATCAGTACCGGTAGTGACATGGCTGCGATGATGCAACTTCTCTTGTTAAGAATGGACGAACAAAAGAATAGCCTCGAACAAAAAATGGAGGAAGAGAAGAACAGCATTGAACAAAAATTCGACGAACAAACTAACAATCTGGACGGTCTTTAACAGAGAATGGATGAACAGAAGAGTAATTTGGACGAATAAAAGAACATTCTCCAGCATCGATGACAAATTTGATAGAACAGAGAATAATGTTGATGAAAAATTCGAACGAATGGACAGCAAAATTGAGCAACTGGCAAAAGAGAAACTTCGAAAATGTTCTTTAAGCGGTCCAAGAAGGAAAGGTTTGAGTCCTCCATTATTCGATGGCCAGACCTCACGGTCTTCTTATAAGAAGCAGTTTGAAATGGCTGCCTGTGCAAATGGCTGGGACAATGACAAAAAGTGCTTTGCCCTAAAGATAGCCTGCAAACAATAGACATCGAAAAGCATAAAGATTATATGGCTTTAGTACAGGTTAGCGAGAAACGGTTTGAGGATAGCCACATGCAGGAGGTTTACAAGGTCCAATTGCAAAGCCGAATGCAGCAATGAGAAGAAACACTGCAGCAACTCCAAGCAGACATGAGGAGACTGGCACATTTGTCATACACCACTACTGGCCAGGAAATTATCGGCAAAATGGCGCATTAATCAGGGGAATTGCAGATTCAAAGCTACAGTCAGTAGTAAGGATGGCCGGGAAAAGAACCCTTGCTGAAGCACTTCCTTCGCTCTGGCGATGGAAGCAGCCAATCAGGCTTCCAAGGAAACATTTTTCGTCAGGGAAGTGGCATCTGTTGAATGCTCCTGCGCAGGACTTAGTGCCGAGCAACGAGAAACTCCACGGGACAGGCGAAGAATGCGCTGCTAGAACTGCAATAAAATAGGACATCTTCAAAAGCAGTGCAAAGAACCGCTGCGACGAAAAGGCTGCCATCAGTGTGGCAACAAGGAAATGGAAGAAAAAACCGGCAGAAACAGGTCAACCTTCCCAAAGCCATCAGTCGGAAATGCTTAAGCACCAACTTCGCGAGGTAGAAGTTTGTAGCAGGAGTTGACGGCCCCCAGTAAAACGATGCAATGAAAGACTGCTAGTAGAAGTAGTCAGCGGAAAGGAAAACTGGATGTCAACAATAGACACCGGTGCCACGGCCTTAATGATCAGGAGCAATCTGGTGCAGAAATCCTGCAGAAACGGGTAAGGTATATGATGAAATCTGCATAAAAATTCACCTGGTCAGAATAGCCTTTTCTCACGTTTTTCAGGTGGCTGTCATATGCAACTAGTGCATTATTGGTACAGACTTCATGAAAGAACATGGACTAGTAGTGGATTTTGGGGCACAAACCCTGAAATACGGAAACATGGAGATACCAATGATATACGGAAACGCCAACATAGGGGTGACATACCTTTTATTCGACCATCCTTCTGTACTGGCAACTTTAAGATAGTGTGTATGGTAGCTCCATATATCAATCGTGCTACAACTCCCGTTAGTGTGCATACTTTTACTGCATTCTTCGCATAGCACCTGTTAATTTGGTCCCGTAGTAAATTCAGTAGAAATATTTTGCCAACACCAGCGTAATTTGAGTAAATATGTCAATAGCATTTACAATGATATGAGCGGTTGACTGTTGATAGAAATTGCACGCGCCCCACGATTTTATTTTTTTGTCTGATTAATGCCCTAGATTGACGAGGGGAGTAGTGTGATGACTGGTACCTAGGACCTACTGAATTATTTTTTAGTTTTTATTACATTATCTACATCATTATTATTTTTATTTTCAATGAAACCATTTAACTTACAATTTTTTTTTACTTATTTTATTTTCAAGTTTTTAGTTTTTATATTTCTTATTCTATTTAGTTTATTTAGTTATTACAAGGTTTCTTTCCTGACAATTTGTTGCAATCTAATTCCTCAATCAAGGTGTCTGCCATCAGTCATCAGAAGCATTTTTTTCATATCTTTCCAGTGAAGATCGTTGCAGCTTAATATTACAAAATAGTTCGGAGGTCCTAAACATCTTATTTGTGCTATTAGGTCACTAAGAACACAATGCCAATAAGCAGCGGAAGCTCTAAGATTTTTCAAATACAAGTGTAGGTCTTCTACTCGATTGCCATCTTCACCTTCCACTCTTCTAGCACATGCTGCAATGTTGACTTGACCCGATAGCACTCAAACCTTGACAGAGCGTAGAACAGAACTTATATTTACTGGTCTTTGTTCTTTCAAGCCACTTTTGCCATATGGGAATAATTGATACCAGGCGAATTCTTCTGCCTTTATCTCATGATCTTTATTGACAATATTATCATTCGTCTTTCTTCTAATCTCGTTTACATAGGAATTTGTGAGTGTCATTGGCCTTTTATAAATTGCACCCGAAGCCGGTTAATTGGAATTTCCTCACCCCTTTTTGTTTTTTTTGTTGTGCAAATTGCATTCGAAATAATGTTAACGGTTGAAATTGAAATCATTAAAAACACACAAAAAGACTAAAACGTAAGATAAAATGTATGTAACTAAAATTATTGTAAATTAAAGAAAACTGTCTAAGCAGCTTCTAGAAGTTCGGATTAAAAGTCTTTTCATTTCAATTGGAGTCTAACTCAAAACTGTTTAATCAAATCCTCATCCTTATCATCCACGATAACCAAAACCATGGGCAACCTGCTCCGAATCATCAGCGTCTCTTCGTCATCGTTATCATAATCTGCAGCTGGTTTAACACCAGATCATCATCATCGTCTTCATCAAAGTTGGCAAAAGGTAAGTCAGCATTTTTTTTTTCTTGGTTCGCCAATGGATGTGGTAATCTTCTAAAGATGCGGTGGCCCGTGCCACCAACATGCACGATTCGCAACACCCGAATATTCGATGCCAGGAGTGCGCCTACGTACACCACTACGTCCTTCAACCACTCTTCCCGCGGGACTGCCGTCAGGTATTACTTCGCGGAGCTGGTTGGTAATTATGCTCTATTCTCCGAGACCGCCTCTTGAGCCCTTCTCTTCTCTTCTTGTGACTTATGACGTTTTCTGGACTTGGCAGATTTACTCTTTCTTCTGCAAAGCGTCTGCAGTAGAACACTGCATGCAACGCATCCTCTTCCTCATTTTAACGTTCTAGACACTGGGGCGAACTATCGTGTCCAAAACTATGTAGGCATTTCCGGTAGCCGCCGTGCCTGAGTGGTAGTTACAGTTCCCCCATGGTCTCGTTGTCCATGTTTCTCTAATGGGAATGAGCTTGTAGGTCCACCTGGCTTTTGTGGAGCGGTCCCACCTGATTTGCCACAGCATTGCGGATGCTGCCTTTTCTTCTTCCTTAACCCTCTTTGCCTCATGCCGGTTCGAGGGTCGCCTAAGATACACCCTCTTCATCTTATCCGTGAGGATGTCTATTTCAGCTAAAACGCAGTCTGCATCATCGGAGATTGTACGGATCCGCTTATCACTCTGATTGCACAGAGCCTGTGAGCTGATGATAACACTCTCCTACACTCATTTGTCGCCAGTGCACCCGCCCATATAGGAGCAGCGTATAGAAGTACCGAACTGACCACTCTGATCAGCAAGATCCATCGGGCGTATCCAGGTCCGCCGATGTTCGGTAGCATTCGGGAGAGTGCCGCCTGCGTCAGCGATGCTTTCTTGCTAGCATCAGCTAGTGCAGCCGATTGTCGATCATGACTCCAAGATGCCTTATGGATTCTTTGGATCTAATTGTCTGATCTCCTACGCGGAAGTTCGCGTATTCCACCGCCTTACGGCTGGTTATTAGGAAAGCTTCAGTTTTGTGTGCAGCTAGTTCCAGACCCGTAGACTCCAGCCACTCCTTTATCTTCACAACTGCCTTGTCTGTGGCAGATACCACCTCGTGAAAATGTTTGGCTACTGTAACCACTGCTATGTCGTCAGCGAAGCCAATAACCTTGACTCTCTTAGGCAGGGATAGTCGTAGAACTATGATTTGTCTGTGCGTTCATAAGAAATTACAGACAAATAATCTCAATGTTCCCCAAAATAGGCAAATAACAGATTATAGAGCGTTGAAAGTAAATCTTACCTACGAATTTTGGGAGTCTGTCTTTTCTGAAATGGATCCTTCAATTGCCTTTGACAAATCCCTTAAGATCTTACATAAACATATCCTACCCTGCACTAGTACAGCGCATATTTCAAATAGAGCAACACATTTAAAGCCTTGGATGACAAACGATCTTCTTAACCAAATAAATAGGAAAAAACGCTTTGCAGTAAAGGTCGCTAAGCATCTTCATAATGAAAGGTTAAAGAGGTACTATGATAAATTGTGCAAAAAGGTAAACAAGAACATCAAAATTATTCGTAATAATTATTACTTAACTATGTTTGATAGAGCAGATGGTAATATCAAAAATGAATGGAGAGTTGTTGATAACAACTTAGGTAGACAAAAACACACTGTAGAAATAAGTGGATTAAAAGTTGATGAAGTCCACATATCTGATCCCGTTAGGATCTCTAACGTATTCAACGATCACTTTACAGAAATTTCAGAACAACTAAAGCCATCCTTTGAATCCTACAGCATATGTAACTGTAGCTTTTCAACAAATTTAATCGGGGACAATATGCAAACAAATAGTTTTGTGTTTGATAATATTAGTACTGGTGAGCTTTTGAAACTCGTAATGCCGTTAAAAAGCAAAACTTCATGCACAAGTGATTTTATTACAAGCATATTATTAAAAAATATCGTTTGGCAAGTAGTTGATGTAATGAGTTACTTGGTTATCCTAAGTGTTGCAAATGGTTGTTCCCCAAAATCACTCAAATGTGCTGAAGTAATCCCATTATTCAAAAAAGGAGATAGAAGAAATGTATCCAACTATAGACCTATATCTCTTCTATCAACTGTCGCGAAACTCTTTGAGAAACTTATCAAAGTCAGAATGTTAAGTTTTTTAGATAAAAACAATTTTTTCTGCATTTACCAATTTGGTTTTAGAACTGGATTGTCAACAGAGGATGTCATCCTCAGAGTGTGTAGTCAGCTATATGAAGGGTTAGACAATAATCAATTTACAATAGCTTTGTTCATAGATATGACAAAAGCCTTTGACATGGTTGACCACAAGTTACTGGTGAGTAAATTTTATGTTGTTGGATTTAGAGGCTCAATACATACGTGGTCCAAGACGTACCTTAATGATAGAGAGCAAAAAGTAAAGCTAAGTGGAATCTTTAGTAAACCTCGTGTTTTGAAAAATGGCGTTCCCCAAGGTTCTATACTCGGGCCTCTCTTATTTCTAATCTACATCAGTTCGATTTTCGAGCAGCAATTTCATGGTTTAGCTACAGCATTTGCTGATGATATAACTTTCACATACATGTTTAAGAACCAATTTGAATGTATTGCCAAGATTGGCGATTTGGAGAAGTTAAGGTTGGGGTTTACTGCTGACAAGTTAATTATCAGTGAAAAAACTAGATTATTAAACTTTAAAATATGCGGCAATTCGTTAAGCGGCTTACCGCTTCATACTTGAGGCATCCAAAACTACCACGATAACAACTCGTGTTCTGATAAGTGCTTCAAAATTGAATCAGTAAGAAATATTAATGGAAGGATAACTTTCAAGCACTGAAATCGCATATGAATCTTGTAACTCGTAAACTCTATCTTATTAAGCCATACTGCTCCAAAACCGTTTTACACAAAATCTATTATCGTCTTGCTCACTCGAAGTTGCAATACGGCATTACTAGTTGGGGTGGATCGTACTTTAATACACTAAAACCAGTCTTGACGGCACAGAAGCATATAGTTCGTCTTCTTTCTAGTGTTAATGGTCGTATTCATAGTTGGTCCATATTTAAAAGACTTGCAATTCTACCGTTGAGACACCTGTATATTTTCAAGGTACTTAAAGAATTTTTCAAGAAAAGTGGTAACATTCCAAGTAGAAACAATCAAATTTATGCCTTACGAATAAATAGCATGGCACTTGTTAACATACCATTTGCACGTACTACTCATTTTACAAATTTTTTCACGTTTACTGCCCCAACATATTTTAACAAACTTCCATACTTCATCCCAAAAATTAATTTTTATAATGTATACACCACAAAAATATAGATTGGTTATTTACTATTAATAATGCTGGCATTGAATCATTATAAAGAGATATGTATATCTAAAAGGTAGCGTAGCAGAAATATATTTGAACTTCTTTCTTCATAAAATTTGGACTGACCAACCTTTGAATTAAATTTATTTTATTTTAGATCTTTTAATCTTTGTCACTGAATGTCACCCCACATCAGAAAACTTTATAATGCATAAAATATATTTGAAGTTTAACACTAGTTTATAACTACATGTTCATTAAATTACATAACGACAACTAAATTTATTCATCATTTGACAGTATGGTAAATTGTACAATAATTAGGTTGTAATCAGAATGAATGAATAAATGAAAAAAGAAAAAAAAAACTCCGTCGTACATAATGTTCCATAGGAGTGGCCCAAGGACCGATCCTTGCGGGACTCCCGCGGAAACACTGTAGTGCTTAGCACCATCGTCCGTATGATACCTTAACCTCCTGTTACTGAAGTAGTCCGTGACTATCCTCAGGAAATAGTATGGTGTATCCATCCTGGCCAAGGATCTCCGAATAAACGACAAGTTCGCCAAGTTGAACGCGTTTTTTACGTCGAGCGTTACTACTGCGCAGTATCTTTTTGTCCTCCATTTCCATTTTTTCTCTTGTATTGTTTCAGTTGCTGTATCTACTACCGCCTTTATTGCATCGATGGTAGGATGGTAAAACGAGATTTTCTGAAGCCGTACTGGTGATCTCCGCCACCGCAAGCAGTCTGTTGTACCATATTTAATACGCTCTAGGATCTTACCTAGAGTATAAAGTAGACATATGGGGCGATACGATGATGGTTCTCCGGGTAGCTTATTGCCCTTTGGAAGCAGCACTAAGTGTTGCAGTTTCCATGTCCATATCCCATTTCCATATCCCCTCCCCTAGAGGTCTAGGTTAGCCTCGTCGCAGAGTTGTCTAAAACTCCTTAAATACTGTCTTTAATGGCACTTTCCAGTTCCCATCTCGCCACTTTAAAGTTGGTTAGCCGTTCTTGGAAATCTTGTCTTCCTCTGGATCTCTGAGATCTTCGTCGTGCTTGTAGGCACTTCGCTCTGAGCCGTTTAATCTCGTCGGCCCACCAGTAAAAGGGCTCGCCTCTTTCACTGACAGATCTTCTGCGTATTGATGCCTCGCACGCTGCGGTAATGGTCTGGATTAGCTGATGAGAAAGGGCTTCAGCCGATCCATTGTTCGTTGTGGCGCTGGAGTTTAGCATTTCCTTGAACATATCTTTGTCAAGCAGCGTGTCCTTCCACTTTGGCCCTGTTGGAAGTCGGTATGTCTCGTAGTCATAGTAGTAAGTTAAATATTCACAATGCTCACACATCTACCTGAAACCTGCAACTACAGAAAAGCGTGATCAAGAGGACAACGATAAAAAATATGCCATCCTCGAAGAATGCTCCACAGACGACGATGACGACAAGGAATCAGTCGCAGCAGCTTATAGTGTCAGTGACCGTGTTCATGAATGGATGCAGAAAGGGACTTGTGCAAGTGGAAATAACAAGGTGCAAAATAATTCACCAGATGAAGGCCAAGCGTAAAACAGGGTAAAAAGCAAATATATATGTATGTATAATGGGTACAATTTCAGCCTTAAACAAATCCCAGATTGCTGCTAGACCGTTAATGTCAAAAGAACAATTCCAATTCTCCGGGCGACCAGAAGTGTGGCCGCTTTTAGTAAGCTGGTGGAATAATTCATCGCAGGATTGCGGGTTCAGCAACAACGAGAATATGATTCGGCTCCAACGATGCTTGAAAGGAAAGGCACACGAGGCAGCACAGTTCAGACTTCTGCATCCAGATCAGGTCGATGGGATGATAACCACATTGAAGATGTTATTCGATAGGCCCGAGATAATTATTCAATCGCTTTTGAAGAAGATTATTTTTTTTCTATTTCTTTCAATACTATTTATTCGTATTCTCCTAGGAATGAGCCTGCAACAAAATATGACGAGTTGGAAACCATAATTCATTTCTCCCTCGAGGTGGAAAATATGTGTCGCATGATGGATGTTACCGGGCTTTCTGGTCATCTCAACAACACTTGTTTGCTGCAAGAACTGATGGAGAAGAGGTAATGTTTCTTATGTTGACTTGTCGGTATTCAATAATTGGCTTGCGAAGTTCGCACGTGCTGCGTAAAAGATTACGTTAACCGTCCCTCACTCGTCTGAACAAAAGCTGAACAAGAAGACTTATAGCCTTTGTCAGCATACGAGTACCTCAAGAAATTTAACCTTAAGGTGGGAGTAAGTGCCCTGCTTGCAAGAGTGATTCCAAATCTCTTGCTTCATGTCAACATTTCGTACAAATGCAGTTGCAAGACAAATGGAAGCTTATTAATCGTTTTACATCTGCCGAATATGTTTACGTCGGTATGGTTCTCGATGTTGGCTGTCGTCACAGTATTGCGGTGTTTATAGATGCACCTATCATCATAAAGCACTTCTACATAACATCGATGTTCAGTCAAAAGCCAAGTACAATGGTGATATAAATACGAACCAGCCAACCACAAGCAATGGAACTCAGAATGCCTACTACAAAGGCACAATCCTTTGTCCGAGGGCTGCACTGTCCCTACTTAATATGGTTTATGTGACCTTGTACCATAACAACAACTCTTTAGACACCTTCGCCTTCTTAGATGACCAATCCTCTGTAGCTCTTGTTGATGAAAGAGCTAGCATTTGCACTCTGTGAACTGGCAACACCCATCGTCGAGAGGACTCATCTATGAAGATTACATTTGAAATATCAGCCCAAGACACGATTCGTAAATATTTACTTCCTTATGCACATAGAGTTAAGACCCTAGATCTTCCGAGACAGTCACTGAATATGAGCAGCCTGATAAAACAATACCCGCACTACCAGGGATTACCAATAAAATGCAAATATTAATATTTACCTTTGTAATTAATTGTCAAAATAAATTAGATTTGCAGATGTATGAAACAGTAAGACAATATTTCTACCTAGAAAGTTTAGGCACTAAGTCCACGACGAGAAAACTTTCAAGTGTGAGAATATTCACCTACCGGACTCTAAAGCTATGACGGAAAGAAGATTACGCTGTCTCGAAAGACGTCTTCTACAAATCGAAGAATATGGAAATATTGATGTCCACCAGATGCTGGTTATAACATTCGGATCTATTTGTTTATCATTTTGCCCTCAATTTATAAAAAAATAAAAACGCTAAGGGATTCGAGATTCGAGATGCAGTTAGTTGCCGATCATCGAAAAACACTATATGGACGACTTGTTATACATCGTAGACACGGGAGAAGAAGCGGTAGTTTTGGCAAAAAACGTGATACACATCCACAACTGCAAGCGGGTTTTCAAATTAGAAACTTCGTTTCGAATTCTACAAACGTTTTAAAGGCTCTGCAGCCCAAAGGTTCAAAAAGTAACAAGCCCTTCATTGAAAATGCTCAGAATGATTTTTAAAAACCCCTAGGTGGTCTCCAGGTACAGCCACGTTCATCTACACATTTAAGTCCAGCAAAATGCACAATGACGTAATAAACGGCAGGCAAGACCCAACGAAACGCTTGGTATTTTCGACCCCCCAGGTCTAATTGCGAACTTCACAACTCATCTAAAAATCATTTTCCAGGAGATATGGCGCTCAGCAGTTGGATGGGACGAGAAGATCAAAGACCGACAGTTTCAAAAATAAAAGGCATTGTTGAGCCTGATTCCTAAAATAAGAAACGTATCCATTAACAGAAGAAACTTACCAATCTTCAATTTCGAAATGGAAGCCGTCCTGAGTTGCATGTATTCGTGGACGAGGGTGAAGTGCCGTTGCCTATACATATAAGAATCTCTACCGCAAGCGAAGTTGAATGTTCGCTCATCATTGCAAAGACGAAAGTAGCTCCCATCAAGAAACTCTCGATACCCCGACTTGAGCTTGAAGCATTTTGTAAAAAAATACAAAAGTTTCCTGGCCGTCTGTATTGGCAAGATACTTGAAAGTTGGAATGCAATCAATTGGAATTGTGTCTCCAGCAAGGAGAACGTTGCTGACGATACCTCAAGTTATAAAAGTAATTATGACTTCAGCTCCTCAGGCAGATGGTATACTGCAACAGAATTCCGGTACCAAAATCCACTGCTTCTACCAGCAAAACTTTCGGAAGTTCCTACGTCTGATGAGGCAATGAAGAAGTCAAGGAATGCTTCTTTCACTGCGAGACACCACCCTCATTTGCATTGGACTACGAGGGTTGTCTGTTTCCGTTTCCGACCGAACAATGATACAAGACATTTTTTCTCAAATTTTTTTTTTATTTTTCTACACAGTCTCCTTGTAACTCTACACACTTCTCCCAGCGATGCTTCCATCTCTCTAACCCGTCCAAATAGTACTTGGCGTTTTTCTCTGCAAAATAATTGTTCACGAAGATGATTGCCTCCTCATTTGACGAAAATCTCTGTCCTCCGAGCGCAGTTTTTAGATGAGGGAACAAAAATAAGTCGCTTGGGGCTAGATCTGGTGAATGAGGCGGATGGTCAAGCAGTTCAAACCGTAATTCATGGATTTTCGCCATGGAAACCGTTGAGGTGTGAGACGGTGCGTTGTCTTGGTGAAACAGGATTTTCTTTTTCTGCAAATGCGGCCGTTTTTCCGCAATTTCTGCCTTCAGCTTGGCAAGTAATGATGCGTAGTATGCTCCTGTAATGTATGGTTTTTCCTTTTTGAAGATAATCGATTAAGATAACTCCTTTACCATCCCAAAAAACAGTCGCCATCACTTTCCCAGCCGAAAAAACAGTTTTTGTTTTTTTGGAGCCGGCTCGCCCTTTGCAGTCCACTGTTTTGACTGAATTTTTGTTTCGGGCGCATAATGGTGTATCCAAGTTTCATCTACAGTAATTAATCGGCGCCAAAACTCGGATTTATTGCGCCCAAACTGCGCCAACAGAGCGTTCATTCGAACACGTTTTTAGTTATGGTATACAAACGCGGCACCCAACGCGCGGACAGCTTTCTCATGCCAAAATCTTGATTTAATATGTAACAAACACGTTCTTTGGACATTTTCATAACCTCTACTATCTCTCTCACTTTAATTCGGCGGTCGTCTAACACCATTTGGTGAACTTTAGCAATGTTACCGTCAGTGGTTGCAGTTTTTGGCCGTTCCGAACGTTTATCATCTTCCAAGCTCTTACGGCCACGTTTAAATTCAGCTGCTCAAAATTTCACTGTGGTAAATGATGGTGCAGAGTCCCCATATACAGAGTACAACTCATTTTTGATTTGCGTAGGCGTATTGCCTTTCAAAAACAAGAATTTAATAACAGCCCGATACTAAATTTTTTCCATTTTCACAAAAAAACACTCACATCGACTCACATCGGCTCACATCGACTCACAACGACTCACATCGACTCACATCGACTTACATCGTCTCACATCGACTCACTCAAACGACTGTCAACTAAAAACTGAGAGTCCAAAATGACTGAAACTTCGGTAAATAACTGTCAAAAGATGCACAACTAGCATTTACTAGCTTTTATTGACGAGTGCCGATATCTTTACGTTGCAGTCGGAAACTTTTTAGGCAATCCTCGTAAGTGGTTCCAGATTCACTTAACACTTCCCCTTAGTAACTGGGTGAGAGACCCGAATTACCACCTTCTTCGAACTTGGGAGCATCCAATATTGCCAGCTTAATAGCCGGATGGGTGTAAACATCTTCAGAGGTTTGAACAATTGCGCTTCGTACTGTATCATTTTTTCCAGCTATCACCTTAAGAACTGTTCCTTTTGGCCAAGTTTTTCTCGGATAGTTGTAGTTTACGACTATGACAATATCTCCTTCTTGCAATTGCCTCTGTGGTGTGAGCCATTTGGTACGTCGAGTCAAACCAGGTAAGTATTCGCGAAGCCATCGCTGCCAAAAAGTTCGCGCGTATTTTTCAACGGCTATCCAATTTAGTCTTATCGCAACTCCATCGTCTATTGGCTCTGCAGTCAGTCGTTCTTCATTAGGACAGCCTACCGACAAGTGATTGGGGGTGAGTTCTTCACTACCTTCGCAATCGATTGGCACATAGGTAAGGGGTCGCGAATTCATAATGCTCTCTACCTCCGTCATCATGCTCAGTAATAGTTCGTCGCATGGATTGCGTGTTGGCGATATTTCAGAGAGTGTTTGTCTGACAGATGGAACCATGCGTTCCCAACAACCACCCATGTGGGGTGCTGCTGGAGGGATGAAGAACCACTTTAATTCTAACTCAAATTCTTTGACTACTGCGCGTAGTCAAATCAAGTCTCTTATGGCCTGCTGTAACTCTTTACTGGCACCTCGAAAATTTGTTCCGTTGTCGGAGTATACTTCTTTTGGATTCCCTCTTCTTGAAACGAATCTTTTGAAACCCTGTGGACTATCGCGATATGGATGGCTTATAAGGTCAGGCAAAAAAGTAACATACTACATCTTTTCTCAAACGCCTACCGATTTTTACTTAGAGTAGTGCGAATTAATCCACTTCTGGAATGCTTGCAGACGGACCTGTGGTTGTTCTGCCGCGGGGGCTACGGAGCTGCTCTTTTGTTCTTGCAGTGCTGACAATCTTTTATAACTTTCCTTAAAACACGTCTAAAATTTGGAATGAAAAAATGTTATCGGAGCTCGTTCACTACGGTTTCGTTGAAGCGGTGATGAAATTTATTGCGAAATTCTTTTATGATTAGATAAGCGATTGGATACTGCTTTGATAGAATGAACGGTCTTTTAGTTGCAATAGGTACGTTCTTAATTGCATCGACGCGTCCAGCAATACGGATCACACCATTTTTATCACAATATGGAGAGAGAGTAAAAGGGGTACTAATTTTGATAATATTAACTTCACCCTCGGAACTTGCTGCGCTCGTAATCGTTTGGAAAACTCTCTTTCTGACATTGTTTGTAGAGCAAAGTCTCAGCTGCTTCCTTCTCGTTTTGGATAAATATCTGTGGCCTTGAAGATTGTCGCCATCTAAAAGCAAAGATGGTAGCGGTAAATAGAAGATTTTCCATCTTGAAAAGCGTTATTCGAGAGTAAACTGAGAAGTTTCCGACCGCAACGTAAAGATAGCGGCACTCATCAATAAAAGCTAGTAAATGATAGTTGTGCACCTTTTGACAGTTATTTACCGAAGTTTCAGTCATTTTGGACCCTCAGTTTTTAGTTGACAGTCGTTTGAGTGAGTCGATGTGAGTGTTTTTTGTGAAAATGGAAAAAATTTAGTATCGAGCTGTTATTAAATTCTTGTTTTTGAAAGGCAATACGCCTACGCAAATCAAAAATGAGTTGTACTCTGTATATGGGGACTCTGCACCATCATATACCACAGTGAAATTTGGGCAGCTGAATTTAAACGTGGCCGTAAGAGCTTGGAAGATGATAAACGTTCGGAACGGCCAAAAACTGCAACCACTGACGATAACATTGCTAATGTTCACCAAATGGTGTTAGACGACCGCCGAATTGAAGTGAGAGAGATAGTAGGGGTTATGAAAATGTCCATAGAACGTGTTTGTTACATTTAGGCATGAGAAAGCTGTCCGCGCGTTGGGTGCGGCGTTTGCTTACCTTAGACTAAAAACGTGTTCGAATGAACGCTCTGTTGGCGCAGTTTAGGCGCAATAAGTCCGAGTTTTGGCGCCGATTAATTACTGTAGATGAAACTTGGATACACCATTATGCGCCCGAAACAAAAATTCAGTCAAAACAGTGGACTGCAAAGGGCGAGCCGGCTCCAAAAAAGCAAAAACTGTTTTTTCGGCTGGGAAAGTGATGGCGACTGTTTTTTGGGATGGTAAAGGAGTTATCTTAATCGATTATCTTCAAAAAGGAAAAACCATTACAGGAGTATACTACGCATCATTACTTGCCAAGCTGAAGGCAGAAATTGCGGAAAAACGGCCACATTTGCAGAAAAAGAAAATCCTGTTTCTCCAAGACAACGCACCGTCTCACACCTCAACGGTTTCCATGGCGAAAACCCATGAATTACGGTTTGAACTGCTTGACCATCCGCCTCATTCACCAGATCTAGCCCCAAGCGACTTATTTTTGTTCCCTCATCTAAAAACTGCGCTCGGAGGACAGAGATTTTCGTTAAATGAGGAGGCAATCACCTTCGTGAACAATTACATATTTTGTAGAGAAAAACGCCAAGTACTATTTGGACGGGTTAGAGAGATGGAAGCATCGCTGGGAGAAGTGTGTAGAGTTACAAGAAGACTCTGTAGAAAAATAAAAAAAAAAAAGTTTGAGAAAAAATGTCTTGTCACTTTTTTTTAATTTTTTTTATCAAAATTTTGAGTTTGCATGCGAATTTTTCAAAAGCTATTGACATAATTAATTTAGGATTAAAGAACAGGTTTCTGGCTCTCAAAACCGGTATAGTACTCCATTGTAAGTGTTACCGTTATTTTCTAATATATTTTTTTTCATTTTGAGTAATTTTTTTATAAAATTGCCCGTACCTCCTAAACGGGGCGTGATAGACCCCCCCCCCGCCTCATCCCATAGTAGAAAATGCTTGTATTGAACTGATCTACAAAAAACCGTTATTATTTCTTGGCGCCTAAGTAATCGTACTCTTGCCTCAGACAACCCTCGTAAATCGATAACAATCTATCGATTAAAAAAAAGACAAAGTGCAATATTGAGCCGACTACACATTTTTCTTTCATCAAGCTGCACATGCAGGCGCCTTATTGGAATTTTCGAGTGTCAGTTGCCTTTTGCAAATTGCTTCCGAAGCCGGTTAATTGGAATTTTCCCATCCCTGTTTTTTTTTTTTACAAATTGCATTCGAAATAAAGTTAATGGTTTAAATTGAATTTATTAAAAACATAAGAAAGACTAAAACGTAAGACACTGTATGTATGTAACTAAAGTTTATGAAAATTATTTTATAGGGAAATTAAAGAAAACTATTTAAGCAGTCTCTAGAAGTTTGGAGTAAAAACTTTTCATTTCAATAGGAGTCCAACTAAAAAAACTAGAAAATTTTGGTGTCCGTATGAGAGCCTGTTGACGTCTCATGGTGGACATTTAAATGATGTTATTTTTCACACATAATTGTTAAGAGCCATATTTTTATATAGATAAAAACACTAGAGAAAAATCCAAGTACATATTCACATATCTGTTTTTGTTTTTTTTAAAGCAACTAGACGCGACTTTTGAAATACCCTTTATGAAGCATCTGAATTTTTTAAACAAGCTAGTTGCACAACTTGTCCCTTAAACTATTGTAAATACAATTACATTTCAGAAAACATATTTACTATTTTAACATCCATCTCTGCTGTGATGGATGTTAAATTACCAATCCGAGCTTATTTACCCTCCTACTACCCACCTCTAGTTCTTCGCATATTTGAGAAAGCAACTGCACATCCGTTTTAAAAGGATCGTAATTAAATACTTTTTTCGACATGAATTATCATAATTAATTTTCAATAAAAATATTTGATTCAATAACAGCGCCATCTCTTGGCCAGCATAAGGCTTTGAATAGGTTTTGAGACCAAATATATATCTTATACATTTAACATTCCTTGAATTTAGTACAATTTAGTACATTGTTTTCCATACGAGCTATAAAAAAAGTGAGACACCTATCTGTTATAAAGAATTTAAAGTCAGCCAAATTCATTTTGGTTTGAAAATTAGAAATGGTTGAGGAAATAGCTAGGGTAAAAGTGGTGGCAGTAGTTTTATAGAGTGACCAGATAAAAACGATTGGGGAATAAATTTAAATAAATCAACAACGGTGTGAGATATAAAAATGATTCTGGTTTTATTTTTAAGCTATGTTCATGCCATTATGTGTGGAATAGCACATCATTCGAATGGCCTCTTCGGCTTCGCTGGCAGTGCTTCAAGCGTCTGGTCCAATTTTTGATGGCTCGGTCCATTATGTGCGGCGATATTCTGGCAAAGTTTCCCCTCGAGCTCGTCCAAAGTGGTTGGCTTGTTAGCGTAGAATTAGGACTTGACGTAGCCCCAGAGAAAATAATCGAGTATTGTTAAATCGCATGATCGCGGCGGCCAATTGATGAACGCTCGCCGTGGGATGATCCAGTCGCCAAATTTCTCCTTCAAAACTTCGAGCGTAGCGTCGTGTTGCGTGTATGGCACGTAGCGCCGTCTTGTTGGAACCACACCTCGGACATATCGATGTTGTCGCGATCTGACCACAGAAAGTCGGTTAACATCGCTTTATACCTGAGGCCATTGACGGTAACGGTGTCTCCTTCCTCTCTTCTAAAGAAATAAGGTCCGATAATGCCGCCATGCCATAAACCACACAAACAATCAATCTGTGTGGATGCATTGGTGCTTGGCCGAACACTTGTATATTGTGTTCGCTCCAATATGGCAATTTTGCTCGTTGCAATAGCCGCTGAGCCACAAATGGACCTCGTCCGAGAAGATGATTTTTAGCCAAAATCCGGATCTCCGGCCAACATTTGCAGCGCCCAATTAACGAACTCACGGCGTTGTCTATGGTCGTTCGGTTTCAATTCTTATACGGATGTATAATAATATAAAAATAAGTCGGGTTGACTCTGGCGATGCACAATTTAGCTGATCGCACCGAATCAACATTTCTGGGTCTTCTTCGATACTGGCCGCTAGGGCGGTTATGTTTTGTTCATTTCGCACCAATTTCTGTCTGGTTGTGGCTTGAGGTCCAAAAGAGTGTACTCACGCTCATATTTTTTCACGACCGACCTCGCGATGAAATTCACGTTCCGTATTTACAACTGAGCCGAAATTTCGATAATACTTTTTAATAAATAGCCCACGATGCATGATGAAATGGCAAACCTTGCTGAATATTCTGGCAGCTGGATGTCATTGGTAACTTTGATAGCTGGTGAAACATAATTACTGGAAAAACTATTATTGCTATCTGGTCACCCAATATAAGGTTGGCTGCAGCGGAATCGCATGATTGAGCAGAAAAACTCATGTCGTGGGTTGGGTATGACCGATACATACAGCTCACAATCGACCCAAAAATTGCCCCTCCCGATGTTTAAAAATGCAAGAAGAGCTAACCGAGAAGCCTAAAGCTAAAGCTAAGTAAATAACTGGCATAGAAGAAGGCCTGTGTTATACGTGGTCCCCAACTGCGTTGATGGAACTTGTGAAAAAGCTATTAAAAGATTGTCTGCCTTATGAGCAGACACAACAAAAATGGACAACTGCCTTTGTGGTATGTGGTATGTGGTACGGGGAATGCGGATATTGTAAAATATTTGTGTGGATTCAAATGATAGAACTTATGTATTCCCTTCAATACAATCGCTTTATTCAATACAATTACAATTTACAATTAAACCGCTTACAACTTTTACTTTACTTTATCTTTTACTTACCACTACTCGTAATTCACCTTTCAAACCCCACTCTAGAACTCCCCCTTCGTTCATTTTTGTACTGGTATTTAAACTCCCCTCATAACTTTCGAGAACATTCTGTACCATCCAGCGTTCCAAACATCTTTCCATTTTGCTAGTAAATTCGCTAAATGTTTCCATTCTTCACCATAAATTTTTCTCGATCCCCACGCTGGATCCGGTAGACAACGTCATTAATGCGGGTTATCACCTTTAGTGATCTAAAGAACATAGACGTTAATAGTCTTCTACTCTTCATCATAAGATGAAATTGGTTCCAAGAATATGAGGATCACAGATTCGCGTGGTATCACATGGGCCAGTACGCCTAAGTGGGTTGGCCTTTATAACGGCGACATTTACCTAACTTAACCTAACGTATCACCTTGTATGGACCTTTCCAATCCTGTTGCAATTTTGGTGATTTGCCTCCTTCGTTGAAGCCGGAAAATTTTGCTTTGATGTCGTACCTAGTCTTTATGCAGTTGCTCGCTAGTTCCATCTTTGCTCGGGTGTTTTCATTCAATTTACGAGTCCTGCTGCGCATGTCATCCACATAGTCGCTCACCTCCTTAGAACCAAAGGTGGGAATCTGAATTTCGTTTCACTTGGCAACCGAACTGTTTCGACCAAATAGGATCTCGGATGGTATATGTCCTGTTGAACTATGGACCGCGTTTCGGTAGGCCATTACGAAGAAGTAGGTATGTGACGATCCCAGTTCCGCTGGCAGCTGCCGATGAGCTTAGATGGATGCGCATTCAAGGTTCTAGTGGATCGCGCGATAATTCCATCAGATTGAGGGTGTAGTGGCGTTGCCAGCTTGGTTTTCCCCGTGTTCCTTCCAGGCCAATATTGGTTCAATGTCATTATCCGCCTATAGGGAGGAACGGATTTCGTCTTAACTCCTACCCACCACTGGCTCAGTCCTGATCATTTGGATAATTCGCCTGTTCTTCGCTTTCACATTTGAGTTCGCACGGTCGAAGAAAGAGAGCATCAGCATTTGAGTGGAGTTTTCCCTTGCGGTGTTGCACTTCAAAGCCATAGCCCAGCAACTGCTCGATCCATCTCGCAACTTGGCGAAATGTAGTAGCCATTTCAGAGCTGCATGGTCTGTGCGAAGAATGAACTTTTGTCTATAGAGGTTATTATGGAAATGCTTCGTTGCCAGAATTATAGCCAGAAGCTCACGCCAAGTTACGCAGTAGTTCCGTCCAGACCTGGAGAGTACCTTGCTGTAATATGCAACCGTTTTCTCTTGACCATCATGATGTTGAGAGATCACTGCTCCGATCTCAACATTGCTAGCCTCTGCGTCCATGATGAACATTTTTCCGGGTGTGGGGTAACCCAAGATAGGGGCATTGCACAACTGCTTCTTACTTATCATATATAGGACTTACTCCTTCCGCTGATTTAGTGTGACCCAGATATTTTATTCCGGACGGTAGAAGGCCCACTTTTCTGGGATCAGCTTCAAATGAGCCATTGACAGCCTCTCAAACGCTTCTTTTAGGTTAATAGGTAAGGCTATTCCGGTCAGCTGGATTTTTATCCGGACTTCACCATATACATACCTTAGCCGTTTCTCCCGTAGCTGTTTTCAAGCTATATCTGCTGGTGTTATGCAACCAGGATTTCTGCACCAAATCCCTCCTGATGATTGAGGTCGTGGCACCGGTGTTATCCATTTTTCCTTACCACCAATTACGAGCACTTCTCCCAGAAGGCCTTCATTGTATCGTTTTGCCAGCGAGACTTGAATGATGATCCAGGGGCCGTTGACTCCTGCTACTAGCTTCTGCCCCGTGAAGTTGGGGCTTAAGCATTTCCCAACTGATGGCTTAAGGAAAATTAACTGGCTTCTTGGTAGCCGTTTCTGAAGGTTTCTTCCTCTATTTGCTTGCTACAACAGTGCGGGCAGCCTTTTCGTCGCACCCGTTCAGTATACGGCCTTTCAAGATGTCCTATTTTATCGCAGTTATGGCAGCGCATTCTCGCGTGGTGTATCTCGTTCCTCGCCACTTAGTCTTGTGCTTCAAAAGATGCTACACCTCTCTGACGAACCGTGTACCATTGAAACCATTCAATTCAATCGCTTTTCTCAACCACTTTTACATTCCTTTACCTTTTACTTAAGCCACTTTATCTCTACTTGTAATTTACATTTCATATTCCACTTTAGAACTTTCACTTCTAGTGGGATGCTGATATTTATACTCCCCTGACATCTTTTGAGAACGTTCTGCGCTATCCATCGTTCCATACATCTTTCCATTTTACTAGAATGTTCGTTAAAAGTTTCCATTCTCCAATGGTTATGCTATGCAATTCGAATATGGAAATCTTCTGCTCTTCAAATATATAGTAAATGACGCTGTTCACATTTTAAGTGGTTATCACAATATTAAAGAATATCGACGAATGTAAATTGAAAATCAATTTTCAAAAGACGGAAATAATATTGTTTGGAATTGCATTAAGATGGACTTCTCGGGATAGCAGAAGTAACAAGCGAAATTTGGCCATCATTGGAAAGAACAGACTACCATTGGCTTTGAGAAGCATAGTTAGATACCTCGGTATCTGTCTCGATCAGTATTTGTATTTTGACAAACAAACTTGTTTAGTTAGAGCCACGTAGGCCTTAGACCAGGCAATAAAGCTGTTTCACGTTGGTTTATTTGATTCCAGGCCGAAAGTGGTCTTAACCAGGCAAATTATCGTTTATGGTTGTCCCGTGCGATTCAATGTAGCGCCGCATTATATGGAAATGATCCGGGTGTTTGAGAGACAGTGGCATAGGAGTTGTCTACGACTATACAGAACACTAGAATCGGAGTACATAAAATATTAAACTAATTGTAACAATGCCCTCACGATAGGAGTCGGATCAACATGATTGACAACTTTCTGAATAAGGTGATTCGAAAGCTCGTCGCAAGAACATAGACCAGGGGCTTATTACCCCAATATTGTGTACCAAGAGGGTATGCCCCGATCTGGCTTTATCCCACCACAGGTATTCCCGCCGAATTTCGATGGAATTTGGAAGAGGAAAGAGTTAATACGCTCTCCCAGTGATGCGTTATCTATGTATAATAACTCTATCCTCTTAGTTCGAAATTAGGCTACGGTTAGATAGAGGGGTTTCACGGAAAGGCTAGACTATCCTCCATGAAGAGATACCATCGGAAAGTGACTGGCCCTTTACGATCTGAGTCATGTTTCGGCGGCACGTGTACACCATGTTGACGAATGCTAAGAGCTCAAAAACGCGATTGTGACGGTGACCACTTTCTACCGCATACAAAGCCATGTGTGGCGCTCTCATTGTTCCGCTTTGAGTTCTGTTTCTTTGTTGAGTTGGTAAATCTGTTGTTGAAATTCCCTCTAAATCTTAGCATCATAGCTTGACATTTGCAAAAGTTACGAAGCCAATAGTACATCTATCTCTGTGTGTGTTGGCGATTTTTTACAATTTTAAAAATGGATTTAAATTTGCAACAACGAACTTGTATTAAATTTTGCGTCAAAAACGGATTTAATGGTACGCGAACGTTGGAAATGTTGGAAAAGTTTTTCGGCAACGGTTCTCTAAAGAAAACGGTTGTTTACCAGGCAAGTGAATGGCGTTCACCAAATGGGCCGAGACCAAAAAAACAGGTCGTTTTCAGTCCAAACAGAAAGCAATGCTCACGGTTTTCATGGATTACAACGGCGTAGGGCATCATGAATTTTTGCCAGAAGGCCAGACAGTAAACAAAGAGTATTATTTGCGCGTTATGAGACGTTTGCGTGAAGCAATTCGCCGAAAGAGACCAAAATTGTGGGCACCATGATAACGCACCGTCGCACAGTGCCATCATTATTCATAATTTTTTGACGAAAAATGCTACAAATACCATCCAACAGCCATCGAATTCACCTGATTTGGCTCCCTGGTACTTCTTTCTATTATCAAGTTAAAAAGCCACTACGGGGAACGCGTTTCACCAGTCGAGAGGAAGTAATGGAAAAATCGCAGGAAGCACTGATGGATATACCGAAAACCGAATATAAAAAATGTTTCGAGGATTGAATCAAGCGCTGGCATAAGTGTGTTGCAGTCGATGAGGATTACTTTGAAGGGGACAATATACTCGTATGTACTCGTTAGATGAATAAACTTGTGGTATATGGTTTTTTATTTTTATGTTAATATTTGTTGCATTCGCTGTTGTTTGTGGCTGCAGAACTAGCGTTGTTTCATTTCCTTGTTTTTTATGAGGAACGTATATCCCATTTTATTGCAATTGACCAGTGCGCATGGTCACTAGGTAGTCGGAGAGTTCACTAAATAAAACAGCTTTTTCGGAAGTTACAAGTTAGTTCGCTTACATACGTAATTTTTTTTACAAAGTACATATATAGAGTTACTGGTAAGTAATATTTGCTTATTCGATTTCCAATTGGTACACGCATAGTTTAGCAACTCTGCATTTTATCAGTCACATATGGCATTTACGAAAATATCGGTCAAACATTGTTATGCCATATTTGGCCTCTTATGCGGTAACGAAAAAATAACAATTATGGTTTTGTCCTTATTTTATTTTTTTACTGCAAATAGACGGTTTTATATAGGCATCAGCGAGGTCCTGTTTCTCAGCAAAAAGGCTTTAGCCTTTATTCGATTTCCTATGATGGCTCGGAAAGAGAAGAAGAAATACCGGAGCTATTCCTCATCCATTTAGTAAATAATCGATGTTCGGAACCTGAAACCGATGAAAACAGCGAGTTCAATTTTAAATATGAGGAGCCTTTAGCAAGTTTCGTGTCGAAAAAGAAAACAGATCAGAAGAAAGAGCAGAAAATAATCTGGAGTGATAGCAAACTTGGTACCTACAAAGAAATATTAAGTTAAGTTTTACACTTATTTTTCAAAGTACAAGTACAATTGGCTTATAAACAATTCGAAGGAATCATAATTAAAATAATTTCACTCCTCGGTGTGTTTAATACTGAGCAACATGCTCTCTTCATTTGGAAGGACATTTTTGTGACGGACGAGAATAATGTGTGTGTAAACGTAAAAGAAGAAAATAAGTTGTTGTTGCTGCTTAAGTGCAAGTAAACGGATTGGACAACAAAAAAGGACATTTTGGGCATTTCATTTACAATGTAAGGACTTAGGCAATTTTTTTTTTCGTTTTCTAAAAGTTTAACTACTATTTAACAATATGTATAAACAACAAAGTCTTGAAGTGGTTTAGTCTTCTAGAGTCCTGAAGGCTTGTTGTAAGTCCTCGTACAGTTGATCGAAATCGGCCTTGATTTTAGCTTCACCATCCTTGACGGGGTCCTTGAACTTAATAGAAGACAGTTGGTACATAATGTTGCCCATGACGGGCCATATCATAGAAGGCAATGATGTTCCTCAGCATACCGACTGTCTTGTAGAATGGGCAGTAACGATCGTATGAAGAGTAGGAATTCTATTGTAGGAAATCGTCCTTGAGCAGCTTGGCAACCTCGAGAGTGATCTTATCGGTCTCAGCCAATGAAGTTGTACAATTTCTGAAAGATCTTCTTCCTCTTGTAGGATTTTCTTGACCTTGGTCCTAAGTGGCACGAATTCGACAAAGTTCTTGGCATAGAAATTATCTAGGGCACGCATGTAATTACTGTATGAAATGAACCAGTTGATGGAGGGGAAATGTTTGCGTTGGGCCAGTTTTTTTATCCAAACCCCAGAACACCTGTACAATACCAAGTGTAGCAGAAGTGACAGGATCTGAGAAATCATCACGAGTAGGTGATACAGCACCGACAATGGAAACGGACACGTTCTGGGTTACCCAAATACTTAACACGACCGGCACGCTCGTAGAAGGAGGCCAAACGGGCACCCAAGTAGGCTGGGTAACCAGAATCGGCAGGCATTTCAGCGAGACGACCTGAAATTTAACGAAGAGCCTCAGCCCAACGAGAGGTAGAATCAGCCATCATGGATACGTTGTAACCAATACCACAGAAGTATTCAGACAAAGTGATACCAGTGTAGATGAAAGCTTCACGAGCAGCGACAGGCATGTTGAATGTGTTGGCAACAAGAGCGGTACGTTTCATGATGGATTCGGTGACACCATCAATTTAAACTGACAACTCCGGGAAATCACGAAGTACTTCAGACATTTCATTACCACGTTCTCTGCAACCGACGTACACGGTGTCATCCGAATTGGAGTACTTGGACAAGGCTTGTGAGATGACAGTTTTACCACAACCGAAAGCTCCGGGAATGACAGTGGTACCACCTTGGACACAAGGGAACAACGAATCCAATACACGTTGACCGGTCAGAAGTGGATGATTAGCTGGCAACTTGACGTACTGGCCATACTTGTTACATACCGTGTTTGCTGATCTCTCCATCGAATTCGGTTTCCAAGACAACATCCTCGACATGGTACTTGCCAGTTGGTGCAATATAACGAACTGTACCCCTTGCGCGAGGTCCAACGATCATCTTGTGCTTGACGAGAGTGTTTTCATTTACCAAACCGTACAAGTCACCTCCGGTAATGTGTGATCCAACTTTTACATTGAGTGGATTGAATTCCCATGCAATCGTACGGGATAGAGCGGGCACACTAACACCCTTTGGAATGTAAATGGAGTTGGTCAGCTCGTTGATGTCTTTCAATGGACGTTGGATACCGTCGAAAATGCTGCCCATAACACCGGGACCTAATTCAACAGAATTAGGATCTCCGACAGTGATGCCAGATGTTTCTTCGTATACCTGAAAGGTGGCCATATCACCTTCGATACGAATGATTTCACCCGCTAGCTTGAAGTAGCCGACACGCACCAATTCGTACATAGCTGATCCAGACATGCATTCTGCCGTTACGACGGGACCGAATATGGCAAAGACACGTCCATAGATGGACTCCTTCTCCTCATCATCAAAGCACTTCAAATTGGACATTGTGGTATTAGTTTAGCGTTGTTTGGTAGTGAATCCGCTAAGTTGAATTGAAAATTTTCAGTTTTTTCTTGTGATTTGGCGAAAGAGTTTTTTTCTTTTTTTTTTGGAGTTTACACTTGGAACGAGAAAACGTTCCATTTCCTCAACAGAACAAATACCTACCTAAGAAGAAGATTTTAAATTTTTAGAAACCTGTGAATTTCCAGAAACGATGTCGCGGTTTGAAATTCCTCCCAATTTTTTTTAATTTTTTTTTTCACCGACAATTTTATTCAAAGGATTGTAGATGAATGAAACCGAAAGGCTTTACAGGGCAATATAAATAAACCATATTGGGTGGTTTACACAAGAGGAAATGGAGGAATTTATTGGAATTTGCCTGATATTATTGGTGAAATTACCGTCAACGAGAAGATATTGGGGCTCCGAAATTGCTCATCGTTTTCTTTTGGAGACAATGGCATGCAACAGATGGGAAGACATAAAGCGACATCTCCATTTTGCGGATAACGACAAGTTTGTAAAACGCGGTTTGCCCGGACACGATCAACTATTTAAAGTAAAGCATCTTTTTGAAAAAATCTTCTTCTAATTCCAAAGGTAGAATTTCTTGCAGTGGATGAGCAAACGGTTCCAACAAAATTTCGGTATGAACTTAAGCAGTGTAATCCCAAGAAATCTCGCAAATGGGGTTATAAGAATCTGGTTTTTAGTGGCGTGTCCGGGCTCATCTACGATCTCTTGATCTCTTCGCTAAAGTACAAAGTAACACGTATCCAGGAGATGCTTGAGACGTTGGCGTGAGTGGAAATGTCGTTTCACGTTTAACTGCTAATGCACCAACCCACAGCAATCACAAGATTTTGTTTTGGCAATTGGTTCAATAGCCCAAAGCTTCAGTTACATCTAACCAAAACGGGTCTGCTTCCGTTAGGAATGGTTAGACTCAATAATGTGCCGAATTTTGATGTTCCTGCCGAAAAGGAAAGGAGAAGACAACAGAGTTGTAAGTATGCTATCAACTTTTGTAAGATGCAATCCGGCTTTCCGGGATATGAACTTGAATGTTATTATTAAAATTGAATTTAGGTATCCTGTGGTCAGTTGTGGTTGAAGCCAGATCCGTAGACAACAGATCTTGAGCTTTGCTATGACAATAGGGTTCCGGGGATCAGAATCCAGATTCTCTGAGCCTGATAGAACTGTCCAGGGGGACTATGGAGTAGCACGTTGAGATCTTCTATCAAGTTCAATCGTAACGCCCCTGCAGAGCTAATATCGGCTGTTCGTTGGACTCTGCTAAGTTTTGTGATATTATTGGCCTTGCTTAAGGCAAGTCACCATACCAGCGATCCATAAGTAAGAATGGGATGAGCTAAGTTGGCCGAAGTCTGCACTTTTTTACCCAGCATTCTAAGCCTAGTTTCCAGTTGAACTTGGAGTCAAGGATGGCGTCGAGGTACCTTGCACTGGAGGATAGAGTAAGTGTATGGTTGTTGAGACCTGACTTCAAAGTCGGTATGTTGTGCTTGTAAATAACTTTAGTCCAATTTTACTCGGATTAACTCCAAGTCCATAACTTGTGGCGTGACCTCCCTGTGAGTTCACTAATCGCTGAGGGGAACATCCTTGAAACTAAAATAACCACATCGTACGCGTACGCAACTGCCTTGATTCCAATATTATCGAACTCCGTCAAGATATTGTTGATGATCAGGAGCCATAGAAGAGGCGAAATAGCTCCCACCTGCGTGTTACCTCTATCTACGTATTTGGATATGAGGCTGTTCCCCAATTGTAACTGAATGATTCTGGTTTTTAGCCAGTTGCTGACAAAATCCGCTGTGCCAGCTTTGGTGAAAGATTTTAGAATGGATTCAGTGTGCACATTACTGAAAGCTCCTTCTACTTATGTCTAGGAAGGTAGCTAACCGTATATTGTTTATAGTGAATAGGTTTCCTCAATTGTCTGCACGACCTCATGCAGGACTGTGTCCGTGGACTTACCTTCAAGGTAAGCATGTTGGGACTTTGATAGAGGAGATGTTTTGAGGGAGTCAAGGATATGCAGTTCCAGGATACGTTTTAGAGTTTTGAGTATGAAGGATGTAAGAGTAATGGGTCTGAAATCTGTGGCCGACCCATGGCTCTTTAGTCAATTATAGGGATGAAAACGACTCAAACTTGTCTGCAGTTCGAGGGGATGTGGTTGAGTTGCAGGGAGCTACGATAAATGGCCGTTAACTAGGGCAGTACTTTCTCCAACAGGAGAAACTGTTGATGGTCCAGGAAAACTTTTCCTCGGTTATTAGTTAGTCGACTTCATTCCGGCTCCGTTATCTTTCCATCTCAGGTTTAGTGGTTCCTCAGTGGAAATTGTCCATATTTCATCAAGTCGTTTGATCAATGTCAGATTAGACTGTTCTGAGAGTTTCAATGGTCTGTTACTTAGCCTTGATTATTGCTTTTTTGTTCTCGTTCTTGTAAGGCTTCCAGAATTTGTGTTTGTAGCAGATATTGAAGATGCCTCTAGTCAACTTTCTTAGATCGCAAAGATCTTCAGTGCTACACGGTAGGAGAGTTTTCTTGTTATATTTGATTGGATATGAAGTCTTGAAGGCTATCTCGATAGCTTTTTCGAGGGACCTCACCTTTGCTTCCAGTGATTCCACCGATTCAATACTAGGATCGTGGATGCTCCTAAGTTTGGAGTTTAAGATCCGACTGAATTTAATCCATTCAGTTCGCTTGAAGTTTCTAAAAGCGGCAGGGATTTCTACTGAGAGACTCTCATTGAAGAGTATCCATCTATGGTCTACAAAAGGTTTTAAGATTGGATCCTCTCAAGTTATCTACCATGTATTTGGGGTAATTGGTTGTCAGTGTAATGTCGATTACTTCCTCACACCTCCAAAAAGTTGCCGAGCTGGGAAATACGAAGGTTGGAGTGTTTTTGCCTACAATACACTCAATAGATTAAAGTTCATAAGGAAATCAAATAAAGACTCAACTCGTTCGTTGATATCAGCGCTCCCCCAAAACCAGGAACTCCTTCTTGGCGTGAAGGTGCGACACCATGTGCTGAGCTTCGTCAGGTTTGTCGTGGGCCATATAGGAAGGCATAGCGAGCTGTTATATCCACAACTTGAACGACTGTTAAGTCATTTGTGCTAAGATTGGGACATAAAAAGGCTTTGATATGTTTGTTAATTAGTATACAGGTTCTAGGCATATCGGTATTCTTTTTGTAGAAAAGTTTGCATTTCTTGTCGCGGAGTCCTCGAATGTTCTGAGAATGGATTTACTGACATAGGGCTACTAGATGATGCCAATGCCATAGTCGTCCTCCCAAAGGAGGACACTTCGAGTGCTGGAAATTGAATTGTGTGACACTGAGCAAGCTATTGCTGTTGTTTTTGCTGAGTGGGATCAATGGGTTTCACGTCCAGCTGGGTGGGTGGCTCAAGTGGTAGTGGACTGGGTTCTAAATCGGAAGGTTCGGTGTTCCAATCCCAGTCTCGCCCGAAAGACATATTCATTTTTTCAGTTAACGACAATCAAATAAGATGAGTAGTTGACTGGAAGTCAACATCAATCCAACTTCCACCAATAATTTAGTCTCCCCATTAAATGTTAGATGCCACCCATGGAGCGAAATAACCATTGAGCCCAAACATCTTTCTTTCTCTATCCCATTTTCCAAAAAAACTTAACACATGCTGAGGCATTATAAGTGTATTCACACCCACTTGAGTGTTAAGTTCTTTTTTAAAAAAAAAAAAAAAAAGCTTGCCATCGTTGACGATCATGTCGAGATTGTCGTCCTTACTGACAGCAGAAGAGTTTGGCTGTTTTTTTGGGGCTCCTCAACCTTGGTGACCGTCTAATCGTCCATAGAGATGCAAGGGAGATGGAGAATCTTTCAGCTGTCTATCTTCGACATGGACAACCAGGCACGGGCTCTAGGTTTCCTAAAGTTTTCCTTAGCAGCGATGAGCTTAACCTCAGAATTCCTGGCACAGGTCCAGTCTGGTGGTTCAGAATATGTTTAACGGTTAACTCAGTGAATCTATCCTTGATGCTTGCCTCAGAGCTTAGCAACAGCCCTGCTTTGACGTCAGATAAGAATTCGTCCATCAGTGCGACCTCTCACTACCTCTGCGAAAGATTACGGTGTGCTGTAGTTTTTGGGCTTTGGGGCGACGGAGTCACTGATTGCTAATCTTGTTAGGGATGAAGATGGCCATACTCTATGTTCACTTCAAGACGGTACCAGATTACTTACCTTATTTGTGGTCACTTTGGCTGTTGATCTTATCCGCCTTATAGCTGGTAGCAGAATTGATATCCGTTTGTTGATTTGGGGTACTGCGGCTGCTCCCTTAGACTTCCGAGACATCGATTATTGGTTTCTTAAATCGAAACCACCTCGAATAACGTGGCTTGATTCGGCACCCCCGCTGCTATGCTCGATGGAGCCACCTCTGTACTATGATATTTGTACTGTCCGTCTTTTATTGTTTGTTTGGTTCATGTTTTTTGTTTTGAATTTATTTATTATTAGTTTATTTATTTTATGATTATGGAAAACAAGAATATTCAAAGAAGTTCGAGGCCTCGAACTTAAATCCTAGCTAATCTCTCGTTCATTGAACAGATATTTCAGATTATGCAAATTAGTATTTGATTTGATTTTTGATTTTGATTTGAGGCCTGGACAGATTTGTTAATGCTTATTGCAAGCTTATTCTTAAAACTAACAATTTAACTAAAGATAAAAACTAAAGGGTGGGAGCGGTTCAAAAAAAATTAGGACGTGAGGCATAGGTGGAAATAAGAATGTTCTTAAGAGAGAGTTTGATGAGATGGTAATCGAAGAGAGACAGAATACCGTTAACTTCACGAAGCAATCTAGACATTGGCTCCAAGTGTCCGTAATTGGTTCCGTGCAGATTGAGCCGGAAAAGTGGCACAGACCTAAGATTGCGTGGGTTGGTGTTAAAAGAAATAAGTTGAAGTAAAGAAGGACAATCGATATTACCAACTAACATTTGATGAATAAAGAGAATGTCGGCAACTTTTAGACGTATAGAAAGGGGTTGTAAATTTATAAGTTTCAGTCGGTCAGTCCCAAGCTATAATCCCAGGGAAGACCACGTAAAGTAAATCGTAGAAACCTGCGTTAAACAGCTTCTATCCGGAGGATGTGTGTTCTGTAGTAGGGTGACCAAACTTGGTTGCATATTCAAGACGACGCCTAACAAAGTTTATGTAAAGAGATTCGGTAACATAAGGATTGGAAAACTCCCTAGACCAGCGCTTGATGAAGCCGATGGCAGAGTTGGCTTTTTTTATTATATTATCAATGTGAGAACGGAAATTGAGTTCCTTCACATAGATAACGCCTAAATCACGCAACTCATTCACTAAGGGAACAGGCAGATTAAAGATTAGATAGCAGCGAGGTGAAGTAGTGGGCCGCTTACAGGTATACGTTATATCCTGACACTTATTGACGTTGAAGAAGATATATATCTAAAGATTTTCATATCGTCTGCGTAAACAGACGTTAAGTTGGTGGTCGTAGATCTTCCTTTGAGAAATCCGTGCTGGTTTTGGGAAACAATAAGTTTACAATGGAAAAGCATTATATCATAAATAATGCTCTTGAAAACTTAGGTATGCAGGACAGCTTAGCAATTGGACAATAGTTGGAAATATCGTCTTTTCGGCCTCTTTTATGAAGGGGAATAATAAAAGACCTGTTCCAGGTCGAGGGAAATAATCCCTGGGTGATAGAAAGCTGAAAGAGAGCTGTAAGATTTTGGGCTAGGTGCATTTCACATTTCTTTAAAAATATAGGGGGAAGATCATCAGGGCCAGCAGAATAATCAAAAGTTTTAGACACAGATTCCAAAGTAGTTTGTGGGCAGCTATTTAAGTAGGAAAAGTAAGAGTGGTCTGGCTCTTGGGAATGGGTGGCAAACGCTTGGCTAAAAAAAAATTGCGAAGAGATTTGCAATAATTTGGGGATCGCCCGAGGACTTATCTAGAAAGTTCAGGGATGAAGGATAGTTATCCGATTTACTTTTAGTTTTGATGAACTGAATTTGGGGTCGGAAATGGGTGTATGGTCCATTTGGTTTAAATAGTTGTCATATAGAGTTTGGCAAAGTACAGAGAAATTTATTTGGGCAGACTGGCAGTAAAAGAAATCGGTGTCGGAACGCGATTTTAAGTAAGTACGCCAGAGCTTTTTTCTCTTATCACGAAGAGATCGCAGCTCTTTATTATACCAGGGTGGTGATGATGAGGGATTCTTTTTGGGTAAAAACGGTACAGATTGGGATACACATTTGAAAATTTCGGTGTAAAAGGATGTGAGAGTATCGTTAACCGTAAGGTTGGGATTATCGTAAAGAAAGTCAAAATTGGCCATACTGAGGAGGTTGTTCAGTTTGACGTAGTTTGCCCTATGAAAATTAAAAGTGTAGGAATATTCATAGGAAGCGCGATTGAGACCATTGTCCTACGCTAACGTAAGAGAAATGGGAGGGTGGTAACTACCCAACTTAGAAAGAAGATGTCTGCTTTCTAAAATGATGCAATTATCTGTATCATTGGCGAAGACTAGGTTGAGTTGTCTGCCAATGTTATTGGTTACACCACTTAATTGATACAGACCAGAGTCAGTAAGGCAGCCGATGAAAAGATTTTCTTTCTCAGAGGTGGGATTTGTTGCAGTATAGTAGGACTGGTCAGTCTGAGCCTATAGAAGCTTAGGTAGATTAAAATTACCTAAAAGAATAACTATGTTGTTGGAATCAGCAGCAATCAAAATTCTGTCGATTGCATCAACAGGTAGCTGGTAACCTTGAATTGGTTGATTTCGGTTCTCGAAATAGAGCTTGCTTTTTAATTGATTTCTCAACCAATAGAAACAATAGTTGACTTCATTAATCTCTGAGATGATGTCAATCGATCCATCTAGGAATTTCGATGTTATCCGTCTTTTTTGATTGCAGAATATATTTTTCGTTGTCTCTACTTGAATGCTTATAACTTTGACAAATGTGCAATAGTAAAAATTTACATTTCTTGACTTCCTCCAATGTATCGGTATTGATTTGAAAAATTTCGAATGGAATTCGTTATTTTATCATGGTAGATTATGGTAAGACCTATGATTTAGAAGTGGAGACAGCAAAAATCAGAACCCAAAACACTCCCGCTCTAAAAAAGTGGATCGCTATGCCAAAGAAATTATAGTTGCCCTGCCATGCGGTCATGGGGTTAAGGAATAAATGAATGGGTTATTGTGATTCTTAAGCAGTAGCTAAAACCTCTGTTGTGACTAATTGTCATTCGGCAACGTAGGTTTCCTAAAACGTAACTATTACATCGAAATGCTGGAATCACAACTTCTTAGTAACTTAAAGACTTTTGGTAACAATTTTTGATTTTTTTGTTTTTTTGAATTAGCCTTAAAATGTTTTCGCACAGCGCGGGTGAAGGAAAATTAGAGAGGAAAGAAAAAGAGGTATCAATGTGCGTTGGTTTTTAATGTTTGGTTGTTATAATGACCAAGTGGCTGCAGTCTAGCCAACACATCTTCAGACAAACCGCAATTTTATTATGTTTATTAAAACACAATTCATTTTCTTAGTGTAAGTTATACTATAACTAAAAAAAATATGCTGCTGTAATACGTCGAAAGATATAGCTTAGAGCGCCTACATGAGCCAGTAACGTAGAGTAATATAGTAGAGTAATAAGTCTATTAAATATTACTGAATTAACATATATAAGAAATACATTTATAGAGAAATGAATGACTGCAACTAGTGTTTGAAGTTTCAATTCCCCATCATCAAGAGACTCCTAGTTTAACCAAGAATACAGATAAGCATTTGCAGAAAGGAATATGTATAAAGTCAAAATGCTGGGAAAAAACAGCTTCATCAAAGTAAAAAACTCAGAACGGACAGTATTTACAAAATAGAAAGGTGTTAGTTCAGAAACGGCTTTAGCTGGGATTACAATTTTTAGTTTCGAACCAATTTCGAGTTATAATGGAAAGGAAATAAAGAGCTCGCCAGTGCATTCCATAAGCGAGTTGTACAGCTTAGGAATTACGATCTTTCAGAGTACATCCGAAAGTGCGCTTGGTTGAAGGTTTTAAGGGGCGGAATTCTGCTGACATTTTTAATGGAGCACTGGTGCTTAAAATAGCGATAGAAAAAGGTGAGACAGGAGACATTACGTCGGTGTTCGAGGGTGTCAGCTGACTGAGTGATATTATCATCATCTATGAGCTTTATCGCACCGTTTTGAATCCTATCCTATCCTATTATAGGACCATCTGGCCAGATGTGGGGATTGTTCTCCGCTTTATACATATATGTTATAGAGGCCAGACCTGAAGGGAGGAAATATTCCATACATCGTTTGAAGAAACCTAGGCATTTTGGAGCACTTTTGGCGACATGAAATGTGTGGTGATTCCGACGTGGGTGGTCATTGACACGGTGCCCTGAAAAAACGCCGAGCGCAATATCGCCGAATTCCAAAATTCGGCTTTATTTCGCCTCGTAAAAGTGAAGTAAGGCCGAATATTAGCGATCGGTCTTATTTCACTTTGTCAAAGTTTACAATTACAATTGCAACTAAAATACAATTCCTAAGAAGTTACAGGCGCCTACCTGACAGTTGTTGACATTCCCTTAGCACAATGACGAAGTCGCGTGAGTGTCTAAACCCTGCGGAGAAAAGGGAGAAATCCTGTTAGCGATCTAAGTCAGCCACCTTCTTGAAACTCGGACTGAACACATATTTCAGCATTCAATAATTCGGCTTTATTTCACAAGCAATGGTCGGCGTTATTTCAACTTGTCATTGTGAAATAAAGCTGAATGCAAAAATTCGGGGTTATTGTGCTCGGCGTTATTTCACGGCACCCATAGACATACATATAGAGAATGGAAACTGTTTCGTTTGTAACGATTCAAGTGTCATTCATAGCTAATGGCTAGGTGTTTAAATTTCGCTTTAACGACAGCAGATAGCATTGTGTTTTGGAAGCATACAATTCCACTTTGTTATTGGTTATTGTTTATGGAATTTAATGAGCTTTACATACGCTGCACTTCCCGTTCTACAGTCGAAGAGCAGGGGCGTGAGTCCGTGAATGAATATGAAAAGCAGAGAGTACTGTCATCAGCAAAGGAATATATTAGATTCGAAGTAGTAGAAAAGAGATCAATAATGAGAATTGAAAAGAGTGTCGGAGACAGAACGGAGCCTTGGGGCGTACGAGCATTTATTTTGTGAATACCAGACTTGAAACCATCCAAGACAACTTGAATTAAACGTTCCGAAAGGTAATTTCTAATCCATTGAGTACACATTTCTACAAAAGAGCCTGATGCCAAACTGTGTCAAGTGCCTTAGAAATATCAAGTGCAACTATCTTGCTTTTGGCAGATTGATGTACATTTAGTTCCACATTTCGGTGATATATGCCTTCAAATCACCAGTCGACCTGTTGCAAGGAAAACCGTATTGCCGTTCATTAATAGACTGAGAAGTTTCAGTGAAAGGAACATACCTATCTAGGCAGTCCAATGGAATCTTTCTTGGGATGAGTGCTTTGTTCCAATAGGAAAAAAAATATTTAGTTTCGTATCTGTACATTGTGATGACCTGAGCACGAATTATACTGAAGTAAATGCCACATGTATATGTATAAACCAAAAAATAATTTGTTGAAAAGTAATAACTGGATGTTTCATCAATCCAGTCCAGTTCGAATCAAACGTATATTCATCGTTCAAGACTGAGTCATTTTTGCTTCAAAAGTAGAATTATTTCGTGTAAGCGGTGAGTGTCCCAACGAAAAACGATTTTTCTAAAATTCGGTTTAGATTCCGCGTGGAACTTTAAAATATTTAGAAAATAGCAAAACGTATACACACATTTTAGAATAATGCAGAAATTGGTATTTTGATTTTATATACTTTGTTCTCTTTTCAGTTCAAATTCTAAGGCAGGATCTCTATCCTTAAATATTCTGAAATAAGTATTTCCTATTAGAAAAGCCAACGTAAAACCCAATGCCTCCAAAACTTATTTTTTATGTTCATTTAAGAGAATACATACCGTGTCCTATGTACTATACATAACCATAAAGTACTTTGCTTTAATTACACCTTGAAAAATAAATGAAACCCTGTCAAGTTTTCTTGAATTTGGTTCAAATTTTAAATTAAAAAGCCTCGATTCTTTCAATAATTTTATTTCATTATATTATGTTGCTTCTCAGCGGATATGTAAAAGAAATCTACAATATATTCCGTATATTTTCAGTTGCACATGTTATATGATACGAGTATTTTACGTAGGAAGGCTAGTTCTGGCAACCAGTAAGTTTTACTTGCACAAAGTTCAAAGGAATGGACTTTTATCATGAGAGGTGGCAGAAAGTACTAAACAGCCTTATCTTCAAATATTCTGATGACATACGAGTAAGTACACTGCTAGAGTTAGATGAGTTTAATGAGCTACACAGATGTTGTTTGCGTTTTTCGTTAGTCTCGGTATGCTAAATGATAAAGCAATCGAATAATAGAATAATGTTTTCCTTTTTTTTAAATGCATTTTATTTTATTAATCATTAACACTTACATACGAGTACTAACAAAAAATGCTTAAATGCTAGCTTAAAATTACTTGACAGTCTTATGCTAACTTACTGGTCTCACACAGGCACTCTAAGCTACTCTAAATTCTTATATCTATGTCTTTCGACTTTACTTAGGAATATTTATTTTCTATACTTAAGGCTAAGAAAAAAATTGTTAACAAAAAACTTAGCATATGGACATAATTTTTTATTTTTTGTATAAAAACTTAATATCTAACTTAAAATAAACCTTAGTCTACCTAACCTACATGTAATAGAATAATGTTTTGATGGATGGTGCAATCACACAGAATTTGCTCCTGATGCCGTTTGGTCTTAAATTCGCGAATTTCAATAATCCAATCTTAATATTACAATGGAGCATCTGATTTGCAATCTAATAAGAGATCAAAAGGTTTACTTTCGAAACTTAGAAAATAAATACCATGTATAGATCCTTTATCGGTCCTTTTAACCTTAAATGGCTTATATTGCCTTCAGAGTAAAATTTTTCTGAAAATGACTAAATATCAGAGTCTAGGCTTTTACGATAAGTTGATGAAACCGTTGGATCTTTCTGATGTTTTCTAGATTTGTTCAATTATGTAATTCGTCGATCCTAAAAACTGTTTTATAATTTAGCCAACGCTTCGTTTTCCGAAACGTAATGCCAACAAGACAAGTTCGGTTTCCTTACTATGAGTAGTAGTTTTTTTTCGAAATTATTTTTCATTGAATTGAAGGTTAAAAGAAAGAATTTCTTTTCAATTCTCATTTTTTAATGAACATACTCGTACTTTGGGACACTAAGTCTTCTCTTGTTATTAATATAGATTTTAGATGCAATTTGTGTTGCTGGAGTTTCGGCTGGAGTAGGATTAAATATGTGGGAGCAAACGAAATTTCTGTGAACGGGTGTCTTAGAAATCAGGCTGGCAGAATTGGTGTGTTTATTTATCGTGCATGAACTAGACATAATGCTGAAGGGCACCCGAAGGAGGGGAGGACGAAGGTTTTTTTTTATTCTGGAGAAGTTTGGACTTTCCACATAGAAATTTTTCGATTGTTCTACCAAAAACGCGTTCTGCATCCTATTTTGCGTCAAGGTCACCGAGAACGATTTTAACGTTGTGCCTGAAGCGGTATGTCTTTCTCAAGAACTCATAGAAGCTTTCATTAGTGCTATCATCTTGAACGATAGCGGATAACTATACATATAGGGGTTATAAGTAATGTAAAATTAGGTACGTATGCATGACTATCAGCTATCTTGCTATCTCTATTTGCTAGTGGTAAGTAAGGCAAACAAGTAGATATATTTATCATTAATTAATTTTTTTATAATTACTGAAGAGAAGAACATTCAACGAGTTCAAGGCCTCGCACTTAAATCCTAGCTAAACACTCGTTCATTGAAGAGATACTATGTACAACTGCAAAGGAATATGAAGAGATGTTATTACGATGGCGACTCTAATAACATATCCATACGCTTTTTAGTTAGTACCAGCCTTCGAACGATGTGTGTCAAAATTGATATTGAAGTTTTAGTGACGCACCTTTTAATATTTTTTAAACCAGGGGAAAAATCGAGTTTCATACCTTGATAAAACACTGTTATTTGATGGCAAAAAATACCAACTCAAGAACGGCTTGAAACGTGTTATAAGGAATCTCCTCCGTCAAAATCATTGCCGTTGGTTGGTTTGCTGAGTTTAAAAGTGATCGTACAGACACAAATGATGCTGAACGCTCTGAGCGCCTGCCCAAATGAAGCTGTTACCCCAGAAAGCAAAAATCCACAAAATCGTTTTGAACAACCGTAAAGCGAAAGTGCATGAGAAAGCTGACATCGTAAAGGTATCGGTATACCGTGTACATCATATTTTTCATGAATATTTGCGTATGCTCTGTTCGAAATGGATACCGCGTTTGTCCACTCTTGACAAAAAAAAAAATGTTTTGATAATTCAGAGCTATTTGGAGCTGTCTAAGCGAAAAAAAAAGTTTCTTCACGTATTCGTAGTATGGGGCATTACATGAAATATAGATTATATTACCTGTTCGCAAACGTCAAAAAAAAGCTCGCCGGAACGATTGTATCACTCTAGAAGGAGACTATGTTTATGAATAAAGTCGAACTATGCCAAAAATTTGAGTTTTTACATGTTAGTCTCCGAACCACCTGTTATATACGAGGATTGTCTGAAAATTTTTTCTCAAATTTTTTTTTATTTTTCTACATAGTTTCCTTGTAATTCTACACACTTCTCCCAGCAATGCTCCCATCTCCCTAACCCGTCCAAATAGTACTTGGCGTTTTTCTCTGCAAAATAATTGTTTACGAAGGTGATTGCATCCTCATTTGACGAAAATCTCTGTCCTCCGAGCGCAGTTTTAGATGAGGGAACAAAAAGAAGTCGCTTGGGGCTAGATCTGGTGAGTAATGCGGATGGTCAAGCAGTTCAAACCGTAATTCGTGGATTTTCGCCCTGGAAACCGCTGAGGTGTGAGACGGCGCGTTGTCTTGGTGAAACAGGATTTTCTTTTTCTGCAAATGTGGCCGTTTTTCCGCAATTTCTGCCTTCAGCTTGGCAAGTAATGATGCGTAGTATGCTCCTGTAATAGTTTCTCCTTTTTGAAGATAATCGATTAATCTAACTTCTTTACTATCCCAAAAAACAGCCGCCATCACTTTCCCAGCCGAAAAAACAGTTTTTGCTTTTTTTGGAGTCGGCTTGCGCTTTGCAGTCCATTGTTTTGACTGAATTTTTATTTCGGGCGTATAATGGTGTACCCAAGTTTCATCTACAGTAATTAATCGGCGCCAAAACTCGGATTTATTTCGTCTAAACTAAGCCAACAGAGCGTTGGAAATGCTCATTCGAACACGTTTTTGGTCTAACGTAAGCAAACGCGGCACCCAACGCGCAGACAGCTTTCTCATGCCTAAATCTTGATTTAATATGTAACAAACACGTTCTTTGGACATTGTCATAACCTCTACTATCTCCCTCACTGTTCTGTTGGAACATGCTAACACCATTTGGGGAACTTTAGCAATGTTATCGTCAGTGGTTGCAGTTTTTGGACGTCCCGAACGTTCATCATCTCCCAAGCTCTTACGGCCACGTTTAAATTCAGCTGCCCAAAATTTCACTGTGGTAAATGATGGTGCAGAGTCCCCATACACAGAGTTTAACTCATTTTTGATTTGCGTAGGCGTATTGCCTTTCAAAAACAAGAATTTAAAAACAGCTCGATACTCAATTTTTTCCATTTCCACAAAAAACACTTACATCGACTCACTCAAACGACTGTCAACTAAAAACTGAGAGTCCAAAATGACTGAAACTTCGGTAAATAACTGTCAAAAGGTGCACAACTAGCATTTACTAGCTTTTAGTGACAAGTGCTGCTATCTTTACGTTGCGGTCGGAAACTTTTCAGACAGCACTCGTATGTACGTGTTGTAATATCATTTTCATTTATCGTAACATTTATGCTCATCGAGTTTTGATGAGCAGAGCTAAAGTTTCATTTCATTTCATTTATTGATAAATAAGTGGTATGTACAATAAAATCGATATCTTTCTAGTACTTAGGTACAATATTATAAAATGGATGGATTAAAATTAATAGCTTAAAAACTATGATAATAGAGATATATAAAAACTAGCTTATACTATTATGATGTAGAGATTGCAAGGAAAAGAGGACGGCTGAGGCTTAGGGTTGGTTTGTTGAAGAAGAGAAATGTGGAGGAAGTTAGTTGAAACATCTTGAATTTTGATTTTTCCAATTGTTAAAGTTACGTTACGCGCATTCTATGCCGAAATCTGCAAAACCCTTTTTGTCATCAGTCAAATTTTGCAGGAATAACCCCTATGTAAGGGATATTTTTTCAGACACCCGATTTACTTTTATAAATTGTGAAAATTTATTTCCAAAATCAATGTTTAATAAAAAATGCATATGGATGTGCTGTCATGTGATTTTTTTAACATCATTCTTGAAAGGATAGTGTAAAACTCATTTGCCAACACAAGAGCCACAATCTTTCAAAATTTCGTCCATCTATTCACATACGACGATGATATGGACATAATCGGAAGGAAGCAGAGTGATGTCAGTGGTGCTTTCGCGAGAGTGGTCGATTTAACGGTCAGTGAGAGCAAGACCAAGTATATTAAGAAGAAAGGACACCCAACACCAACGTCTCGGACAGGACGTCATCCTCGGCAAAGATAACTTTGAGGTAGCTAAGGATTTTGTCTACATACGCTCTATTATCAATGCTGAAATGAAGCAGCTAGCTAAAGATAGAGCTGATCGGAGACGTTTGTTGGTTGAGGCCCAGCGTAAGGTTTTTCATTAATTCTACTCTTTAGGACACTTTCCGTGCAGATAGAATACAGCATTTGTCCAGCCCGTCCTTAAAAAAGGCGAATCTCTTTCTTTCTCCTCCATTGGACTTACGTCCCTTCTTTCCAAGGTCATGGAAACGTTAGCTCATGAAATATCTCGCAACATAGTCTCTGGTTTTTAACGTAAACCACCTGCCATGTAGAATTATGTTTACGGGATGCCCATACATCCATGGGAGCAAGGATATGCCTTGCCATCGCTCTCCGTCAATCCTTTGATACCAAATTCGGAACTGTGTTGGAGGCACAAGTTCCACCCTTGGTATATGTCAAGGCCGATCTAAAACCTCTTACTGCTCTTAGGGTCACAGCACCCAGTATTTGTTTGCAACTCTACAATGGGTCAAACCAACAGGAAGACTCTTCCCGCGATTTGGGTTTAAACCACAGCCACCATGACACTCCCATAAGGGGGCATACCTCAACAAGTCAGGCCTGGACCGAAATCAGGGGGCTCCTCACTCCCATGGTACCGTGATTTAAGTCCTGGTAGGGACTACCGGTGGTCTTGCCGCTAACAGAGGACCTATGACCGGCAACTCGTAACTGGTCAAATCGTAGCAACCTTCGGTGGCATCATCTGAATATGTTTACGATAAGACCAGTAATATGCTCTGCCCCCGCCTTTTATTAGACAACGTCATTGATGGGCGAAGCCTTGGTAATTGGGCGGGGGCCTATATCTCGAAACACGAACATTTCTCAATGACCGGCAATATGGTTTTTGTAGCAACAGGTCCACTGGTAATTTGATGGCTTGGCTCACCGACAAGTGGAGCCAAAGGATACATCAATCTGGCGACAGCAAGAGAGTAATTATTTCTAAAGCATTCGACAGAGTTTGGCATCAGGCTATTTTGTGGAATTCCGGATTCACATTCCTGCTCTTCTGCTATAGAACGGATACGGCAGCGTATGTTAACCTCATTAAAATCCGATATTAAAAGCATAACCAATTGGGGGACTATCGACAGAGTGGAATTTAATGCTTTTAAAACACAATGCTGTCGCTGTTAAAATGAAATTTATAGACCCAGCCAATATCCATGGATGGCACTTGCATCTTCGAAACCAAAAAACTTTTCATTCTTGGTATGTGTGTTAATGACAACTTACGTTGGAATGACCACAGACCCGATGTCGCCAAAAATTCTGTGAAATGTCTAGGTTTCCTCAAACGATGTAAGACATACTTTTCCCCATCTGATCTAGACTCAATAAATAAGGCATTCATCCGACTAAATTTGGAGTACAATGTACACATCGCCCAAAACATCTCTTAACCTGCTAGATTGGATTCAAAACCGTGCGAGAAAACCCATAAGTGATGCTAACATCACTCAGTCACTCAGGCACCTGCGAACACCGACGAAATGTCTCGTGTCTCACTTTGTTTTATCTTTATTTCCGCCATAAGTGCTCTATAGAAGTCGCCAGTAGCAATCTGCCCCTTCAAACCATCAACCATAACACCCGTCTCGCTATGAATGCTCATCAGTATACCCTCAAGCCCATTTTCGGACGCACTATGAAATATCGTGACCCATTCCAAAACCGAAAAACTAGCTTGTAGAATGCCCTGCCGAGCTTTTTATCTCCTAGTCATTATAACATTCAGACATAGGTGGTACATATCTTTCTTTGTTGCCTAATTTTCCTTCGCCCGCGCTGTGTGCAAACATTTTAAGATTACCTTAAACCCTTGAGCGCGCGCTACTTTAAAAAAAAAGAAGGTCCACCCCGAACTGTAGTGCCAGCTTAAGTAAGTAAGTATTGCAAGTACTTACTCGTTGGCTTTTCCTTGGATTTAAATCTTTTAATTTTTAACTCACAATATTCACTTAATATTTTATGCTGATATACTGTTACCACGCTCTTGCCTTGAATTCTACTTTCTGCCCTGCAAGATCATTAACCGATATCTTTTTTCAATACAATATCATATAACCAGTACAGCGCAAATGAATCACTTACCCGTGGTGCTAAAATTCTCAACGAAGTCAATCAATACTTGGATGTTTACTTAAATTAAGCCCAATTCTATAATTTAGCCATAAGATAAACAATTTTCTAAATTTTGTTAAAAGACATGTGTTTTATAATTCTGCGAAATCTGTTAGCACTGAAGTTAAGAGGTTTGACAATTCTTACAATATCTTGAGTCTCGTCACTACACGCGTGTGCACAAATGTACAATTTGGCTTAGATCCGGAAGACAATCCTACGAAAGATGTTTCACACATCTTGATTGCAAACGTTTAGACGTATGAACCCCTTAGTATGCAAGGCCTATTGTAGCAGCTGAAATATGTTTTTGTTGTGTTCACTTCTTAACCTTGAATTGGTACTGCGTGAGGCCAAAATAATTTTTGGGTTAAGAAATAGCTTCCCTATCTCTCCGAATCTTAAGCGTGTTCTAGTCTCAAGATAGTTTCTCTTGTAATCGATCCTTGTAGGCTTCTGCTAGGGATTCGTTAGAGAAGCCCATAAGAACTGCTGACTGAGTGGTTTGCTTGACTGAACTTGTTGAGTTGAAGTAATTATAAGAAGTTTCTTTTTGTCATCTAGCTAGGATCAAAGCTCAGCTTTTAAACTTTAGCCTGCGAGACTCCGTCCTCTTTTCGTGGTGAAAGAACATTTTTGGCAAACAGATGGTTACATGGTAACAATAATCTTTTCATTGTATGTAACGCCTAAATTAAATGCAATAACCCAACAGTAAATATTTTCATATAATGCTTAGAAATATCAATGCTAACATACCAGTACTGATGTAGTTACAAGAAAAATAAGAAATATTGTATAAATAAAATAATGCAACATAGGTACTCGTAATTAAAAAAAGAAAGGAAAAGGAAAACCGTAGTTAAAGTTACGGGTACGAGTATGATTGCTGAGGATTCAGCTTTTTTGTGAATTTGAAAATAGACACGAAATAGAAGTGAGCAGGAGTGACAAACCTCTTCATCCGGACAATCACTGAGTAGGTAAATGTAGTTCCAGGAAGGCTGCATTTGAGTGGAATTTATAATAAGGGTGCAGCCACAAAACTGCCATGTGATCGAACACATTACTCAATCCAAGTGAATTTATTAGTGTTAACATGCTTGCTGTCACTTGCGTACAGGAATGTATAGGAAAATCATCATATACATATATACTCGTATGTTTGTACTCCAATGGAAATAACAAGTAGTGCTCCTGGGTGGTTTCGATGCACAATAGGACAGGACATTGATTTAATGGTTTTCCTCGCTTGTTGCACTTTGCTATGCATTTGAATTGCTTTGCTATAGGTATCCATGCAAACGAGTACACGGGGATATAAACAATTTGTTGTCTTTACAAAAGAGGTAGGAGTTATTTATCAATAATTAACATGATGTCGTTTTGATTGGTTTGATACGAATACCCACTACGACCAGCTATGGTTCCTACTTTAAATTTGACATAAACATTCTGCGATACAAATCTCAGATGTCCACAAGCCAAGATGCTAGTTATATAAAAACACAATAATAACACCAACAGCACTATAAAAATGTTTTTGTCAAAATGTACCTACATAACGATTACTACCGCCAACTTCCCTAAAAACATGCATGAGCTGTGACAGTGGCAGCGGCAGCGTCACATCTGGATAATCCTCAGCCTGGTAATGTCTGGCCCCGCAAGAAATCCGCGACAGCCATAGTTTATGGGACGAAAATCATCGCTTGGTAACCACAGCCTCATTTCATATTCTTGGCACGTAATGAATTTATTTTAAAATTACTACTCGCCAACGTATTCAAATATACGAGTATACGAGTAAGAGTAAAACGAATACCTAAACCCAAAGTTAAAGTCAAAGTCAAAAACAAAGAAAAGACATTTTAACATTAAGCCAACTAAAAATAAAAAAAAAAACACGAAGACCAAGAAAAGCTCTCTAGATGTAGAACACACATTTCTGGCAAAAGCGAACAACACATATAATTAAAATTTAATGTCGGTCCTTGTGTCATCTGCTCGTTGAGCCATGTCCAAATTGAGGTAAAGTCGTAAATTTGCGGCACTTTTGAGGCTTCGGATTTGAAGAACAAGCGCGCGCGCGCATTTTCTCTTCCACCGCATCGTTTGACTTGACCCGGGATGGAGACTTGTTGCTTATAGTTTATCTGTACGCTACCCACCCAAAAAAAAAAATAAAAGTGGAGACATTAATTTCTTGGCATGTGCGGTGCCACTTTATTTTATTTGTCATAGTAATGGTCTTAGTCTTTAAAAGCTGCTAAATTACCTACAATAACAGTTGAGCTGAAATTCCTAGGTCGGAAACTCGTTTGACCGAAGATCGTACACAAAGCATAGGTAGACCATCTTGTCTGAGGTAGTGTGTTTATTTTTAAACTACACAGATAGAGTTTAGTAGATGATACTGTTTCTAAGGTTTCTTCCCCACTGTTTGGGCTAAAAATGTCACTGTTGAAAGTTTGTCACTTCGTCACAAATCTGCTTCTAAGAATATGGAAAATGATAAAAGTGGCACTTTTCTATGCTACTCGTACATATCAATAGTCGTAAAATATTAGAACTTTCTAAAAATTGTAACACAAGTAGAAGCAAAAAGAAAAAATTAACGTGTCTGCGAAGTTACAGTTTGCGCCCCTGCCAAAAAAGAAGTATACATACATACGAGTACATATGTATGTATGTTCGATGTTGTCTACCTACGATTACCTAACTACAATTTATTTAAAAAATAACTTTGCGGTTATTTCTGAACAAATCATTTGTGTTGTTCTAAATAGCAGAGTCAAAGCCATCCCCGAACGGAATGTTTGAGTACCAGTCGCCCTCCGGGCTATTCAGCTTAGGTGAACATGGCCACCATGAGCCATATAATGAAATCCAATATAAAAACAAAACAAGATAAGTAGGATCTTAAAAAAAAAATCCACAGAGAGACCGAAGCCCTTATCCAGGAGAAGAGCCTCCTTAATTTATTTCTAAGAAATGAAAACATGGTTCTAGTAAAACTAGCACTTGGTTTGAGAAACCACAGCCTACAGCTTATCTAGCTTACGACACAGCGGGGCCTGACTCTTTAGATGAGTTGAATTGAATTATTGGTGACATAGAAGTCAAATTATACTCAGCTCATCCTGGGATGTGATGCGAAAATCGAAGCCACCTTGATGGAATGTCATAATTTACGACCTTAGAAGGGAAGGTCGATGGCTTGCAACAGAGATGAGTCCTGCATGATTTCTGTAAGAGAAACGACTAATTTTCTATTTGAGTTTCACATGCTCACAGGGTGTTCTGGCGTCAATTAGAGATACAAAAAAAAAAAAAAGAAAAATATCAAAGCAGCCTGGTCATTATAACAGGAATCAATTGGCCTACACATAGCCCCGGCATTTTATCGCATCTCTACTGCCGAGATCTGAAAACTTCCTTACGGCCAGACCTGTAAACTTTCAATTACCAGTACTAGTCAAGTACCCAGTACCGTGTACTTGTACTTGTACTTGAAAAAAAAGTACAATGTATTGGGTATATAACTTAATTCGCCCGTTTTTTTTTTCAAAATTTGAACGTTTATTTAAGAGAAAGTTATCATTATTATTATTATTATTATCAAGGGAACGATACAAATTAATTTGTAGGGTCCGGGATTTATCGCCGGGGTACTATGCCCATGTGGCGCTGTTTGTCAACAGCGTGAATCTGAAAATTGATGTGTTGGGTATAAAATTTGAACGTTTATTTAAGAGAAGCATGTACAATAGTATTATTCAAAGTATTGCCCATCTGAAGCTATGACTTTTTCCCATCTTTCTGGCAATTTGTGGATCCCATCCCAAAAGAACTGCGCCGGCTTGGCAGCCAAGAATGAATCAAGCCAATATTTGATATTCTGCTCTGATGTGAACCGTATTTCAGTGAGGGCGTTCTGCATCGACCGGAACAAATGGTAGTCAGAAGGGGCAAGGTCTGGGCTATAAGGCGGGTGGGGTAAGACTTCCCATCCACTGTTTTCCAAATAGTTCTTAACCGGAATAGCAACGTGGGGCCGAGCGTTGTCATGATGGAAAATTATTGCCTCGTGTCTGGTCGCATATTCCGGGCGTTTTTCGGCCACTGCTCTTTTCAAACGGATTAATTGTGTTCGGTAGCGTTGTCCATTGATGGTTTCACCCGGCTTTATCAGCTTATAATACAGCACACCCATCTGATCCCACCAAATACAGAGCATTACCTTCGCGCCATGGATATTCGGCTTTGCCATTGATTTGGCTGGTTCGGGGTTGTCGTAATGTATCCATTTTTCATCACCAGTAACAATCCGATGCAAAAATGACTTTCTTTTGTGGCGTTCCAGCAGCATTTCGGATATGCAAAACCGCCTTTCGACGTCCCTCGGCTTGAGTTCATGTGGAACCCAATTTCCTTGCCTTTGGAAATATCCAGCTGCTTTTAAACGTTGTGAAATGGCTGCTTGAGTGACACCCAAAGATTCTGCGAGCTCTTCTTGTGTTTGGCAACAATCTTCATAGAGCAATGCTTCCAGTTCTTCATCTTCAAACTTTTTTGGCCGCCCAGGACGTTCATCGTCTTCCAAGCCAAAATGACCAGTTTTAAATCGTGCAAACTACTTTTGGCACGTTCGCTCAGCTAGCGCATGTTCACCATAAACTTCCACCAAAATACGATGACTTTCGGCAGTAGTTTTCTTCATATTAAAGTAATGAAGAAGAACTCCCCGCAAAAACACTTTTTCAGGCACAAAGTTCGACATATTTGAGTGAAAAAAAAATTATTGTTGTTTACGCTTCAAATGAATGACATATACTGAAATGACGTACAATGACAGTAGCTTTCCAACGCATGTTCTAATGGAATAATAAGAATGGAATAATACAAGTTACGCCATCTCTTAGCAAATCGCACATTAGCAAATTAAGTTATATACCCAATACTTGGTACTTGAAAATCACCAAGTACAAGTACTTCTCCAAGTACTATCCTCTAAGTACATTTACTCTGTACTGCAATACTTCCCAGTACATTTTTAAGTACTTTTCAAGTACAATTCGTTAAGTGTTGTATGTTGTCATAGCAACGCCACATCGCAAAAATTTGATTTGTGACTCAAATACGAGTACTTAAAATGAACTTGTAATTGAGAAGTACTTGGAAATGTACTGGGCAGTATTGCAGAACCTAGTAAATGTATTTAGAAGAAAGTACTTGTACTTGGTGATTTTTAAGTACCAAGTACATTGTATTTTTTTTTTTCAAGTACAAGTACAAGTACACGGTACTGGGTACTTACCAGTACTACAGTACAAATGTACTTCAGTACTTTACAACTCTGCTTACAGCAATGAAAATGTCGCACGTGGGATGACTTAAGTGGCGCCAAAAGTCTCCTGTATTTTGTGACAGGAAAATGCGGCTAAAACTTAAGGGTTTGTTATATACGAAAGTCGATTGTTCAGCTTTAATACATGCATCGCCATGTTGGACCATGTACGAAAAATATGAAATAAAAATATGGAAAGGTTCTAAGTGCCGAAAATTTAGTTAACCCACCAAACCGTGCAGTAGCAATGCAGATACCTACATTAGATGTAATTATATGCGTTACATATTTCAATGGTTGATAAAATTAAAATGGCTGGAAGTCGGCCTCAATGGCTACCTCGACCATCCTCGACCTCCTACATTCTCAGGTACACTCTCGAATATTTATCCCAATAAAACTTCACTGTTTGTCATCGCTCCTTAGGAAAACCTTGAAAAATTCGGTTAATATGAATCTCCTTATTATAAACGCAATCTCGATTTCGGTAATTCAAAACTCAAAAATTAGTAAGTAGAAACCACCTTGCACTCAATGGTATGCGTAATTGAGTAGTAGTACGAGCAGTAGTAGTTTCAGGGAATATGGTATGGTTGTATTCCTCGACATTGAAGGTGATTTCAAGCAAAGCAAAGATGGTAAGTGCATCGCTATCATATCTGGGAGTAGAGTGCTAAGAAATCGAAATCTGTAAAAATTGAAATCCTCTAGACAGTAAATCGAACTAGAAGCAACCCAAGAGCAAAGCTTGGATGGGTCCGTATACTTACAAAAACAGCTGTAGAGACAAAAAGAAATTGCTCATTGGTTATACATAACACTTGTTAGACATATTCAAATGGATCGTGTAGCAGATTGGTGGCCAGGTCCAGATAAATAGACCAAAAGATGCAAACATTAGCTTGCTTCTGTATCAACGGCGAGGCGCTCTGAGACTATCCGCACCGTTATGATAGAATTAAAAAAGGTAGTGGACGGCTTCAGTGACAATCTTAAGGCGAGCTATACACCTAGGAGCCGGTAAAAAAAGATCTGTTTTGTTGTACTTTTTAAGGAAAACTATTTGAAATTTCGGATTGGGAGTTTAACTATCTAAAAGTATACATATTCAGAGATAGGTTTAATTTTTTTTATTTAAGGATATCAAAAACATACAAGGATATTGCATGTCGTCGTAAAAAAATCTGCGTAAACGGTACCCACTGGCGTTTCTTCAAAAATCATCTGAAGAAAAAAACCAAAAAGATTATTAAATTAGATACTATGTTACATATAGCCAAGTACTTGTCATAGCCGATTTTAAAAATATTGATTTATGACAAAATGGCGGACGTTTGAACATAATAGTGATTTTTGGACCAGAAATTATTTGTCATTTTGCCTATAAAACAAAAATTAAGTAGCGACAAAAAAAAATCCTATGACAAGTACTAGATAATGGTTTTTGAGAAATTTTGGGTACCGATTTGAAAAACGTGGTTTTGAGAAAAACGCGTTTGGAAATATGGGAATAAATAAGTCATGAAATTTGTCAACTTACATGGAATCATCGACACCAAGCCCATAGTGTAAATCTTCTATGGTCGACTGAATGGTCATAGCTTCTAAATTTTGTTGTCGGCGCCGTATTTGACCTTCTTTCGTCTGTTCTTGCGCTTGCAGCTCGGCTTTCGTTATGCGAGTTTCGTCTTCTTGCGCAGCGTACAAGTGCGCTCCCGATCTGACCGATATTCCCAACAAGTATTGTACATGACTTCCAACAATGAGGTGACATCATGGTTGAACGTGCGTGTTGCAAGAAATACAGCAATGTTAACGATTTTGGCCCCGCTGTTCATCATTTTTGGAGCTATCTTCCAAATAAATTAGTTGAAGCTCTCATTGCTATTTTGGGTATATCCATCAACTCAGCGCTCCAACAATTTGTCATTGCCGAGGTCTTCGAATATTGGTTTGATGACATCTAACACCATTTTTAGCAATGCTGAATAATCGTGACGGAAATTTTTCACTTCTCTTTTAACTTTCGCTTGTTGTCATTTGCACCACAATTCGGGGCAGGACAAAAATAATGTTGAGGATTGCTGTCTGTTAAGCCGTAACGGTAGAATGTTACCCATACCCCTTTTTTCATGTAATCTCTGGAATTACAGTTTCTGTGAATAACTATGCCATAGTAAATGCTCAGTTTCTCTATAAATTTTGCCGTCAATTTGTTTTTGCCGCTGATTCCAGGATTTCTTCTCTTGTACTCGCGAAGACGGGTCCCACTCGCTTTTGAACGTGTCCCACGCATTCTGTTTTTACAATTTCAATCGCATCTCTATACGGTTTCGCATTCACTAATCCCGTGTACGTCTTAGAGTCGCTATCCCCGACGTATTTTGAAAATAATTCTTTCATGGCGTCTACTTCCATTTTGTCTGCCGATCCGTCATAATTGATCTGGCAATTTTCATCATGATTAGATTACCATTCCTCATATGGCTTGGTAACTTTGTGTTTATTCCCATAGTTACATTCAGCACAATAAGAAGATTTTACAAGAAAATCAACGACCAATGAAAACCGAAGCTCCATGCAATGAGGTAAAACCACGTTTTCGCCACATATGATTTCCTGAAACGGCCAGTTTTGTTATATCAGCACTCGGATTTTATTATTTCCTGTTGTTCTTCTTTTACAGATTGTTTTAACACCAATTGAGCAATATTTGAAGCAGTAGAATGAATGTTATTAATTATCAAATCCATGAATCCACAAAATTTCATAGCTCCACGCAAACCAATCCCCAATAACCGCATAACAAAAAAGAATCGTGTATTTTTTCGTTGTGTATTGATGTATGGGCACGAAGGGATGAAAGTCGGTTTGCACGATGAACACGAAACTACAATTTTAAAACCGTGTCCTCGAGTGCTAACTATTGAGAATCGAACATCACTATTGCAGTATACTTATTTTTTGTCAGAATAAATGAAACGCGTACCAGCTGCACGGCTTTCAAATGTTGAACAAAATTTTCATTATCGTTATCAGAATGGTTGGTCTTAGGGGCATTGTTGTCCGGGTTCACAGCTCCAACACATCTCATCTTCGGTGACTTTGTGCAATTCTTGTAAATGTGACCACTATCGACGCAATGGAAGCACGAGCCCGGAGGCTTCTTCGGTTCTGGACAATTTGCTGCATAAGGACCATAGTTGGAGCAGTTATAACATCTTTCCTGTTCTTTTGCAGCAACTGATGTCTGGACCCTCTTAACGGAATGCGTGGACAATGGCTGCAACTTAAGCGACTTTCTCTTCTCGTACCTTGGCAGAAGCTTCTTCAGTTCCGACATCGATTTTGCGGCGTATAATATTGAAGCGTTTGGCGATGTGTCGCCCAAACCTTCAATGACGAACTCAACCAGCTCGGACTCTTCAATGTCAGGACGACGTCTTCAAAATCCGCAATCCACTTCCTCACGCTATAGTCGTCGTCGCCCGAGAATGGCGACACTGCGTTCTCAACATCGATGAAATCGACTCGTCGGCCTGGCATGGCAATTGGTTCTATCTCGCGTAATTCTCGTTGTAATACCAATATGCGTTTTCTTCTCTCCAGGCGAGCAAGCTCCCTCTCCTCCTCTGCGTCCGAAAATACGTCATCGGATGCACAAGTTTCGGCAGAAGTCTGAGTTGTATTGAACGAAACAAATGTTGGGCATGTGCCAGAAGTTTGAGGTTGAGTGTATCTGACAGAAGTGGGCGCAGTGCGTTTGCCAGAGGTTGGTACATTAGAAGTTAACGCGTTTGAGTAAGAAGGCGCTGGTGCTCCAGAAGTTTGGGATCTTGTAGGTACGTCGGAAGTTGGCAATGCTGAAGCGGAGTTTGTTGCAGAAATCTTAGGTCCGACTGAGGCACCACGTGGCTGAAGTTATTCTTGCTGCACCAGTCAAAGCTTGAACGTCAGGAGTCGGCCGTTTTGTTGGACGACCAGAAGAATGTGTTCCCTCAGAAGTCAACGCTTTCGTCGTGTCCACGTTCGAAGTGTTGTCGGTAGCTGCGGAGTGTGTATCGTGTAGTTAGTCTTCAGAGGCTGAAGCTGGACGGTTTAAAGAATCTTCCCTTACGCTGAACGTCTCTTCGTGTAGGGAACGTAACTGTGCGATTGTAGCCGTAGGTGGCACTTCAACGTTGGCTTTGTTCAGGTCCTCGAGCATTTCTGCCTTGCGTCGTCAGAAAATTCCAAATCCGATACCCGATATTTGGATCTTCTGGTATGGATGTCTCATGATCAGTCTTCAATTTTTTGGCACTGGATCCAATGTTCTCGTCGGAAAGTTTTTCAACAGAATGTCGATTTTTGTGCGGTATTTTCTTCTTGACTGATCTTTGTGAAAAAATCCGGATCAATGAGGTTCTCAGGAATCTTGTTTTTTATGATATTTATTTTCTTCAGAATATTTAATCACAAACGAAAATTCATTGTAACGCACAGTTGCACGAACGGCAAGCTACTGACAAAACGTGTCTATTTTTGGCAAATAATAATAGTCATATGATATTTCCGTTATACCTGGAGCCGATCAGTAACGGTCAGAGGGATTCAGTTCAGATTTTGACCTCCTTTTTGCCCAATGCATGGTTTTTTGTGAAAAACTAACTACTTGACAGAGATAGCACAAAACTTTTCTTCTAACATATGGAAATACACTATCTTGATCTTGATCCCGGAATGTATTCAGGAAATTGGAAATACAAGTTTATTCATCTAATTCTATATTTTCCCCTTTAAAGTAATCCCCATCAACTGCAACACACTTATGCCAGCGTTTGATCAAATCCTCGAAACATTTTTAATATTCGGTTTTCGGTATGTCCATCAGTGCTTCCTGCGATTTTTCCATTACTTCCTCTCGGCTGTTGAAACGCGTTGCCCGTAGAGGTTTTTTTTAACTCGATTGAACAGAAAGAAGTCACAGGGAGCAAAATCAGGTGATTCGGTGACTGTTGGATGGTATTTGTTGCATTTTTCGTCAAAAAATTACGAGTTCACAAGTTTTCTGCCCACAATTCTGGCATTGCCTTCTTTTTTGACTGAAAATGACGTGGTTTTTTTGGTCTCGGCTCATTTGGTGAATGCCATTCACTTACCTGATGTCTGGATTGCGTGTCGTACTCATAAACCCACGTCTCGTCTCCAGTAATGATCCTTTTGATGAATGTGGGATCAGATTCAGCCTCGCAAATCATCTCTTTTGCGACGTCAACACGGTCTCTTTTGTGCATGATATTGAGGTCTTTTGGCACCAACTTTGCTGCTACACGACGGAAACCCAAATGTCTTGGACGGATCCATAGGCAATGTTCAAGTCCTCCGCTATCTCTCTGATGGTTAATTTGCTATTATTGACCAACATTTCTTTTACTTCATCAATGTTTTTGTCGGTTTTCGATGTCGATGTCGATGGTCTGCCACTGCGTTCATCATCTTCGATTGACTCACGATCACTTTTGAACCATGCCCCTCGTGCCACTGGTAAACTACCGTTTTCTTTAGAGAATCCTTGCCGAAACACTTTTCCAACATTTCCAACGTTCGCTCGCCATTAAATCCGTTTTTTACGCAAAATATAATACAAGTTCGATATTGCAAATTTAAATCCATTTCTAAAATTGTAAAAAATCGCCAAGACACACAGAGATAGATGTACTCTTGGCTACGTAACTTTTGCAAATGTCAAGCTATGGCGCTAAAATTTAGAGAGAATATCAATAACAGATTTACCAACTTAACACAAAAACAGAACTCAAATCGGAATAATTGGAGCGCCACACGGTGGTGTGGTGCGGGAACTTTTTGAACAAGGTGGTAGAATGTTTTATCGGACAGAGATTCTATTTGGTTAAGACCAAAAACTCAAGTAAGTCTTCAGTGCACTTGCAGCAGTAGTCTTTATAAAATTTAAGTGACGGGTGAAAGGTCAGAGAGTAATTCCTGTGAAGTAACGAAATGGGTGTAGACCTCGTAAGCATTTTACCACCATACAAGTGATCAATACGTTATTATACGGTGTGATGATGATAAGGTTTATTTTCTATTTTGATATTAATATTGTCCAAGCTTGGTAGTGAGTTAAGAATGGAACATATCCCTTTGGTGACTATGGGTAAAACTCTTCGGCATCTATTGCAGTTGTAATTTTCAGAAAGACTAACGAGATGGTACAAGGCTGGTACCGTCGATTTATTTGGAAATTAATTGTGGGCCGTTCTATTATGAGGAAATTTCGAAAATAGAGATCTGTAATTTTTTCCAATACACTAAGGAACGTCGTCTGACCGATTTACCTAGAGGTCTTTGGGTTTGAAAGAGATCTACAGCAAGCTTTCAATATGAATGCTAATCTACCTGTCCTCCATGCCGTCGGAAAGTGGCGTACTTCGTATGATGTGAAGACAGGCTCTAGGGATGAATGAGGGCCGGAAAAGTTCTATCAGCCTCAGTTGATTGTGGGGCTTCTACGATCATCCTCAGAAATTGGGTACTGAAGAAAGAGGCCCTTTTTTCGAGGAAAATCGAGGAAACTATGTGTCATTAATTGCACAGTTCTTTTTAATTTTTTGTATTTGAATCTGAGGAGCTTATGTTCTTCCTGTTTTCTTCTGTTCGTAGTGTTCGCAAGCCCCTCCGTTCTTTTCTGCATGAGAGCTCTGTACGTATGTCCGTCGTTTTTCTAAAGTTTCCTATGTGCATTCGTCATCGAACCAAAGATTTCCTTGTTAGGGCAGGTTGAATGCTAATAAATTAGAGGCGACCTGTATGATTGCTCTTCCAAATTTTATGCTGGCGGTATCTGGAGAGCTTATGGCAGATTCGATTGGACAATTCGCAGGGGGTCTCTTGCGATTGTAGCCGTTCGACGTCAAATTACCTCACAATGTTTCGATGGCTTTCGGGTGATACAGATATGCGTATTCATATCTTGGCTAGGCCAAGATAATGGTCTGAGTCGATGTTAGCTGCTCGGACGTTCGGACATCTAAAACACTGGAGGAGTGCCTTGTGTTAATAACAATATTATCAATTTGGTTGACGGTTTGTTAATTTAGAGTCAGTAAGATTCTTTGTGTAATGGGTGTATTTTTTGCAGTGTCAGGCTTTTCAATATAGATTAAGTCACACAATATGGATTAAATCACATTAAGCTGCTAAGTTTAATTTATTTTCAATATAGTTTGCCGTTTCATCATGGAAAGACTGAGGAAACAACAATAGTTTCAAATTATTCAAATTTATTTCCAAAATCAAAGCTGTGTTCGCGAAACTTATAGAGCATTTCATGAAATTTACGGTAAATATCATTGGCCATCTGAGCATGCTATTTACCGAATTATTGAAAAATGTTACACCCAATTCACGATATTGAATACTCATACACCAACAAGCAAGAGAACAGCGCGTGCGGAAGGAATGTCGCGGCTGTGGAAGCTTCTTTTGAAGAGAACTCCAATTTAACGATTCTGCGCAAAAATCTTGGTCTCAAGGTCTATAAGATTTTTAAGATAATTGGAGCAGGAGCTAAAGCCGCGTGGCCATTTATTGCGTCAAGTGTTCAGTGATTGGGTTTTAAACCAAATGGAAGTTGAAACAGTTTTTTCAGTGGTGAGGCTTATTATTATAGCTACATATTTACCGATTATTTTTCTGGGGCTACGAGAAGACTTGTGTCTATGCGGATAATTCTTATAACTTCGAATTTGCTGAGTAATAATCGAGATAAAACTAGAAATGCACGAAGAAGTAGTCGAAAACTACGAAAAAGAATGATGAGCTGCGAGAAATTTACGGTAGGATATTCGAGTGATAAAATGATTATAAAATGTTAGGCACATTGTGCGTCTTATTTAGAAAACTAAATCGTAAGGCTTAGAAAAGATATCAATTTTGTCAGCATATACACTCGCGTATACCAAGAAGATGGATGCCAAAGCCGATGAATCGGACAGAACATTATAGTAGATAGATAAAGTGCGGAGGCATAAAACATTTTGTCTACATAAATTATATCAGACAACAATTATGTGATTTTTAATCGTTTGAGTTTATAGAATCGGGATAACTATTGTAAATAAAATAGCCAGGTCACATCAGGTTTCGGTAAGAAATTGATTTATCTGAATTTAAAAATCGAAGCGATAATATTACCGAAAAATATTATTTTTTGTAACATTTAGTCGTTTTTTAGGAACCCTCTGATCTTGGTTTCTCTCTTATAAGAGACCAACAGTAGTCTGCTAATATTGATGGTTCCCATTTTCCTTAGTGCCGTTCCTCTATCGCTGCAATATCTTGGTAGAACCTCTCGCGCTGCTCATCGATTACATCACCCATATTTGAGGTGAGAATGCAAAAAAATTAATTATTAAAGACATATTACATCCCATCACCCATGATGAGTGTCCAGCATTTTCAGAATTTGGAGTCTTATTGTTACCGAGCAAGTTTTCTGTTACTCTCAGAAAGGAACACCAGGCATGTTTTTCTTATGAGTCCAGAGTAGATATGAACGCTGCATATTTTATATTTATTTTCTTACGTTTGGACCCACAAAAATAGCCTCTTTAATTTTTGCCACGCTTAGTGATGGGAATTTTTGTATCAAAATATTGAAACCAGGTTGGCCCTTAAAAAGTTTTTATTGTAATAGGTCCCAATTTGCTATGCAGCGATGGTAGGAGAATGCGCTGTAGTTCCGCAAATATGGTTTGTTTTTCTAGGCAAATCTGTTCTCATAAAATACGCCGATCACGCTCTACTAATCCACTCACACAAAAGTCAACAATTTAGTGTATTCTAGTTGTTGCCCAAGAGGTAAAGCTATTACTTTTAAATCCGCACGTGCGCTCCAGTAATATTCTTTATATTCAATTTTCTCCAATATAAATTTCATAACATCGTAGGTTTTTTTTAAATTTACGCCATGCGCTTAAGATTTTGAAGGAAACTTATTATCATTATGAAGGAATGCAGGAAACTAGCCTTTGATGCGTCGTTCAACAGTCGCCATTCTTCTATTTTCTGCTGATAACGTAGTGACGACTTTAAACCAGGCCCTGACTGATGAGATGTTATGCATTAGAAGAAGTAGGGAGCTCAAAATCGGGATCACACATGATTTACTCTGAAATATACAGTGTTGGCCAAAACTAAACAACTAAAATTGCAAGTCCGTGTTTTGCTATATATTTCATATAAATTTAGTCCAAAGTTAAAAAAGTATTGTTGATTAATTTATAAAATCAACGAGCAGCAATTTTACTGCATTAAAAAAAAAATACAGACATCCAATTGAATCCACTTTACTTTTCAGCTGGCCAAAACAAAAGCAATTGAATTTGCTCCGTAATTGTTCCTGAAAGTTCTCCGTTCTAGAAAACGGTTACTTTGACCAAACTACTCATATCATTGTCAATATTAAAAAAAGGTAATTCATTCATTCACATGTATTAGTCTGCTGCAACAAGATCTAAAGATCTTGTTCCCTAAATTTTATCTAAGGTGGCCAGAAATAAATACTCCAATGAGATTAAAGAAAAAAATTATTAGCGAATATAAAGTGTGTTTGATAAAAACGTGTGGTTTAAAAGAAAACAACCACTTGACTTAGGGAAACAAAATTATTTATTTTAAGGCTTTTAATATTTCCCTTACTGCGCAATGTTCTTAATATGATGTCCAGTTTGCTCCATTCCCAATTATCGCCTCGCAGCTTTGTCGACATCTTAGAGCCAATTTTTTTGCGTGGTCCGGCGGTAATTGTCACCAAATTCTTTTTAAAAACAGTTTAAGCTGTTTTATTGTTCTCACATTTTTTCCTTTAATCCTTTGCTTCATAAGTCTCCAGAAGTTTTCAATCGGATTGATCTTTCTTTGAGCATTGAGATTCCCGGTAATGGTGACCGATTTTCCGAAACCCGCCGCATAGAAACAGCCATAAACGTGGACTTTTGCCATATGTTTCACTGTTATTTAGAAAACAGTTCACAGTTACAGTATTTAATTCTGAGAAGCACACACGTCTCAAAGGATAGTTAAAAACAAATGATGCTTCGTAAGTGAAAATAATTTTGGTCCAGTCCATATATTTGTAACGGCGAGCCCACTCAAATCTTTTCCGGTTAACAAAGGGTTGGCCGCAACGGCTTTGAAATTAAAATCGTTTGCTCTGATAATTTTGCGATACTGAAGATGGAGACCTCATGACCTTTTTCTAATGACATTTGTGCTGTTTTAAAAATTTTAGGCACTTTGTCTTTAATGGCTTTCGAAGTGGTTTCTGTTTTTCCCCGTACAGGCAAATCGTCAACGTTTCCATGTTCGTTAAATTGTTTCACCCACTTCCTCACAAAACTCTCTGACTTTCTGAGATATGAGATGGATTAGCAACAAGCATTCATTACGGAATACAAGACGTAACTTTCAAAAACGAGATGAGACTGAAGTAAAATTACGAGGATTAGAGGAGGAATAATTCTAACGGAAACCAATGGGTCTGCAACTAATGGGTTAGTTTTTACGAGCCACACGCTTTTGTCAAACACACTGTAAAAGTGATATGGTAATTCGCAATCTGAATTATCCAAAAAGTATTCAATCCCAACATCGGTGATAAGTCCGGGTGGTAGGCTAAGAGTTACCTCATACCGGGAAGTCAAAATGATCATTAAGATGATAAAGAGTAGTCCCTTTATGTCATCAAGGGAATTACAAAACGAGCTTAGTACAAAAGTTGGCGCCAAGACACTTCGTCGGAGAGCTGTTGATGGTGGTCTTTCATCATTCAGGATCCCAAAGAAACCATTTATTTCAGCCAAAAACAAAAGAGCAAGAGTGAGATTTGTAAATGACCATATTAAGTATTTCCACACAGTATCGAAGTGGAAAATGGTACTATTTTCCGACGGATCCAAGCAGTCAGATGGCTTTCGCCGGCCAATCAATGAAGCATTGGATCTTTGATACTTAAAGGGCATTGTGATGCATGGAGGAGATAACATTATGGCTTGAAGATGTTTCTCTGGGCATGAAATTGGTCGGAAACATAAAATAGATGCAATTATGGACCGACTTATTTACAAAAGTTTACTTGAAAACAATATACTGCCACACGCTGAGGAAGAATTGCCACTGAAATGGTTATTCCAGCAGGATAGTGATCGGAAGCATGCTTCAAAAATAGTTCAAGAGTGATTTAGAGATCAGAAAATCAATGATATTCGAATAATTCGAGAGAACTTCAGGAATAGGGACGAGCTTTATATTTAACTGCAGGCTTGAAAAAGACATACCAAGATCTATAATTTCCAATCTGAACAAGAGAATGCCAAGAAGGTGTAGTGCAGTAATCAAAAATAAAGGTTTCGTCGCGATGATTATTATTAAATGTGAAAATTTACTACGTAGTTGCTTTTGTTTTGGCCAGCTTAAAATCGACATAGTTACAGTATTTTTATTTTTCCTTTTTTTCTGCTTATGAACAATTATTTTTGTTTCATTTATTTTATTTTCGAATATATTTACTTGTTTTGTAAAGAAAAAAATTATAAAATATATTGAAATTTAATCAATCTTACCGCATAATCTTGTGCTTATGTAAAAGTTGCTTTAATTTTGACCAACACTGTATGTATGACAAACTTTCAGTGTCCAAAATGTGTCCGAAAGAAAGCTAGTCAAATGTCTGTATGTGGTATTGGTTTTGGTGCTTGATGCTTTGATGCCTTGATTTTCGGGAAAATCCGCTCAAATTGGTGCAACAAAAGTAAAAATCCGAGGGACTCTGGAATTCTGGGACTCCCTCCATATCAAAGGCTCTCCAAAACGTGTTCCAGAATATGACCCGTTAAAGCAAAGCAGCCAGTTAGCTATCTATGACGAGTAAGGCAGCACATGTATGGTGCCCAGAGTTTACTCTGATGGTTTATTTTGAACTTAAAATAACACGAGTAGAACTTTTCAATGAAAGGTGTTATTTTCTCTTTTTGGGAACTTGGTGTAAATTCTCCACAAATAAAGCAAACAAAATCTGGATAATTAACTCGTGGCATTTTATTACTTTAATGCACTTCTAATGTTAAACTTACACAAAATGGTTAATTTCAATATACGTTTATAAAGAAAAGTCCTGACTCATCAACGACCAGCCAAACCATTGGACATAGAAAGCTGAGATTTTGCATAGAAGTTCCGTTTATGATATAGAGTATATAACGAATAAGGAAGAATACCACCTGGATCAAAATGTTCCCGGCTACACCCACCGTGTGGCGCTCCCATTATTCCGATTTGAGTTCTGTTTTTGTGTTAAGTTGGTAAATCTGTTGTTGATATTCTCTCTAAATTTTAGCGTCATAGCTTGACATTTGCAAAAGTTACGTAGCCAAGAGTACATCTATCTCTGTGTGTGTTGGCGATTTTTTACAATTTTAGAAATGGATTTAAATTTGCAACGACGAACATGTATTATATTTTGCGTAAAAAACGGATTTAATGGCGAGCGAACGTTGGAAATGTTGGAAAAGTGTTTCGGCAAGGATTCTCTAAAGAAAACGGTCGTTTACCGGTGGCATGAGTGGCATGGTTCAAAAGTGACCGTGAGTCAATCGAAGATGATGAACGCAGTGGCAGACCATCGACATCGACATCGAAAACCGACGAAAACATTGATTAAGTAAAAGAAATGTTGGTCAATAATAGCAAATTAACCATCAGAGAGATAGCGGAGGACTGGAACATTGCCTATGGATCCGTCCAAGACATTTGGGTTTCCGTCGTGTAGCAGCAAAGTTGGTGTCAAAAGACCTCAATATCATGCAAAAAAGAGACCGTGTTGACGTCGCAAAAGAGATGATTTGCAAGGCTGAATCCGATCCCACATTCATCAAAAGGATCATTACTGGAGACGAGACGTGACCGTGGGTTTATGAGTACGACACGCAATCCAGACATCAGGTAAGTGAATGGCGTTCACCAAATGAGCCGAGACAAAACAAACACGTCGTTTTCATTCAAAAAAGAAGGCAATGCTCACGGTTTTCATGAGCAATGGTGTAGTGCATCATGAATTTTTGCCAGAAGGCCAGACAATAAACGAAGAGTATTATTTGGGCGTTATGAGACGTTTGCGTAAACCAATTCGCCGAAAGAGACCAGATTTGTGGGCAGAAAACTGGTGGATTTTACACCATGATAACGCACCTTCGCACAGTGCCATCATTATTCGTAATTTTTTGACGAAAAATGCAACAAATACCATCCAACAGCCACCAAATTCACCTGATTTGGCTCCCTGTGACTTCTTTCTGTTCAATCGAGTTAAAAAACCACTAGGGGGAACGCGTTTCAGCAGTCGAGAGGAAGTAATGGAAAAATCGCAGGAAGCTCTAATGGACATACCGAAAACCGAATATAAGAAATGTTTCGAGGATTGGATCAAGCGCTGGCATAAGTATTTTGCAGTCGATGGGGATTACTTTGAAGAGGACAATATAGATTTAGATGAATAACTTATATTTTTAACTTTCTGAATAAATTTATATCACGAGAGCGTGAGCTTTAACGGCTTCATTCCACCAGAGGCGTTCCTCTTTTTAGATAGTAAAGGGCTGATCCAGGACAAATTAGCGGTGCAGCATACGGCAGTGAGGAGCGTCTTTGGTTCAGTAGGGCGGTAGAGAGTCGCGACATTAGGGATGTTGCTCGGCAGCACCATGAATTTTGATGGCTTAGTTTCCTACTAATTCGGTGTAGCGCCATTGTAGGTCAAAGTCGGTCCCCTTAATCTCTAAGCCATGGCCAGCTTACACAGTTTAAGTAGGACTAAGGTAAACAAAAAAAATAAAAAAAAAAACATTAAAATAGAGATGGGTAACAAAAAAAAAATAATGAAAATTTTTGAAAATAAAAAAAACGACGCGTAATTTAATTACGTAACCAAGATTAAAATAACTTTGTATAAATTTAGTTTTAAGTTTTATAATATTCGTAAGAAAACACAAAATTAATGTCCAGTTACCAATTTTTTTTTATTCTGAATAATTTCTTAGTTGTTAAGGTTAATAATTCAATTAATAAAAAACATATAATAAATAAAATCCGTCACTTTCATCGAAATACCCGCATAAGACCAGTAGTTTAAATTAAGATATTTAGGTTAATTTAGCTAACTTCCAAGCAGATAGGACTAAATGAAGAAGATTGGTTGGACGCTTAACTAAACTATAGTAAGTTAAGCAAATATGATAAGCTGTTATCAGCTTGTTTCAGAAGTTCCAGTTTTTTTTCAATTTCATCTAAACTATTTCCCAACTAGTATAAAATATATATCTATATCAACCACGGTTACAATTTTATAAATCTCCCAAGTCTCTCTGAAATAAAAATCCATTTTTATCGTACTTTTTCATCATTATGTTTATATAATATTTTATTAAAATGTTATTTTCAAATGCTAACGCGCCGAATGGGCGACAATTTTATGATACAATCTCAAATCCATCAGATTGATAATGTGGTAGTTAAATCTTTACCTACCACGTCGACCGACGTTCGTTCTTTCTCTAGCAAACGCATGCGTCAACCACAATTCAATCCAATTTGAGTAAATTGAAAATTCCTAGTGGCAATAAGCAATTCACACTACATGAATTTCAAAGTATTTATTAGAGGTGATTTACGTCCTGCTTATGGTTTTTTAATTAAGCAGCACATCCTCATTCCAGAATATTAATATGTATGTGGACGCATGCTACTGACTACATGAGTTATGAGTCCACTGATCGTGTAATTCGTATGCAACCTTTGGGCCATATGTACTATACAAATGTATCTAGACGTTGAATTTATTCAAAGGATTTTCATTTTCCTGAGGTTTGTTTTCGTCGTGTGGGTGCCCTGACTTTTCTGAAGAGGTACTCGTATTTCTTTCCAAATTTTCTTCTTTCTCGTTTTTCTTTATCTGATTTGGGAATTAGCATTCTTGAAGCGTATTTCTTTAGCTACTGGTTTTCAATTGTTTTGGAAATATAATTTCCATGTTTTAGGTAGAATGGTAAAAATAACCGATTTAAAATAATTAAGACGATTTTTTCATAATTTAGGCTTGTGGACATTTGCCTTCATTAGTAGTAAGCATTTGTTATTAGCAAAAGAGCTAGACTTTAACTCGTGAATATTCGGCGTAATATTCCATAATTATAGACATAACAAATTAATTCAACTGAATAGGACGTTCAAGCACAAGTCAAATATACCACATTGGGGGTGGCCGTGGTGTAGTGGTACTAGCTATCGCTTCTCACTCGGACAGGTCAAGGTTCGAATCCTAGCCACAGCAAGTTTTCATTTGTGTAATTGGAACTCAGTCAGAAAAGTCTGCGTGTGAAGGCATAACACTGACATGTAGATTTGGATGTTGTAGGGTTTTTCAAACACAAAACAACCGTTAAAATTCACAACCTCACATTCCGAGAGAAGAAAAATCTCTCCGTCCTATTCGGACTCCCACCGCTGGAGAGTCAATATCGAAACCAAACACACCTGAGTTTCAAACCACTACATCACAAACTTTCTTTTCTCCTCCTTCTATCTTTCCGCCCGCGCCGGGCAACAGTATAAGGGTATTCATAACCCCTTAGGCGCGCGTAAATTATAAAAAAAAAAAAAATAAAAAATATGTATAAATCTTACACTATTAATTCGGCAAAAGCAAATTACATGCATTGAAGTCCATCATCGAGAACTTTGACGCATAGCTATAATATAATTCATAAACTCTTACATTCTAGACACAAAAATGCTTACATATTAGCTTAATTAACTTAAAATTATCTTATTCTAATTTGCTAGTCCTATGCGGGCACTCTAAGTTATACATAATACTTAAATTATGTTTTTCGACGTTACAGAGCATATTTATTTTAATCGTTATATATAAAGTCAACCCAGCCTATTTTGCAGTTGGATTTGGGCCTACATCCATATAAGATTGTGCTGACGCAAGAATTGAAGCCAGACGACCACAGACAACGCCTTGACTTCGCTAACTGGGAGCTGCAAATGTTTGCCGAAGATCCGGATCATCTTCTCGGAAGAGGCCCATTTTTGGCCCAGCGGCTATGTCAACAAGCAAAATTGCCATTACACAATCTATACAAGTGTTCGGCCAAGCATCAATGCATCCACAAATATTGACTCGTCTTGTGCGGTTTATAGCATGGCGGTATCATCGGACCTTATTTCTTTCGAAATGATTAAGAAGACACCGTTATCGTCGGTGGTCTCAGGTATAGAGCAATGTTAACGACTTTATGTGTTAACCGAGTTGTGGTTCCAACAATACGGCGCTGCATGCCGTACACACGATCATGCAATTTGACACCAACCACTCCATTACTTTCTCTGGGGCTGCGTCAAGTCCTTAATCTACGCTAACAAGCCAAACACTCAACACAACATTCGAAAAGCTATGTCCGGAATAACGAAGTACGTATTGGACCGAGTGATTAAAAGTTGGACCGAACGCTTGAAGCACTGCCAACGATGCCGAGGCGGCCATTTGAATGATGTGCTATTCCACACATAATGGCATGAACATAGCTTCAAAATGAAGCCAGGATAGGCGAATTTACCGTACCTTCTTTCCGTTTTTAAAGTGAAGTGTCCTATTAGAAATCACATCACCATTTTTCAAGACGAACTGTCAATCTTTGAGCATATTGAAAAGAATATACAGAAATGTCCAGGCTGTTCAGCTTAAAGATGACCGTACACGACGTATACTTCCAGCACCTGAAATCTACGTACTACACGCCTGTATACTCTTTTAAAACGCAGTCCTTTTCTGACCTAAATCGCAATGCCTACTCATGTCAGGTACACAATCCTGAATTAGGCTGTTATTTTTACGTTTCATGTTAAATAAAACGCCTGTCATAGAATGGTCAGTAATCATAAAATCAAAAACACAATATTCGCACTCCTTAGATCAAACATTACGAAAACGCCCATATATATGGTCTAAGCAAGTACCTGATACAGACCTAGTGGGCACATTGAAGATGTTTGTCAGACCGTTTAAAGCTAACACAGAAAGACAATTTGATACCGTAGGACTAGCATCTAGACAATCAACATTAAGTTTTTAGATTTCTCCGTATCTAACACAACAGAAAAATCGTTAATAAACATCATCACATTAAACATTTGCAATCTATACGGTAGACACATAAAAAGGCAAACATTTCATTATTTATTTCAATGGACACCTTTAAGACGTCAACATTAAGGCAATCTCCTTGGAAAATATCAATGATCTTAAAAACGTTCTTTATAAAGTATTTGACCCCACCTGCTGCGTAATTTTCATTTGTTTTAGCATAGAAACTAAAACCAGGCAAGAAGTAATTATTCTCTTCAAACTTATAATACAGATCTCAGCCACGAACACAATATCCGGGACACACGCAAACGAGTCAATGGATGGTGTGAATAAAAATTGAGTCCATCTGTTGTGAATAAAAATAATTTTCGTTAAGCTTAACGAAATCCCTCCACTCACATGTTTTGACAGTTGAGCGTATCTGAGTGTTCCCTCCATTTTGGTGTGAATAAAGATGAATAGTATTGAGTAAACCCTTGAAGCAGTTGAGTGTGCATTGGAGGACACTTTTATAATTAAAAACGTTAAAAAAAGTTTAAAAAAGTTTGAAAAATGGAGAATAATGTTTCGGAAGAGGAATACTTAGATGTATTAGGTGCAAAACCATCTGGAATGGAAGATGAAGATTTCATAAATTGTTTACAATTTTATCCGTGCTTGCTGGACAAAAGCCAAACTCCAGCCATGAAAATAAGAAAGAAAGCTGCGTTGGGAGGTATGGAGGAGCAAATTAAAAAAATCCATGTCGTTGATTTGAACATCTCACAAATTCGGAAAAAAACTTAAAATATGAAGGCCCGCGTCAAATCAAAAGGATATAAGAAAAGGACGGCCGATCTTCCCACCAATTTAAAAGACCATGAAAAACAGCTACTGGATTTGATAGACTCTAAACATAATCCAGTTTTAAATAAAATACCAGGTGCATATACATTTACATTGACAATTATTGTGGTTAAATACAATTTTATATACTACAAAACACTTAAATTTATTACAGGTGCAGACCAATGCGGTGTACTGAGTACCAGCAAAAATCCCGATGAAGATCTGGAGTATCCTGATGAAGAGCATCTAGCATTTCAGAAGGAAGAACTACCGGCACCATAAAGGAACATTCCATGATTCCGGCAAGTTTCAACGCCTAAAAGAAGTCAAAATAGTTCGATCATTGACCTTCAGAAGGAAGTACTCCTAGAGCAAAAGGAGTTAAATAAGAAACAAAGAGAAATCTTTGCGTTGCAAAAGGAGAAAATTCTTTTTGAAATAGAACTAATAAAGAAAAAACTAAACAAGTAGATAAAGATGTTCATATATTTCTGTTTGAAAGTAAGAAAAAAAATAAAAATAAACAAAATAAAAATACTAATAAAAACTTTTATAACATAAAGAAACCTTGAATTATTGATGTTATTTCACTTCTTCTCGATACTCCCCGCTTGTAGATAGTGCTTTCTCTTCTGAAGGTTCAGGAACACGTGCTTCCTGCTACGGTAAGATATCACTTTCTGGAAAGTCTTCGTCGTTGATTTATTATGATTTTAGGCACTCTTTCTGTGGCTAGTCTAACTCGAGAAGCCAATAAAGGAAATCTTCGTTTTACTTGTCCAAACATGCGTTCAATAATTACTCTTCCCCGGGTATGTAACTTGTTATATTTGTTTTGGGCATCTGTGACTGGATTCCTGAAGGGTGTCATATGGTGTTAAACCATAGCCTTCATCTGCAAGAATAATAGCTGCTGCCGAATTATCCTTATTAATATTAAAAACAGCAGAATTTCGCCAAATTCATGAATCATGCACAGATCCTGGCCATTGGACATCAACACTTGTTAAACATTCGTTAGCATTGCAGGCGGCTTGCACATTCAGTGGAAAAAAACTCTTGCGATTCAGATACTCATCGCCATGTAAATGTGGCTTTAAGATCTGAATATGAGTACAATCCAGAGCTCCAATTGCACTGGGAAAAGAATACTTGGCTTGCCATTCTTGTTTAGCTTCTCTCAATTCTGCGGTCGTTGAGGAAAATTCCATCCATACATTTGCTTTTGCACAACACACTTGCCAAACTGTTTTCGATACAGTGGATCTATGAATCCCAATGTCCTCACCAACTCCAACTTGGAATCCCGGGTCACCAATGTATCGAAGTAATATTTTCATTTTCTCAATTCTTAGTATGGCACCACCACGCATTTCTGCAGGAATATCGGAAACTGATTGCTTAACCATTCCATATTACGAAACTCGAATCTATACAGGTCCTTGAAATTATCCCCTGTGACCCCGAAACGTCGTGAATTATATGTATATCTTTGTTTTTCGCGTTTGTATGTTTAAAAACATTTCTGAAAATGAATATTCCCTATGTTGTTGATTATCTTAAAAAACTTTTATAAACAAATTTGACAGCTCTCCGCTCCAGTTTTCAAACTTCAACTTGAGGGGATGAACCTACTTTGTGGAAATTTTTTATTCACTCCAAATTGAGTGTTCCCTTCAACGAAAGCACTTTACTCGTGAGTGTTAACTCGGAGTGTTCCTTCAGTTTTTATTCACACCACCAATTATCTCTTTTTAAACATGGTCGGAATAACTAGTTCACTGACATGGAAACAGCCGAGACATTTACTTTAAACTTTTCACTGGATCGTTTATTTAGTAGCTCAAAATGTAGGCAATGTAACGGGTGGTCCAAATACAAGTTTCTTTTTAAAAATAAAATAAATTTAAAAAAAAATCAATTACTTTCGGTATGCTATGGCTTTGTTAGAAAGAGCGGACATTCGCATTAGTTACTGAATACGATTTCTTTCATGTGGCTACCAAGTCAACCCAATTTTCCAAGACCTTGTCTACTGTTTCTGGCTCGGACAAAAGCCTTGAATCTTAAAGGGCACTCCACAAAAAAAAGATTTAGAGCGGGAAAGAGCTGTCAGTGTCAAAATAACATATGATTCAAAAACAAACTTGTATTTTGACCCGTCTGTAAATACAAAACTGTCATAGAGAATTCTTTACGTGTGTTTAATTTAACTACGTAATTCCGCGGAATTAATTTATAACCGACATGGATATTCAATTTTTCTTGAATGGATAAACATTAAAAAACCAGGAGGAATCGACAAAATCAAAAATATTTACCATAAGAAATTGCCAAAGTTGGGAGTAAAACACATTACGATAGGCAAACCTTCTGACACAATAGAAAGCTTCCGACCAGTAATCTTATCACGATCACAAAATATGATACTACCAAATGAGCAATTCGGGTTTAGACGTAATCCCATCAAGTTTTGAGGATGTGTACCACTATTAAAAGAAATCGTGCAATAGGTAGATCCTTGCTTCATTCCGTCTAACCAGCTAATTATCAGCGGACTTCCGACTGTGTGGAAGCCATCTGTTAAATATCAGGGCATCCATCTTAACACAAAAAAAAATAAAGATTGCTTTCAAGTTGTTGTACCTATTCATCAATATATGTACGAGTAGAAGATCTCTACATTCAAATGAAAATAAAATATTATACTCGTATACATACATATATAAAAACATGTTTCAATAAATTTTTTTAAACGGCAAGAAAAATAGAACACGCTTAAAAATTAGATATCAGTTACAAAGGCTGGTATTTCTTCTAAAAATTAAGTCCTAAACGAAGTTTCTACCATTAGTATTAACAGAGCAATTTCCGTTAACATGGGTACGCCAACGCAAGCATTTTCTTAAATCCTCTATAAATGATGTCAATATTGGAGATTGACTCTTACCTTAGAATGATTTTTTTTTAGAATATACCCAAAAATCATTTCCATAATTATCCTTGACGAATTAGGGGACACCCTGTTATCAACGTTTCTCATAACGACACGGTGCGATCAGAACAACAAACAACACAATTCGAACGTGATATCATCCTTCGACCGCCTTATCGGCAACAAAGAAAGAAACCCTAAAGTAATATCATATTTCGACCTTCTTATCTACAATATCCAGAGTATAAAAGACCAGAACACCAGACTTCGAAATGTCCATATTTCTTAATTTATATTCATTTATTTTTTAATGAAGCTATGACTTTTTCCCATCTTTCTGGCAATTTGTGGATCCCATCCCAAAAGAACTGCGCCGGCTTGGCAGCCAAGAATGAATCAAGCCAATTTTTGATATTCTGCTCTGATGTGAACCGTAGTTCAGTGAGGGCGTTCTGCATCGACCGGAACAAATGGTAGTTAGAAAGGGCAAGGTCTGGGCTATAAGGCTATAAGGCGGGAGGGGTAAGATTTCCCATCCACTGTTTTCCAAATAGTTCTTCACCGGAATAGCAACTTGGGGCCGAGCGTTGTCATGATGGAAAATTATTGCCTCGTGTCTGGTCGCATATTCCGGACGTTTTTCGGCCACTGCTCTCTACAAATGGATTAATTGTGTTCGGTAGCGTTGTCCATTGATGGTTTCACCCGGTTTTAGCAGCTCATAATACAGCACACCCATCTGATCCCATCAAATACAGAGCATTACCTTCGCACCATGGATATTCGGCTTTGCCGTTGATTTGGCTGATTGGCCGGGTTTCACATATGATTTTTTGCGCTTTGGTTGTCGTAATGGATCCATTTTTCATCACCAGTAACAATCCGATGCAAAAATGACTTCCTTTTGTGGCGTTCCAGCAGCATTTCGGACATGCGAGCTCTTCTTGTGTTTTGCAACAATCTTCATAGAGTAATGCTTCCAGTTCTTCACCTTCAAACTTTTTTGGCTGTCCAGGACGTTCATCGTCTTCCAAGCCAAAATCACCACTTTTAAATCGTGCAAACCACTTTTGGAACGTTCGCTTAGCTAGCGCATGTTCACCATAAACTTCCACCAAAATACGATGACTTTCGGCAGCAGTTTTCTTCATACTAAAGTAATGAAGAAGAACTCCCCGCAAAAACACTTTTTCAGGCACAAAGTTCGACAAATTTGAGTGAAAAAAAATTATTGTTGTTTACGTTTCAAATGAATCACATATACTGAAATGACGTACAATGACAGTAGCTTTCCAACTCATGTTCCAATGGAATAATACAAGTTATTTACTTTACTTTAAATACAGTTAAGTTAAGTTAAGTTTTTTAATAAACCGCTTATTTCTTAATTTATATTCATTTATTTTTTAATTAATTTATTTTTTTACTTATTTAATTATTCACTTTAATTTTTATTCAAAAACACAAATATTTATTTTCTTGTGTATACTAGTCGTATTCTTTTATTTAATGTTTGTATTCTTCGTAAACATAAATAAATTCAACAAATAAAATGTTATTGCCTCTATTGGTCTTTCTTATCATACAGGGTGTTCTAAGCTGAGTTGTACTTAGAAATAATTTTATTGCAAGAAGGATGTCTTGCACCAAAAATGGGCAATGCACAAGGCATCACATTACGCCGACGAAAACAATACAAGCTAAAATTAATTAATTATTAAAATGCCATTGCCAAATCATTTGCACATTTGATTGTTGCATTCATTGCGCATATTGGGCTAGTCACTAAGATATGGAAATAAGAAATACATATCCCAGATGACTAGCATATAGTACGCACAATGAAATAAACCAAGATCGCGTCAAACTTTCGCGTATTTTATTAAATTAAAAAATGTTGAATAAAACAAAACCGACCGACCAAAACGAGAAAACAAACGAAACGTCAAATTTGCAACATGGTGGTAATGGCTAATAAAATAATAATAAACAGAAAGAGAAAGGAGATCATTCACTATATGATCATCCCATACCCACCCGCAACATTAAATATGAGGCATTAATGCAAAAAGTAGAACACTAATGTAAATGCAATCCATGTAATTATTCATACAGTTCCCATAAAAGCAAATGATAATGTAAATGTATTAATGGATAATGGTATATAAGAATTTCAAGTTCAAGATCAAGTTCAATGACCATATGATGTATATTAAAATAAAATGTACGTAAAGCACAGTAGCGACTAAAAGCAAGGCTTCATGGGAACTAGGATGCAAATCTTACGAACACTTCTCAGTTAGCAGTAGACCTTTTGGGATACAGATTCATTGGTTCATGTTATGAAAGGGAGGGGTGTATAAAAAAGTTCCTTCAGAGAAGTTGGTACCCAACAATTATTTAGTTGTAGCTTCTAGTATATTAAGAGTAACAAAGCTTCATCTGTAAACACTATCACCATACATGCTTTCATTTTTGGGATATTGGTCTTCAGGCGCAAATTTTTTTATTTTTCTTTTATAAATTTTTGGAAAAATTGCACTTATCTCGGAAAAGCGTGCTAATAATTTTTTTCCCTTTTTTATTATTTTGTTGCGTCATAATGTTACCTACAAATTCATCATACAAAGTTTTTATCTGGGCTTACGGTTGTCCAGGTATAAGGATTAATAAATTGATCCCCAATATGTATGAATATTTTTTTTTATTACTAAAAAATTAGCCTAAAATAAGTGTAATTTCGTTTACGGGTATAATAAAATATTTTAAATAAATAAATAATTTTATTACTAATCCATATTTACATAATCTGAAATATACAATAGTTGCGCAAAGTGGAGGACAATTCGACTGAATGCATGCTAATGCTCGGTTTTGAATGGTTCTTGTAATATTAATAGTTGGTAAAGTCCCGTTGATATGTTGTTCCGCTGCTGCTATCCGTTCTTGCAATTCAGACATTGTTCTTATTTCAGATGAATATACCCGTTATATAAAAACAAAATACCGCTTCTAATCTTTATGCTTACTTTTGAGCACGGAAAATATCAAAAAGATGGAAAATCAAAACTAGTACCACAGTCAACAGTGTAAAATTTACCAAAAGTATGGGCATAATATAAATATTGCAGCTTTAACCATAGATGCATTAAGTGTGCAGGAAATCATCATACTAAAGATTGTATGAAGAAAAAAGACGAACCAACAAAATGCGCAAATGCTAACGAAAAAAATCCAGGCTGCCTACTTGCAAAACAGATTCAACTGGCAAAAGATAAAAGGCATAAACGAACTAAATCAAATTCTGAAAAGGACGCATCTACGAGTAAATTCATAAAAGATTTGCAATCGATAACGGCTAAAGAAGTACCGAGTTTCGAAAAAATCATCAAAAAGGTCGTAAGACCAAAAACATGAGCGAGTACAATATTGAGATATGCATAGGATGTATCAAAAAATATAGAAAAATCAATAAATAAATCTAATCAAATTAAATGATAATATGAAAACGTTCAGGGAAAATATTTGGAATAGAATGGAAAGCATGGAAAAAAGCAATAAATCTACTAGGTGGAGTGAAAAGTAACCTCCTTGGGAATTAAAATTATTTTTTTTTTAAATGTTTTTTTTATATTATCCAATATAGTCCCTTTTTAGTTTGATACACTTATTCCAGCGATTTTCCAACTTCTTGATCCCGTCCGAAAAGTAATTTTCCGGAAGGTCTGCAAAATACTCCTCCGTGTGCTAATTTTTTATTGATGAGCTATCTTTTGAGGTTTGGGAAGAGATAATGGTCCGAGGGATCCAAATCCAGTTACCAACTGACACCAAAAGTTCGCCCGATTCCGCATCAGCAAGTCCAAACACTTTTTCGAAGTGCTCTCGCGTTCGTGTTTTTGATCAGTAGTGAGCAAGCGCGGCACCCAGGGGCAGGATAACTTTTTCATATGCAGAATATTGCCCACCAAAATACCAGACCTTGTTTACTCGCCAAATACTATAAAAGTAGAAGAATTCCAGATCACTACACTATATTTTTAAAATTTGACGACAAAATCACTATCAATAAAAATACCACAAGACTAGCTAATAAGCTGACTGATTGGAGCTAATTCAGACAAAATCTAGGGGATAGTACTCAGCTCTTAGAAATAATTAAAACAGAAGATCAACTAGAAGAGCCTGTTCAGATCTTTACAGTTAATATCTAAAAAGCTGCAGCCTATACAACACCTACAACTAAAACTAAAATCCAACAAAACTCATATCCAGGGGTATTATGTAATATAATCTACATAAAATAATTGAAGAAAAATCGCTATTTCCAAACCATCAACTTGAATTTAGAAATGAGCACTGCACGATAGATCAGATAAAATCGAAAAAGCATTTGGAGAAAAAAGATCTATTCTGCTATATTTCTCGATATAACACAAGTTTTTGATAAAATATGGCACAAAGGACTAATCCATAAATTGCAAAAGCATGTACCAAAGCAGTTATCAGAAATTCTTCAGTCTTACCTATATACGAATGTATAAAAACGATTCTTTAGGATTAAACAAGGAGATGACTACTCCACATTGAGAGATTTTTTTTTTGTTTTTATAATTTGCACGTGCTCAAGGGATTATTTTTTTTAGGACCCTTAAAATGTTTGCACACAGCGCGGGCGTAGGAAAATCAGGGAGGATGGAAAGAGAGGTTCCGGTGAATGTTGGTTTTAAATGTTTGAAAGTTATAATGTCTAGGAAATAAAGAGCTAGGCAGGGCATTCCATAAGCGAGCTGTACGGCTTAGGAACGCATCGCGATATTTTAGAGTATGTCCGAAAGTGGGCTTGAGGGTATGCTGATGAGCATTCATAGCGGGACGGGTATTACGGCTAAAAGTTTGAATGGGCGGAATGCTACTGGCGATTTCTATGGAGCACTGGTGGTGGAAATAGCGATAAAACAGTGTGAGACACGGGACATTACGTCGGTGTTCGAGTGTGTCCATTGTTTGAGTGATATTAGTATCACCTATGAGTTTTATCGCACGGTTTTGTATCCTATCTAGCAGGTGCAGGACTATCTTATTAACTGCTCACATAGGGTAGTAGCTAATGGAAAAATATTCAACACCGATCAATATAACAGCTGGGGTACCTCAGGGTTCGATCCGCGGTCCTATTTTATTTTGCATAGTTATAAATGACCTACCACAAGTCTGCCATCTCTATGCTGATGACGCACCAATTTATTTATCCCGCTCCATTGGGCTTTTGGAAGATCTTGTGGCTAGATTTAACTTAGATCTTGCCTCAATTGTTACCTGGTTCCAGAATAATGGTTTATTATTAAATCCTAGCAAAAGTCAACTGGTACTTATATCAAAAAAAATGTTTGTGCTGAATGGCTTGAACCCATTTATCTCCATTCAAAAAGACTTACTTTCTCCAATACTGTGATTAATCTTTTCCACAAAATAAATAGTACACTTTCTGCTTCAGACCACGTTAACTTCATTGCCTCCCGCATTTACTAAGGATTACGAAAACTCTGGATTTTTTCTTGCTTTACACCAAGAAGTACCAAGTTAAGATTGACCAAGCCTCTATTTATTCCGATTTTTAACTACGCCATTCCTATCTTTTGTAAGCTTGACTCGATCTCTCAGCACAAACTACTCGTTGCCTTCAACGATATGGTAAGATATACACTGGCGATCACTAGGATTAGGCCACACATTTTGCAATCGATTTTCACTCTTTATACTTTTTTGAAATATTGTACCCGCAAACTTTTACTACCTGTGAACAGATACATATTTTTTTTCAGGAAGTCGTAAAATTAAACGGTAAATAAGAGCCGACCGTTGGAATTTCCCAAGATCAAACAATGATCTTCTTGAAAAGCGTATAAAAAGATTCGCCACTAGGATGAGGCTACATGCAAAATGTTCGAAAGGAAGGACAAAAGGAATAATTTACATTTTATGGTTTTAATACATTTATTTATTATGTTTCTCTACATTAATAATGAGTATGCCCGCCATTTTTAGATATGACCTCTATAAGACGGTTTGGAATAGAATCATACAGTTTTTTTAAATAATCAAGAGAAATTTGGGCCCAGACATCACGAATAGTTCGATTAAAGTGTCCTTGTCTTCAAATTGTCTTCCGCCTTCATACATTTTCGATTATGTTCAACTCCGGTGAATAGGGCGGCGATGACAAAAGTTCCACGTCTTCTGATTGAATCCAACTTCTAACAACCCTGGAAGTGTGAGTGGGGGCATTGCCTTGTTGGAATATCCAAGGCAATGGTCCGAAAATATTTTTCACTTTTGGAAATGACCGTTCCAGCAAACATTTGTAGTTGCTTTCGTTCATTGTTGTGGGCAAAAACTCCAATTCGATTGTGCCATAGTAGATAATAGCTCCCCACACCATTACACTTGATGTACGGCTGTGGTGTCTTGCCAAAATAAGCTCATCCTTTCTTAGATCATGGAAATAAAAGTTGTAACCATCGGGCCTATCAAGGTTAAATTTTTTTCATCCGAAAAGAATGCGTTTCCATTCACTGCTAAAAGCGACATGTTCTCCTGCAAAATTCATTTGATGGTCCTTGTGTACTTGCCTCAAAACATTTTTCTTTTAAGTTTTTTTCCCTGTATAGTACCACTTTTTCGTATTATCCTTCGGATCATCGGACCATCGTTTTCCAGGATCTTCTAGATTCCCGATTTCGGTCATCTTTTCTTTAATGATTCTTTAATGTCCTTGACCTTGAAAATTGAATATGTTTCTTTTAGAACGCAGGATATTTTAATGCTTCGTTATTTACCAGTATACGAAGGTGCGCCTTCCATGCCCTCTTTGGTAAACATACTCATCACTATGCAATGGGTTTCCTTATTCTATTCGTGTTTATGGGCGATCAATATACTGTGCGGAATTTTTAACTAAGGCATTCTCCATAGATGCACTTCTTTTGTAGCTTTCTTCTTGGCTTTTTGGGTTTGCAGTAGTAATTACTATTGTGTTCTGAGCCAATTTTTTAACTTTACTGCAAGTTTGGAACAATATAGCGCGAGTTGGAACCGTTTCTTAAGAAATTGCTTCCTACTTTATGTAAATTCGATCTAAACGAATAAAATCTCTCGCTGAGTGCTTTGAGGTTCGTTTCAGTCTGAAGTCAATGTATAAACCCAGTTTTTCCCAATGGTGTTGATTATCATGGACGGATTTAAAGTCTCTTTGGACGGGGATGTTGCCGTTCCTTTGCTCAATATATCTTAGCCGTCTGAAGCAATGTTTTCAATCTATCAGTCCGTTTTCGCAATTGTTTCCCACCATACTGGCGAAGTTGACCTCTTTACCCCGCCCATAAAATAATTAAGTGCTATATGAACATTGTTCTTTGAAGACTGTGCATGAGTTTAGATGAATAGGTATGATTTGTGGCTAGGTACGTTGCTTAAGGCTTGAGAATATACTTGTGATCACATATATAATCCATTGATGCTTTGATTCTGCAAACAAGAAGAGTTGCCAAAACTATCTAGATTTCCATAAGGGAGTGGGAGCAGGAACTAGTTACACTAACAGTCCCATAAAGGTTATATACAATGACTTAATACAATTCTCAGTATATATAACTTTACTAATAATATTACCTATAATGTTAGGTATTGCTCAGTTCTTAGATATCAGTATTGAGGAGAGGCTTACGTTTTTGGGAGTTAACGCTTAGAAAGGAGTATTGCACTTGCTCTTCTTGAAACTAGAGAAACTTTATTGTATATTGTAAAACTAGTCCTGAAAATGAAGTTAACAGCGTATACTATAGCAGGGGGGATTAAAACACATCTGCCTCTTTCGACAGTGGAAGATCGACTGACTCTTCCGTCTTTATTCATGTACATAGTGTATGACGAGCCTTTATATGTAATATATGTATGTATATACTGAGATAATGTATACCGAGATAATTAGTAAGATCTTTATTTATAACTACAATCGACCATCCTCACATGCATTCGACCTCGATTGCACTCCTTGGTTCTGGCTCTAGTTTGGTATTCTTTAACGTACGGTCTCATGTTCGCCGCCTCCCAAGTGCCCTTATACGGTATTTGACTTATCTGAAAATTCTCGGCACCAGTCACCTTATACCTATCGTTTCATAAAACGCGGCTGATCCGATACGGCTTTTTCGGTGCACCCGGCGTACTGACGAAATTCTTCACCATGACGAAATCATCGACAATGTAAGCTTGAGGCTCCTTACGCCTACAGTCGTACTTCTGCTTGTTGTATTCTTGTAGCATCGTCCGGTTCTAATCTTAATCCCACTATTCCTCCTAAGCCCTCTCTTAACCGATCCATTATTCTACCCCGCTGCCTCACACCAAATATTGTAGTAATTCGCTGCGTGCCACCCCCACGCTCCTGTGAATCGTATTATTCATCACAAATTCTATATCTAACAGAATGTTTTCTAAGCTCTTAGTCGCGTCAATGCTTACCGTCCTTACTATCATAGGACCCAGAGTCCTATTTATTCGTTCCACTTGGCCGTTAGCTTGTGGAGACCCCGTAGCCACCTTGATGTGCTTTATGTTGTTTTCCACCATAAAACCCTCGAATTCGCGCCCGTGAACGCGCTGCCCCTGTCAGATACTATGTTCTTAGGTCGGCTATACGCTGCAAAATACTTTTTCATGACCCCCAGAACCTCTTTTGCACCCGTGCTTCGGGTGGCGTACAACTTAACGTATTTGGTGAACGCGTCCACCACTAGAAATACATAGTTCCTTTTGAACCTGAACCCTGACTCTCATTTGGGGAAACCAACACGTCTTCTGGATGGAATCTATTGTTTTATCTATGCCTACATGCCCCATCTTGTCGTGATATTTATGCAAAACACTCTGCTCCATCTCCTCCGGAACGTAAAAGAGGATGCCTCCCCTCATTTTACAATAGACTAACCCGTTATGCATTACGAAAAACGTATATTTCTTCTCCTCCAACATCCTTTTTAACTCCTTGATCCGACTATCCCATCCCGGTCTAATGGATAGGTTTTGTTCGAAAGTGTTGCCCTCCAGCACCAGGATGTTTGTACTTCAACTGAGAGCATCCACGTGCTGCATTTTATCTCCGCTACGATGTTCGATAGTATAATCGTAATTTTGCAACTCCATAGCCTACCGGGCGATCCGGGGATTGATGTCTTTTTTGTTTAGCGTGAGGGTCAGGGAGTTGCAATCCGTTACTATTTTAAAGTGGATGCCTTGCAGGTATATACGGAAGCGTTCTAATGCGTAAACGATCGCTAGCGTTTACAGTTCGAAGCTGTGGTATCTAGACTCGGTCTCCGTAGTTCTCTTCGAAAAAAAGGACATGGGGTGCAGCTTCCCATCAGCTTTCTTTTGCATAATAATCGAGCCAAACCCGATCGAGCTAGCGTCGCAGTGCAATTCCGTTTCATCCCTAGGATCGAAGATGGATAAAACTGGGGCTTCTAGTAGCTTGCCTTTCTAATAAAATTATATAAAGGTCTGGCTAACACAGAAAACCCTTTAATGAAACGCCTAAAGTAGGAACACAACCCTAAGAAACTATGGACAGCCTTCGTATTCTGTGGTACCGGGAAATTCGCCACCGCCGTAATTCCCTTCTCATCCGGTATAATGCCCTCTTTGCATATATTGTACCCCAAGTATTAGATACACGAGTATAGAAACTTGCACTTATCTACCCTCAGGTCTAATTTGTTATCAACCAGTCTGCTCAAGACTTCCCTCAATATCGTTAAGTGCTCTTCTATCCCCTCCGTCGCAATGATGATATCATCCAGGTAGACGGCAATTTTAGAACTTCTTATTAGGTCCTCCTTATATAACAGTCGGTTACTGAAGCGCTGAAACATTGACGGAGCATTCCTGAGACCAAATGGCATTCTCAAAAATTCGAATTGCCCCATTGGGGTAATGAACGACGTGTATTTGATACTCTCTTCTGACATCTTGACGTGGTAGAAAGCACTCTTTAGGGTTTACGTAGTAAACAATCTTTTCCCCGACAGCCGGTCTAGTAAGTCATCAATCAACGGAATGGAGAAATTATCTTTTTGCGTGACTGTATTTAAGGTCCCATAATCGGTGCAGAATCGAATATCCCCAGTCTTCTTCCATACTAATACTACCGGAGAGGTAAATTCCGAATCGCTATTACTACATAACCTAAGCTACCTGTACTCGAAATAGGCACCCTTAAACCCTTGCCGAAATAAGCACTAAATAAAAAAATAAAATAAAAAAAAATAAACACATCGAAAAATCATTTAAATCAACAAACGACTTAATACTATCTACTATGACGTGGTGAGTCGATAATCATAATTTGTTTGCTACACTTGTTAAAAATAATGAATGCGAATATAAATCAAACACTAAGCAACGCAATGTGAGAGTGTGGGGATACTGGGATAACGAGAAATCAGTGTATCAGTTCTTCGTATTGGAAGCACAATTACGAATACGGCCAAACGTTGAGCTGTCTAATTTGTTGTCTTAAATAAGTTTAACAGTGATGCAACATAAGCCCAAACACGATAGCCTCCCTACTGAACGGTACGATACGATGGCGATGGCGATGGTGATGATGATGGTGACGGCGACGATAATGGTGATGACGATGATGAGTCTACGCTCTTCTTTTGCCGCCAACGATGGCAACAAGAAAGAATACGATGACTGTAAGTACTACAAATGCGAGTTCGACGACGACCACGACGATGATGATGACGATGTTGTTCTCTGCTGTTCCCGATCTGGATCTGAATCCGAATCCGAATCCGAATCCGAATCCGAATCACCAACGTTGCGTGTGCGTTTGGTGCAACCGTTTATATAAAATGAATTCAAAAATCATAAATTAACCCTTCTTCGTTGTAGTTTTATCTTTCAAATATCTCCAGGTGAGATCTCATCCAGAGTCGTATCTCCACCACCTTGCCAGCGAACTCACACCACCATCACTAACAACAAAAAAAAAAAAAAAGAAACAAAACGAATGACGACTCTTCTTAAGAAGAAAAACATTTGATCCAACTGCTGTCATCACTTCTGTTGGTCAATGTTGAACAAGGTTTTGAACAGAAGAAAGATTTTCAGTGGAAAATCGCGTTGAATGCTATTCTACTACTACGTACGACTACACAAACATGGACACATACCACATTAAGCTGGGTATCTGTATGATGTAGGTTATGAAGATTTTTATATGCATGGTAAGGTTCGTTGGGCAGGTGAAGACTAAAGAGCCCATCAAGCTTCTTGCTACTTGGGTATTTAAGAAGAACCCGATTACAGAAATACCCCACATCGGCGGTCCATCCGACTGTACGTCCGGAGATACGTAGGAACCTGGTTGTATGATACGTACATTGGCTACTTAAAAATAAATAACTACGAATAAATGCAATCACAGGAATTGGTGGTGTAGGGTTTCTTCCCCGATTTTCTGGCAAAAATCAAAAAAGGCACTATTACTGCTTTTTCTGCATCGGATGTTGCTGCTGCTGCTGCTGGTCAATGTAGTCCATGCTGAATCGTGATTTCAAACTTTTTGTCCAACTCGGGAGGGACTGTATGGACATACAATACATACTCGTATGTATAATACTTAGCCGGCATCATGTGGGTACCCTCGCATTTGTAAGTCGACATTCACATAATTCAAATGGCGAGGGCGCATACAAATTAGTCGTATGCAAAAATATTTTATTATTTGTTCCGCAGGTTAAGTTTAGGTTTTATGCCTTCAGGTCTACGTGTGCAGCACTGCGATGTTCAACCGGTGGAAAGTCTTGCTCTTGCGTTGTTGGTGATGTTTCTCTGTTTTTGGTTTTTATGAATTCCGCCCTTTTTCGTCGTCCCAAACACATAAAAAGTCACATTGTCGGCGTTTTACCATCTGAAGGCTTCAAACGAATTTACCGCCAAATCCATCACTGAATACTAAAGGCCAACCAATTTCTGTGAATTTGGTTATTTCATTTCACCTGACGCTTACCTCCCCTTCTTTACTTTTGGCAAGTGCAAAATGTTTCTTGTAATTTTGTTTAATCTTTGATTTGGCAATTGGCGAATCTCTTTAAGGATATTTGGTTAGTCGAAAAAACAGAAGAAACGTTTTGAAAACTCATTTCTCATACGGTTTGATATGTAACTTTTATAAGTAGTACGTGTTTTCGTGACAAAAAATTGTTTTAAATAAGCTTGGACTGCAGGATGATTTCAAATGGTTTTCAAAGTGTTAGGTACATTTGAAGCGCAAGATATAAGGGGACGCAGAAAAACATCGAGTGAAGTATATGTACATTCTGAAGGCTCTCATATCCTTAATGCCATAATAAAATTTGCACCATCCATAAGAGGGTTGACCGAAAAGTTTCCGACCGCAACGTAAAGATAGCGGCACTCGTCAATAAAATCTAGTGAATGCTAGTTGTGCATCTTTTGACAGTTACTTGACGAAGTTTCAGTCATTTTGGAGGCGCAGTTTTTAGTTGACAGTCGTTTGAATGAGTCGATGTGAGTGTTTTTTTGTGAAAATGGAAAAAATTGAGTATCGAGCTGTTATTAAATTCTTGTTTCTGAAAGGCAATACGCCTACGCAAATCAAAAATGAGCTGGACTCTGTGTATGGGGACTCTGCACGATCATCTACCACAGTGAAATTTTGGGCAGCTGAATTTAAACGTGAGCGTAAGAGCTTGGGAGATGATGAAAGTTCACCAAATGGTGTTAGACGACCGCCAAATTAAAGTGAGAGAGATAGTAGAGGATATGAAAATGTCCAAAGAACGTTTTTGTTACATATTAAATCAAGATTTAGGCATAAGAAAGCTGTCCGCGCTTTGGGTGCAGTGTTTGCTTACGTTAGACCAAAAACGTGTTTGAATTAACTTTTCCAACGCTCTGTTGGTGCAGTTTAGGCGCAATAAATCCGAGTTTTGGTGCCGATTAATTACTGTAGATGAAACTTGGATACACCATTATACAGCCGAAGTAAAAATTCAGTCAAAACAGTGGACTGCAAAGGGCAAGCCGGCTCCAAAAAAAGCAACAACTTTTTTTCGGCTGGGAAAGTCATGGCGACTGTTTTTTTGGAATAGTAAGGAGTTATATTAATCGATTATCTTCAAAAACGAAAAACTATTACAGGAGCATACTATGTATACCAAGCTGTAGGCAGAAATTGCGGAAAAACGGCCACATTTGCAGAAAAAGAAAATCCTGTTTCACCAAGACAACGCACCGTCTCACACCTCAGTGGTTGCCATGGCGAAAATCCATGAATTACGGTTTGAACTGCTTGACCATCTGCCTTATTCACCAGATCTAGCCCCCAGCGACTTTTTTTTGTTCCCTCATCTAAAAACTGACGAAAAACAAAGGTTTTCGTCAAATGAGAAGGCAATCACCTTCGTGACCAATTATATTGCAGATAAAATGGCCAAGTACTATTTGGACGGGTTAGAGATATGGGAGCATCGCTGGGAGAAGTGTGTAGAGTTACAAGGAGACTATGTAGAAAAATAAAAAAAAATTTTGAGAAAAAATGTCTTGTATCATTGTTCGGTCGGAAACTTTTCAGACAAATCTTTAACTCAGTTTTGCGGAAATACTCCAGCTCCCTGAGATGTAACTATCGAAAAAAGGTTTTTATTCTTGTGTCTACAAGGGTTGGCCAGCCATGCAACAGGTGAGAAAAGCATTCAAATTCTTCTTTGTCAATTCAACTTCTGCAATAGTCGCTATGCATGATTCTGAGACATTCCGCTTGAATACGAATGGTACAATATTCAGTGGGGAATATTGATCTCTTTCTTGGGAGCTCGTCCGCTCTTTCATGGCTTTTGCTATCCATATGACTTGGTAACTAGCATAGAGGCACCCTTCTGTATTCGGATCTCTGATTTAGAAGTGTTCTATGTTTGCTTACTAGCCTTTATCTTCTTACTGCAGAATATTGCTCCCAGCAATGAATTTTGCAGGCTAAATAATGCCTTTGATCTCTAAGAAAACTAGTGTAATTTGACTTGTTCTAATCTATGTACTAAAATTTCTTATCACAAATGGTTTTAATTGGCTGAAAAAATGCCTTGATCAAAAAATCGTCAATATCTTACTATAACGAGATCGGTAATTTGACAAAGGGTCCGGCAGTGCATATAGCGAAACAAGATGCACACAAAACGGAGCTGGCGCTGCGAAAATAATATTAAGAATTGAAAAGAACTTGAAAAGGGCACAAAAACGGAACATATGCAAGCGAAAGTAAGGAGGATATAACAACTCATCTGTTAAATATGGTCTGATGAAAATATACCAACTGAATGGAATTTCAGCATGATCTGATAATCCACCATCGATCAGAATTTCATCTTGCGGGAGAATTCGGAAAAAGCCTACGAATTTGCGACGAATAAACAGGCGGCGATGTTTATTGATTTTAAAGCCTCATAGGACAGCATTTTTGGATATGAGCTATACCTAGCTATCAAGTTTTGTCAAGTTTTGGTATTCCTACAAAACTCATCTGCTTATATATGATGACAATGAAGAACGCTCGCTTAGCTCGCCATAATGGTTATCTTAAACTTGAAGGTGGTAACAAACTTTGTCTACCTGGCGTCTGCTACAATTTAAAATAAAGACAAAACCGCACAGATCCAGCGAAGATTTACTATAGTCAATTCCTGTTTCTTTGACTCTTAGACAACTGAGAAATAAGTATCCTTCATAAATAATGGAAAACAAAGCCCCGTATGAGACCGTTATCGTCCCACTCATACTGTTTGGCGTGAAAGCATTGACTTTACTCGAAGTGGATTTCACTTAACAAAACAATCGTAAAGCTATAATATTGTTTTAATATAAAATTTCAAGTGGAACGTACTATTTTCACAAATAAGGTATAACAAATGCTTTTCTAACAATATATGTATGTTTTTTTTATGCTTTAAAAAAGCAGCATTTGTTATTTTTCTGGTTTTAAATAAATCGACATTATACATATAAACAACAAGGATTTTTAAAACAAGTCCTCAAAATTGGCCTTGTTAATTGGTGCGACCAGTTTTTCGCCTTTGATATATACAGTGTTGGTCAAAACTAATGCAACTTTCCACAAACGTAAGACTTAGGCGAAAGACTACTTCGATTCGTACATACCACCTTGATCAAAATTCAGAAAATTTACAATACAAGTTTATTCATCTAAATTTATATTGTCCCCTTCACAGTAATCCCCATCGACTGCAACACGCTTATGCTAGCGCTTGCTCCAATCCTCGAAATATTTTTCATATTCGGTTTTCGGTATGTCCATCAGTGCTTCCTGCGATTTTTCCATTACTTCCTCTCGGCTGCTGAAACGCGTTCCCCCTAGTGGTTTTTTTAACTCGGTTGAACAGAAAGAAGTCACAGGGAGACAAATCAGGTGAATTCGGTGGCTGTTGGATGGTATTTGTTGCATTTTTCGTCAAAAAATTATGAATAATGATAGCACTGTGCGACGGTGCGTTATTATGGTGCAAAATCCACGAGTTTTCTGCCCACAATTCTGGTCTCTTTCGGCGAATTGCTTCACGCAAACGTCTCATAACGCCCAAATAATTCTGTTTGTTTACTGTCTGGTCTTCTGGCAAAAATTCATGATGCACTACGCCGTTGTAATCCAAGAAAACCGTGAACATTGCTTTCTTTTTTGACTGAAAACGACGTGGTTTTTTTGGTCTCGGCTCATTTGGTGAACGCCATTCACTTGCCTGATGTCTGGATTGCGTGTCGTACTCATAAACCCACGGTCACGTCTCGTCTCCAGTAATGATCCTTTTGATGAATGCGGGATCGGATTCAGCCTCGCAAAACATGTCTTTTGCGACGTCAACACGGTCTCTTTTTTGCATGAAATTGAGGTCTTTTGGCACCAATTTTGCTGCTACACGACGGAAATCCAATTCATTAACCAAAATGTCTTGGACGGATCCATAGGTAATGTTCAAGTCCTCCGTTATCTCTCTGATGGTTAATTTGCGATTATTGACCAACATTTCTTTTACTTAATCAATGTTTTCGTCGGTTTTCGATGTCGATGTCGATGGTCTGCCACTGCGTTCATCATCTTCGATTGAGTCACGACCGCTCGTGCCACTGGTAAACTACCGTTTTCTTTAGAGAATCCTTGCCGAAGCACTTTTCCAACATTTCCAACGTTCGCGCACCACTAAATCCGTTTTTTACGCAAAATTTAATACATGTTCGTCGTTGCAAATTTAAATCCATTTCTAAAATTGTAAAAAATCGCCAACACACACAGAGATAGATGTACTCTTGGCTACGTAACTTTTGCAAATGTCAAGCTATGATGCTAAGATTTAGAGGGAATGTCAACATCAGATTTAGCAACTTAACAAAAAAAAAAGAACTCAAATCGGAATAATGGGAGCGCCACAAGGTGGTGCTTTTTGATCAAAATGGTATACCATGTTACTAAACAGGTAAAAATGTGGGTATTTACTTTAAATCAATAAAAAGAATTTATTTTATTTATTCTTAGCCTTTATTTAAGTGAACAAAAAAATTCAATATTATACAATAAAATATTTTTTTAATAAAAATTAATCTGATTCACTGGAATCGCTTAGTATATTAACTGCTGTCCTATCCAAAGAGATGGGTTCTTCCGATTCAGTTTTTTTTTTGATGTGCTGGGTATGTTGATATTATAACTGCAACTTGGCTGTTCTTCTTCTTTTTCTGCCTTTCGTTCAAGATTTGTCTTTTTGATAGTTCAATATTCCAATTATGGAATATACGTGTGAGTTTTACTGCCCTTTCAACAGTGGCGCATCTTTTTATACGCTTTTCAAGAAGATCATTGTTTGATCTTGGGAAATTCCAACGGTCGGCTCTTATTTACCGTTTAATTTTACGACTTCCTGTTAAAAAAATATGTATCTGTTCACAGGTAGTAAAAGTTTGCGGGTACACAATTTCAAACAGGTATAAAGAGTGAAAATCCATTGCAAAATATATGGCCTCATCCTAGTGATCGCCAGTGTATGTACATCTGATTTTTCCCGTTTCTAATAAATATAATAAGCTAGGTGATGATTGAGATGCATGAGGACTAAGTCTAGCTTTTTAAAGTACACCAAATCTTGGTTACTTCAATCCAATCATGCTACGACTGAGACGAAGAGCTCAAATTCGTGGGGGTAAAGCCATTTCTTACGGCTAGAGCCAAAAGGGAGAAGCGCAAACTGCCTTTCTTCCTGGTTCAGCTAACTCCCAATAGCAAACTAGATGGTCTAAGGAGTATAAAAGTCCTAGACTACCAGGTTGTATACTGGGAGAAATGAAAGAGGAGCGAAAACATTTTACAATGTGTTCGCTGCCAAAGGTTCGGGCACGCCGCATCGAAATGCGAAATGCAGCCTCGATGCCTAAAGTGTGGAAAGAACCATAAATCTAAGGAATGCGTTTTAGGTAAGGACGGAGCGTCGGAAAAAAGCCAACTCTCTTGTGCTTTATGTAGGAACACGGGACACACCGCAAACTATCGGGGTTGTCCCAAATTCCAATACATCAAAAGAGTAAATCTGGCTCGGCAGCAGAAAGTGGAAGTTAAACGTCCACTCGTGCAGCCACAAACACCAGCCGTTACTCCCCAAGTTACCTACGCCCAAAGGGGAACTACGGTACAACAAGCAAAGGTAGCTTCTCAGGCCCCAGCGCCTAGAGCACCGGAACATGCAACTGACATGCTAGCTATCTTGCTCTCTATTCAGGGGCAGATGGCTCAGCTTCAATGTCAAATACAAGAACAGGCTACAAGGGTAGGTCAAATTTATTCGCTGCTGCCGGGCCTAACGCACCTTCAACCGTAATGGGTACGTACATGGCGGAGCAAACTCTGAAGGTCCTTGCAGTGAATGTTAATTCATTGATTAGGTTCGAACGACGAGCCGCACTATTTAAGTTGCTTAAAGACCAAGCCCCGGATGTGCTTTTAGTTAGCGAGACTAAGCTTACCAAAAGACACAAGATGAGGCACAGAAGGTATGAAATATTACGAAGAAACCAACCCAATTCCACTCAAGGAGGAGGTGTTGCGATCTTTGTAAGAAAGGGACTGCGTTTCAAAAGAGTATACAGTCGTGTGATACGTAGGTTTCAGGTGCTGGAAGCATGTGTCATGTACATCCCTCTCCGTAGTGGAAAGCGGTTGTACATGGTGTCGGTCTATGCATCTGGGGCTACTCAATCCACCTTATTCATCTCAGAGCTCGAGACACTTTTTCGATTCCTGAGGCTGGAATTGGAAGACAATTATTTTATTATCGGCGGAGATTTTAACGCTAAACATAGAGATAGGGGAAATAATACACCAAATACTAGAGGGAACCTACTACTGAATTGGTGGGGTCAGGACAGTGTGATGTATCGACTCGGTCTCAAAGCGACGGACAGTCCGTCGTTTCCCAGATACGGGTCCTATTTGGATCTCCTGCTGTTCGACATCTATCTACGTACTTTCGTGTATGACAGTGATCATTGCGGCCTCAGCACCGAAATAACTATTCCCAACGAAACTGCGGAATTGGATGAGTTTGTTCAAACTATAGTAGGGTGCGTTGGACGCACTTCTCCATAACACTGACGAGAGCACTCTCCTCGAATTCGCTCTACCCACCGTCCAATAAAAATCTGTCAAACGAGGAGATTGACGGGTATCTAAAACTAATGGGCGAGACAATTAAACGAACTATGGACAAAACGATACCTCGGTATCAACATACTGACAACGAAAACTTATTCCGCAACGCAACTATTGACGCACTGCACCGACATAAAAGTAGACTGCTGTCAAGACTAAAAACCTTGTACAGACAGTTCACTGACAGACATTGAAGTCGTCGATTAAAAACCTCCAGATATTAATAAAGGAAAATTACAGAAATTCTGTAAGTTTGTATTGGAACAATAAAATTCGGGCCGTAAGCACCAGCAACCCGAATATGTTTTTTAAATAAATAAGATATTTCGGGGAAATAATCAAAACGACCTTCCATGTCTCAAAATCGCCCGAACGACGAACAACGAACAAATACTTGTAGCAGCAGGTATCGATCCAAATGAGGCAGTTGATGATGACAATTTCTTTGTGATCGAGGATCCGCAGGAGAGGGTAGAGGCTATAGGAGCGACTTTCCAGGAAGTGTACAAGGCGAATGATATCATTGGCCCGAACCAAGACCTGGAAAGTCGAGTCTTTGTGCAAAATATCTGCCTTCGAAATGAAATTGTGAATTGGGGATTCGAGAACTCGGGTTTCACCCAGTTCAGTGACGAGAATATGGCAAATAATGTCATCACCAACGAAAGGGTATTACCACCGTTCATTTCGAAGGAAGAGCTCTAATCGATCTTCGAATCGCTTAGAAGTAAGAAATCAGTGGGAACCGATGAAATACCGAACATTGTGCTTCGACATCTCCCACTAGAAGCGGTGAACATTTATACCACCCTGTTTAATAATGCAATGAATAATGCACATTATCCAGCGCATTGGAAAACTGCGGTGGTACATCCCATACCTAAAAGGAATAAAGTCAGTCTTCTTCCAAACATCAGTAAGGTTTTCGAGAAGGTGATCAATAGAGTCCTGACTAAGTGGGTTGAGGACAAACATATAGTTCCGGATAATCAATTCGGTTTCAAGGCGGGGCATGATATTATTCATGCTGCGTCCAAATTGGTTTCTGATATCCAATGGAATAAAGGCAAGAAACAGTACACTGGTGCCTGCCTGATTGACTTGGAAAAGGCCTTCGATACCGTATGGCTAGAGGGACTCTTCTTCAAGCTTGACAGGTTGGGCATTAGTAAACTACTGCTGTATATTCTTTTTGATATCCTTTCCAGTAGATAGTTCATCGTGAAGAATGGAGATGTGACTTCTGCTGGATCATTTAAGATTAAAAACGGTCTGCAACAAGGTGCGGTAAACTCGCCGATCCTATTCAACATTTACACAAGTGATCTGATAGGTTCACTTCACCATGCCATAGCGTACGCAGACGACTTAATCGCGTACAGATCAGGCCCAAAGATTGAGGTCATTAATATAATTTTGCAACGTGACTTCGACAAAATTAAGCGATATTGCGACGACTGGAAGTTGAAAATTAACTTTCAGAAGTCGGAAACCATTCTGTTTAGGACGCCTTTGTCTGGGGCCTCTAGGGATACCAGAAAGAATTGGCGAAAGTTCTCTATCGTCGGACAACATGGACAACTACTTGCTTGTCGAAATGTAGTCAAATACCTTGGGATCTGGCTAGATCAATATCTATATTTTATGTTGCTCTGGCCAGAGCCAGAGGTGCTTTTGCCCTTACAAAGAGACTGTTTTATAACAGCCAACTCGATGCGAGGGTGAAGGTGATCTGCTGCATGGCCCTTATCAGGCCCATGCTTGTATTTGGATGTCCGGTGTGGTTCAACGTGAGAGCAAGTTTATTGGAAAAGATTCGGGTGTTTGAGAGAGCTTGCCTTAGGACTTGTGCTTGTCTTATACAGAACACCAGAATCTGAGTATATAAAATTCTATCGTAATGAGGTCTTAAAAATTACCACAGGGATAAAGTACGGCATACTTTGACACGACGATGAAAGATTTGTGCACTTGATTATATGCAGCATTATGCAGGTAGTTGGCATAACAATGAAGCTTAAACATATTAACAGCAAATAACTTCAATGCACAATCATCAATTAATAATAATCATCGGTAGAACCTAGGTGAAAATTTAATGATTTCTGTATAACGTTCACCTAAACGAAGTTTTTTATTTTGTGACCCACAACGGCAATTCATCTAATTTCCAGTTGCGATATTTGGATCTGTACTTTTAAAATAATTTTAGTCATTTCAACGATTCGGAATATATTGTCCAATTCGATATCGGTAGGGGAGATATTTTTGCTATAGGTTTTTTCAATATCGATTTCTCAGTTTTTATGGTCACCACGCGCCTCAGACCATCTGAGCCCGGATGTAATTCGAGCACACACGCGAGAAGCCACTGATTGTCTTCCTTGACAATGACCATTTCTTCCACCTTGATGTTCGGCTCTTAGTCAAGCCATTTTGGCTTATGCTGCGCCATATGAAAGTATGTCGTGCTCCATTGCTTCCAGAAATCCTGGATGAGCCGCTGAATATATTTCCATCTGTCGAGGTGGTTGATATTCTTTTACTGAAGTTTTCTATCTGGGAGCGTGGTGAATGGAGCGCTGACAAGAAAATGTGGGGGGGTCAATATCGAAAGGTCACTCGGGTCTGATGTCATTGGACACAATAGTCTTGAGTTGACACATGCCTCAATTTTTGTAAGAAGTATTGCATACTCTTCGAAAGTTAGTCTTGCGACTATGATAGTTCTTTTGACTTGGTGTTTTATGGAGTTCACACTCGCCTTTCACAACCCTCCAAAGTGTGGGGATGATGACGGGTTGAAGTGCCATGTTTTGTTTTGTGTTGCAAGTACCGAAGACACTTCCGATGAGTTAAATTTGATCTCTTTTTTTAATGATTTGCTTCCTTTAAATTTGTTCCACAATCACTGAATATGTTCGTGCAGAGTCACGTCGGGCAACAAATCTTTGATACGCAGCTATAAAGGCCGAAGCTGTTTGATCGCTGATAAGTTCGATGTGTACTGCCTTTTTTGACAAATAAACAAACACAGAAATGTAACCCTTCATAATTTTGTTGCATCGGCCCTTCCACATTTTCTGTTCAATTGGGCCGCCATAGTCCACACCAGTATTAGTGAATGGTCTGGATATGATGACTTGCTCTATAGGTAGATTGCACATTAATTGCTGTTGCATCTTGGCATTAAAGCGATGGCATCGCACGTACTTGTGGATAGTTGTTTTGACGAGCCGTTTAAGATTTGTTATCCAATATGCTGTCCGGATCTCTGCCATCATCAGCTGCTGACCGCCATGAAGAGTGCGTTGATGTACGTCTCTTACTATCAGCCTTGAGAAATGATGACTATCGGTGAGTATTATAGGATGGCGTTGGTTGTAGGGTAATATGGAGTTACCTAAACGACTGCCTACGCGAAAAATCTCATCTGAATCGAGAAATGGACTCAAGCTTAGAATTCGACTTCCCTTTCCAATTTGCCTTCTTTCTCTTAACCTAATTATTTCCTTATTTCCTGCCTTTGTGATGGAATCAGTTCGTCTGGGGTTAAGGTATGTGTCTCTACCACTTTGCTCTCCCCTTTTAATTTTAGGTATCGAACCTTCGCCACATCGCTGTACTCCAAATCAGTCGATGAAGTGCAGAGTAATGTTCAATATACACCCCCTTGATGATGACACACTGAAAGACTTACTGGGCGAAAGTGGTGAGAATTTTGGACAAGTAGTCCCCATAAAAAGTTGGCCTTGCTAACAAGAGCGCTGCATAAAGCCCTAGGCGAGGCAGAGATACGCACTTTACCGCGATGGAGCAACTCTTGTTTTTGATGCCAACAAGTACACAAGTTCCTTACCATGCTGCATATGCCCTTCAGAGGCATCGTATGTGATCCATCTTGGGACTTCGAAGTTCTATAATTTGATGAATATTAGTTTAGCTCTAATGACACAAATAGCGATCCATCCAAGTGGATCAAATATGCGAGCAATATCTGCCAGCACAGATCGTTTTGAATGCTGAGTTAGCTCAGGCAGGTTTATTTTACATTTAAAAGAGTCTATTGCAGGATGCCATTGAATTCCCAGAATTTTAATGACATCTGGCGAGTCAAAGTTGAGGGGCAAATTAACTTCTCCTTCGTTTTTATGAACTTCCTCCAGTTGCTTGCCTATTTTTTGAGAGGAAACCCAGCCGATTTGAGTACTACTAGAATATTTCTTTGTAAAATAAGAGCATTAGATTCGCTGTCTGAAACCCAGATGAGGTCATCAACATAAAAGCCTTCTACGAGTATAAGGGCCTTGACCACATGTGGATATACATGTTCAACGTTAAGCAAGTTGTTGTAAGGAGGGCGCCTCTAGATATGAAGCTGATGCTGTACCAAATGTTACGGTGTTAAGTGCATAGATTCCTATGGGCTCATAAGTTGTGGCTTTCCACAGAATGAGATGATATAGAGTCTCCATTTTTGCCATTCAGACCTGTCTGTATATCATAGATATATCTGCTACAAAAACTACCTAAATCAAGGATATCTGGTTATAATCGAGGTCCCACCATCAAATAATCATTTAATGAAGTTCCATTCGCTGTTTTACATTAGGCGTCAAAAACCACCCGAAGCTTCGTTGTGCTGCTGGACATGGGTCCGGTGCGACTTCTTGCATGTGGCCAAGTTTTTCGTATTCGTTCAATCAGGTACATTAGGATTATTGTAACTTCTTTTCGGATGCAAGGCGTTTCTCAATCTGGCAAAATTTGCCCATCGTAGCTCTGTTAGAATTCCCCAGAATTGGTCGAATTCCGTCTTTGAATGGAAGTTGGGTTCGTATCTACCATCGTCCCTTCTTTGAATTGTCTGCAGAAACTGTTGTTGACATTATTCTTCCTACTGTGTCAGCCTCCTTTCGTCTAAATCTTCTTCGATTTCCCAGAATCGCTTGAGTTGTGCGTTAAAAGAATTGAAATGGTTTTGCGCCGTCAAGCATTTTGGGTGTACGCTTATACTTATCGTTCCAGTAAGAATCCATCCTGGTTCAATCGATTGTGTAACCGGTGCCCCTTCTTGACCCTTTACTATCCCTTCTAAAATTACCTATCAACAGATCAATCTTCCCTGGGTTAATAAATGAATGATCACCTAATTTAAGATTGGAAATGTGGCTCTACACGTCTTTTTGGATCCTATGTGTTGGTAACATCGCTGTAAGATGAGGGAAGACAAACGCGCTAGCATCGACACAAAAGCATGTATTGGTTAATGAGAATATTGTAAGGTCCACCTGATAGTGGAAGGTACCGGTTGAGTCTTGTCCCAATCCTGTAACATTCGCAGATATTTTTTAATTTTTCAGATTCAACAGCTGGACAGCGGTCTCAGTAATGAAGGATCAATCAAGGCTCTGATAATGTGCTCCGTCTTATGTGAAGAAAAAAACTCGACTAAAGCAGTTGGCTACTGATAATGATGCCCAGATGAAGGCATTTAGGTGTTTAAAGGTATAGTCCGAATCATATTTTGCGCAACGTTTAAGGGATGAGGTTGATTCATGTTTTGAATTTTGGGTATTAACTACATAGATAATTGAAGTTATTTCCGCCTTGATATTGACTTTGTTGATTTTGGTGCATATTCCGATATGTTACATTTCGCTGTTGATATTTTTGCGGCTCTATCTGTAACAAAGTATGTTGTTTTTGATTGTATTTGCTATTCTTACAAACTAACGCATGGTGGTCATCTCCTTAAACGTTACTATAAACTGAATTTTTCTTGATTACTTCGATCCGTGTCTTCGGATCCATTTTTAGGAACTTTTTGCAACGGCAAATACCATGTGAAGCACTACATAATAGGCATATGAATTGCTTATTCACAGGTTGTGAGTTCACGTGGAGTGAACAATCTCAACAACAAATTCAACGAGATTGTTGGGAGAGCTTATGAAAAATTATATAAATTAATATGCTATCCCATGAATCTACAGCCAACCCCAAGTTAGAGAGAGCATGAATGCATTCAATGCTAGTATCGTGCAGTGACTTTAACCTTGATGCTGATTCGTAAGTGAGATTTATTTTGTTCTATTAACAGTTTAAGTTGAGTATTGTTGACTAGTTTTCGTTTATTTTGAAACATTTCCGTAAGAATTTCCAAGCACATGCATAGCTTTTGGCATCTATGGGGAGATGCTGAATTAGTCGTGCAGCCTCTCCACACACAGAAGTTTTTAAATATTGCAATTTTTGTATATCTGATAATTCAGAGTTCGAATATATCATACTTAGAAACAAATTGTAAAATTCGCACCAATATTCGAATTTGCCATTAAAAGCTTTAATTAGAATTCATTGTAGACGTATGTCTGAAGACGAAGAGCTTGTTGTCTTCAAACGAGATGCGTCTGATATACACTGGTGATCTTCAAATAACTTGTCGATTTCGTCATGCGGTTGGCCACTGAAGGTGAAATAAATTCTTTTAATTTTTGAAAATATTTCATCTGCAGTATATTTATCTTTTAATGCATCGGAAGCCGCTGAAATTATAGTGGTATGTTCCCGTTTTACCCGCTTGAACATTTCGTCAATCTCCGTGAAGCACGCGGTAAGATACCACTTTGACTTTCGGGACGGGTTATCTTTCAAAAGTTCGTTATAATCTTCAGAGATTCCATTAAGGATGTCTTCTTGTCCTTCAATCCATTGAAGGACTGTTCGACATTTTCATAAATTAAAGTGTAACGCAAGTAGTAAGTCCTTCAATTAAAGTTGTCTGCCTTAAGGCTTTGAAGTCTTGATAGTGTGGAACCCGTTGATGGAATGCAGGATAATAGCGCAATTGTTGCGGATGTTCCCGTGTGATACGGGAAGACCGTCCGTCAATGCTCGATATTATTTTAAATTTATCACCACTTTTATTAAAAAAATATATATATGTAATATAAATCAAGTTCGACTATTTTAACTCACAAAAAAACAATTTAAAATTTGTATCTTTATTCTAAAGGGACACACGCCATATACCTGATCAAAAAGCACCCGTTTCAAACAAACCGCGTTTGAAATAATGTGAAAAGCTTTTTTTTTAGGTTGGTGCATCTGTCATTTGGCGCCATTTGTCGGGAGTTTTTGCGTGATAGCTTTACTAACAAGTCATTGTTTGTTGTGTTCTGCGAATTTCGCAATGTCAAATTTAGTTGAAATGTTGTGTTTCTAACAAATATCATATGCGGAAGCGTTGAACATTTTAACGGTAGTATACGGGGACTCGACAATGTCGAAAACACGAGCGTAAGAGTGGTACAAAGAGTTTAAATCGGGCCGTACTGTGGTTAATTATATGCGTCGTTCCGGTCTTCCATCCACCAGTATGACTGACGTAAACATCGAAAAAGTTAAGAAAATTGTATAAAGGGTGTCTAGCGGAAAATGTTCAAGTTAAAATTGTAATAGGTGATGGTGAGCGGAGTATCGATCGATGCGCGCGGTTTTCGCATCCCGACAAGTCGTAATGAGTCGCTGATCGGGAGCGAACTGCGCGTTCCCCTTTGAGCAGTATTTATAGTGCGGTGATACGCTGAATCGTCCGCGTCGTTCGTTTTGTACTCAATTCAATATTCCACCAGCAAGTGATGGGCCAAGCACCTAACTTATCTGGTCGTGGGTTCAAAAGATTAGAGAAGAAGGGCCAAGACATTTGACAGAGTTTGGCACCAGGCCCTTTTGTCGAAAATGCGTTCATTTGGGATCGTCGAATCTCTTCTTCAATGGATTAGAAACTACCTTTCGGAACGTTCAATTCAAGGTGTCTTGGGTGGTTTCAAGTCTGATGTACACAAAATAAATACTGGCACTTGCATCGTTGAAACCGAAAAACTTTCCATTCACGGTCTGAGTGTGAATGACACGGCCACATATTCGATGCCGTCAAAGGCTCTGCGAAATATCTAAGTTTGCTCAATCGATGTAAGAAATATGTCACTCTCTGTTCTTGCCTCAATATATAAGGCGTTTATACGCCCAAAATTGGAGTGCAATGCCCACATCCGGTCAGGTGCGCCTAAAACATATCTGCATCTGCTAGATAGGATTCAAAGCCGAGCGATATTCATAGGTGATACTAATATCAGTCAATCAATTGACACCCTCGAACACCGACGTGATGTCTCCTGTCTGTGATGTCTCACTCTATTTTATCCTTATTTTGACAAGCAGTGCTCCACCGAAATTACCAGTAGCATTCCACCCCTTCTAACTTTTAGCTGTAACACCCGTATCGCTATGAATGCTCATCAGTATACCCTCAAGCCCACTTTCGGACCTACTCTGAAATATCGTGATTCGTTATTAAGCCGTACAACTCGCTTATGGAATTCCCTGACGAGGTCTTTATTCCCTAGTCACTATAACTTGCTAACATAGCCAACTCACATCGGTATGTCTCTTTTTTCCCTCCCTAACTTCACCTCGCCGGCGCTATTACCAAACATCTTAAGGGTATAAAAATCCCTTGTGCGCGCTCCAATTAGAACCAAACCCCAGAACATGTGGCTCAAGTTCGATCCGAAACTATGCGCAATCCACAAGATTGCGGCCTGTTCTGGGAGAAAAAAATCAACAGTGCACATTTTGAAAAACAAACTAAAGTTTCACCCATACGAAATGCAAATCATGCCGTTTCTCAACGAAAATGACTATTTTTTACGAGAAATCTTTGTGAGAATGATGCAAACGCTTGCAAACATATTGTTTACTGGCGAAGCACATTTTTATATCGATGGATGTGTTAACAAACAGAACATGATATACAATACAATACATCAAAAACGTTGGTATTGCCCAAAAACGTCAGTATGGTGGCATTTACTGCCCGAGGGATTATTGACCTTAATTTTTTTAACCAGCGAGACACAGTCACTGCTGAAGTGTATTGCCGAATGATCGATGAGTTCTAGCAGGACGAGACCACTACATACAAGTCTAGGGTTTCAATGGAGAAGAGGATAATTTTTCCCAATAAATTAATCATCAAGAACGGAAACATCCCCTGGGTATCTCGGGATACCTTAAGTCGAGGGTTTACAGTATTAATCCCCGAACAATTCAGGCCTTACAAGAAAATATCTGCCTTAAAGTTGCTGGCATTAAACCAACGCTCTCGCGTGCTCACAAATTTAACAGTCCGATGCAAGAGCGTGTTGAGAGGAATGCACGGCATATACCTACCGTCTATATTGTTTGTAGAACATAAAATCCGCCTTGTCAAACTCCATTTTGTATAAATATAATATGAGAATAAGGCTCGTTTCACACGTATACGGTTTGGTTCGGTTCGGTTCGTTTTCGGTAGCCGCCAAAAACGAATGAAAACTCTTCACACACACTCGGTTAGTATTAGGTTTGATTTCACAACCGAATCATCAAATATGCAGTCGCCTTCTATGTCCACAATTCTCATTATGAGAAAAGACAAATTATTGCTATGTTATTTCTCTATTTAAATTCAAATAATAATCTGAGCTGTCTTCGGAAGCTGAAGGGGATATGTCGCTTTGGTTTGGGCGTGAAAAATAGTGGGCAGTTTTCTCATTGTACGAGTACTGATCAGCGGATATTTGCGGTTCAGTTTGTTGCTGAGAAGGTGGATACCGGTTGTGAACAGGTTGAGCCTGCTTTTGACATTTCTACTGCCTGATGTTCTTAACGATTTTCGATACCTCCATTTGAATATCAATCGTGTCAAATTCATTAAAATCTTCAAGAGAAGGGAGTAATCTTTTGAAAAATAAAAGGTGCCGATTTGGTGGTGCTCTCAGGGCTGAAATCATCTCTAATTCAACCGAATCCATTTTTCATTTCTTTCTTTCGATTTTTGTGTAAGGTTTTTTGAAAGATGATTTGGGTTTTTCAGCTGATTGACTACTCGATGTATTTGGAACATGTTCCGCAGGGTACTCTCCAATTTCAACTGCGACATCCTCATCTTCATAATCGTCAATATTTTGAAACAGAGTGTCTTCTGTATTTCTTTCTTGGAATATTTTGTGCACCTGAGATGAATAAATGTAAGCTTTGACGCCCCAGATCCAGATTTCTTAGTTTTTTTTAGTTTTTTCTAGTGATTTTCGGTACGAGTCTCTCACTTGCGTCCTCTTCTTTAGAACGCGTTTACCTATACTATAAAAAAGTATTATTTCACTGTTCAGATTGATTATATGTTTTCTTTTATTTATTTTAGATATTTAGCTAGTGGTTGTACTTTTATGGATTTGCATTATACATTATCAGCAAGATCGTCAGAGAGGTTTGCTGTGCTATCTGCTCTGTGCTACGATTAGAATGCATTCCAGAGCCAGATATAGGCAAATGGAAATCAATTGCCCAGAAATTCGAAACTCGCGCCAACTTCCCAAATTGTATTGGAGCAGTTGACGGTAAACACGTCAGAATAGTCCATCCCCACAATTCAATGCATATCAATTATAAAGGATATTCATCTATAGTTCTGATGGCTGTAGCTGATGCATATTACCGATTTGTTTACTCAAATGTTGCAGCGTATGGGAAGGACTGCGATTGTTAGCGGTACTATAAATATACCTGAAGACAAGTGCTTTCCAGGCTCGCAGGACCCAAAAATCCCTTATTATCTCATAGGAGATGATGCTTTTGGTTTACATAAGTATCTCCAAAAACAATACGGTATACATAGTTTGACACTCAGGAAGAGGATATTCAACTATCGGTTATCTAGAGCTCGTAGGTACGCGGAGTGTACTTTTGGAATACTGAGTAACAAATGGAGAATCTTCCATCGTGCAATTAACTTCGAACCTGACTTTGCTACGGATATAGTGAAAGTTTGTGTAGTTTTACACAATTTCGTACGCGACAGAGGCGGCTTTGAAACGGAAGATATGTTGTCCATTGCAGGTTTTGGAAGTCTCTCAGGAAACCCACCAGAGAAAATGAGGAGAAATCAGGCAACAGCTTCCGCCAAATATGTAAGAGATGTACTCAGTGATTACTACACGACTGAGAATGATTCAGTCAGTTGGCAGTTTTCGAAAATCTGAATATATTTAATTATTTTCTAATAAAAATATAATGATATAAAATATAATATTGTATTTATTTCACTACTGATGCCATTTTTTCATATAAATAGGCTATTAGAATCCGTGTTAATTAAAGTTAAAAAGAACCCTTCAAATGTTATTAAGATATTATTTTTAAAGATTTTCCATAATACATATAATGTTTTTTTCAGAAAATCAGTTAAATACATAAAAAAAAAATTATTTATAATGTACCTCCATTAGAACGGGTAAATTTTTTTCCGCAAAAAGCGTCCACCAGAATCGGAATCTACGATGAATTTTAAGAAAATTTCACTGTGAACTATGTGTCTAAAATCAATTCCTAGCTCCCGCTGAGAAGCTAAAAATTTCAGGTTGAGGTATTTTAAGGTGTTTTGGGGTACGAGGGCGGGTCAATAATTCCGTGCATTTTTAAATTTCTGACCTCTTTACTGAAACAGCAACACTGCTCCTGTCAACAGGCATATGTCAGTTGACTCCTGTCAAAATTTAAACTTGCTGCGTCAGTTAGTTTGTGTTTGACAGCTATTTTTATCAGACTACTCACTAATTTGAGGAGAAAATGGAAAAAAGTGAATTTCGTGTGCTTATTAAGCATTATTTCTTGCGAAAAAAAACCATTACCGAGACCAAGGCTAAGATTGATAAATACTATGGGGACTCTGCACCATCGATTTCAATGGTAAAAAAGTGGTTTACTGAATTTCGTTGTGGCCGTACAAGCACTGAAGATGCCGAACGTCCTGGACGCCCAGTTGAGGTCTCTACACCCGAAACAATCGAAAAAATTCACGATATGGTGTTGGCCGACCGAAGATTGAAAGTGCGAGAGATTGTGGAAGCCGTAGGGATCTCGCATGGCTCAGTGGTTTCAATTTTGAATGATCACTTGGGCATGAGAAAGCTTTCCGCAAGATGGGTGCCGCGTTTGCTCACAGTCGACCACAAACGCAATCGTGTAACAACTTCACAGGAAGGTTTGGCGTTGTTTAATCGCAATATGGAGGAGTTTTTGCGCCGTTTTGTAACCGTGGACGAAACATGGATCCATCACAACACACCAGAGAACAAACAACAGTCAAAACAGTGGGTTTCTAAGGGTGAATCGGCGCCAAAGAAGGCCAAGGTGGGTTTGTCAGCCAATAAAGTTATGGCGACTGTTTTTTGGGATGCACGCGGGATAATCCACATTGACTACCTTCAAAAGGGAAGAACAATCAATGGGGAATATTATGCCAACTTATTGGACCGATTCAATGACGATTTGAAAAAAAAACGACCTCATTTGGCCAAGAAAAAAGTTCTTTTCCACCAAGACAATGCAAGGGTGCACACATGTGCAGTTGCCATGGCAAAAATCCATGAATTGGGCTATGAATTGCTCCCTCATCCACCCTATTCTCCAGATTTGGCTCCGAGCGACTACTTCTTGTTCCCAAACCTGAAGAAATGGCTTGGTGGAAAAAGATTTGACTCCAATGATGAAGTCATCTCGTCATTTTGAGGACCTCGACAAATCATTTTTTTTGGAAGGGATAAAAAAATTGGAGAAGCGTTGGACAAAGTGTATAGAGCTCAAAGAAGACTACGTTGAAAAATAAGATTATTTTTTTATCAAAAAATCTGTTTTAATCCAAAAGTCACGGACTTATTGACCCGCCCTCGTATTTTGAAGTATTTAAAAAAAGATAACACATTTTCCAATCATGTTGGGCTCAATTCTGATTCATCTTGTTACAACAAATTTTACAAATATTTTTTTTTTTTAATTAACCAAACAGTTTTTTTTAAACTTGACGAAACGTGCCGAACATGCCATGTACTGAGGCTCATTTAAGTAAGTGGAAGCCAAAAGTCTGCAACTTTTTAACGAAGTGAGGTATCGGTCTAAAATTTGAAATACGAGTATATATCCTTACAACTCCAAAGAAAATTTTGAACAACAAAATAAAAGTGGGCGTGGCATAAGAAAGGGCGTAACTTAACGGTCATAAATTTAATTTGATTTAAAAAAAAAAAAAAATATGTTGTTATTTTCATACACTAATTACAAAACTTTTAAAAGATAAGCTTTAGAAATAAAATAACAAAAATTCTTAAAGCAAAAATAACTTATTTGCCAGTTTTTAAAGTCTTTCTTAGACTCGATTTGAGGATTTTTGGAGCGACTTTCTAAAGTCACTGACATAACATCATCCCGATTCTGTGGCATTACGCGTCGTGAGACATGCGTTAACAACTGCACTCATCGTTCTGTTGCCTGAATGTGCGATGGAATTGTTGGATCTGGCAGTGGTATTTCAGCAGAATTTATGTACTCCAACAAGTGTTCGTGTAGGATGCTTGCAGTAAATAAGATGTCGTCATTATCCAAGTCAACTAAATGCATATAATCTGTGCAATCGAAATTAATGCGATTCTTCTTATAAGTTCTGAGTTTAGTTGGGTCATATAATTTCTCGCGATAGTACATAATTATATTAATAGCTCTTTCGCGGACAGATTTCTTTCTGTCGAAAAGCATTGCTAACAAAATATTTTCTGTATGGGCGAAAAATGCACTATTTTGGACTACTTTGCTTACATTTTCTCGAAGATTTAGTGGCAAGAATTGCGATGACGGAATAAAATTAAATAAAAGTTTACTGCCATATACCACTGAATTATAAAATTTGATATTAAAATACATCGGTGTATAAACTTTCATAATGAAATTAGCCAATATTTTTAAATTTGTCGAAGGTAAACTACTAGCGCCATAAAGGCGCAAAAGTCTGCTGGCTTTTGTTAACCAACGAGAATGAACAATTTGTCCCGGTTTCATGTTGGCAAGATCTTCTGGACACAAAGCTTTCGATACAGCTTTGGCTATTCGATTGAGATATAAAACGTCAGTCGAAAGGCTTTTTTCATCTTTATTATCCATGGATGGAGGCATATTCCCCAATGAAATGGGTTCAAAGTGACAACAAAATGTTTGTTAAAATTTGAAGATATTGTATTACAACTTGGTGCTTACCGGAAATTGTTCACAGATCTCAAGTAACTTCGTTAAAGTCCGACTAGCTGTAAGTGGTCCACTTATAGTTAAATTTTCTAAGGCATTGAACAAATAGCGAAGTGGAAGTTCATTAAAATTCAATAAGCACACAAACCATTGTAATGGTTTATTCAACAAAACTTCAACCTTTCGAATTATTCCATTTTCAATTCCAGTATTGATGGGTTCTCCATCAGTAAAGCTAGTAAAGCTGAATCATTTTGCAGCATACGTCGAACGGACTCCCTGTATTTCATTTTTTGACAACCCACTTTGGATTTATCCATAATAATTGCCTCCCCATTTTCATAAGTAAACCCAATGCCTTGTATTCAAATAGGAGGCAACTCTGTCTGAAATACCGAATCTATCACACATCATAGCGAAATTAATTGCATCGTATCTTTTAGAGTAAGGTCCCCTTTTGTTCAAAATCAGATCTCTTGCAGCTGGCATTGCAAACTCGATTTCACATTCGACATTCATTTGCGAAGACTCGGCTCTATATGAAGGATCAAAGATATCTGGCAATTGGCTTGACTGTTGATCGACGATATTTTGCACGCATTCGGAAATTGTATTCCTCCTGCTGGTGTGTTGGTCAATCATGAACATTTTTAGGTGATCAGGAATTATTCCACAGGAGCATGACATTGTTTTTTTGCAACCGCACTTAGCAACATAAAATAGTTCATTTAAAGCTATCTCAAATTCAGTAAATGAATTTGTTCTAGATATGTTTTTAACCTCTCGAGGGTATTTTTTGAGGAATGTACATATTAAGCTTTTTTAAGATGCTCTTTTTATTTATTAACGTAATGTTAATTTTTTCCCAAATTTCAATTATTTTGTTTGCTATTATCGGCGTAAGGCTTGCATAAGAGTGTTGTTTTTTGTTTGTTGATTTTGACGATCACTCACGTAAAAGTAATATTTAAGTATATCCCGATAAGTTCGCAAATTCAATTCTGAAAATTCACTTGGTATGCCAATGATATTTGCGATGTGCTTTGTATTAAAACTTGACGTAGACATCATTATAAGGCTATCAATTTCCGAATTGGAAGAGTCAATTGACATCGCTGATGATGCCATAACTTTATATTATTTATTTTCAAACGTTTTGTTTTTTTTAATATTATAGAAATAAGCACACGTTTCTTTTTTGAAAGACAAATACTAAGTGAACCAAATGTATAACAGAACGTTTAGAACTGATAATAATCTTGAACTTTATTTACTGCTAGTCGATGATGTTCAATGGCGTAGATAGCTATTTTCGAGAATGGGATAACTTTCCAATAGGGATTAATGCTCTTGATCGCCCCCCTATCTACGCCACTATTGTTGGTTGACAATTCTTACTGCAAATTTATTATCAATAAAAGAAACTGTTATAAGAGGAATGGTGACCTTTCTAAAGCTTATCTTTTAAAAGTTTCGTAATTAGTGTATGAAAATAACAACGTATTTTTTTTGAATCAAATTAAATTTATGACCGTTAAGTTACGCCCTTTCTTATGCCACGCCCACTTTTATTTTGTTGTTAAAAATTTTCTTTGGAGTTGTAAGGATATATACTCGTATTTTAAATTTTGGACCGATACCTCACTTCGTTAAAAAGTTGCAGACTTTTGGCTTCCACCTACTTAAATGAGCCTCAGTACATGGCATGTTCGGCACGTTTCAAATTTAAAAAAAACTGTTTGGTTAATTAAAAAAAAAATATTTATAAAATTTGTTGTAAGAAGATGAATCAGAATTGAGCCCAACATGATTGGAAAATGTGTTATTTTTTTTAAATACCTCAACCTGAAACCTTTATGCTTCTCAGCGAGAGCTAGGAATTGATTTTAGACACATAGTTTCATGGTGAAATTTTCTTAGGATTCGTCGTAGATTCCGATTCTGGTGGACGCTTACCACGTTTTTTTTGACTCGAACAAATTGACTCGCCCTAACCTACATATATTATATTATATACATATAAAGTGTTCAACACCTACGTACCGATATCATTTTTTTTTAAGTCTTCAAAATCTTCATAGCCGTCTATAATTTCCGTAAAAACGGCTTTCCATGCTTCCAGCGTCTTAAATTTATCTTTATATTTTGGATTTGGTTTGTCCCACAGCACTACACGTGATAAAACTGATGAAATCAGTCGATCAATATCAATTTCAAATGAATCGTTCATATTTCAAACAACAAAGTTTCAAATGAGCAAATTAAAATTAAATAACATAATAATCTGCCGAACCGAGCCGAAACTAAACCATACTCGTATATGTGTGAACCATCATTGCTTTTATGAATCCTGGACACGAATGGAAACAGAATAGAAACCGAACGAAACCGATTCGTGTCGAGGGGGTTTTTGATTCTATTAGGTTTCTATTAGCAACCGAAAACAGACCGAATCACAGTTTCACACTTGTTCGGTTCCTACCGAAAACGAACCGAACCGAACCAAACCGTATACGTGTGAAACCAGCCTAAGTCGGTAGGTTTTTTTATATTTAACATTGAACTTAAAAATTTTCGGTTGGGCACGCTTTGTTTCACATACTGTTTGTTCCCACGAGTATCAAGTATTTCATGCTTAGCATACTTCATATAATCCTCTTATTTTGCAAACTGCGGTGTATTTGTTATAATAAGCTTGCGTGAAATAAAAAAATGATTATTATTACTATATATAGTGGTAATAACTGCACTTTACTGATCTATTGCAGATTGCATTTGCAATTAGTCGCGATAGGTCCGAAATGTTGACAGGGCAGTACATTACAGTACATGAACTGATTTCATTAATATATCATTTATGTCAATGTTATCTTTGGGTAACACTTCTTTTAGCGGCTGTGGTAGACGGTTGGGCTCCTATGAACTTGTGAGCACCACTCTTAAAACCATTCAGCTCCGCTTCGAGCTCATCCTTTTTTTCTTCTGGACGAGTTTCTCAAAATACTCCACCTAAGTCTTTCCATATACTCTGGAGCTTTTTTGAGATTATAATGCGATTATATGGCACTTAACTCTTTTACATAGAAATTAGTGACTAAAACTATACCTTATAATATATTGCAAAAACACATTTATTTCAACCCCTTATAATGGAGTCCATTTGAAAGCTACTATGACTAAGTTTTAAAAAATAGGAAGACAGTGGGATTTGATGCTATTTTTGCTTTACCAAAAAAGTCAGTAATAAACTTTTGGACCTTAAGAACTATTCAATATGGAAACACATGTATTGATGCATATTTGTGAGCCTAATAATGATGAGACAGATTGGATCTGTGCTCGAATTACAAGTACGTCGAATTCTCTTTCATTACTTAAACTACAAAGCTAATTTTGCCCACAGTTCAATTCCCAAGGAATACATTCAAGCACAATTGTTATCCAAATACCGAAAGCAAACAATTAAACAGAATAAAACAAAACTCTCCCGATTCCTTCTAAAGGATGCTTAAATGGTGTCCAGTTAATTGGCTTTAAAGGGTTTTGGAATTAAAATTAAAAGAAACCAAGAAGCCAACGAGGTAGAGACGAGGATGCGTCGCTATGGAAACCAAACTCTCATACCATCGATTGACCACGTAACTAAAGAGAAAGACAAACATACGATAGAGGACAGAGGTATAAGTACGAGTATGTTAAAGTCCAGCAACGTTTTGTCTCCAAATGCAAATGAATGCGCTTAAAGACCACGGATAAATTGAACATCATACCAAACATCGATATGTTAGGTGGATTGTTGCACCATCCGAGTATCCGAGTTTTTCGCAAATGGGCAAATAGCACGTTTGTTGATCGCACATCGACTTGTGGAGCACGTGATTTATCGGAACCAAAACTAAGAGATGCTATACTCGTCGAGCAATCTTAAATTATCTGTCGATCGCAGCTCAGAAGGACTCGATGAGGAGGATTCCGTTGAATTGCATGCTAAGAAAATATGTGGCCAAATAATGGTCAGGAAGAGATTTTCGCTTTTCGCGCGATCGAATCAGACCTTTCTAGACTAAACTAATTTCCAGGTAACAGTTACATCTACAGCTACAGCTACAGCCAAACAAAGTTACAATAGCAGCTACAGCAACAAATATCTATATCTATGGTATATCAGTATCTGAACAAGTATATGTCTACATCATGTGCGCGCGAGACCAAACGGTGTCGAAGAGTGTGCTGTTTGGGTACAAGTTGGAGAGATGATGTTTTTCGGACTGATTCTTTCGCTGAAGCTGTTCGTTTAATTTTGTTTTATTAGTTTGGTCTGCTATTGATTTCTCGCACCTCTCGTACTTAAGTTCGCTTTACTGTACGAGTATCACATCACAAGCAAAACTCAATCTTGTTGCGTACGAATACCTCCTCTACCTTAATTCACCAGGAATACCAATGGTTGGAGCACAGATTGTTGTTTGGTTGCCTAACGTGATCGGGGGCTGGACGCGCAAGTGTTACGGATCGACTTCTCTGTCTGTATCCACTAATAAAGATCTCAGGTGTGAACATTTTATTTTACCTTTAATTGATGACATTGGTGAGGAATTTTTGGTGGTATTTTCGGTTTTCACTCCTAACAATGGTGAGGTTTCAATGGTGCTTTCAGAGTTCTTTTTATTTTGATTTTCTACTGTTCGTTTGCATCTTGTCATGTTGTTTTGCACTGCGGGTATTTCAAGTCGTACGATCTAAATCGCTTAATTTTCCGCGTTGCATTGCTGTCGTCGAAGCCATCTGGGCATTTAACGACACTTCGGTTGCGGTGTATATTTTGTAAAACAAAACGATGACACTACTTTGGCACCTTTAAAGCGTAGATTTATTGGATGGAGTATGTATGTGCAGATGGGGATTAAGCAAAAATAAGGAAATGTTTACATTCTGGTTAGACATGGAAAGAACCAAGCGAATGTTTCTCTGAAATTGGAATTATATTTACTTTGCAACTTGTGAGAAAAGATGAAAAACAAATTTTCTTCATATATTCCACTTGTTCCAGATTTAAGCCTGTAAGTGAATGCACTAAATTGAGCTAGTTGCTAAAATAAAGTCTGGATAGTTGAGGTAAAACTGGAAAATAAAATCTCCGACGGATAATGCAATCCGTGACGAGAACACTTGTAAGAGGAAGCATATTTCACGAGTGCAGATTCGAAAGAAACAATTCTTCAATAACACTAATTCGATAGTATGGAGCTCATGGCTAGCAATGCTTCAGTAAATACTGTGAGTTACCTGGTTGGAAAATATATCGTCTAATGACACCAGCGGCACTTGTGCTATACAAAATGAAATATAGCCAAATCAACAGATGTCATCACTAGATGAAGGCCCTTCGGTTCAAGCTGGCTTGATGAAATCGATTGTTTCTCCGAAGAAATAAAAATAAATTTTTATGCTGTGAAGAAGAAGCTCGTGCGAACTTTGTAATGAAATTTAATTCTATGCTTTTGTGGAACTAATTTCAGCAGGAAGTTTCGTATAGTCTGCAACTTGCAAGTCAAATCGGAGTAAGAGACGCAATCTGCAATATTTTGCATTTACACATGCTAATTTGTCCTTCAAGGCGGACTTAGCAAGACATCTTCATATATGTAAGCTTGTCTACCAAACATTTCGATGCTAAAACAGAGAAACGACAATTGGCAGTAATTTGAGTTTGTTTATGTTGTTTGTTAGGTTAGATTAGATTTGCGGGGTGATTTAGTTTCCGGAGCCGAAAGCACCCTCTAGCTCATTGCACTTATGTACAAACATAGTACTGTGTTGACCCATTGTGATGATCGGGCGAGGAAATGGGATGGAGGAAATGGAATTTGCGTTGGTGGACATTTGGTTTTTTGCCATCCTGTTGCTTCCGTGAATCTGAAAAGTGATGTAGATGAAACAGCAGATATCTCATGGAAGTACTAACTTTCTAACTCGAATTACTGTGGCTGAAACAGTGGCACGGAAAGCGGAGTTTATCCTCCCCATATATACGGCCATAGTTGTCCTGAAGTTTCACAGGTTGGAAGATTCTTCCCGCTTAGTTTGATTTTGATTTGTATTGTTTGCTCCACTAGTATTCTTATAGTACACAGTGAAGGTTTGATACATTGATCTGCCAGTTCTTTATCAGAGGAGAATCGTTTTCGAGCTTAGCGTTTCAAAAGCTGTGATTTAATCTCAACTACAGCGATGGTCCTAGTGGCAGCTTGGCTGTCAATGAATATGCTAGCTGGCTTTATTGTGGATTGCCATCTTACAAATATACCGTAAGTTTATACGAATGCAAATGTAGAAAGGGACCAGTGCTTTCTTTGCAATTGCCCACAAACCAAGTGCTCATGATGGGCTAAAGTCATTGAAAACGCAGCAAATTACATACCTAGGTTAAGAAAAACCACGAGCTCCCTGGTTTGGTGCTCTTGCCACCGTAGCAAGACAAAAGCCGTATACAGCTGACCTTAGTTGCTAATCCTTTTTTAGTTAGATTTTAGTTTTAATGACTTATATTTCAGATAATAAAAAAACAAAATCAAGTATCGAAAGATACTTGGTGGTTTGGCTGAAGGCCGTTTACCAGATTGATAAATTAATATTATATTGGGTCTATAAGTAAGTTTCCAGCGTTTGTCAGAGATGGCGCCACCAGTGGATCCCGGGCAGAAATGTCAGACCCCATGTGTTTTATTTGTAGGTTTTGTATATGTCAACAACTTTGCAGCGTTATATTTGAGCAGTTCTATCGGTGTCGTACATTTTATCGAGCAAAATCATGGCAAGTTTCCTGCCAAATAAACGTCATTTGCGGGAAGCGCTGCTTTTATTCTTTAATATGAAGAAAAGTGAGGCTGAGGTCTATGGTTTGCTTTCGGAAACTTATGGGGCGGAATGTATTGGTGAATCGACGTGCCGCGAGTGGTTCAAACGGTTCAAAAGTGGTGATTTTGGAGTTGAAGACAAAGATCGCCCCGGAAAGCCGAAAAGTTTTGAAGACTAGGAATTGGACGCTTTACTGGATGAGGATCCGTGTCAGATTCAAGAAGAACTTGCTGCATCATTGGGCGTCACGCAACAAGCCGTTTCCCTGCGCCTAAAGTCACTGGGATTCATTCAAAAGGTTGGAAACTGGGTGCCGTACGAATTGAAGCCAAGAGACGTCGAACGGCGATTTTGCATGTCCGAAATGTTACTGTAGCGGTATAAAAATAAATCATTTTTTCATCGTATTGTCACTGGTGTTGAGAAATGGATTTATTATGATAATCCTAAACGCAGAAAATCGTATACAAAGCCCGGCGAGCCCGCCCAATCGACGTCGAAACGAAATATTCACGTGAATAAGGTCATGCTCTGCATATGGTGGGATCAAAAGGGTGTCGTATACTACGAACTGCTTCCGAGTGGTGAAACCATCAAAGGACCATTATATCGAACCCAACTAATTCTTTTGAAGCGGGCATTAAAAGAAAAACGGCCAGAATATGAGACCTGGCATGAGTCCGTCATTTTTCATCACGACAACGCTCGGCCACATGTTGCGGTTTCGGTGAAAAACTATTTGGAAGATAGTGGATGGGAAATTCTGCCTCACCCGCCATACAGTCCAGACTTGGCACCATCTGACTACCACTTGTTTCGTTCGATGCAGAACGATCTTACGGGAATACGCTTGAGCTTAGTAGAGGAAATCAAAAATTGGTTCGATACGTTCTTGGGCTCGAAAGACGAGAAATTTTTTTGATCCGGAATTCATAAATTGCCAGAAAGATGGGGGAAAGTTGTAGCTTCCGATGGACGATACTTTTAATAAAGCATTGTGACTATGTTTTCATAATAAAACTTCAAATTTTGAAAAAAAAAACGCTGGAAACTTACTTGTAGACCCAATACATAGTTTCTGTTTTAATGTATTGAAATATTTACTGTTTTAAATTTTTATTTATTTATTTATTTTTCTTATTTTATTAAAATAGGGTGGGGAAATTGCAGTAGAGCGGAACACATCCTCTCGTCCTTTGAGATTGCAAAGACTACATAGAACTGGGAGATCCGGCCGATGTGGAACAAAATTCAATCTAATCAGGTCACTTCTCATTCTAAAGATAGTGATCTGTTAAAATTTTCTCAAGAGAATATGTCTTGTCTTGTATGTGATGGTTCAATTAACCGTAATATTGGCTGTATAGTGATGATCTTGCCTCATTTACACATTTATCATACATTTTATTACCTGCCTTCTCCAGCAAGATATCATTTTCGTTTTAATGAAGTCGGCTGTTTATTAGATGTGACCTGTAGATGAAAATGGCAATCAGACACTAGGGCCATCCATTCTTCGGTGCATTTTCCCTCATACTACAGCACTTGAGAAAACACTAACTTTCGTATCCTTTCTTATTTCATCTCCATAAGATAATCCAAATGAAGCTTTAGAGTGTCCAAAAAAAGAGGAGCAACTCGTATCCTCAGGTAAGGTATGTAATTTGGAGAACTGCCGTGAAATCTGAAAACTCCCCTGAACTTCTTTACGTTTTCGAAGAAGCTATAGCTCCAGACTTGAACTATATTTGCATTTGTATTTATTGATTATGAAATTGCTTATCACAGTAAGATAAATCTTATAAAATAGTGAAAGCCTTCAAATTAAATTTACAAATTGAACATAATAAGTTTATTTTATAAGAATAATAAACGAAAATGGTTGAACAACAAGAAATATTTGAATAAAAAACATCAAAAAAAAAAAAAAACAAAAAATAAGAAAAGAAAACAAGATTCAAATAACAAGTGAATTTAACAAAAGATCATTAATTAAGAATTTACTCGAAACAGAACAAATAAAAAATAAATACCTAACAATGCAAATTGAATATGCTAGTTAATTATACTCACTGGCCAAGTACCTCAAAAGTAAATTCCTAAATCTTTTTGTGTTTCTAACTCCTCTTAGTTCACGGGGCAAGTAGTTCTATGCGAGTGGCATGAACGAAGAATTGGCGCTCCGATGTCAAGCAAGAATGTGGAGTTTGCATTAAGGTCAAAGTCCTTTGCGACCAAAGAAAAACTAATCTGCTATAGAGATACTGAGGTTGATGTGTCTGTATGATGTCATGCAGGCAAGATAAGGATCGAAGCACTACCAGGTTATCGAACAAGCAGCCGACAATACACTTTGAGTAAATGGGCACGTGATCATAATTTCGGAAACCATACATATACCGAGCAATATTGTTGTATACAACATTAAGCTTCCTTTTAGTAGTTGAGTCAACTTTACCATAGACCTCACACCCATACAATAAAATTGGCAGTATGAGCGTTTTCGCCAGCATAGTTCTTATAGCTGTAGGTGTAAACATCTGAGTTGACCAAAGCATACGAAGCCCTCTATAAACCTTGATAATAGCAGTGTTTATATGGTCAGTCCATGTTAGGGAGTCGTTAGAAATAAGTCCGAGATTTCTTACAGGGGACGATTTCTTCACCAAGTTTTATCGGTGAAAAAGTAGATAGGTTCTGTGAGCTTTCGAATTTGAAGGATTCAAAGATAGAAAGTTACGTTGAGCCCTGAGAAAAATATTTATCAAAGCAACAACTTGATCTAAGACATTGATATTTCCACTCAAAGCCAATTGGACATCATCAGCATACATGTGGATCAGACACCGTTGGACAATTTGTGACAAGTCATTGGTGTACATAGAAATAAGGACATGTCCAAGTATTGATCCTTGAGGAACTCCACTTTATACCCTAAGAAAGCTCGAAGTTTTATTTTTGACCACAACACATTGCTGCCTGTTTGCTAGGTAGGAATAATTAAGCTTTTGCCGATTCTTTGGAGAAATTGTACATGGTCTGAAGTTTTCGGCAAAGAAGAACATGGTTAAAAGTGTCAAACGCTTTTGAAAAGACTAAAAGAATTAGAAAAGTAACATATTTTTTGTCCAACGTCATAGACTACTGACAATAATGCTGTTTTGCAGCTGTGTTTAGGACGAAAACCGGACTGGCAGCTGCTCACTAGCTTATTTATAGACAAATATGCTTGCATTTGCTTCAAAATTACTTTTTCCAATACTTTACTTAAAAACGGGTCTATAATCGTCATTACCTTTTTTAGGGATATGGATAACTTTTGCCCTCTTGCATTCGCGTGGATAGTGGGAAGCTGTTATTATGCTGTTGAAAATGTGGGTAATGGAAGGAAGAATGTAAGGAAGGAGAAGTTTTACGAACCGGAGATCAACACCGTCGATTCCGGTTGCGTTTGACTTTATAGTGATAGCACCGCTTCGACAACTTCTTGAGCACTGATACATACGAAACCGAAGGATTCATTGGGGACGGAGTTGTCTGAAGGATCAAATGTATTACACTCATTTTCATTTGTGAAATAGGATGGTTTTGTGACGAATTTAGCTATTAAGACGTTTCTCTTTGGAATGAGATGCTTTATCCCTCATTAGATGAAGAGTATCAAAAAAAAAAAAAGAAAAGGCATGGTACGACTCGAGCTGTAAAAAGGCTGTCAGGGTTAGAGAATTCTTTTTTCGGTCCTATAAGACCAACCCAACAGAGGAAAACCGAAAAAAGTTTAATCGAGCCAGAAATGACTGCAATGTCCTTCTCAAGCGTGTGAAATTCCAATACGAACAAAAATTCAGGCAAAAAGTACTGCAATGTCCCAAAGGTAGTAACAATTTTTGGTCGTTTGTCAAAAACATTAGAAATTCTGCCTCATCCTCCATTCCAATGCTCATTTACAATGACATTCCAGCTGTCAGCTGTTTGGACAAGGCCAATCTGCTTGCTGCACACTTTGCGGCTAGCTCAATACTCCTAGATTGTGTTTTGTCCCGGCCTACTCTTGAGTGCGTCGAATTCACTTTCGCCCTCGTGTAGTAGCAAGAGTACTTAAAGATTTCAACATGCATAAGTCCACTGGTCCAGATGGTATATCTCCCCTTCTTCTGAAGAGGTGTTCTTCCTAGCTGGCAAAACCACTGGCGAAAGCAAGGTAGTTGCACTTGATATTTCTAAGGCATTTGACAGAGTTTGGCATCAGGCTTTTTGTCGAAAATGCGTGCTTTTGGGATCGATGACTCTCTTTTTCAATGGATTAGAAATCACCTTTCGGAACGTTCAATTCAAGTTGTGTTGGATGGTTTCAAGTCTGATATTCACAAAATAAATGCTGGTGTGCCCCAGGGCTCCGTTCAGTCTCCGACACTCTTTTTAATTTTCATTAATGGTTTCTTGTCTGTTACTTCTAATCCAATATATTCCTTTGCTGATAACAGCACTCTCTGATTTTCATATTCATTCCCGGACTCACGCCCTTGCTCTTCGGCTGTAGAACGGGAACGGCAGCGTATATTAAGCTCATTAAATTCCGATATTAACAGCATAACCAATTGGGGAACTATCAACCGAGTGGAATTTAATGCTTCCAAAACTCAATGCAGTCTGCTGTCATTAAAGCGAAATTCAAATACCCAGCCATTATCCATGAATGGTATTTGCATCGTCGAAACCGTTAAACTTTCCATTCACGGTATGTGTGTCAATGACAATTTATGTTGAAATGACCACATATTCGATGTCGTCAAAAATGCTGCGAAATGTCTAGGTTTCCTCAAGCGATTTAAGAAATATTTTACCCCCTCTGATCTGGCCGCAATATATAAGGTATTCATCGTATGCACCTCAAACATCTCTGTACCTGCTAGATGGGATTCAAAACCGTGCGATAAAACTCATTGGTGATACTAATATCAGTCCATCAATTGACACCCTTGGACACCGACGTAATGTCTCCTGTGTCACTTTGTTTTATCGCTACTTCCACCACCAGTGCTCCATTGAAATCGCCAGTAGCATTCCACCCATTCAAACTTTCAACCGTAACGCCCGTCTCGCTATGAATTCTATCAGTATACCCTCAAGCCCATTTTCGGATGAAATCTAAAATATCGTTATTCTTTCCTAAGCCGTATAACTCGCTTATGGAATAGCCTGCAGATTTCTGTGTTTCCTGGTCGTTATAATTTACAAACATTTAAAAACAATGTACATCGGTACCTGTCTATTCTTCCTCCCTAAATTTCCTTCGCCCGCGCTGTGTACGAACATTTTAAGGGTACAAAAACCCTTTGAGCGCGCGCTGATTATATAAGAAAAAATCGAGTTCACAGTCAATGTTATCTGCTATTTTTGGAATCTCTTTTCCAACTCCAAGTTCCTTAACAGCTTTCCATTTATTTTTTGACGAACACCTTTGGATTAACCTATTTTCATAGTAAAGCGTCTTTGCGGACCTTATGTCTAGCATCACTTTCTTCCGCAAACGGCAGTACTCCCGATATAGCGGTTCGACTCTATAGTACATCGTCTCCATAGACTATTGGTTGTATTACGTTGCAGCATCAGCTACTTAATTTCGCTGCTGAACCAGGCTGGCGACGTTCTACGGATAACTTTTGTTTTTAGTGGGTATGTTTATTAAATAGGTATCTGATCTGCCCTTGAAAAAACACAACTTTATCGTTAACATTTTTGACCTTGATAGATTTACAGTTGAGTTCCAAGTTTTGCAGTGCCTGTCGAGTCTATTTATCATTAGCCGCATAGTATCTATAGCATCTGCGAGTTGGGCAATATCATCTGCAAACATTGCTGGGTTTTTATTATAGTTCATGTTAACTCTATTCCACCATTAACATGGTCCGTTATATCATTTATATATAGAATGAATAATGCGAACTTAAGACTCACCTCTGCTTCACGCCCATCGATACTTTGTCTCCATCCCAGACACACGCCGTGGCAAATATAGTAGATCTCAATACAATTGTGACTTTAAGTAGATGATATTCCATATACGTGGAGCTTGTAAAAAGGGGCTTAATGTGCTACACTGTCAAAATCTATAAAGCAGGCATACTCAGCAAATTGTTATTTCATTTCTTCTAAATCTCCGCAATGTTGAAAAGTGCGAATAGTTGAATAAAAGCCGCGTAAAGTCCTAATAGGATATTCTTGTACTTGATGGATGCATTCAAAAACGAAATGTCTCTGTAATTTTCCGGGTTATTATAGTCTCTCATCTTGTGATCTTGTGCAAGGGGTATATTACGCAATAGCTTTGTTCAATTAGGTTGTTCGAAGTAGTTCAGAACTGAGAAGTCAAAGTTTTTGCCTGCAATGAAAAAAAGTTCTGTTCGAAACTGATCTGCTTCGTGTGAGAATGAGTGTGTTCCAAGCAGATTGGGACAAGATTTTCTACACCTACACTTGAGGTACAACAGATTTGTGAGAAGTGTAAAAGCAGCTGTAGCTGAATTTGATTTGATTCCAGCGATTTGTGATTGTAATTTTTCGTTAAAGCTAAACATGGAAGAGATAGAACTTCAGTTAGAAAAAGGGCAATCTATAGTGGTAATTTGGTAGTACAAAATTCAATGGAATTAAACAAGTCTTACGTTAATTTTCATTATTCTTTGAGATGATAATCTTTGCAATCAAATTTTCGAGTAATCGTTTGGGGTGATCTTAATGAAAATGAGGATTTTGATCTATTTTGATTTTGTGCCGCGAGAATTGAAAAATATGTTTCAATTTCCGATTTTCTGTTTTAACTTGATCTGACATTTTTCACAAATTTGTGCTGTTCCGTTCTGTTTTTTTCTCGCTGAATATAGCTTATATGTAGTTTTCTGAAAGCACTCAGGGACATCTACAGTTTCAAACATTTGGTTGAATTCTTTTACCTATACAATTTTTGGAATATTCGAACGGAATACGGTCACTCCCTGGAGCCTTGTTCTTCTTCGAATTGTCGATAACTACTTTCACTTCGGCTTCAGTAATCGGAGCATCCAGAAATTCATCTATAATTGAATCATTTTTGAATCACTTGTTTCGTCCTTCGATCTACTGTTTGGATATAAGGATGTCCGGTTAGTTCTGCTTACAAAATTATTTTTCGATGAACCTATTCTACCATTAAAATCTCCAATTAGCATTAAGTCTGTAGATCCTACATATATTATGAGCTACATCAGGAAGCTGTTAAAATCATGCTGACACTGATGGCAGTTTAGATATAACATATCGGCACTGTATATAAAGTGTTGGCATCCAATTTCAGTTTCAGTATAATTCCTTCTTCGGTACTCTTAAATTCAACACCTACTCCCTCCAGTTACTTTCGATAACCAAAAAGCTCGCTTCCACTTGCCCTTACAAATAGATATGGTTTCACCGCAGGTACGCATTCATTAAAATGTTTTTATATCTATTGTATCTTCACTATAATCTATTCCATGAGTTTCAAAAAGTAAAAAAATATCAAATTCATTAATGTGATTAAACAAAATTCATAAAAAAAATATTGTAGTTCTTTGTTTTAAGACTGCAGTGTTGTAACTTAATACTTTCAATTTTGATAATTTATTATCAAAATAATTCATCTCAGTTTTACGCCTCGTGTAAATGCCTCCTTTGGTTTTCGTCTGGACTATTCACAGCGGTTGCCCTGTTTGGGCGTCCACCTTTACTCAATTTCTTAATTCCAGAACTGTCCGCTTCGTTTGGTGTTAACTGCCGTTTGGTACAGATTGTCATAGATGAACTTACATAGGCAACAAACACCACTAAACTTTTGCAATCGCTTAAACTCCTTCCAAATACACTATAAGTGAATTATCAATATTGGTCCAAGCCTGTAAACTGCTAGAATTTGCTAGAATAAAAGCAACTTGCACGTAAAGTTTACTATGCGTATGGAATGTGGATGACGTTTTTGTGTAAAAGGTGAGAGGAATTGACATTGTTGACAATTCACACGAATTCACAGCCCAAGGCTAAGCTCAGGCTATTGGGGGTCACAGATGGCGGATGGTGATCGGCCTGCAGATATGCAGGTTAGCTGTGAATAACCAATAAACAGTCTCTAAGAACTTTCTGCGACAAGACGAGTCGGCACCGTCCCGTTAAAACTCTGGTAGGCCTCAAAGTACGTTCAATGTTTCGTCGCCATTAAGTTGGTGGTGTAGGTCCAGATGTAATATTCCTGGTTAGCACCGATCCAGCTCTGGCACATAACCCCATAAGGGTCTGTGTCAACCCTCGCATGGCCTCACTGCATGCATAGATAACCATGGGATCGCTAGGTGACTACACACCCGAGCATTGACAGCGGCTTTGAGTGGGGACCCAAAAGAAATGAACCCAACAAAACAAAACCAACAAAACCAGGAGAACAAGATCAACGGAGAGAACCCATTCCGGAAGAGCTCGATGGTGAGAAGATCTCCGGCTAGGCCACCGCCATCGCCGCAGAGGAGTCCTGATGGAAAAGCGGCGTCTCAAAGAAGTATGTGGAAGTTGCGGGATCTAAATAACCAGCCCTCCGTGTTTCATAAATTAGAGGAACAAACAAAAGCCCTAGTGGAAATGTTGGAGGATGGTAAATGCGGGATGCAATAGAAAGCATCAAAATGCTCTATGAAAGCATCAAAACGCTCTATGGCGAATGAGATGCGTGATAAAAAGCCCAAGGAAGTTATCAGCAAAAAACAACACCTCCCAAACATCCCCATGGCTGAAGGTGATTTCGAGGCCCAAACGAAGGATAGATTCTATAGAGTCACCGAGCTCGAAACGCCTGCTGATAGTCGAAGCGAAGAAAGCATCACGTGGTGAAGTGGTGCCCCAAAAACCAAGCAATGCCGGAAAAAGCAAGAAGGCCCATCTTAAGGAGCCCGCCAAATCGACAACGAACGAGCAGGCCACAAATGGTCAAATAACCGCTAGAATGGCGAGCAAAGAACAGGCCAGGGGCGACAGCAGCGCCTGGTTGAAGGTTCCCAACAAGAAGCCAAGGATGCCCGCGCGCGAAAAAGCGCGACCTGACGCAATCGTGGCGGCAAGCAAGGGCGAACTTTCATACACCGAAATACTCGTACTTCGCAGGGTCAAAGGGGACCCCAAACTCCATAACCTGGGTGAGATTAGGAGAACCCAGAAAGGTGACTTGTTGTTCCAGCTGCGCGAATCTGGTGACAGAACTGAAGAATTCAGGAGTAAAATCGGTGAAAATCTTGGCGCAGAGACAGAAATCCGCACATTAGCCTAAAGATCCACGATCAACGACCTCGACGAATTCACTACCAGGAGAGAAATCTGCGATGCAATCAAAGCGCAGTACAACATTGGAGTTACCAAAGGAAATGTACTCAGTCTTAGGAAGGGCTACGGTGGCACGCACATCGGGACAGTGGGCTTCCCGGTAGAGATGGCGAACAAATTGCTGGAATCCGGTAAAATCAAAGTCGGCTGGGTAAATTGCCGTATTCGTGTTCGAAAGGCTCTCACCAAATGCTTCAGGTGTCTATAGTTTGGCCAATGCAAGAGCGAGCATGACCGATCCAAAAAGTGCAGAAACTGTGGAGAAGAAGGTCATAGCCAAAGAATGCAAAGAGAGCGCATTATGCTTCTGGTGTAAGACGGTTACGCGAGAAAACGCTGGAAGCGTGGCTGGTAGCAGCAAGTGCCCGGTACTCAAGAAGGCACTAGCCAAACTAATATGATGAATGTTGTCCAGATGAATCTAAACCACAGCGCAGCCGCGCAGGACCTTCTGGCGCAAGCAGTAAGAGAGAAAACAATTGACGTAGGCCTAATAAGCGAACCGTATAAACCCATAGACGGAAGCAGCTGGACCGATGACAACACAAAAAAGGCTGCTATGTGGACCTGTGGGAACCATGCCCTGCAGTCGGTCGGCTATAGGGGAGACCACTTCGTACCTGCTAAGATAAATGGAGTACATTTTTACAGTTGTTATGCGCCCCCCAGTCTATCACTGGCGAATTATATGAAGCTGTTGGACGACATTTGTTATTGCCGGGGATTTCAACGCCTGGGCTACTGATTGGGGAAGTAGAACCACAGACGAAGATGCAGCGGATACGTTCCGAAAGACAGGCAGAGGGTCAATCATGGACATCGCATACATGAACAACTCACTCCTGCGGAAAACCAAATGGCGAGTCAGTGAAGAATATATGTATATTTAATGTCGGCAAAGAAAAACGCAGACTGTGCCCCACCCTAACAGGGCCAAAGTGGAAGGACACGCTGCTTGACAAAGATATGTTCAAGAAAATGCTAAACTCCATCGTCACAATGAACAATGGAACGGCTGAAGCCCTCTCTCATAAGCTAATCCAGACCATTACCCCAGGGTGCGACGCATCAATGCCCAGAAGATCTGTCAGTAAAAGAGGCGAGCCCTGCTACTGGTGGACCGACGAGATTAAATGGCTCAGAGCGAAGTGCCTACAAGCACGACGAAGATCTCAGGGATTCAGAGGAAGACAAGATTTCCAAGAATGGCTAACCAACTTTAAACTGACGAGACGGGAACTGGAAAGTGCCATTAAAGAGAGTAAGTCAAGTAACCTAGACCCCTGGGACTTAGCGTATAGAGTGGTGATGAAGAAGCTTAAAGGTAACAGGTCCCCACAACTAACCTGCCCTGCAATGCTAAGGACTATAGTAGAGCATCTATTCCCGCATAGACCAACTACTATGGTCACCATCACAAGGGAGATCAATATGGAAGATATCCCGGCCATCATGTCGGAAGAACTTTTTGCTGCATGTCAAAAAATTGGAGACACCAAAGCACCTGGATCGGATGGTATCCCGAATAAGGCATTAACGATAGCTATTAGGTCAATACAGACGGTGCAAAGGTGTCTACAGGAGTGGGTATTCCCTACGCCATGGAAACTGCGACACTTAGTGCTGCTTCCAAAGGGTAATAAGCCACCCGGAGAACCATCATCGTATCGCCCAATATGTCTGCTTTATACTCTAGGTAAGATCCTATTATATACAACAGACTGCTTGCGGTGGCGGAGAAAAATGGAGCGCTGTCAGATCACCAGTACGGCTTCAGAAAATCTCGTTCTACCATCGATGCAATAAAGGCGATAGTAGATACAGCAACTGAAGCAATATGAGGGAAAATATGGAAATGGGGGACAAATAGATACTGCGCAGTAGTAACGCTCAACGTAAAAAACGAGTTCAACTCGGCGAGCTGGTCGTTTATTAGTAGAACCTTGGCCAGTATAGATACACCATGCTATCTCCTGAGGATAGTCACGGACTACTTCAGTGAGAGGAGGTTAAGGTATCATACGGACGATGGTACTAAGCACTATAGTGTTTCCGCGGGAGTCCCGCAAGGGTCGGTCCTTGGACCTCTACGACTAACCCTGCCTGAGGGAGTCAAGGTTGTTGGCTTCGCTCACGACATAGCAGTGGTTACAGTAGCCAAGCACATTGACGAGGTGTAGTCTGCCACAGACGAGGCAGTTGTAAAGATAAAGGAATGGCTGGAGTCTACGGGTCTGGAACTAGCTGCACACAAGACTGAAGCTGTCCTAATAATCAGCCGCAAGGCGGTGGAATACGCGAACTTCCGCCTCGGAGACCAGACAATTAGATCCAAAGAATCCTTAACGTTCCTTAGAGTCATGATCGACAATCAGCTGCGCTTCAAAAATCACGTCGATTACGCTAGCAAGAAAGCATTGCTGACACAGGCGGCACTCTCCCGAATGCTACCGAACATCGGGGGATCTGGATACGCCCGATGGATCTTGCTGACCAGAGTGGTCAGCTCGGTACTTCTATACGCTGCTCCCACATATGGGTGCACTGGCGACAAATGAGTGTAGGAGAGTGTTATCATCAGCTCACAGGCTTTGTGCAATCAGAGTGATCAGCGGATTCCGTACAATCTCCGATGATGCAGCCTGCGTTTTAGCTGGAATGATCCCAATAGACATCCTCACGGATGAGATGAAGAGGGTATAGCTAAAGCGACCCTCGAACCGACAAGAGGAAAAGAGGGTTAAGGAAGAAGAAAAGGCAGCATCCGTAATGCTGTGGCAAGCCAGGTGCGACCGCTCCACAAAAGGCAGGTGGACCTACAAGCTCATTCCCATCATAGAAACATGGACAAAGAGACCATGGGGGAACTGTAACTCCCACATCACACAGTTCCTGTCTGGGCACGGCGGCTACCGGAAATAACTACATAGATTTGGACACGATAGTTCGCCCCAGTATCCAGAATGTTAAAATGAGAAAGAGGATGCCTTTCACATGACGCCGTCAGAGGAAAAGTGGATGGAGATCTGCTCATTTATAGTGCGCGTGCAGTACGCACTGCGCACGAGCAGAAGCCCTAAGAAGAGCTCAAGAGGCGGCCTGGGAGAATAGAGCATAATTTCTAACCAGCCCCGCGAAGTAATACCTAACGGCAGTCCCGCGGGGAGAGTGGTTGAACGACGTAGTGGTGTGGTTTAGTACGTAGGCGCACTCCCGGCATCGAATATTCGGGTGTTGCGAATCATGCATGTTGGTGGCACGGGCTACCACATCTTTAGAAGATTACCAGATCCATTGGCGCAACCGACAAAAAAAACACGTATTCACAGACAGGGTCACACGGTAGAGGCAATCAGTGGAAAGCGGTTTTTGGAACGGCCAAAATCTGGAAAGTACTCCGTCTATGTTAGTTCATCTATGCACATTGTTCATTGGTCATTCATAATTCTTATTAAATGTGTGGGAATCTCTCCAAATATTTTCTGGACTATCTTCGTACCATTCTCGTTGCCATAATTGAAACCTTTTGCCAAATCCCAGGTAAATAGTTTGTCCCCAATTAAAAGTCTGTCTTCTTTCAAAACAATTGTCATATCCGGTCGTTTCTCAGGACGGAATTCCATTATGATAAGTAACTTGACGTTTCTCTGTCGAACATTGCGCGGGACGTCCTTATGCACACTGATTTCTATGCTCTTTAGTTTTTTCACGTTCCTTGTCATGACTATGGCGGAGCCTCGAGATTTCATTCGAACAATTATCGTATCAGTTCATTGGTCACAGCCGGTGATTCTAAATGCAGACTAAATATCGTTTTCGTACATTAACCCAAGGCACGCAAACTTAACTTTTTGAACTGGATCGATGTTGTACTCTATAGGTACGTTCATAACAACATTTTCTTCGGTACTTTTTGCACGAGTTTATCTATTTGGGCTTCTGGTATCTTATTTTGATATTCTCGTCGATCCACTCTCGAGGCACTAGCATCGTGTTTGGCTTATAGTCCTTTCAGTTCAGAATATATGTATTAGGCTGTAACATAAGTATCACGCGTTTTTTTCGAGGGTTGTTTTCTAACTGCGGTACAATTCACAAAAATAATTTAATGCTGAAACCGTTATTGAAATTAGTATTTGAAATACATATATTGTTTATTCAGTCCGCAAATTTCGTGGTATTAACATCATTGTAAGCATTTTTAACTGAATTTTTATTGGTTTTGTTCCGAGAAAACCAGAATGGAAGTGAAGCATCTAGAGAAATCCAAAATGTGTATGGAGAGGGTGTTGTCCGCGAGTTCAAGTGTTGTTGTTGGTTTGTAAAGTTTAGAACCTCGTTCGGGTAGGCCAGAAGAGCTAGACGATTTTTATTTATTTAAATTCGTCTCATGAGACTTTAGTTGCCTGAACAAAAAGAAAGTCTTCCGGTCACGGCTGGTATTGAACCCCGAACCATCCAATTGGGAAGCAAATACATTACCACTTAAGCCACGGCCACCCATTTTCTTAAAGTCCATTCTTAACAGAACTCCCACTTCCCAAGGGAACTCAACGCAAAAAATATGACCATGCGTCGACACCTAACAAATATGGGAAATGTCATAAAGTTGAGAAAATGGATATCACACCACCTATTAGAACAAAATCTTCAGCAAAGTATCGAATCAAGCAATCAAAAGCCGTTTTTGGACCGGATCGTTATCGGTGATGTTTGTTTTTTTACAATAACATTAAACGTCGCCACCAACGACTTAAAATTCACAACCTCACATTCCGAGAGAAGGAAAATCTCTCCGTCCTATTCGGACTCCCACCCCTGGAGAGTCAATATCGAAACCAAACACACCTGAGTTTCAAACCAATACATCACAAACTTTCCTTTCTCCTCCTTCTATCTTTCCGCCCGCGCCATGGCAACAGTATAAGGGCAAAATCCCTGAGATGGACTTCACCTGGTCGAAATGTTATTGTCTGTATGGTGGGATGCTGGGGGATTAATCCATTTTGATTTATTGCCTCTTAAACAGACTATCAGCGCAAAATTCTACTGTCAACAGCTGTGAAGATCGAAGTCGGTACTAGGTCAGAAACGGCCAGCTTCCTCGAATGGATGTTCTATTCCATCAGGATAACAGGCGCCCTCATACAGCTAGGTCCACCTGCACACAGTTACAGGAGTCGGTTGGAGAAAATGGTGCATCCGCTTTATTCTCCAAATTTTAGATCTCGGGACGGTGCTCAAAAGGCTTTTTGGGGTATTTTTTCGTTGAAGTTATCTAAAGAATTTTTTTAGTGACGACATTAAGAAGTTGCCTGAGAGCTAGGCAGAGGTGTTGTCTGATGAAGGAAATTACATTGACCACTAAATTTTTGCATTTGGTGCAAATTAATTAATATTAAACAGACATTCAAAAATTGCACAGTACTTATGTTACAACCTGATACTACGAGTAGCTAAAAATCGGGCTTGATTATCAGTTCTTTCGTAAGTTCCTTATTCTTCGAGTTAAGGATTACTTTAAGCTGATGAATACTAATAACTGTTATGGTTTCCATTACAATATCTTCTCTCATCTTCTCTTTTGTTCATATAGTGAAGTTCATGCATAGGTGATATTGAGACTTTCACAGTTTGGATCTTAAATGCTTTGACTTACCCGATTCAAACTTTGAATTCGTATGCACTACTCTTGAAGTAATATCTCGGAGCACAATTTGGTAAATTTTATTACACTTTTCTTTTGTAATTTCCACTTTATCAGATCGCTAATGTCAATTTCATAATTTTTTACCTCACCCATCTCAATACAAAGAGTCCTTTTTTTATCTGCTAAGGACCTCTGCTAAGTGTTCTGCCGCGTGTAGTCTAATCAGTTTCCTAACTTTCCGAAGATTCGAAAAATTGTTGTTCTTCCTTCATATACCAGAGTCGTCAAGGTGGTTATTGCTTCAACAAAAGACATATGTACTCGTATATCTTTCGTATATGCTTGTATGACTTAAATCAAATGGACTTATCTGTTTTTTACTTACGACATCCATTAAGCTAATGGATATCTGAGATAAAATTCTCCTACATTAGGCCCAAAGTAAATCCAACGTTATTTACTCTTTAACACATGGATTTATTAGAGGTACTAGCACTGTTGAGCTAGATATGATGAGGTTCGCCCTTCGTTTTGCGCTTAGGCTGCATGAATACGAGTTTACTTGCCTTATCTCCAGGGACAACCAATAGAACTTGGGCCAAGCACTTGACAATGAACATAAAAAATAAAATTTATTTAAACCCTGTTTTGAACAATAAGCGGTTTTCTTATAATTCTGTTCAGATATGCAGATTACTTTCATACAAGCAGCTCTGTTTTATGTAAATTGTTCTGATTATAAGCTAACTAGTAATTTTAGGAAAAATAAACTTCGTATGCCTTTTCCTCGGAAAACTGAAGATTCCAGTTATGTACCATATTAGTATTGATTGAGCTTGATTGGCTAAATTTAAATGGGTAGCGTTTCCGTTTACTGTCCACCAACAATACGGAAGAGTGTTTCTAATTAGCTTCACGCTTAAGTTCAAAATACCTCGGCAGAATGCTTAAAGAGTACTGCAAGTCCTATTTCGCTTTTTAAATCGTTCTGAGTGTTTGTGAGTCTTTATTGTCCTATTTACTATTATAAAGGCTGAAGACAGCTTACCCACAGCTTTTTACTAAGCAACAATTTGCGAAGTTGTAGCAATAGCGGTTTTTTTTTATGCCACCTTAGAGCATAGAAGCATACGAGTTTTGGATGTGAATAAGCAACTGCTCAAAAATGAGTATAATAAAAACTAGGAAAATAAATCGTTTTTGGCTCGACATAGTTTTAATTGCCCAACCCTTTGGCTTAAATGAAATGCGACCCTCATCTCTGTTTTTACTTGGAACTGCAGCGTAGACATATTCCTAATTGCATCTAATGAAATTAAATTACACGAGGCAATGCTTTTTTGCATTTTCATTGCAATTTAATTAGCAAAGAAAATAAAAATAGTGGTGGAAAAAGTACGCTCTCGTACTCGTTCCCGTAGGTCGGATAAAATGTATCGAATTATCCATAAGCAAAGTACGGCATGCACATCGCGTATCTCTAGAATTATCACTTTCAACTGATTCCCCAACTGTCAAGATTACTTATCACTTTGATTGACGACTCACCACAACTGAAGAACTGCTGCCAAAGCGAAGTAGTCGACAAGCAGCTCCACCACGAATTCCTCGGCCCATTAATGGAGGACAACATTACGATTCCCATATGCTGACGTTTCCACCCGTGCGTCAGTGTCATTGCGTTCCACTGTGTGTCGTTCGCACTAATGCTACCTCATCAACCCATACTCATGCTTATCCCATAAGTTTTGATTTATTCATAGAGCACGCACATTCGGGCACTCAACTCGTACACATGAGTACCCTTTGGTCTCCATCAACCAACAGAAGCCAATAAGTAGGTGTTTGTGTCCCACTGCTATACTGTAAAGTCGCATTGCGTGAGAACCGTGTACTTGATGGCACACGAATCCAGGTAGGCAGGCAGAAGACGAAGGATCTCAAGTTGGACAGTTAACAGTGAAGTAATAAAATGCAATTTTCTTCAAATTTATATAAATTGACAACAATGAATGAAAGCGACGCGACCACAATTGGGGCTGAGTCTGCGACCGAAACCGCAACCACGACGTTTGCGGTTACCTACTGGTCCACAATTTAAATACAGAAAATTGGATAATTTCCCGTGACAATCAGAATCTTCGTTCCCTGGATTGACTACGATTGATATATGTTTACGCGGCCTGCTCCGGCTGGATCTGTGGGGCCTCCTTGTTGCCGGCGAATCCTGCTATGATCAATTCAGGCGAAAATCGTGTGTAGCGCACTGTATCTACAGCAGCTTACAACCATCGCGATACACTTCATCGCAATGGATACCTAGTCGATACAAAGTGGATACAAAAAACTGTTTCACTTCTGAGCTGTTGGCTCGACTGGTCCTCCAGCATGTTTTACATATGTCTGCACCTTTGGGCCAGAGGACAATAACTTAAATAATTCCAAGTCCAACAGCATATCTGCTTGTCTCCTCCTTGCTGGTCGACGTCGCCGTCGCCGTCGCCGTCGCCGCTGCTGTTGTCGTTGTTGAACCGCCGGAGCTGCTGTGCTACCACTGCTTTAGCTGCCTTTCTGCCTATATGACCAAGGATTCGATTCGATGATCGCCATGATCGCCAAAAACGTGATAGGACCACACTGGTTCAATTACGAAAACAAAAGAAGTGTCGCCCTGATCGCTGTCAGCTTTTGTCTTTTGTTCGCGATCGAAAAACTATTCGAGATTCGTATTATTATTGTCATTTGCATACTCCCAGACTCCAAGTATCTGTATCCGTATCCGTACTCGTACTCGTACGTATTGGGGGTCTGTTCTGTTTTTACTGGGCCACATGGCACAAAATTGGTTGATTATCGAGGTAAATTTTCGCATTTCATACTGAAATGCTCTGGAGTGTTACGATATTCGTATCTGAGCTGTAATGGCTTTGCATTTTTAGAGCCGTCTGAGGATTGTGCCACCACGTATGTACATATTATACGTAGCTAGTAGTAAAACATAACAAAAAAGGATCCAACCGTGAGGATTCCTTTAAGTTTGTAAATACTTTTGGGCGCCTGTTGTGCTGTTATACTTCCCAGCAACCTTTTAACGCTGAACCAACAATCATTTCGGGAGTGCAGCTAGCGGCTAACAAATGCGACTATCGAGAGTTGCTTAGTTAGAGAGGTTCGTGATTCCTGGTAATCGTACACCAGGCAGCAAAATAAATAAAAAAGTTTCCTTAATTGATTGGGACTGGGCTCCTGCCTTACTTACAGGCGAATTGAACGAACATTGGACTTTTGATTTGCATAAATTTCGTTTGTTTAAATTTTAATTAGTTTGCGTTTACTTTTGCCTTGTTTCTGGTGCAAGAACAATGAACCGACGCGTTATCCATATACACGAATGGGTAACAATGTTGTGCGGATGTTTAACATCTGTTTACCTACTTGAACATTTAAAGAACATTTCACAAATTAGGTTAAGCGTAATGCACTTTGAATTATTACGAATATAAGAGAAAATTACAATATGGTATATTGTAAGGGAATGGCGACCAACATTGTGGAATACACGAGTATATGTATTGATATCAGCAGTCGTATGGCTGACATACATAAAATAGCCCCAAACCAATAAGAACAATGTGATCCTGAGTTTACAGTTGAGGGTTTATACGTTGTCTTACAAGGTAGGTAGGTAGGTCGCTTGATTCATCAATAAGTGCAATCGATGACTCCTATAAACCTAGGGAACCTTGCGATCCTGAAAAATTGTTGCTTTGCCTCATTATATTCTGCTACTGCCAAAGGAAACTCTTAATTATTTGTGACATTCCATGCAAGGCTCCTAAAGTTGTACATAATTTTCAAATTTAATTGCCTTTTACTTACCAATATCATTTTGATCGATATTTCTACCAAAACAATGAAGCGTTACAAGCACTTTTAAGGATGCAGGAATAGGAAAACCACGATTTGTTACCGGCTCTTGAATATTCAGACTTTCGACTAAAAGCTTGACAGTTAGCTCGTCGAATCTATACCAAGAAAAAAACTCGTCATCATCAAGCTCCTCGAAAGGATTTGACCGGTTTTTATATATTTTAGGCTTTCTAAAAAGCTCAAAATCTTCGAAAATATCGAAATCTGCAAACAAATTTTCTTGAGACATTTCTTACAAAATGACTTTAAAGTGAACTTTATCTGACTATAATTTTGAGCCAATGTTATTTTACAATTAATTAAATGACACACGATTTTAAGTATTTCAGTGGGGGTTAAACATTTTGCTTTTAAAGGGTAAAGCAGGAAATAACATTAATAATGTAGAGCAAAGAGCAGTGAGAAGCATTTCTTTTAAATAAATAGCAGTTTTACACATTTAGGTGATGAAGCGCAACAAAATTTCAATTTCATGGAGTTTATAATTCTAAAGTCACAAGTTTCCATTAATTAAAAATTCTTACTTGTGTTGCTCCCGCATTCGGTCGTATTCCTTTAAAGCCCTGATGGTGTGTATATCTTCGCTTGAAGTGCGAAAAAGTGGAATGCTAACCATGGAACTTACCCTGATGATAACCACCTCTAATTAAAAAAAATATTTAGTACAAGTCCAGAATTTTTAAATTTATTAAATAACCTTAAAGAGTTGTCTACACGAGACGAATAAAATATTTTTCTTATCACAGATTTGTAATACAGTTAGTTGTTGTATTTTATTCATATGAGTACCATCCCACGAACTAATTTTTTTAAGAGCAGTACTTTCGAAATAAAAAAAGCTTCATAGAATGGAAAGGAAATACTGCTTTAAAATAGAAATATGTTCGCCGCAATTCAGACGTTGGTCTATTACAATACCTAAATACTTATAGGACTTAACTAATTCAATCTCGAATCACTTAATATTGCGGGCAATATTTTCATTATAGACGGTATTACAATCGCAGACTAGACTAAGACTAAATCTGCTGCAACACGCTGCATGTATCACGAAGATGGTTTTCAGGGTTTTTTTTTAGCGGCAAGACTAAAGTACATGAGTATAGTCTTACTGAAAATTATCAACTTGTATTTCGCTAACCATCTCTTCCTAAACTAACATCTTTGTTGATTTCAGCAACGAGCTTGAAGCGATTTTTTGAGCCATATGCAAGCACGAAGTAATCTGTAAGTCTTAAATTTACGGACAAATGGAAGACTAAAAATTGTTGCTTTTTGCATTCTCTTTTTAAGATAAGAAGCAAATCAATCTATGGTAAAGCTTCGAAATCGTATACGATATAATTTACTTAAACGAATTTTTTGATCTAACAAAGCCCAGCGCAGCATTTCTTGTCATCAAGCGCCTTGTACAATAGATGAGCGCCTTCGGTAAAATCGTTTTCTCTGAAACCAAATTGATTTACACTTGAAACGTTAATTATAGTAAGAAATTTTTGGACTCTATACAGGGTGTCCCCTAATTCGTCAACGATAATTTCGGAAATGATTCGTGGGCATATTCTAAGAAAAATCGTTCCATAGTAAGGGTCTGTCTCCAATGTTGACATCATTTACCCAGGATTTGCTTACTTTGGTGTGCGCTGATCCATGTTAACAGAAATTGCTCTGTTAGTACTAATGGTAGAAACTTGACGTAGAACACTATTTTTAGAAGAAATACTAGCCTTTGAAACAGCGTTTAAAAAAATTTGAAATCTTGTCTGAGCCTTTAGATATACAATTTCTAAGCCTGTTCCATTTTCATTGCCCATGTTAATTTTCGACTTTGAGGTCACCTTTCTCCAGAAAATGCCTAATTAGCAGAACGCCGTACTGTTTTTTTCTTATGAAAGTAACAATAGTAAAAACAAAATCAACACCAAGTTTGCACAAAGACTCATAGATTTTATGATACTTGGGAAAACCTGCAGCAGATGAAATTTAAAAAAAAAAAAGAGTTTTTTATTTTAAACTCCAAAGGCTATGAATAAGAAATGATTTTGTGTGGTTTTAGATAATTTTTACTTCATGTGTGCTCAATGTGTCCTCCTTGGTTTCGTCTGCATGCTAGAGCCTGTTTTTGGATTTCATTTCTGCTTCACTTTTAATGATGCTTCGAGAATACGTTTTTCCAATTCACTTAAAGTTACTATTTCTGTTGAATAAACAAGTTCTTCCATTCTTCCCCATACAAAAAAATTCAATACTGTAAGGTCATTTCTTCCTACCCAACGGTTATCGTACTTTTCATCTAGCCAATTCTTAACCTCACGACTATAGTAGGCTGGAGTACCGTCCTGTTAAAAATATGGTGAAGCTAGTTGAATCAGTGGAATGTCCTTCAATAGTTCTGGTAAATCATTTCGCAAAAAACTCAAGATGAAGATTACGAAAATCTTTGATGATGTGATGATCTCTCGTAAATTGAGATTCGTCCGTCCAAAGAATTCTGCTAATAAACTGGTTGTCATCCAAGCTCCGCTCCTGCAACCAGTTAGAAAACTCAAGTCTCTTTTCCAAATCATTTGGAAGCAGTTCGTGTACAAGTGTACGGTGATATGGATAAAGATTTTCTCTATGCAGTGCATTAGAAATTTTATGTCTGGAAACATTGAATTGCAAAGCTAAGCGTCTGATGCTGATCAATGGATCAGTTGTAACAAATTCCAGTATTCTTTCATCAGCCGAAATCCTTCTTACTTGTGTTGCTCCCGCATTCGGTCGTATTTGAAACTGATCCCGTGCCTCGAAGCCTTCGATACGTATTTCCTTCACTAGGAAGTCGTCGGTTAGGATAAAATTCATGGTATCTATGTAGCGCAGCTAGTTGAACTTCCATTGTACGGCCCATAAACGTAAGTAATGTCTGCATATTCTTGGTTTGCAAATGCAGGCATTTCAAATAGGATTTCTAAGCGACTGTAACCTTGGAGTAAAAAATTGAACTGATGAATTTTTTCTTTAAATTTTCGACATAGGCCTTCAAATCCCAAATCTAACTTTTTCTGAGAACTTTTAAGGAACAAGATAAGGAAATGAGAGTTTTGACAGGTAGTCCAATGAACGAGCACGTTCTAAAACTCTTTACTAGCTATGCAATTTTAAAACAAATATTAGTAATTCTTGGAAAACCACTCTTACGAGTGTTGTCAACTGTTGTTAGAAACATTGGTAAAAAATCACAAATTCCTTTTTTTGACCAGCTGCATGTTTTCCCAAGTATCATAGAATCTGTGGGCTTTTGTGCAAACTTGATGATGATTGTTTTTATTATTGTTACTTTCATAAAAAAAGAAAAAAATTGTAAAACATTCATTTTCTGGAGAAAAGTGACCTCAAAGTCGAAAATTAGCATGGGCAATGGAAATGGAACAGGCTTAGAATTTGGATATCTAAAGACTCAAACAAAATATAAAATTTATTTAAACGCAGTTACAAAGGCTAATATTTCTTCTAAAATTCAAGTTCTACACTACCATTAGTACTAACTGAGCAATCTCCGTTAACATGGGTCTGGGTACACCAAAGTAAGCCTTTTCCTAATTCCTCGATAAATGCTGTCAACATTGGAGATAGGCCCTTACTGTATAACGATTTTATCCAGAGAGAATATACCCAGGAATCATTTCCCAAATTATCGTTGACGAATTAGGGGACTCCCAGTATATTGTACATACTCGTATTACAGTCTCCTCAAAGTCTTTAGATATTATTGACAGTAAACCGGTCTGTAGTTCGCATTTTTTTTCTGCTTCTCTTTTTCGAAAATGGAATTAGATTCGCGTGCTTTTACAATTCTGGAAGGTTCCCGAGAAAATGCTTGAATTGAAAAAGTGGACCAAAACATCTATAACGTTTAAGTAAAACTGGAAATTCCATCCTCACCACAAGTATGCGAGATTTTAAAAGTGCTAATTATTTTAAGCAGTTCAAATTCCTAAATGGGCATGAAAACGAAGCTGTTATTACGAATTATACTGTCTAAGAGTTTTGTCGTTGAGCAACCGTTGCAGGACACTGAAAAGTCAAAACAAGTCATCTGAGGCAAATTATTGATTAAATTAGTTTGTAACAATAATTGGATCTGTACTGTTAACGTTATCAATTTTAGGCGTAATTGCTTTAAAGTAATCTATATTTTCATGGTTAGCTAAGCAGTTTACAACATCCCATTCTTTTTAAGATTTGCTTGTGCACTTCTTAATTTGCCTTAAAAGTATCTATTACGACAAGTTGTGATTTATTTTTTAAGTCGTTGACATATGCGAGTGTAGCGTACTTTCGAAGATAGATTAAATTAATGTTTACAAAACTTACTACGCAGCTGATATTTAAGCTTAATTTGTCTGAGAAGCGAAAAATTCATCCAGGGCTTAAAATTGACTCGAAATTTACTTTTTCCTATACTAGATGTATTAAAGTGTTAAAGTTGTTGAAAACAATTCTTTGACTACAGAAGCATTTTCTTCGGCATACACATCATACTAGTTTGCTCTCAAGAGTTTTTCATTTAATATGTTATAGTTTGTTGTAGGTAGTAATTAAAAGTTCAAAGTTAAGACCAGTGCATTGATCACTTTTTTTAATACCTTAAGGAAGCGCACCATTCTTACCATGTGGACAAGACATGTGTTTGATGTTGGTCTAGTTGGCCTAGTTGGTTTGTTGATAAATTATAAATCGATAGAAATTGTTCTGCACGATTTAGTAGAGAAAATAGAGAGAAATTTTCATTTTACGAATTTAGTGTAGTCGCCTTCCTATATATAGAGGAAGTTTCAAATAACGTAGAGAAAGGAAGCTATTAAATTGTTTTTATATACATTAGGCTCCCGTTATCGTGAACACCGGTTAGTGTGAACACCGGATAACGTAAACAGATTTTTTCTTTGATTGACATCTCTAAAACGTGAACAAATCATGAACACTCTAAAATGTGAACAACAATTTTTGCTTCAGGTTAACAGTAAACTGTTTGAGCAAGCTGTGTGTGTCTTAGCTTGAAATTCCTTATTCTTGGTGCAATACTTCGTCTTGTACAGTTTCCGGTGTGTTGCACGTCAGATTCGTGTCAGTTTGTTCTTCGTTGTTCTTTACAATAATTGCTTTTGATTGCGTTGTCTGCTCGATTTTTACGGTTTTCTTTGTTTTTTGTCCATAAGTTTTGTACGCGTTACGGTTTTGGTTTTTTAGTCCTCTGTGTCGTCATGTCCTCAAAGAAACCAACGTTTTTGTCACTTAAGGACAAATACGCGATAATCGAACAATTCCGTAATGGTTCCTGTGTAACAAGTTTGGCAAAAAAATACGTCGTTGCAAAGTCTACTATTTGTGCCGTTAACTAAAAGAGTGAACAATTTTTAAAGTGTGTAAACAACACATTTTCGGGGCCAAAGAAAAGAAAAACACTTTGATTATCGGAACTTCCCAAAACGGAAAAGGCGCTATACCGGTGGTTTCTCGAACAACGTGAAAAAAATTATCCGATTAATGTCCTAATGATAAAGGCAAAGGCTTTGTCACTGCATTCTCAAATTAAGGAGAACCAAAGCAGCTTCAATGCTAGCGAGGGGTGGATGCAGAGATTTAAAACTCGATACGGTGTGAGATTTATTAAAATCACTGGTGAAAAACTGTCTTCCCAACCCGAGTTGATAGACACATTCAAACGTAAGCTGCAGGAAACGATTGATACAATGGGGGTGACCACCGACCAACTTTATAACGCAGACGAAACCGGGCTGTTTTGGAAGCTTTTGCCAGACAAAGCATATGTTTCGTCGTTAGAAAAAAACGCTCCTGGCAGAAAAACCGACAACCAGCGCATAACTTTCCTCGCCTGTACAAATGCAACTGGATTGCATAAGCTGAAGCCATTGGTGATTGGAAAGGCGAAAAATCCTCGTTCATTCAAAAATTTTAACTGCAAGAATTGGAAATCATCCTGGATGACCGCGGCTATATTCAAAGATTGGTTTCATGATTCATTTGTGCCACAAGTATGTATGACGAAAATTAGCCAAATACATACAGACTTCAATACTAAAATTTTTAGGTAACATCATTTATGAAGAATCAGGGTCTATCAGTGAAGATCCTTCTGCTGTTAGACAATGCTCCATCGCATCCTCCAGTAAGTGAGTTAACCACAGATGGTCACTCTATTACAGTCATGTTTATGCCTCCAAATGTGACGCCACTAATCCAACCCATGGATCAAAATGCGATCAGGATAACAAAGCTTTGCTATAGAACTAGTCTGTTAGCTTCGGTTGTAGCGAAACAAGTGGATATTCCAGAATCACTGAAAAAGTTAACTTTAAGAGATTCCATTTCATTGTTAAGTTGGTAAATCTGTTGTTAAATCTAAATCTTATCGTCATAACCTGACATTTGCAAAAGTTACGTAGCCAAGAGTACATCTATCTCTGTGTGTATTGGCGATTTTTTACAACTTTAGAAATGGATTTAAATTTGCAATGACGAACTTGCATTATATTTTGCGTAAAAAACGGATTTAATGGTGAGCGAACGTTGGAAATGTTGGAAAAGTGTTTCGGCAACGATTCTCTAAAGAAAACGGTCGTTTACCAGTGGCACGAGCGCGAGCGGTTGAAAAGTGGTCGTGAGTAAATCGAAGATAGTGAACGCAGTGGCAGACCATCGACATCGACATCGAAAACCGACGAAAACATTGATGAAGTAAAAGAAATGTTGGTCAATAACAGCAAATTAACCATCAGAGAGATAGCGGAGGACTTGAACATTGCCTATGGATCCGTCCAAGACATTTTGGTTAATGATTTGGGTTTCCGTCGTGTAGCAGCAAAGTTGGTGTCAAAAGACCTCAATTTTCTGCAAAAAAGAGACCGTGTTGACGTCGCAAAAGAGATGATTTGCGAGGCTGAATCCGATCCCGCATTCATCAAAAAGATCATTACTGGAGACGAGACGTGGGTTTATGAGTACGACACGCAATCCAGACATCAGGCAAATGAATGGCGTTCACCAAATGAGCCGAGACCATAAAAAACACGTCGTTTTCAGTCAAAAAAGATCACAACGGTGTAGTGCATCATGAATTTTTGCCAGAAGACCAGACAGTAAACAAACAGTATTATTTGGGGGTTATGAGGCATTTGCGTGAAGCAATTCGCCGAAAGAGACCAGAATTGTAGGCAGGAGCCAGAAAACTCGTATATTTTGCACCATGATAACGCACCGTTTCACAGTGCCATCATTATTCGTAATTTTTTGACGAAAAATGCAACAAATACCATCCAACAGCCACCGAATTCACCTGATTTGGCTCCCTGTGACTTCTTTCTGTTCAATCGAGTTAAAAAACCACTAGGGGGAAAGCGTTTCAGCAGCCGAGAGGAAGTAATGGAAAAATCGCAGGAAGCACTGATGGACATACCGAAAACCAAATATAAAAATTGTTTCGAGGATTGGATCAAGCGCTGGCATAAGTGTGTTGCAGTCGATGGGGATTACTCTGAACGGGACAATATAGATTTAGATAAACTAGTGTTTACAATACAATTTTCTGAGTACATTCTGAACTTTTTGATAAAGGTAGTATACTGTTATGTAATAGTAAAAACGCATTATTTTTAATTTGTTAAAGATAAGACGTTTTAAAATGAAAATCTATTGTGGGATTGCCCTATTCTTTTATTAAAATTTGACCCTCGCAAACGTGAATTCTCCCGCAAACGTGATCTCCCCTGGTTTTTAATTGCTCACGTTATCGAGAGTCTACTGTACATTCAAAATCGCTTATAACGACATCGCTTACAACGACCGATTTTTCCCTTTTTTGAAATAAAATATTGGTTACAACGACTAAAATCGGGGCAGCTGTTGGTGCGACTGCATTTTTTTCTAACGCGGTAAACTGGTTTTGTTTTTCGTTTATTATTGGTTTTGAGTTTGTTCGACAGTAGGTGGCAAATTTTTCTATGCGACGAATTGTCGTAGAAGTTTAATTTTATTCAGTTCGCATAAAGTTGTATAGGAAAATGAGTTAGAAACGAAAAATTTTTAGGATTGAAAAGAAAGCAGGTATGTATTATTTTTAGATTGGAAGCTGGAGAGTGAAATAAAGACCTTGCCAAAGAGTATTCCGTTTCACACTTCACTATATCCACAATTTTAAAGGATAAGGAAAAAATTAAAAAACAATTTGAGGAAGCAAAACTTATCGTAAAAAAAGTAAAAAGTTCATTACACACTGAGGTTGAAAAGGCTCTGCTAATATAGTTTAAGAAACAGAGAAGTTCCGATATACCAATCAGTGGACCCATTTTGCAAGCTAAAGCAAATGACTTTGGCAAGGAGATGGGGAAGAACGACTTCGCGTGTTCGTCAGCATGGATACATCGTTTTCGTCAACGCCATGGAATTGTTAATGGCAAATTAATAGGAGAGGCCAAAAGTGTTCCTAAAGGTGCAGTAGACAACTGGTTGCAAGTTGTTTGGCCCCAACTTTGGACAAACTGTATAGATTAAAACATATTTAATAGTGATGGAACCGGCCTATTTTTAAAAATGACAACAACCAATACCCTAAAATTTAAAGGTGAAAAATGTATTGGAGGCAAAATGGCTAAGGATGCTTTAAGAATGTGAAAATTCTTCCAGTAGAATATGAGAGCAATAAGAAAGCCTGGATGATATCTTCAATTTTTGAAAAATACCTGCGAAACTGGGACCGCAGACTGAAAAAGGAGTATAAAAAGATCTTATTACTCATGCATAATTGTCCCGAATATCCAGTAGTGAAAGGCTTGTAAGACAAACGACTTGAATTCCTTCCACCAAATATTACCTCGGTGCTCCAACCAATGGACGAAGGAATTATAAGATCCCTTAAAGCCTATTACAGAAAACTTCAAGTGCTAGAGCTTATTAAAAATATTGAACATCAACGCGACATAAATTTACTGGAAGCGATTTTACTCATTTCAAAAGCTTGGGAAAGGGTTACTAGTTCAACCATTGCAAATTGTTTTATACATTCGGGATTGAAAAATGCTCAAACAAGAGAAGATTTTGAGGAAGAAAAATGAATGGCCCTGATGAAGAAATCGTTGATTTTGTGCAAAATGATACGTCTCAAGAAAGCGACGAAGAAGAAGGTAACTGAGTTTAATATTTTCTGGATCGAAACATAGAAAACTTTTTTTTTTTAATTTTATTTCAGAAATAGGATTTGTTCAGCCAACAATCGGAGGTACTCTGAATTCTGTACGCACTTTTAGAACATTCATTTTATTATAGTAAATGATCTTGATGGCAACAATTTTACAGAAAATCTAATATTAATGGAAAAAATAATTGAAAAAAAGTTTTTAAAAACAAAAACTAAACAATTAGATATTTCCAGTTTTTTTTTCTTTAATAAATACTAAACGTATATTTGTACATATTATATAGGAGAATATATATATTTAGCCTCAAGAATAAATAAGAATTATGAAAAAAAAATAAAAAAAAAGGATCTCTACTTCAAAACAGATTAATTTACATACATACCTTGATATCAGTTACAGCGACCTATCGCTTATAACGACCAAATTCGTCAGACCCTTGAAGGTCCTTATAACCGATTTTGACTGGATATGGATATATACATATTTACATTATTTATATTTGCTCTCTTGGCAAAAGTCTTATTAAGGAGTCGAGAACCACGGAACTCCACATTGGAAGTCCCCACTTTTGTGAGTTCTGGTTATTAAAGAAACTGAGTTCAATAGGAATACCACAGCATATGCGGACAATGTATGATAGTTATAATCATACAGGGAAGATATATAAATACTTTAAATGAGATCATGGAAGTAGCTTTGAACAGGTTGATAAAGCAGACCAAATCAAAAAAGTACTACTCTTTTTGATCAGAAAAAATCAAAATATGTGCCGCAAATGGACTTCCCCAAGAAAAAAAAAATTAAAACCTCTATGTAAGAGAAGGAATTAAGAACGCCCATAATGCTCCTTTCATGTGCAATAATTGGACAAACCGAATTAAATGGTAATTACAGGAGTGCGTCATACCATCCTTACGGTTTTACCACTAGATTTACAGATCAAACAACCCGCTGAAAATATAGTATGCTTATTAATTTGAACGACTGCGTTATTCCGTACGTTATGTCATATCCAGAAAGGGATGAGGCAAAAATGGCTCCAATAAAATTGTAATTTATGTAAATAGGGTTTATTTTTTGTAATTAGTGCGCGAGAATTATTTTGTACACAGCGCGGACTAAGGAAATTTAGGGAGGGGGTAACCCGATCTGATATATTTTTCACGGATCCAGACCTGAAAAATCCTCGATATAAGCAGTGTTGTTTGTATTAGAATTTCTAGCTGTTCTAAAGGCGTCAAAGCTAATGAGGGCGAAATCAGTATTTGGTAAGGATATTGCCCCCTACATATGATTGGTTTGTTTTTGAGCTACCACATATATCTTTGTTCAGGCTGTACAAATGGGACTGATTAACGGATTAATTTTGGTTCTTATGCAGTCAGGAGCTACAGCACAATTCTCAAAGCAGCAGCAGAAAAACGAGCCTGCTGATGAGCTTTCGAAAACAGATGGTTATTCGACCCTTTTCGGTGTAAATAGTCTACGAGTTAAGTGAGTAGCAACTAGGAGTTCTCAAGATACTGAGTAAACTTGTTCAAAATGGGAATAGGAGGAAATATTTTACACTGAATTTTATATTATCACTAATTAAACTATGCATCCGTACAGTATCACAACCCCCCGGCGACTTAATTGTCAATCCAGGAGTAGCTAGATCTTTTGTTTCCAGTTCCCCCGCACTAGAAAGTTGGCATTGCAAATAGTCTGAACGATGCAGAGTCCAAAAACTGTACGAGTTGGTAGAAGCAGAGAATTTTTGCTGAAGGGGTCAATTAACAACAAAGTGCTTTTATTGCAAAATGATCTACACAGCAGACAATTGAAATAAATATCCCGAAAATACATCAAGAAAATATTGTAATTGGAACTAGTTTCAACTATACAGATTGACTATGGCAAGCTGAACTAAAAGCAAGAAAAAATTTGAATAAATTTTTATAAGCTAGATTAAAACCCTAGAAATATAAGTTTCCCTATTGTACTTTACTGGCGAACCAATCTAACCAATCCAGCAAAATGAAAAACAAGAATAACTCACAGATGAAGAGAAGCTTGCGCTAGAGACAGAAGGACATCACAAGAAAGGCAAAAGGCCAACGAAAAAACCCAAGGCGGAAGAAAGTCCTAAAACATCTGCAAGAAATCATGATGTGCGGCTACGGCAAAACACGTAAAATCACAAGCTAAGATGAGTGATAATAGGCTTGAAAAGACAGCCATTACCATCGCTAATAAGGGCCTCTGGAGTAGATAGATTTGTTGAGTTAAAAAGACTAATTGAACAAAAACCAAAAACGTGCAAATTAATATATACCAACAGTAATTAGAAAATAATGTCGATGAGAGTGACACTCATAGAGAAATCACTGGTGAGATAACAAGCATGAAGTTGCAATGGCACTCATATGAAAATAAGGCTGCTAGACCATTGAGAGTAGTCGCCAGAGGTCTTCACTTCTGGTATGGTGTTCATGATATTGTTGAAGACTTGGCTAATAATAAATTAAAAATTTTAAAAGCCAAAAACTTAATTAAAAAACGCAGAACAAAAGGTAATGATGGGGAACTAATGCCAATAAATAGAAAATTACTTCTTTTTATGATGTTAAATCAATAATGGGTATTGTTGTTAAGATTGAGCCACTTCGAAAAAGTTCCAACTCAATACCTCAATGCAAATGATGCCAGGCCTTCGGGCATACACAAAGCTATTGTTAAAGAGAATTTGCATGCATTAAATATTATGGAAAACATCCAACAAATAGCTAGGATGAGAAAGCAAAATGTATTGTATCAACTGTCATGGAAAGCACGCAGGTAATTACAGAGGTTGTGCGGTAGCAAAAGAATAGCAAGTAAAGAAAAGCAAAGCTACTACAAATCAGTAACAAAATCCACTCAAAAATAAAAAAGCAACAAGTAAATGTTGAAAACAATAAAGTAGACAAAATACCAATTGCTGCTAAAACAAACGTGTCAGTTGTCTATCAAAAATCGTATTCCCAAATTGTGCAAAACACACTTAAATAATAAGAAATAACAGTAAAGGGAATGTTTCTTACTATTATTCAGAGACTAGATAATCAGGATAAAATTATTAAGCTACTAAGCAAAGAAATCCCATAGAAAAAAAGCAACAAAATAATAGTGATTACAAATCTGAAAGTCGCAACCTGGAATGTAAACCTGAATTTCAGATATTTCTACGCAGTGATGACATTGGTGTTTGCCTGATTTTTGAAACTCACTTTAAATGGGGGACAAAGATTAGAATTCCCGAAGTGGTACACACCAGCTGACATGTGTGTAGTTTCGCTTCATACATTCCACGAATAGTGCCAAATTTAAATCGGACAAACAAAATAAAGCGAAACAACGAAAATCGCTCACTTCTTGAAATGGCCAAAAACAGATTAAACAATGCTCCGATAATGTATGCCCGGAACCAGGGAATCTTCAAGAGCCTCCGCATACTTTTGCATGTTATTGCTGTGGTTCAATACACCTATGCAATCTACTATGACCACACATAACTTGATCAAAAAGTTCCCGGAGTGTATTCAGAAAATTAAAAATACAAGTTTAAAAGTACAAAAACGCAGATCTGGAGCGACTTCGTAAAGAAACTAAAGCTTCTACATAGGTCACTTCAGACTAATATGGAGAAAGACTGACACCTTTACAGACCGAAGCAAAAAGAGTATAAGAAGTTTATTCGGACTTCAAAGAGCTCTTCTTAAAAAGGCTTTTGCGAAAAAATCGAAACTGTCGGTGAAAATAGTAGGCTGGTCAAAGTCTTCGAAAGGGGAAGATCAACGAGGCTGGAATCACTCAGAAAATCTGATGACACTTACAATGATTCGAAAGTAGATACCCTCCGCAGAACTAGCTTACAACCATATTAACGAAGCTGCAGATGAGCTGAATAGCACAATACGCCATAGGTGGTATATCTTATCGGCTGTGGTAACGCATGAGGCCATTAAACATGCTGTTTCTGGGTTTGATAGCTTCAAGTCGCCTCGCACCGATGGCATATACCCAGTTGTGTTACAAAAAGGCATAGATCAGCTGCCCGTAACTCTGAAGAGAATCTTCACTGTTAGCCTGGCACTGGCATACATACCGAAACCCTGGCGAGCAGTGAGAGTAGCCTTTATACAGAAAACACGGAAAAGAGAACTATGCGCTCGTCAAGAGTTTCAGAGATATACCACCAAATACTCGTAATACTCTTTGTTTTTTGTCTGGCCTTCTGGCAAAAATTCGTGATGCACTACAACGTTGTAATCCATGAAAACCGTGAGCATTGCCCTCTTTTTTGACTGAAAACGACGTAGTTTTTTTGGTCTCGGCTCATTTGGTGAACGCCATTCACTTGCCTGATGTCTAGATTGCGTGTCGTACTCATAAACCCACGTCTCGTCTCCAGTAACGATCCTTTTGATAAATGTTTGGATCGGATTCAGCCTCACAAATCATCTCTTTTGCGACGTCAACACGGTCTCTTTTTTTGCATGAAATTGGGGTCTTTTGTCACCAACTTTGCTGCTACCCGACGAAAACCCAAATCATTAACCAAAATGTCTTGGACGGATCCATAGGCAATGTTCAAGTCATCCGCTATCTCTCTGATGATTAATTTTCGGTTATTGACCAACATTTCTTTTACGAGTACTTCATCAATATTTTCATCGGTTTTCGATGTCGATGGTCTCAGGTCTGCCACTGCGGTCATCATCTTCGATTGACTCACGACCACTTTTGAACCGCTCCTGCCACTGGTAAACGACCGTTTTCTTTAGCGAATCGTTGCCGAAACACTTTTCCAACATTTCCAACGTTCGCGCACCATTAAATCCGTTTTTTACGCAAAATTTAATACAAGTTCGTTGTTGCAAGTTTAAATCCATTTCTAAAGTTGTAAAAAATCGCCAATACACACAGAGATAGATGTACTCTTGGCTACGTAACTTTTGCAAATGTCAAGCTATTACGCTAAGATTTAGAGGCAATATCAGCAACAGATTTACCAACTTAACAAGAAAAACAGAACTCAAATCGGAACAATGGAAGCGCCACACGGTGGTGTGGTGCGAGAACTTGTTGATCAAGGTGGTATATGCACTTTCATAAGTCAAACATTGGGATGCACAGCACCTTCGGTAGGAAATTTCGCTTCCTTACATTCCTTGATGCGATAATTCAAGCTGTGTACTTCATTATCAGCCTGGGCAATGATTTAATTTGAACAAATGAAGTGGCTCCGAAGAAGGTGCCCACTATCAGGAAGGTCAAAGATTATCTTTTGGCTGCTTTAGCATTCCCAGTCGCCTTAAATGTTGGTATCACGTTTTGGACATACGTCATCGACCGTGAAATTGTATTCCCCAAAGTTCTACACGCTGTTTTTCCCGGATGGCTAAATCACATCATGCACACAAACATCGTAGTCTTCATTATCCTGTAGATGTTTACATCATTCCGTACATATCCTAAGCGAAGCAAGGGCTTGACCGGTCTTATTGCTTTCATGATTGCCTATCTGATCTGGGTGCATATCATCAAATACTATTCTGGTGTCTGTATGTATCCCGTCCTGGAAGTCTTAGAGCTCCCACAACGAATTGTCTTCTTTGGTGCTAGTATTCCTATACCTCTTTGGAGAAGCTCTTAACAACATCGTTTGGACCAAAGAGCTAAAGCTCGCTCAATGAAAAACAAGTAAAAAGGAAATGTCCAACACTAAAGAACCAGCAAATAATAATTAGCACGTGGAGTAGTGCCGTAATTGTAAAAAGTATTTTCGAACCTTACGAGCAAACAATGCAAGTAGCGACAACAAACATTTTGCCTAAAAGTAAAGAATTCAAAATACTCGTAGCTACAAATACTGCCTACCCAAGCATTCGCGCACAGAGGTAGATTTTAACGGTCTGTGGGTGGCCGTGGCTCAAGTGGGACGGTTTGGGGTTCAACACCAGTGGTGCTCGAATGATTTCTTTTCAGGCAACTAAAATCTCGTCTAAATACAACATCAAGTCAATTTACACTATTAATTTAGTCCCCCCATTAAATGTTGGATGTGAACCATGGGGCAAAATAACCACTGAGCCCAAACAATCTTAATGAAATTTTTTGAATTCTAAGCAACAACTTTATCATAGAAGGTGGTTTCAATGTAAAACATATCTACTGGGGGTCAACACTAATAACAACAAAAGACAGGAAGCTCTACAAAGCAGGGCGAAGATTTAACTGTGAGCAGAAGATACGAGTAGTAGATACCATCTTATCAACAAAAAAAAAAAAAAAAACAAGCAGCGGTAAAATACCACAAGCGCAAGATCCCCTGTTAAAAAAATCTGATGGGAAATGGATGGGCTACCCAAAAGGAAAGATCAAACTTTTCTCGGAGCACTTGAAAAATGTTTTTAAACCTTTACCACCTAGCGTAACAAACGAACGTCTTGAATTCCCGGATAGACTGATAGAGTAGATGAAGACGTAATCCCTTTTGTTTCCCTAAGAGGGATCAGCACATGTATTCATAAACTACATATCTAACTAATAGTAAATCACCAAGTTATGATCTAATATAATAACTGCCTAAATCCTGAAAGAAGATTAATTATACGCTTGTTAAATCTCAAGCGTATAATTAATCTTCCTTTAGACAAAGATATGTTCCACATAACAGCAAGATAGCAGAAATTATTGTTTTACCTAAGAAGGTAAGCCCCTATACATGCTAATACAAGTTTCACCGGTATTATCAAAACTTTTCGAGAAACTGCTTCTTGAAGGACTAGATAGAATCTTAGAGAAAGTTGGCTATTACCACCCATCAATTCGGGTTTAGAAATAAACCAAGTGCTTGGAAAAATCGCTAGAAGAAGAACAAGTTTGTTCGACAGCATATAACATATTCTTAAGCGTTGCATAGGCTTTAGAGTATAAACTTCATGGGGATCGACCTAGAAAATACTATCAGATACTTAAATCTTATATAGGGAATTTAATAAATTCTTTAGAGTTCAGTGTATTCTGAATTTAAAAAAATACAAGAGTTCAACAGGAAAGTGTTCTAGGACCCATCCTATATATTATATTATATACAAGAGATATACCGCATGCGAATAATACCGTGAAGGCCACATTCGCAGGCAATATTGCCGTTCTGTCGACTGATGGGTGCTTGGCTAAAGCAACAGAAAAGCTACAAAATTCATTTCAAGAGATATGTACATAATATGCACGAGTATGTGATTGGACGAAATGATGGCGAATTAAACTTAATGAGTTAAAGTACACCCATATCAATTTTACATATAAAAAAATAAGGAATATTCCAGTAGTTAATAATAATCAAGTAGTTACTTATTCTATTATAACACAGCTAAGTATCTGGGCATGAATCTAGAAGCTAAACTGGAAGGAGCATGTTGCAAAGAAAGTAGAAGAGCTGAATATTAGATATCGAAAACTTTATTGGTTGTTAAGATATATTTCATTATATCGTATAATCCGATATTAAAACCTGTTTCGACATACGCGTATATATAGGTTTCTAATTATGGGGTTGTGCAAAGAAAACGATATATCTCGAAACATGAAAACTTCTTAATGACCGGCAGTATGGTTTTCATAGCAACAGGTCATCTGATGGCATGTCTCACCGAAAAGTGGAACCAAAGCGTACATGAATCTGGCGAAAGCAAGATAGTTGCACTTGATATTTCTAAGGCATTTGACAGAGTTTGGCATCAGGCTTTTTGTCGAAAATGCGTGCTTTTGGGATCGATGACTCCCTTCTTCAGTGGATTAGAAATTACCTTTCGGAACGTTCACTTCAAGTTGTCTTGGACGGTTTCAAGTCTGGTATTCACAAAATAAATGCTGGTGTCCGCCAGGGCTTCGTTCTGTCTCCGACACTCTTTTTAATTTTCATTTATGATCTCTTGTCTGCTACTTCTAATCCAATATATTCCTTCGCTGATGACAGCACTCTGTGCTTTTCATATTCGTTTCCGGACTCACGCCCCTGCTCTTCGGCTGTAGAACGGGAACGGCAGCGTATGTTAAGCATAACCAATTGGGGAACTATCAACCGAGTGGAATTTAATGCTTCCAAAACGCAATGCAGTCTGCTGACATTAAAGCGAAATTCAAATACCCAGCCATTATCCATGAATGGTATTTGCATCGTCGAAACCGTTAAACTTTCCATTCACGGTATGTGTGTCAATGACAATTTACGTTGAAATGACCACATATTCGATGTCGTCAAAAATGCTGCGAAATCTCTAGGTTTCCTCAAGCGATGTAAGAAATATTTTACCACCTCTGTTCTGGTCACAATATATAAGGCATTCATCCTCCCAAAACTGGAGTACAATGCCCACATCTGGTCAGGTGCTCCTAAAACATCTCTGCACCTGATAGATGGGATTCAAAACCGTGCGATAAATCTCATAGGCGATATTAATATTAGTCAATCAATTGAGACCCTCGAACACCGACGAAATGTCTCCTGTCTCACCTTGTTTTATCGCTATTTCCACCACCAGTGCTCCATTGAAATCGCCAGTAGCATTCCGCCCATTCAAACTTTCAACCGTAACACCCGTTTCGCTATGAATGCTCATCAGTATACCCTCAAGCCCATTCTCGGTCGTACTCTAAAATATCATGATTCTTTCCTAAGCCGTACGATTCGCTTATGGAATGCCCTGCCGATCTCTGTGTTTCCTGGTCGTTATAACTTACAAACATTTAAAAACAATGTACATCGGTACCTGTCTTTTCTTCCTCCCTAAATTTCCTTCGCCCGCGGTGTACGAACATTTTAAGGGTACAAAAACCCCTTAATCGCGAGCTGATTATAAAAAAAAAAAAAGATCAAAGGGCCCCAAACTTTCTTGCTTAGTGAAGATATCGAAGAAAATGGGTATTAATCCAGTTTTTAATTTTTTGTTAATATAAGTGGGAAAAATCTGAAATATTCAGATCTCAGTTATCAAAACTAATGAAAGTTCTTCACTTACATACTTACTTACTTAAGGTGGCGCTACACTCCGGGGTGGACTGGGCTTCAACCAACAAACGTCTCCAGCTAGCTCGATCTTCCACTGGCGTGCGCCACGGTCTTCCTCTACTGCGCTTTCCCTCGGGGGCGGATTCTAAGATTTTTCGGACCGGAGCATTGGTGTCCATCCGCTCTACATGACCCAGCCATCTCAGTCGAAGGATTTTTCTCTCAAGCCAAAAGCACCTTCGTCAATTTTTGATAAAGTCCATGGCCGTCCGCCATAAAGCGGGACTGGGATTATTAAGGTCTTATATAGGGACACTTTTGTTGTTCGAGAGAGGGCTTTGCTGGTCAATTGCCTTCGTAGCCCAAAGAACCAGCGGTTGGGAAGAGTTATTTTTCGTTTGATCTCTCGCCAACATTGACCGTTAAGCCCATCTTTGCCGATTCCGTCACAATACTCGCAATAGCGCTACTCACATCACGCAGCTTTCTACTACTCACATCACGCCGCTTTCTTCAGATTATGTTGATCAACTGCGACTCTAGTATTGTATTTTCCTGTTCGTCTCTGCAGGCTTCGGGTCGAGGTTTGTGTCCGTGGCATGTATTTTTTTACCTTTCGGTAAAACCTCCGAATCTCATTACTTGAGTAGCATCTCTTCATTTCCTCGAAGGTGCATTTCTTATGCTCCTTATTTTTCCTCCTGAGAAGTCAGTTCTCGTCTCTCCTCTTCTGCTCCAAGAGCTCATGTGTAGCTCCAATCCTTCAATGCTGCGCCGCTTTGTATGCCTCTTGCTTAGCTGCATTTGCTGGACGGCACTCACCGTCAAACCAGAGGTTTCGTTGTGGCTGCCGAGTGAAACCCAGCACATTTGGGGTGGCATCTCTGATGGCTTTTTGACGATGGTCTTCGATACTTGACGCCGGCGGCATAGAACCTCTTAAGAGATTAAGGGAGACTCACTCGGAAAATTATTGTGCGATCTTTTGTGATTGTAGCCTTTCAGTTCGTAAGTCGTGTCCAAGAGCTTGCAAAAGCTATCTTTGGTGTAGACATCTTTCTCTTTTATGGGGACGTGCGCACGTATAAGCCTAATGTTGGTAAATTTAGCTTTAATACATATTGTTACGAGGCGCTCGTTAACATGCCGGAAAATATTGCTTCGTAATGGTAGGTTTTTTTTTCCATGGCCGGCCAGTTACCCCGGCTTAATACATTCAAAGAAACTAACAAATTACTTTAAAAACTAAAAAAAAACTCATCATAATACCGTCTTTAGTAAATAAGATTTGCCTAATCGGACAAAATTCTCAACATGTGCTATACGAATGCCATGCCCCTGTCTGGCTCAGTCTTAAGCACTTTCATAAAATCTTCATATTACCATTGTATTCCGCTTTTTCCCATTTCAGACATTCTTTGACTTCAATCAGGGACTAAATTTCAGTTAGTAGAAAGCAAAATTCAATAAACACGTAAGGGGATGTAACAAAAGATGCTGTAACGGCAAAGTGTTTCTTGAATCATATCTAATGTTCTTTCTGTACTATAAACGTGAAAACAGAAGCAGATATTGTTCAAAAGATTTATAGTAATCTCATTGGTTATTAGAAAAATGTACGACAACAAATACATATAATAATTTATGGTAAATTAAATTAATATAGATTAAACAACTCACGGTCGCCAACGTGTCTGAGGGTGTTCTTTCGAGGCAATCGTTCTAAAACTTGAGAGCTTATTACTCGAATGGAGTTACCTCCATTGTTTCAGATTTTTACTGTAATAAAATATTCACTAATAACTTTATTAGGTGTCAGAAGAATTCACAAAGAAAAACCAAAACATAAGTATACACTCAAAGCTAAAGTCTTAAAAGATTTATCTGATCTGATAACAATTCATGCCTTTGCAACTCATATGGCTTCGTACATGAGTGAACCACCCATCGATATTTGCCTTCAAGTAAATTTTGTGGCACAATACCAAGAGATCCTTGCCCAAAAAACCTTTTATCGAAATCAAGATTTAATCACATTTGCTAAAAAAAAGCACAAAAATTAGCGATGAATATGTTGCAATCGGTTTGCTGTAGCGCCTTCCATACCGTACAAGCACGCACCGAAAATCGAAAATCGAAAATCGCTTCCGGAGATCACAATTTTCCGTTTGATTTTGTGAAATTTTTTTTAATTGCATTCAGGAAAGCAAAGTTGTTGATCTTTTTGATCGGCAAGAAAGAGAATATTATCCAGGCAATTTGCCCGGGCATTGCACACAGTACATATGTACATGGATATGTTTATAATGAGCTAACGACCACTTGGGTATGATCGCGTAATTCACATGAAAAAAATTAGTAAAATTTAACGGCTGATCGCCCAAAAATTTAATCAGTCCGACCTCAGGCAATGCTGCCCCAAATTCGGTTTTGGTTTCGCTTCGATAATAAACCAAAAGGGCAGCAATTAACTTAATGGCGGGCAGTTATACGAGGTGAGCAACCGGAATTTTATACTAAATTACCGATCATAGACTTATTCTTCTACATACAATTACCGCCTGTTTTATTTATTGAGGCATAATTATTATTATTATTTTTTTAAAAAGCTGCCAACAAACTTATATTTACAAATGGCGAAGGTGATATTATACTGTTTTTATAAAGCATTTTCATTAGTTTCAAATAGGATACTGATAATAAGAAATAGAAGAAATGTTTGAAAAGGAATGAACTAATTCATTAGATTTCTCGTACTCTTGGTGGTGAATGAAAACATCAGTTTGCCAAATGTCTCCTCAAGTGTCCGTCTAATCTGAATAGATTGTGTCTTATCGGCTATAATAAAAAAACACAAAATTAATAAAATTAAAAAAATAATAATAGTAAAAACATTGCAATAAGATGTACATAACATCCCACCTAAAGACAACCTGCTGACTTCTAACTAGTTTTCCATTATCAATTCAATTCAATTCAATTTAATTTTATTTATTGTTCTCCTCAAATATAATAATATTTCCTCAGATATAATAACTTACCGGTAGTTACTAACAATTTTCAGATACAGAGAATACTTTCTGATATTTATACTATTATGGCTGAAAATGGATTTAATGCCATATTTAAAAAATAAATATTTAATTGTGGGGTGAACAATTAAAAGCTTTAAAAAGAAAAAAAAAGATTACAACTAAAAGATACACATTAGGAATATTAAAAAAAAGATACAAAAGAGCCATTTACACAAGGAAATGAAATATAATGGGTGTTTCAACAAGAGTATTAGGATTTGTTTTTTAAATGAAACTAACTATTTTTGAGATATCTCTGAAACCGTTATTGCTTTATAAAGTAGACATATGGGGATTATTTATGGAATACAATATCTTCCAAACGAACGCAGCACCGTACGTTCTCGGGTTGGGTCCTGGAAAACATGCATGCTGATTGATTTTTGCAAGAAATTCGTGTTTCCGGATGAGGCCTGTTTTTACATGGTTGGCTACGTTAATAAGCAAAATTGCCGCATCTAGAGCACCGAAAACCCACGAATGATTGAGGAGATGCCAATGCAACCAGAGCGCGCAATTGTGCAAGCTCTGTGGGCTGGGATTCAACCCGCAAAAAACAGAGCTTCACACATAAAATGACAATGCCACAGTTTGACCTTCCTTCCATAAATGGGACAACCCTCCGACTATCCAACAGTGCTAAATACGTGTAGGTATCCTATTAGATAGTAAACTGAATTAGAATGTTGAAGAACGTGTAAAGAAAGAAACTGTCGCCTTCTATGCTTGCAGACGTATATTTGGGACAAAATGAGGACCTAACCCTATGACTATCCGATGAATATACACGGCTATCGTCAGACCCATCTTAACATACTGCAGCTTCGTATGGTGGCAATCCACAAATAAAACCAGCAACCTTAGGTTAATAACAAAAGTACAGAGGATTCCATGTACAGGCACGACATTGATCAAAAAGTTCCCGGAATATATCCCAGAATATTGGAAATACAAGTTTATTCATCTAAATCTATTTTGTCCCTTTCAAAGTAATCCCCATCGACTGCAACACACTTATGCCAGCGCTTGATCTAATCCTCGAAAAAATTTTTATATTCGGTTTTCGGTATGTCCATCAGTGCTTCCTACGATTTTTCCATTACTTCTTCTCGGCTACTGAAACGCGTTCCCCGTAGTGGTTATTTAACTCGATTGAACAGAAAGAAGTCACAGGGAGCCAAATCAGGTGAATTCGGTTGCTGTTGGATGGTATTTGTTGCATTTTTCGTCAAAATGATGGCACTGCGCGAGGGTGTGTTATCATGGTGTAAAATCCACGAGTTTTCTGCCCATAATTCTGGTCTCTTTCGGCGAATTGCTTCACGCAAACGTCTCATAACGCCCAAATAATAATCTTTGTTTACTGTCTGGCCTTCTGGCAAAAATTCATGATGCACTATACCGTAGCAATCCATGAAAACCGTGAGCATTGCCTCCTTTTTTGACTGAAAACGACGTGGTTTTTTTGGTTAACGCCATTCACTTGCCTAATGTCGGGATTGCGTGTCGTACTCATAAACCCACGTCTCGTCTCCAGTAATGATCCTTTTGATGAATGTTTGGATCGGATTCAGCCTCGCAAATCATCTCTTTTGCGACGTCAACACGGTCTCTTTTTGCATGAAATTGAGGTCCTTTGTCACCAACTTTGCTGCTACCCGACGAAAACACAAATCATTAACCAAAATGTCTTGGACGGATCCATAGGCAATGTTCAAGTCCTCCGCTATCTCTCTGATGGTTAATTTGCGGTTATTGACCAACATTTCTTCTACTTCCTCAATGTTTTCGTCGGTTTTCGATGTCGATGGTCTGCCACTGCGTTCATCATCTTCGATTGACTCACGACCACTTTTGAACCATGCCACTCATGCCACTGGTAAACGGCCGTTTTCTTTAGCGAATCGTTGCCGAAACACTTTTCCAACATTTGCAACGTTCGCGCACCATTAAATCCGTTTTTTACGCAAAATTTAATACAAGTTCGTTGTTGCAAATTTAAATCCATTTCTAAAATTGTAAAAAATCGCCAACACACACAGAAATAGATGTACTCTTGGCTACGTAACTTTTGCAAATATCAACCTATGATGCTAAAATTTAGAGAAAATGTCAACAACAGATTTACCAACTTAAAAAAAAGCAGAACTCAAATCGGAACAATGTGGGCACCAAACGGTGATGTGGTGCGGGAACATTCTGATCAAGGTGGTATATGCAGAATCTGCAGAAGGGAGCGCTTTAAGTTAGAGTAAGCTTAATGGGTGAAAACCAAACCCGAAAAGCCACGCCTCGATTCTAACAAGTGAACTGGGTTTATGATCCACTACATAATACTTCAACACGACTTTGAAACACCATTCGCTGCATTTTCCCCTATGGGACATGAACCAAATTGTACAAGACTCGATATCCGTTTTCACGGATGGGTCAAGGATGGAGAAAGGAACGTGAACTTACGATGCTCACGAAGCAGCCAAATTTGCGGCAATAAGGCAATATTATTATAATTATTGATAGCCAGGCTGCCATCAAGGTCATCGTGGCAGTCGAAGTCAAATCAAGGCTTGATGAAGAGCTCTCATGAAGAGCTTAAGGCCCTTTGCATTCAGCATATGGTTACGCTATGTGGATCCCTGGCCATAAAGGCGTGACAGGCAATGAGCATGCAGATGAGTTAGCCCGAAGAGAATACTCCCTAGATTAAAGTATCAAATCTCCACTTTGCACTCAGAGAATATAAGTGGAACGATCGGTACAAATAAAAGCGAATGAAAGGAAGAGGATACAGTCCACTTTTTGCGACACTGTACCAGCCTCAGTAATTTGAAACAAGGAACTTTAGCAAGTTATTACTTCCACGACCTCCACGAGATATGTGCTGCTTCACTTACATCTCTTTTCAGATTCGCGGATGCAACAAGATGGCTTAGAGCCGCTCAGGGCCCAAACGACAATAAACGTTAGACGGAAATCGGAAACTAGAACTAGGAACTACAAACAAATTGCCATCCGTTTCGAATTCCCCCACTACGGGAATCACAATGAGTCTACACTGCTCCAGATAGCTCATAAAATCGCCAACCTAACCTAACCTAACCTATTGCGCACGAAGTTGCATAGTCTCGTAATTTCGCATTTCGGAGACACTGAATCGTGCTACTTAACATCGTTAGACTTCTTTCTTTGGGGTTGTGTTAAAAGCATGGTCTAGACCAACCATCCGCAAACAATTCCAACTACGGAAGCGAACATTGAAGCTGCCATCGCAGAGATAGGGCCCCAGTTATGTGAAAGAGTGATTGAAGATTTCGAAAAAAGGTCTGCATGCAGAGCCGAAGGGGTCATTTAGAAGATATTGTGTTTCATAAATATTCCGCATATTAAGCAATAAAGGTTTCAGAGATAACAGAATATGGTATGTTCCTCAACAATTGTTCGTTTTATGCATGGAGCTTTACCCTCAGCCTGGGCTTTTTGTTCAGCGGGTGTGGCTCTCTTAATGCATTTTTCCATTAGATAGTGCTTAGCGTGGTGGCGAGCTGCTCATATGGAGCTATGGGGATTGGCTGCATGTCCTGTGTGAGTGTACCAATTACTCAGAAGCTAGGGGCTTGCAGGCTATGGGCGGTGAGGCCTACGATGTGTGGAGTGTTATCTGAAACCGTACGGTTCAAAAGGACCCGTAGTTTTGCAAGAGAAGTATTTAACAGTAGACGCGTAGGCAGTTAGCCGGTGGAATTTTATAATGAGTTGAGAAAATTTTTTAACTGTAAGTGACCGCAAGGTTGCGAAGCTCGACCGGAAGCTATATTCCGATACCACGGAAGGCCAGGGGCTCCTGAAATTTCTGTTCCTGCCTGACCTATGAGCAGGCCTCCTTTGGTTTATAACCAAAATAACGGGGAGCCTAGACATCTCATGATTTAGCATATGGAACTGATTGGTCTGCTCGATGAGAAGTTCTCGACTCATCGTGTACTTGAGCCTTCACGGCAGGTACCACAATAGTGCCATCTGTTCGTTTTATGCAAAGAACCAACCCCTTTACATTAACAAAAACAAAGAAAAGCAAACAATGTAGCGGTACAAAATTTAAATTTCATTGACATTAAATTCAAACTTTTTAAGAACACACATAGAGTTCTAATGTTTCGTCTATTTCCAGGGTGGCATTCGCAAGCATGAAACATAACATCTAAATTTGTAAGCACATTTGTTCCAAGACTAAAAAAAATTTTGTTTTCTGACTAATGATAAATTAATGATCTGCAAACCAAGTCCGCAACAGGTTAACATCGTGGTTTATTTCACATGCTAGATTTAAGGAACTAGTCGAATAATATGCGCAAGGCTATCTGCAAAAGCCTTGATTTTCCCCATAAACGACTGTCCAAAGATTGAGTTTACATATACTAGAAACAGAATGGGGCCAAGGAATGATATTTGAGGTACACCAAGGGTGATAACTTTAGTATCGTTAAAAGCATTGTTTATATTTACCTTATGAACGCGATTTTGAAGATATGACCCAAACCAGCTGAAAAAAAAAACCTATGCACAAGTTTTTTTGTTATCTAGACCTCTCTGTATAATGGAGCAGAAATCCAGCAGACCATCTGCGGTAGAGAGACCAGTCCTAAAGCCAAATTTCAATGGACTAAGGAAATTGATTTTCAGTAAATGTTGCAGGAAACTACTTTTAATTACTGCTTGAAGCAATTATTCATTCGCAACGAGTGAAGTCCGTAAACACATATAAAAACAGCCTTTTCATTGCAAAAATGCAAGAGGATTAGTACCCCCTTGAAGATAGTACAAAGTAAAATGCTCACATTAAATACATAACTGGATTGCTTTTAATATTATCAAATTCACAGCAAAGGCTAAAAGTCATAGCGACAGAAAGCCATAAAAAAAATAAAATTGGATGAAAATATTGAAAAGCAAATGCCTGCGGAAGTTGCTAAAAATAAAAATATGGCCAAAAGCAATGCGCTCGAAAAGAAAGCATGTAGTCTTGTAGAATAAGTTCGACGAAGGGGTATGAACAGCAACCTGTAGTAACCGAACAACAATTAATCAGTAGGACCATCCAACCGCCTCAATCCATCTAGGTAGTGGGAGACCAACTCTAATAAAAAATCTAACGGCAAAGCAAATATGGTATCTTTTGGGTTATACCTAAGCCACACTATGAGATGTGATGATAGAATACATCCAAAACCTTTACCCACTTAACTCCATTGACAAGGGAATCTTTTATCTCACGTGTTATTAGGAATAGAAACGCTTGAAAGAGTCCTAAGCTAATGGCCCCGTGTTAAGGAAATCGTAGATGACGCTATACACTGTAAACACGGATGCCTGTCGCTGAGCTTCCGGCTCTAGAAAAGAAGGACTTTTAACCTATGTTTCTAGAAAAATATGCCATTACCTTGAGCGTTGGGGATATGAACGCAGTAGTATATGAAAAGCAGTTTGAGAAAATCTTGACACATGTTGAACCCAATTCAGTTAAAGTAATGAATACGCTATCAAGAGCGAAGTGCTAATGCATTTCAAAATAATCAGAGTGAGAGGCAAACATCCTAACTTCCATGTATGAACATTTTTATTTTACAGAGTATAATTGGCATTCAGTGCAATGTCTTGCGCTGTAAAATCTTTGCGGATAAGAAAACATTGAAATCATTTAGGAGCATTTGATCAGTAAAAGAGCTAATATTCGTGCTCTGCCACGAAGACTTCTGAAGCTGCCTTTACAAACATCAATCAAATGATTTTTTTTAGAAGCGTAGAACTTCAAAATGAAATAAAACATATTAGAATCATGGTAGTGGTTACGGTATTGGCTTTATGGCAATTTTATACCATAAATGAAGCAAAATTTGAAAGTCAAATGTTTGAAAACTTTTGAAGTAGCTGGAGCAACGACGTGAGGAGTGTTGGATTCAAGTCGTCCATCGCCTCCGACTTATCGACGTGGACTAGCCACAGAAAAAATCCAAAGGTATTAAATCACACGACTCCAATTCACGGGGGGTGTGAAAACGATCCTTGGTTATTCGAATTGCTTCTTCTAATGGATGATTTACCCGGATTTACGAAATAAATTTGCACAATGTACAAGTGCTGGAAGTCTAATTATGTCAAATTGCCTGTAGTTGAAAAAAAAATGTAGCAAATCCAACCGTTATACTTAGCTTCTAAAATTCCAGAAGTATTCGTCTTAAAGATATTGGAAAAGGTCAGGAATCCGCTAGAGACATCATACCAATTAATTTAATCTACTTTGTACTCAAGACGCTAAAATGTCTTCTTGATACCCACATTAAGCGTTTATTGAATGAACCCTGCATATTAATTTTCGATAACTCTGACCTGTATCTGCTAGTGATAGTGTATTGGTTTCTAAAACGAAAGATTCGAGTTTGGATTCTCGACCGGGAACCATCTTGTCATCAATTTTAAGGCCACATATTAAGGCATGTATAGAGCCGAGCTATATAGACCCATATCTAGTTTTGATATCCCTGACAAACTCGTCCGTTTGTACAGAATGGATGGATGGTAATGTCGGCAATGACTTAACCGAGACTTTTGATGTCCAAAACGTTTTAGACAAGTTGACGCGCAGTCATGAGACTTTTTTATCATCATACTTAAACGAATACCAGAAGCACAATTGGATGATATTGACATAATTGGCAGAACTTAGCGGACTATTATCGGTGCGCTCGCTGAAGCCCACGCTTGAAGCGGAAGCTGCCAAAATCGCTTTAGCAATAAATAAGGGCAAAACCAAGTATGTGGTGTCAGCAAGACGGGATACACAACATCGACGAACTGGACAGCTTTGAGGTAGGAAAGGACGTTGTCTACCTTGGCTCTGCTATCAATTCTGCCAACAGCACCTCAGCATGAATAAAACAAAGAGCCACTCTTGCCATACCTTGATCATCCCAGTCCTACTTCATGGCGCAGAAGCATGAACCCTATCGAAAGCCGATGAAGATATCTTCAGTCCTTTCGAGAGAAAAATAGTTCGAAAAATATTCAGTTCCGTTTGTATTGATGGGTTTTAGTGGAGAACGACGAACTATATGTTATGAGCTGTACAGCGACATCGACCTCGCGGCTAAGACATGTACATAGAGCGAATGGTCACTGTTGTTCCGGTCCCCAGAGTCTTCGAATCCAACCTGGAGGGACAATACAGTAGAGCAAGAGTGCGCAACTGTAAGCAGTTAGCTAACAACCGGACTAACTGGAGAGGTTTGTAAATTGAGGTCCAGGTTCATCCCGAACTATAGCGCTACCTAAGTAATTAATTAAGCGAAGACATTAACGCCAAAGAACTTTCAAGTCTGCACCGAAGTTTGCTGAGGGCATCAGTATTAAAAAGAAACTAGAAGAAATAGTCCGTATCTACGAACTACATTTAAAAGAATATCTTCAAGGTGCTACAAACTTAGACGGAGAACTAAGCCTGCAAGGTATGTGGAACAAATTAAAAAAAAAGTGTAAGGGCGGAAACTTTGCTCGATATTTCAAAAGGCCGGCCGGAACCAAAATAGCGGTAAAGAACAAAAGGCTAGAATTTTGATGGAGCGTCGACCGAGTTCAACGAAAATAGCGAAATAGATAAAGCGCGTCTTGAGTTAGATTATGAACGTTGCAAAAATAAAGCGAAAACAGCGGTAGCAAGTGTGCGTGCAATAGCAATAGAGTATGTAACAAAACGTCATATTATAAGGATTACGCACATTCACGGAAGTCTCCAGGCTGACCAATTCAATGAAGCAATAGAGGTTCAAGCCCCAGACGAGGCTCGAAGAATAGGTCGAAATAAAAATAACTGAATCATAGAAATGCGAAAACATCAGTAAACTTTTGTTCTCACTAGTGAGGTGATCCAAAATACAGTATCCTGTAAGCTAGTTCTTAAGTCCGAAAATTTAGCCAACCCCATAAGCGGTTCAGTAGCAATGTAAGTGCGTGGGAAAAATATGTAATATTAGATGTAAATATATTCGTTACCTATTTCAACGTCAAAATGACAACACGGTTTGAAAGTGATTCCTTCTGGAAGATCCATCAGACAAAAAAAAACATTTAAGTATTTTAAGAGTTAATAAAAGATAGTGTGGGTTTTTTTTGTGGACGAAAGATCAGTCATCATCCTAAAATATGAAGTAACATCTTTATGAGACTTTGCAAGGAAATAAAGAAGTGATTTTATGAAAATGAACCCACGAAATTCGCATGCTGCAAGGACCACATAGAGTTCTGATCTGCGATTAATAAGCTTAATGGTAGGAAACCCAAAATTCACATTGAGCTTAGAGCAAATGAATTGTTGAACCACTTTCGAGAGTCGTGAAACCCGATTAGTCATTTAGCGCCCGTGCACCAGCCTCCAGGTGTAGATAAGATCCCTGAAAAATTTTTGAAGTACGCTAAGGACGCTCTCACCAGTAACTTGACTATGAGCTTTAATAAAATATTTGAAACTGGCCTTATACCCCAACACTTCCAGGAAGATTTAATAGTTCCTATCCATAAAAAAGGCAGTTTATCAGTTCCAACCAACTATCGAAGGATATCCTTTCTCAGCGCGTCCTACAAAGATTCCCAAAAATTTTAAACAATAGACTATCCAATGGATTAACACTGAAAAAGTGCTAAAGGAATATCAAGCTAGATTTCGTGGCGGCTACTCAACCATTGATAATAGTTTTGTACTGCAGAGTATTGCTGGATATGCGTTGATTTCAAAGCAGCTTTTGATACCATCGATCGTAAAGCCTTAGTTTTTGAGTTATCTGACATTTGAATTTCTTATAAATTTAAGATAATACTCGAACATACGTACTAAGACAACCGGTCAGGTGTTTGGAACGGAGAAAATATTTCCGAATAGTTTGAAAATGGTAGTGCGACAAGGATGCACACTCAGTCCGTATCTCAGGAATCCTAATTAAGGCTCTGTTATTTGCAGACGATGTTCTTCTTTTCGCTCGTACGAGTACACCTGCAACTTTACAATTAATGATAAACCGACTTACAGAGTACTGTCAGCTACGGAATCTAAGGGTACTCGTAAATTTAAGTAAATCCAAGGTTATGATTTTCAAAACGGGTCTTTGCAGAACATCCAGAAATGAGAAACAGCACTTCAACAGAGGACATATGGGAATAGTAATATCTTAAAAATATTGTGGAGCAACGATAACAAGCAACCTAAATATGGAAATCCACTTAAAACCTTAGCTACTCCTAGTTAAAGCAAAAAATACAATGTGTGCTACCTGGAAGAGGGTTTTTTCAAATATGTAAGCTAATTTCACACGATGTTAAATACAGCGGTGGCCGAATCCATCATGATGTATGCAGCACAGGCCTGGGGTATGTTACAATAAGTATGAAACCGTTGCAAAATTCTTAAGATATTACGTAAAGAAGTGATTCCGTCTACACGTCAACACGCCCAATTATTGTATATAACACACATCAAAACAGGATTATTCCCCTTATTAATTAAAACTTGAAAACTGGTTGTGGATTATTTATTAAAAGTTCTTTGTGTGTTGACCGAAAATAGAAGATTCTCAAAACAAGATTTTCTATGACCTTGTTTCAAAATTTGATGAAAAACTTAAGCAAGACTTCATTAAATTAACAGCTTCAACCAACAGATCAATAAACTCGTATATTTTAAGAACGTTAAAAACTTTTTATATACTCGACAGATGACTTTACTACTCAATTGCCTTCGAAACTGCGATTAACAAGAGTGATTCTTTGCATGATTTCCGTGCTAGTGTCGGTGTCTGTGTTGATAGAGAAGCCGAAGTAGATAAAGTCCTTTTCTATCTCAAGGTTGTTGCTACCTATCGTGACGTTTTGTCCCGGATGTCGATATTGACAGAATATAAACTACTTTGTTTGCCGCTTCTGCTTCAATAGTTGCAAATGCTCCATTGACAGCTCGCTGTGTTCTTCCCATTATGTCAACCTCGTTTGCATATGCGACCAACCCACTTAGGTCTATTGGCCCATTGTGATGCCACGTGGATCTATGATCCTCTTACTAGTGGAACCAGTTCGAGCTTACTATGAAGCGTAGGAGACTGTTTACGTATATATTTTTTAGATCGCTTAAGTCATTATAGAAGAAAGCTCCTAAGTGAAGTTTTGTTCTCTTGGAGAAACCTGAACATGTAAGAACATAGTAGGTGGTGAATTGTCTCCTCTTCCTCTTCGTCCATGCAGCTTCGGCAGAAATCATTTGTAAAGGCGCCAAGCACGCGTGCTAGAATATGAGGCAGTGTAAAGTGATGATACCTACGATGGCGCTGAGATGCTTCCTATTTAGAAAGATGAGACTCTTAGAGCGATTCGGATCTAGTTTTGGCCAGATCTGTTTAGTCGCTAGACATGTTGGTCCAACAGTCCACCTAAGGTTTGTTCTTTTATTTTATATTATAGTAATTTGCATATAGCGATTGGTATACCTATGCTCCCCTTTTCCGGTGGAATATGCAGAGTGGTTCCAATTTTGGAGAGTTCATCGGCCCTACAGTTCCTTGGAATGTCTTTGTGGCCCTGCGCCCAGCAGAGGTGAAGATTGAACTGCTCTGCCATCTCCATAAGAGATGATTGGCATTCAAGCGCGGTTTTCGAATTTAGTGAGACCGACTCCAGGGACTTGATAGCTACCTGACTATCCGAAAAGATGCGGATATCCTTTGTAGATATCACGTTTTTCTTCAGACAGAATTTGCCAAAATTTCCGCCTGGAACACGCTACAGTGTTTTGGAAGACGTAAAGGGAGGCTTAGATTTAGCTTATCTGAGGAAGCACCGCCATCAACCCCACTATCGGTTTTAGATCCATCTGTGTAGAAATGGATTGGCTTGTTCTCCATGAAAGCATCTTTCTCCCAGAAGGGTCTAGAGGTGAAGCTTACATTCAAATCTTTGTTAAATGTTCTCTGTGAAGATTCCTAATGTACTAAGAATGTTAGCGTGGCCAAATGAATTATTTGTCCACTGTGGAGTCGCTGCAACTGCAGCTATTTGCCTGCTGAAAATATCGAGGGGTGTCAAATGAAACAGAATGTCTAATGCCGCAGAGGGAGTAGTCCGTAATGGTCTCTTTCTTGAATGTTAGGTTTCCAGTTTAGTTTCCTGTTAAAAATGAGATACAAATATTTTGCTAAACTGGTAGCGTTTATTGAGGGAGGGTCCATAATTGGAATATTGTATTTCCTGGAAAAGAGGACGGGATCAGTTTTATGAGGGTTTACTCCCAATCCACAGCGGCCTGTCCAACGGGTTAATCTGTTGAGATTTAGTTGAAGGAGTTCTTTAATGGTATTAAGATGTTTACCTGTGACGGCTATAGCAACGTCACCCGCATAGGCAATCACCCTGCTACCACCCGCTTCCAGGTATATTAGCAGTTCATTAACCACTAAGTTTCAGAGAAGGGGAGAGAGAACACCGCCTTGCGGCGCACTTCTGCTGACACATTTTTTAGCAGAAGCCTCACCCATTTTGGAATTGATTATCCTGCTTTTTAGCATAAGACTGATCAACTCCCCAAGTGAGTCGTCTACCTGCAGAGTTGACAGCGCAGTCGTGATTGCGGGTGTGTTGACATTGTTAAAGGCACCATCTATGTCCAAAAAAGCAATCATTGTGTACTCTCTATATTGTAGGGATCGTCCGATGTGGCTATTCAGTGAATGCAGAGCCGTTTCCGCCGACTTTCCTTTACAGTAGGCATTTTGACCCGTTGACAGAAGTCTTGGATCAATTTTAGCTCGTATAGGGATATCAATCAGTTGTTCCAGAGTTTTCAGAAGGAAAGATGATAGATTTATAGGTCTGAGGTCCTTTGGGACAACATGAGAACATTTTCCGGCTTTGGGAATGAAAACTACATTGACTTCTTTCCATGACAGTGGAATGTGGATCGGTTCTACACGGCTCCTCATGATATTTTCTAGCGAAGGCAGAATTATATCTGAGGACCTCTGTAGCTCGGCAGGTATTATACCGTCCGGCCCAGCAGACTTGTAAGGTTTGAAGCTATGCAGCGCCGAGAGCAGTTTGTCTCTTTTAATCAGACAGAATTTTGGTTCCGGTTGCAGTAGGCCTGTTTGGGTTGCTACTGGCCGCAAATTGGGATCTACCTGGAAAGTGAGTGTCCAGTAATTGAGTGATTCATCACTTGTGGTTGTCCAAGAGCCATCGATTTTTTTCAAACAACTAGGCATGATAGGATTTTTCTTAGCCGCGTTGACTTAGAGGTTTCCATGAATTTTTAACAGAAAGACCTCCAAGATTGTCAATTCTTTTTTGTATAATTTGAGGGATTCTTTGTATGAGTCCCAGTCAGTCACTTTTCTTGTGTTTTTTGCTAAGTTGAAAAGGTTTCTGGAAGCAGTCCCAGTGCTGATGTTCACCCGTGCGGCTTTTTCATGCCTCTAGGTTGAATAAAGGGCAGGAAGCGGCCATGGGCTGATTAAGAGCCAAGGTGAATTCTCTGACTTTCATGTCAAGCTCATTGGTGTCACGGGACATGACAGTTCCTAGGATATTATTTCTGACAGTATTCCTCTGTATTTTGGCCAATCAGTTTTCCGATAATTCCAGAATGCTGGTTGGCTGTGTTCAAACGATACCATCCAGTTCGTTAGCATTTGAGAGATGCTGTCGTGGTCAAGAGTTATATCTAGCACTTCCTGTCAGTTTCTTTTACAACAAAGTGGGCTTACTGCCAATGTTGCAAACAATGAGGTTAGTACGAGTACTTATTATATAATCAAAAAGTTAATCACCTCTATCGTTGATGATGATGTCATCAACAAAGAGTAGATGGTTCAGATATTCTTAATTTATGCTTCTACGAATACTTTTATTGTCCCAGATCAACCGTTTGAACTCATATTCCAATACCGTTCTAAAGAGTTTTGGGGATATTGCTATATTTCTCTTTGTGTCTGGTAATTTTACGCTTGCAGTTGCTGCAATATACAATAAATATGTTATAATAGTTTGGTACATACAGTATATCTGTAGTCAATTCTGCATTGTTTTAATGAGTTTATCATTGTAAAAGCTTTTCGAAAGCTTTTTTGAAGTCAATAAAAGTTAACACAACCGATTTTTCTATGACAGTCTTTATTGTTTGTAGATGATCACTTGCTCCACACCCCCGTCTGAAACCAGTCTGCTCTCATTTCTGGTAGAATTCCAATTTTTTAGCCATATATTTCGGTAATATCTTTGTAAATAGTTTGTATAGATGGGAGAGTAGGCTTATTGGCCTGTAGTTCACTAGATTTGTTATGGATGAGAAGTGTAATCGCATTATTGCATTTGGTTGGCTGGTATTTCTTGAAGGAGTATCGCACCTCCCATTTTTACTGCCTCTGTTGCAATTCGATCATCTCCTGAAGATTTATTATTTTTCATGTGTCTGGGTGAGTTTTTAATTTCGTCAATAATGATATTTGGCATTGCTTCCAACGTTTACAAGGTTTGGTCCTCTTGTCTTTGTTATGATGACGTTGGGGAATTTTGTAAAGGTCCGTATAAAACGTTTGTGCTGTTTTGACTAGTTTTTCATGTCGTTGTCTATAATTTCTTCTTTCGTTTCGTCTTTCAATTTAAATATTGTAGTTCTCCCTTCGTTCTTCTCATTAATTTCATGCTTCGGTTTACTTCGATTGTTGGTTGTATCTTCTTAGATTCTTACGTATTTCTTTAGAAATTGCTATGTTAAGTTTGTGTATCTTGTCTGTATTGCTATGAATTTCCCTGTCTTGCATTCTTTGGCGCATAAGGCGCAACTTAACAGCTGGGCTGATTTTGACGTAATTTCGCTTGGGGCTTCTGCACTGTTGTTCTTGAGCTGACGTGATTGTCTCTGTGATGGTGTTGTTTAAAGCTTCCATACCGGTTATTTCTTGTAAGATAAGAGCTGACGATATCGTATTTTTAACTCGACCAGGTTTTCTGTACCAATGAGGGTTCCACTCATTTTTGGGGCTTATTTTTATAGTTTTTTTTGTTTTTTCTTAAAGAACTGGATACACTTATACTGCTCCAGCATGTGTTAAGTTTTTTGGAAAAGGGGATAGAGAGAAAAAAAAAGATGTTTAGGCTCAGTGGTTATTTCGCTTCATGGATGGCATCCAACATTTAACGGGGAGACTAAATTCGTAGTGTAAGTTGGCTTGATGTTGATTTCTACTCAACTACTCCTCTTACTTGATTTTCGTTAACTGAAAAAATGGATGATTTGTCTTTCGGGCGCGGCTGGGACTCGAACACCGAAACTTCTGGTTTGGAAGCCAGTGCACTACCGGTTGAGCCAAGGCCACCCGTCCAGTTGCTCTTACTTCCCTATGGTCGCTTTCCATACCAAATTTATTTAGCAAATTTTTTTCCCTTTGTTATAAAAAAGTCAATTTCGTTCATTATTCTACCGACCAGATTTTTCCACGTACTTTTTCTATAAAACTTATTTTTAAAGAACGGGTTCATCAGGTGAAGGCTGTGGTGATGTAAGAAATTCAACAGCATTTGTCATCTTACGTTTCTGTCTCCCGAGCTAAATTTTCCCAATGCCACTTTTGAGTCGTGCTCATATTTTTACCTACTTTTGCATTAAAATCACCCATAATAAAATCTTAATGGCAAGGGTATCCTACTTCATAGAAGTTTTCGACTTCCTCGACTTCGTAGTTAGATGTAGGGGCATCAACTTCTTTTATTATCAAATTGTAATAACTGCTTAGGGAAATAATTAAGTATATTACTCGGACTGATATTGATTTTATGCACATGATATTATTTTTGTGTTTTTTGGAGATAATAAAACCTGTTCCTCTATTTGAATTATTGGTACTACAATTATATAGTAGTACATTTTATGTATGGACTCTAAGTCAAGCTCTTTATTCTGGACAGCTCTTCTTCTAGCTCAGTTGAGGTTAGTGACCTCACGTTGTAGGTTATTAGTTTGTAAGTTCTGTGTTCAGTTTATTTTTGCGGAAGTTCCTGTTGGCCGACCTTTGGACAACCCCAGATTCCGTGGGGCTGAAATATCTTCAGTGGAAGATCTTTGACTCTGTGTCATACTTGCCTGGGGCGACACATTTTTAAGAGTCAACATTTGCATTTGCATTTAAATTTGGAGGATATATAGGAATGAAAATGCCGCACTTGTAATGCGTTTCTCTTCCTAAGGATCGGACAAACAATGCTAAGATTCCATTCGTTGGGCATACTTTCGTCAGCCCAGATTTTAGAGATGAGTTGATGTATTTCCCGCATCCAGTTATCAAAAAACGCTTCGGATCCAGCACCTTTGTTAAACATAAGCTGGGAAATTGCTGTCTCGGTATCATCTGGATCGGGTGGACGGAAATGATTTCTGTCTTCGTCCAAGTTGAATGGCCCATTCTTCCTGACGGTAGGATGTTGTTCTTCGTCACCGTTTAACAGTGTGAAGAAATTATCTTTCCAGATTCTCAGCACCAACTGTGGTTCAACTATGTCGTTTTTTCGCCATTTTTGAAAATTTCTGTTCGGGCTGTACACCATTGGCATGTTCGCTTTCTTGGTAAAACTTTCGAACTTCATTATTCAGGTAGCACCTCTCTAAGACTTCGATCGAGCGCTTCCCGTGCCCGTCTTGGTTCTTCTGAGGCGCCTATAGTCTTCTCTTCCTTTCTTCTCGTAGTGTGTGCCTGGAAAAGGATCTGGCGGTCACTTGTGATTGTAGCCGATGAGCTGTTACGGATGTCCGCATCTGATAATCATCTTTAACAATGGATAAATAACTTTCTATCAATTTTAATTGACGGTTTATTAACTACGTATCGAATATAGTTTAGAGCCACTCAAATAATAGTCAGAGTTATACACCCTTCAGTCACAAATTTGAATGAAAATCAAAAAATTCTCTTATGACTTATTATAAATATAATAAAATAATTTTTTCCTTCATCTGAAATTTTTTTTCCTTCACCTGAATTTTTTATTAACATGTATTTATATATGTAGTCAGTTGCGAATTTTCTTTCACTTGCAATTTTTGTTCCTTCAATTAAAATTGTCCCCAATACATTTACGGGATAAACCTAAAGAAATGGGTTTGAGTGAAATTGAGATGAAAGAACAGAGAAGCAAGCAATTTAAAGAATGGCAATTAAAAAAATCGAGACAAATTCAAGGTGAAGACTATACGAAAAACGTAATAGGGACCATATTTTGCAACGTATATTTGTTATCGAGGTAACATACAAATATGTATGTAAAATATGCAAATTTTATTTTATGTGCTACAGGGTTTTTTTTGCACCAGGTAGCAAAATATCGTTCAAATAATGCATAAAAGTCGATCTTATTACGAATAAGAGGTGCATTTAGCTCGTGATAGCAGTCCGAAACGAACCGAAGTAATTTAGTGAAAAAAAATGGGAAAAATCAGTTCGTAGTGCAAAGCTAATATTTTGTGCCTCTCATATCTCAATTTAACAACACGTGAAATTTCTAGAAGATTAAATGTTGCTCAACAAACTGTGGAATGGAATTTAAAAAAATATCGTGAGACCGGGACTACCAGCAGATAGAAAGGCTCAGGAAGGCCAAAAAAGATGACCCCAGTAGAAGATCGTTTTTTTGGTGCTGTACACCCGTTGGCATCGATTCAAGACTTCGGTGGATCTTAAAAACGATCTGTGTATAGCTATAGGAAAAATAATTTCGTCAAGCTCAGTGAGGAAAAGTCTCGTGAAAGCTGGACTTGGATCACTCGAGCCAGTACTGAAGCCGGATTTTCCAAAAATTGTCAGAGAAAAACGATTGTTCCAGGCTCAAGAACATCTTAATTGGACTCTAGACATGTGAAACAATGTTATCTTTTCCGACAAATCAAAGTTTAAGCTGCATGTTGGAGATGTGGGGATTCTTGCGCGAAGAGAACAAAAGGAAAGACTGAGCTCTGAATGCATCTTACGGATGCACCCCAAAACTGAAGGTGCGATGGTCTGGGGATGCTACTCTGGAGATGAAAAAGGTAGAATGGTCTTCCTAGAATCGAAAGTCACTGCAGAAGTTTACCTACGGGCTCTGCAAAATGTATTAGAGCCCTTTGCGCTGGAGCTTTTTCGTGACATTTGCAGATTCATTTCTCAACAGCACAATGATGTTTGCCATACAGCCAAAAATGTAAGTACGAACTTGTTTTTTTTTAAATATGAAAGACTAATATCAAGCTTTATTTAAAAGCTACAACTTTTGTGACTAAAAATAGTATTTGCATTTTTTTTTTAATTTCATGTTAAAAAGTACTCTGAAGAAAATACTGACGATGTATTAAGTTGGCCTCCCTACAGTCCAGATCACAATCCAATTGAGAATATCTGGTCAATAATGAAACTTAAGGTTGAGAAGAAGCGTCCAAAGTCAATTGAAAGCCTAAAAAATTTACTTATCCGGACCTGGACCACCATATCTCTATTTAGATAGAGAATATTTCTGAGAAGTAAAAAAAAAACAAAAACACTGCACCAATAAAGCATTTTTCTTTAATCCCTAAAAATGAGACAGGTACCTAAAAAACCCATATTTCGGTCTAACAACTTTTTGCTCCCGTGACGGCGTGTGGAAAAGTTTTAACACTCATGCATCATGAAACGATTGAAACCGCATAAGAAAACAAATCCTCATTAAAAAAATATGTAGGTATTGCAACAAAGTTGACAAGATTCGAAAAAAAAGTTTGTCCAAAATTTTTCGAACGGCACTGTATATAGAATCAAAAACCCTAACAAGTTTTTCCTCGAAAACTACGGTAAATACGATGTATACAAAACCTATAATTTTGCAAAATTTCAGATTCAGATTAAACAAATTATTCGTCCCATAATTGGGCCTAACTAACATAAATGAACAATATTTTTGGTGGGTTTACAACTTTTAATTATTTTCCGCTTTATTGACTCGACTAATAATGTAATGGCATTTATATTCTAAACAAAATATAAATAATGTGGCTTTTTGAGTTTCATAAAAAAAGACAAATGTTTGAAAAATTAAAAGATATTTAAAAGCAATTAGAAAACTACAATAAAAAACGGAGATAAAAATCGATGAAAAATAACTTAAACATATCTCTACAATATAGGCAATATTTTAATATCAAACAATATAATTGCTGCATTATTTCATTAGGTAAACAATTCTAGAGTTAAGAAGCTACGATTTTATAATTTTTAAAAATACAAAGTAAGCTTAAGTGGATCTTATATTTAGTGGGAATTTATGTAATAAATGAGTATATAATATACGTAGCCCGAAAAGACAGTAAGGCTACTAGACGGCGCGGATTGATTCGAGGCCAACTTGGGGTAGGGGTTTGGAAATATTTATCTCTAATACAAAATATCTTTAAGACCTTAAAGAAAAACAAACGCCGCACTGGTTCGATTTTTGTTAGATGAAATAGTTCCATAGAGAGAGATGGTGTCACGAGCAGCGTTGCAGATTTTTCTTAGGGAACACTTTGAAAGGACAATAAATTGTAGTAGTTTATGAAATAAGTACGGCAGCAAATATTATTGGGTCTATTACTTAATTCGTGCGATGTGCTAAGAGATGGCGTAGCTTGTATTGTTCCATTGTTATTATTCCATTGGAACATACTTTGGAAAGCTACTGTCATTGTACGTCATTTCAGTATATGTCATTCATGTGAAGCGTAAACAACAATAATTTTTTTTTCATTCAAATATGTCGAACTTTGTGCCTGAAAAAGTGTTTTTGCGGGGAGTTCATTTTCGTTACTTTAATATGAAGAAAACTGCTGTCGAAAGTCATCGTATTTTGGTAGAAGTTTATGGTGAACATGCGCTAGGTGAGCGAATATACCAAAAGTCTTTTGCACGATTTAAAAGTGGTGATTTTTGCTTGGAAGACGATGAACGTCCTGGGCAGCCAAAAAGGTTTGAAGATGAAGAACTGGAAGCATCACTCTATGAAGTTTGTTGCCAAACACAAGAAGAGCTCGCAGAATCTTTGGGTGTCACTCAAGCAGCCATTTCAAAACCTTTAAAAGCAGCTGGATATATTCAAAAGCAAGGAAATTGGGTTCCACATGAACTCAAGCCGAGAGACGTCGAAAGGCGGTGTTGCATGTCCGAAATGCTGCTGGAACGCTACAAAAAGAAGTCATTTTTGCATCGGATTGTTACTGGTGATGAAAAATGGATCCATTACGACAAGCCCAAGCGCAAAAAATCATATGTGAAACCCGGCCAACCAGCCAAATCAACGACAAAGCCGAATATCCTTGGCGCGAAGGTAATGCTCTGTATTTGGTGGGATCAGATGGGTGTGCTGTATTATGAGCTACTAAAACCGGGTGAAACCATCAATGGACAACGCTAAAGAACACAATTAATCTGTTTGAAGAGAGCAGTGGTCGAAAAACGCCCAGAATATGCGACCAGACACAAGGCAATAATTTTCCATCATGAAAACGCTCGGCCCCACGTTGCTATTCCGGTTAAGAACTATTTGGAAAACAGTGGATGGGAAGTCTTACCCCACCCGCCTTATATCCCAGACCTTGCCCCTTCTTCTACCATTTGTTCCGGTCGATGCAGAACGCCCTCACTGAAATACGGTTCACATCAGAGCAGAATATCAAAAATTGGCTTGATTCATTCTTGGCTGCCAAGCCGGCGCAGTTCTTTTGGGATGGGATCCACAAATTTCCAGAAAGATGGGAAAAAGTCATAGCTTCAGATGGGTAATGCTTTAAATAATACTATTTTAAATTTTTTTTACTTAAATAAACGTTCAAATTTTGGAAAAAAAACCGCACGAAATAAATTATATGCCCAATAAGTTGGCCAGAAAAAAAATCATTTTTTTTTGGAATAAAGCTTTTATCAACTATAGTACCCATTTTAGTCCGATAATCCTCTTCCATCTTTCGGACAACTTCATGATTCCGCGCTCGTAGAAATCCTGGCTCTTTTTAGAACATCATCATTGGTGAAAGTTTTACTAATCAAAGAGTGTTGCAAACTCCAAAACAAATGAAATGGTGGTGTACGGTTGGGGCTGTATGGTGGATGTGACATCACTTCCCAATCAACCTTCAATAATTTTTCTCGAGTTATCAACTGTCTAGCGTTGATTTGCCAGTACTGTCCGTTTTATGATCGCTTCCTCCAGTTTCGTTAGTTGTTGCATGTACACATCTGAATTGATCGTTTTGTTTCTAGGAATCAGCTCAAAATAAATAAGACCTTTAAAATCCGACCAAATTGGCAACCTAAACTTCTGTTCTGGTTCATTACGCTTAAACCATGATCGCATTAGATTGATGTTGTTGTAGACGATCCGTTCTTCATCTCTAGTGATGATGATTAATTTCATTTCTTGCTTATAATTTGAGATAAGTGAATCTCTTTCAATTTACATGGAACTCAAATATCGAAAATTTGTTTTTACGAGCCCAAGACGTTTTATGTGATTTTCATTTGTACCACATATATCTGAGTGCCACAGCAGCTTTCTAAAGTGACGGCTATCAAATGTCAAAAGAACAAAAATCATAACATTCATAAAAGCAAGAATCAACAAACATAACAGAAACTTCACCTTTTTAACTCAAAATTACTTTCTTGCTAAACCAATACTTTATTTTTGGAGTGAAATATTCTATGATAAACCGCTTAAGTGGCAATTATCTATATTATACCGCTACAACGGTCCCGTTCAAGTATAATCTAAGTTTACATTTTTTTTCAATTATTTTTGAGATTAAAGATAGCTGCGATATTGGCCTGTAGTTATTATCTTTTTTATTATACTTCGAAGAAAAAGGCATAACATTTGCGTTTTAAATTCTCAGAAGACATTCTTCTTTACAAAATTAATTGCAATTGTTTTTGAATAGATTAAAATCAGAGATATGTATGCTTGAAACAGAAAAAATGGTATTCGAATTACCAAAATTATTGAAGCAGTTGTATGGCAAAAAATCATCAACAGTCAGTCCTTCTCTATTGGCTGTAATTTACACCCACTTATAACGACTGTTTATCTAGAAAATCCCTTAAGATTAACCTTAAGTTAAACAAAGCTCCTGGAGTGAATAGAGTACAATTTGAATTCTACAAACGCGCTACTGAAGAAATGTCTGCTCTTAATAGCATTTTTGAGTCTATAGAGGTTCCTTAAAGCTTCTGTATATCAATACTTTTTCCGATTTACAAAAAAGTTGATACATATCGTTTCTATTCTGGTCGATGAAGATTTTTTGCTTCAATCATACATATTTAATAGACTCACATCCTGGGTTAAAGGTTCGAATTTGCGAAACGACTTCGACTCGGGATAGAGCATCCGACCATCGACCAAGTCGTCGTATTTATTGTACAAACATTGCTCAATCATTTGTAGACAAAACAGCCGTATGTATATGGACACGGAATCAGCAGTGTTGAATGGGAGCTCCTATCAGAATGATTTACAACAAGTATAGTTGTAAAACAAGGATGTACCCTAAGTACGCTATTGTTCATTAGCGATTAACTCAAAATAGAGAGCTTGTATGGACTTAAATGACTTTACTTTAACAGTTAAATATAAGCTTTTTGAAACGACTGTACGATCTGTTTTATTATGTGGAGCGCAAGCATGGGGATACAAGCAGTTTGATGAGGGCAAAAGATTGCTAAGCTTTTTCTTGAAGAAATTACAACTGCCATATAACTCTCCGAATTACATGCTAGATTTGGAGATAGGATTGTCACCACTTTTTATACCTGCACTAAAGATTCACTTCGACTATGTGATAAAAACGATAGTAACCGGTTACCAAAGCTCTCTCCACTAACATTCTGCAGAGAATGGCACCTCCTGGGGCGGAGAAACAATTTGGAATTGAATCTTTGAGGGAGGTTAGAAGCATTTGAGGTAATTAATTAGAATTTTTTCTCTTCTTAGTACATGTAATATTCATGTAGCATTAGTATCAGAAACTTAGCTAAATTCAACCGATTGTTTATCTAATACTAGCGTTTGGATAGGGAAGAGAAAAGTGGTGGCGGTATTACCGTAGTTATAAAATGTTTGATTGAACACAAAGTACTCCCCATCATAAGTACAAAATTAATTAAAACCATAGGTATTGAAATCCCCTTTACTAATGGTCTATCTCTCAAAATTTATAGTGCATATTTTCCAGGGGGTTCAACTTCACCACAAAAACGAAGAGATCTCCGCAGTGATCTCTTAAAATTACTTAATACAAATGATTTATTCCTTATTGGTGGTGACTTCAACTGCAGGCATAGACGCTGGGGTTGTCTCAGAGCCAACGCCTGGGGTAACATTATTGCTGACTTAAACTCAAGGCATCCTTTTGATATTCTTTACCCACCAAATCCTTCCTATATTCCAGCTAACAGGAACAGGAACCCATCTACATTAGATCTATTTTTAACTAATATGCCTGACCTTTTCACTCCTCCCATAACACTTAATGAACTCAGTTTTGACCATTTACCTGTTAAATGTAGTGATATTCTTTCTCCAGTTAAATGCTCAAATCGTAAATATATATGACGTCAAAAACTCCAATTAAAAGTTATTTAAAAGGTTAATGCGATCAAAACTAGAAAATGCTTGGATTCGAAATAACAGTCCAACTCAAATTGATCAAAATGTAAATATGTTTACCAATGCCATTCTTGAGAGTTTTGATCTGTCAGTACCTAAGAAAACGGCCTTAAGACATGCCTCAAATGTCTTACCGCATTACATTCTTCAGTTCATTACGCATAGAAACACCTACAGATCCAGATGGGTACGCACGAAAAACGATTTTTATCTCAGCAAATATAAGAAAATGAATTCTTTAGTCAAATTTGCTATTGCTAATTTCAAAAACCAATCGTGGAACGAAAAACTCCAAAGTTTAGACAAGGGTAACGAGCCATTCTGGAATATAATCAAGGTAATTAAGAAAAAACATATCTACATTCCTCCCCTTAGAACAGGGAACTCTGTAATGATTTCTTGTGCTGATAAGGCTAATGCGCTAGCAAACAATTTTTCACTCAATCGTTCGATTGCCAATAATATTACCCCACTTATGCACAATGAAGCTTCCGGCAAAAAGTCCGTAGATTTCGTTAATTCTCAAACCGTAGTTAATGATTTTAATCGCATACCTATTAAAGAACTAAAAGATCTAATAAGTAGACTAAAAACTGGCGTTGATGGTATTAGGAATGTATGTCTTAAGAACCTACCACCTTTTGCTCTTACGAAATTAACGGAACTATTTGACTGCTGCCTTAGATTCGGATATTTCCCACTATATTGGAAAACTTCCAAGATAATTCGCATTTTGAAGCCTGACAAATATACTAATTTAACCCGTAGCTATAGACAAATTAACTTGCTTAGTTCTCTGAGTAAACGCCTACAAAAAATCTTAAAGAACAGAATTACTTCCTTCTTAGAGAACAACTCTATTCTATCTTCTGAAGAATTTGGTTTTAGAGCTCTTCACAGTACTACTCACCAAGTACATCGTGTCACAAAGGATATTAAAAACAATCTATCAGATGAAAAAAGTACCGGTATGATAATTTTAGATGTTGAAAAAGCTTTCGACACCGTATGGCATGACGGCTTAATAGATAAGCTTAACAGTATTGACCTCCCGTTTTATCTTGTCAAAATTATTCAGTCTTTCCTATCATCCCGAAGTTTTAAAGTGTCCCTTAATCGGGGCCCCCGCCCAATTACCAAGACTTCGCCCATCAATGACATTGTCTAATAAAAAGCGGGGGCAGAGCTTATTACTGGTCTTACCGTAAACATTTTCAGATGACGCCACCGAAGGTTGCTACGATTTGACCAGTTACAAGTTGCCGATCATAGGTCTTGTTGGCGGTAAGAGGTTTTAGATCGGCCTCGACTCATACCAAGGGTGGAACTTGTGCCCCCAACACAGTTCCGAATTGGTATCAAAGTATTGGCGGAGAGCGATGGCAAGGCGTATCCTTGCTCCCATGGAGGTATGGGCATCCCGTAAACATAAGTCTACATGAGAGGTGGTTTACATTAAAAACCAGAGACTAATGTCCATTAATCGTTACTTTTCAGACAATACTCGTAAATTAATTAATGCTGGAGTCCCACAAGGGTCCGTTCTGGCTCCAGTCTTCTATAACGTATACACTTCCGATTTCCCCAATCTGACAAACTGTAGTATCGCCCTGTTCGCAGATGATACTTGCATTTACTCATCTGATGCAATTGGTTTCAATGTTGAAACGAACCTGCAATCAGCTATGCATGCTTTCGAATCATACTGCGTTAACAGGAAAATCAAAATTAATGTTTCTAAGACTCAAGCTATCTTTTTCACTCGTAAAAGGAAAGCTTATTTACTACCAAGTAACAGACTTCTATTGAACGGAGTTCAGATTGAGTGGAAACCGAATGGAAAGTATCTTGGTATATACGAGCATTCAGACAAACACTTAACCTTTAATCTTTATGTGCAAGAAGTAATTAAAAAAGTCAACACAACCATAAGAATTCTTTACGCTTTCATATGCAGAAATTCGAAATTGAATGACCGAAATAAATTACTGATTTTTAAGGCTATCTTTCAAGCCATTATATTCTACGGATCTCCAGTCTGGGGTAGGTGCGCGATAAGTCACTTGCGCAAACTTCAGACAACTCAAACCAAATTATTGAAAATGAACCTAAATCTGTCTTGGTTTTTCTCTACAAAAGAACTACATGAACTAACTAATATAGAAATGGTTGAAAATAGAATTGAAAAGCTTTGACAATGACTTAATCTTAAACTTAGCATCATAGTAAATGCAACACTTTTTCTGTTTTTAGTTTAGTTCAAATAATTATGTATTTATTTTTGTATTTATTTATTTATTTATTTATTTACCTGTTTATGTATTCATTTATTATTTTTTTTCTTGTTTTTTGCTTTATTGTTTTTTTTTTTGTTTATTTATTTATCTATTTATTGATTTTATTTTATTTATTATTTATTTATAACTTTTATGTAAATAGTACTTAAAGTTTGTACTTTCAAACACAATTTTACAACCACTTCTCCATTCCCTCCAACGATATCGGGCGTAGAACTTATTTTAGTGAAGGTTTTTAGTGGCTTTTCCTTCAAATTTATAAAATTCTGTGATATTATTTTAAACATTTGTAATAATATTTTAGTAGTAAGGTGCATCAACCAAATCTGTGTAATACGAGCATTATGACTATAAATATTGTAAACATTATGCCACAATAAAATAAAGTAAAGTTTGAGGGAGGTCTGGACGACAAGTTGAGGGAACAATTTATAGAACGAGCTACTTCGTCAATTTTTAGGATTTACTACATCCAGCTAAACCTCAATTTAAAAGAGAGAAAATATATGCTTCAAAGGAAATAGCAGCATCTGGCGTATTGCAATGATCTTCAAGTCTAGAGGAGGATTCTTAACTTAAGGACTTAACCAAATGCCGCATAGAGATGATCAACCCATAATATGCAATTTATACTCGTACAATATTGGAGTACGAGAGGATATCTTACACTTCATATCAGTTTATTTTAAAGGAGATAAGAAGGGTATACTTTGGCAGTAATGAAAACTCCTTGACGATAACAGTAGATATCTTAAATGGTATCGAAGATTGGGATTCACTTTATAAGTACTGTAAAGAAGGGCTCGAATATAGACAACAAATAGTTTCAGTGTTTAAACCTTAGTTCAATTAATAACTATGTATTTTTCTTGTAAGCCTCACTATATTTTTCCCATTTTCCATTTCCTTTCTTTACAAACATACTGTAAATATCTATGGCTCTTATCCATATCATCCGTTCCCACACTCTATTTTGCTAAATAATCAATTTTACCAACCTAAGTTTCTGTTCCCACTAAATATTCTGCTGACGTATGGGTTTTGTTCGCACCTGCATTATCAAATACAGTATTAGGTCGCAATACCTAGACGTAACAGAATACACTTATAGTATTACATTTTTGTTTGTTTAAGTATTATTTAAGGAAGTAAAATTTTTAATAAACGTCACTCGCAATCCAAACGTGTTGTCTAACTTTAGATCAAAAGAGATCTAACATTTTTGATGACCCCGCTGAAGAAGAAAAAGCAATGGAAGCCCTCATTAAGGAACAGGCAGTAGCAGGCGAGAAAATAACAAAATTATTCTCTAACTTTAAGAAGGCGGACTAAACCATACTTGGAGTCCCGGCTGAAGCGGCTTGACTTCGAATGGAGTGAATTCGAAAGCAGGGACATCAAGTTACAAGTATACCGGACAGAGCGGCCAGAGAGCAGCTACTTCGAAAGGAAGTACTACGCACAAGTTGAGGCTGTGTACATTGAGTACAAGACACCTATACTGCAAGCACAAACCGATCTTGAGAAGTCCACTTACACTAGTACTAATATCGAAAGCGGGAACACCATTCAGAGGCTGATAAGGCAGCAAAAGGCCACAGTCAGCACAATGGAGCATTTACTTGCCTCCACCGATGACAACATGGAAGAGCATTCAGCGGCATAATACAATCAAAAACTAGCGAGTCTTATACAGCAATGGTCACTTATCTCTGGTCTACATCTCCAAATCGTGGCAGAAGAAGAGACCTTAGATTACTCGATTGATAGCATTCAGAAGCTAGAAGAATGCTGTCAATCACGACTTATCGAACTGCAGGAACACTTGGATCAACAGTTGGACAAGATGTCACCAGCAGCGACTTCAGAGGCCAAGCGGTTCAACAAGCTGAAATTACCGGAGATAACGTTGCCCGTATTTGGCAGGAACCATCTCCAATGGAAGGAGTTTCACGATCTCTATCTCCAGCTTATACATCAACAACCTATGAGTAAGGCAGAGAAAATGTTTTATCTGAAGGCTAATTTGTCTGGATAAGCGGCCAATCTAATTCAACACCTTCCGGTATCAGAAGACAACTATCATTCGGCTTGGTCAACCCTCGAACATCGCCACAACAATAAGCGATTACTACTTGCAGCATTACTCAATAAGCTGTTAGGACAACCAGTCATTATAGGCCACGGCAATCAAACAACTACACGACACTTGAAAGGTGTGCCTCTCCGGAATCAGCAACCTGGGCATTCCTATCCAGGATTGGGACCCATTACTAATTCATCTGATTCTTCCGAAGACGGCAAGGAAACTCATAGACTTTATGAGCAATCGCTGGACAACCCACGTGAGCTTCAGACAGTAACAGGGTTACTAGCGTTCTTAGAGAATCGTTTTCAAATGTTGGAGAAAAAAAAAGGGTGAATCTAAACGATCAAGCAGATTCACTTTGACTGCCACTCAAGAAAATAGCAAGTGTTTTATCTGCGAGCAACCGGACCATCCCATTTACAAATGTCCAACCTTTTTGCAGCTTTCCGTCACGGAGAGGCTTAAAAAGGTTAAGGCATTAAAAAGATGTTGAAACTGCTTACGATTTGGGCATACGATTTCAAATTGTAAGACAGGGCATTGCATCAAATGCAACAAATTTTATCATACTTTGCTTCATATAGCCGTGCTCAAACCAAAGCCCAAAACTCAGACTATACAGGTCAATAACAAAACTGTAACGGAGACAATGCTGGTAATAACTATGTGCTTTTAGGAACAGCTATGGTCAACGTGCTTAATAAAACCAATAGTCCAATTAAGGCAAGGGCACTTCTAAACTCAGGCTCTCAGATGAGCTTCATAACCAGTAAATTAGCCAACAATTTGAAGCTAAGACCAAAGGAAGAACTACTGGAGATTTCCGGTGTAGGAGACAACCATCTTAAAATCGACAAGAAGGTGAATCTATGCATTCTATCCCGAATTACTGGGTTCAGTACGGATCTGTAAGTATACATTCTGGATACTATAACGTCACGTCAACCCCTCTAGGCTCGTCGGACCATTGTGTCATATCAGCTAATTTCTAGTACACCGACCACACAGTTAGAGAAAAGATTCCTAAAAATACCGTATGGCAATACGGGAAAGCCAATTGGAGCGGTCTTAACAGCTTCTTTAGGAATTTTAACTGGTCGTTATGTTTCCTCGATAACGACGTGGATGCCGCTGCTTATATGATCACAGACACCATTCTCTTTGGAATGAGAAACTTTCTCCCTCATCGGATGAAGAGTACTAAACCAAAAGAGAAATGTTTTTTCGGTCCTTCAAGACCAGCCCAACTGAGGAAAATTGAAAAAAGTTCAAACGAGCCAGAAATGATTGCAACGCCTTTCCAAAATTCCAATACGATCAAAAACTGAGGCAAAAAATACTATAATGTCCCAAAGGTAGTAAAAACTTTTGGTCGTTCGTCAAAAATATTAAAAATTCTGCCTCATCCTCCATCCCAACTCTCATTTACAATGACATTCCCACTGTCAGCTCTTTGGACAAGGCCAATCTGCTTGCTGCACACTTTGCGGCTTGTTCAACACTCCCGGATTCTGCTTTGTCCCCGCCTACACTTGAGTGCGTCGAATCTTCAATGGGACGAATCCACTTTCGCACTCGTGTAGTAGCAAGAGTACTTACAGATCTCAACCTACTCTTTAGTACTCTTTCCGAGCAGATAGAAAACAGCATTTGTCCAGCCCGTCCCTAAGAAAGGCGAATCTTCTTCTTTCTTCTCCTACAGACCCATTGCACTTTCGTCCCTTCTTTCCAAGGTCATGGAAACGGTGATAAGCCGTCAGCTAATGAAATATCTCGAAACACGAAAACTTCTTAATGACCGGCAGTACGGTTTTCGTAGCAACAGGGCCACTGGTGATCTAATGGCATGTCTCACCGAAAAGTGGAACCAAAGCGTACATGAATTTGGCTAAAGCAAGATAGTTGCACTTGATATTCCTAAGGCATTTGACAGAGTTTGGCATCAGGCTCTTTTGTGGAAAGTGCGTGCATTTGGGATCGTCGAGTCTCTTCTTCAATGGATTAGAAATTACCTTTCGGAACATTCAATTCAAGTTGTCTTGGATGGTTTCAAATCTGATATTCACAAAATAAATGCTGGTATGCGCCAGGGCTCCGTTCTGTCTCCGACACTCTTTTTAATTTTCATCAACGATATCTTGTCTGCTACTCAAATATATTCCTTCGCTGACGACAGTACTCTCTGCTTTTCATATTCGTTCCCGGACTCACGTCCCTGCTCTTCGGCTGTAGAACGTGAACGGCAGCGTATGTTAAGTTCATTAAATTTTAATATTACCAGCATAACTAATTGGGGAACCACTAACAGAGTAGAATTTAATGCTTCCAAAACACAATGTTGTCTGCTGTCATTAAAGCGAAATTTAAATACCCAGCCGTTATCCATGGATGGCACTTACATTCGAAACCGATAAACTTTCCATTTTCGGTATCTGTGTCAATGAAAACTTACGTTGGAATGACCACATATTCGGTGTCGTCAAAAATGCTGAGAAATGTTTAGCTTTCTTCAAGCGATGTAAGAAATACTTCACCGTCTCTGATATGGCCTCAATATATAGGGCATTTATCCGCCCGAAATTGGAGTACAATGCCCACATCTAGTCAGGTGCTCCTAAAACATCTCTGCACCTGATAGATGGGATCCAAAACCGTGCGATTAAACTCATAGGTGATACTAATATCACTCATACAATGGACACCCTCGAACACCGACGTAATGTCTCGTGTCTCACTCTGTTTTATCGCTATTTCCACCACCAGTGCTCCATAGAAATCGTCAGTAGCATTCCGCCCCTTCAAACTTTTAACCGTAACACCCGTCTCGCTATGAATGCTCATCAGTGTACCTTCAAGCCCACTTTCGGACGTACCCTAAAATATCGTGATTCGTTCCTAAGCCGTACAACTCGCTTATGGTATGCCCGGACTAGCTCTTTATTTGCTAGTCAATATAACCTTAAAACATTTAAAACCAACGTTCACCGGTACCTCTCTTTCCATCCTCCCTGATTTTCCTTCGCACGCGCTGTGTGCAAATATTTTAGGGGTACTAAAAAAATAATCCCTTGAGCGCGCGCAAATTATAAAAAAGAAAAAAAAAGTCAATTTATTAATACGACCAGATGGAATTTACCAAAGAATATCCAGCTTGCAGACAACGCATTCAACCAACCTCAGGAGTTTGACCTACTAATTGGAGTAGAGTTATTCTCCGAGCTTATTTCGATTGGACAGATCAGAATTCAGCAGAACTTGCCAGCACTTCAAAACACTCTACTTGGATGGGTCGTAATCAAGAACCGACTTCAAAACTGTTAGAGGAGATAGTATGTAGAAAGGTTTTGGACAATAGAGGAAGTACAGTCTATAAAATCCTCTGAAGAAATACAAATGACTTCTCAAGAACGAAGATGTGAAGTTATGTTCATCAGCACAACTAACAGGGTACAAAACGTTAGTTATATCGTAAAACTACCTTTCGCCCAGAATCCAGCTAGTTTGGGAGAATCAAAAGAAATTTCTACTAAACGATTTCTTAGCTTGGAAAGGAAATTATACAGAAACCCAGAATTACAGTAACAATATATTCAGTCCATGAAAGAATATACTCACCTCAACCATATGACAGAAATAAACAGCAGAGCAGTCACACCACTCCGTTTTGCAACCGGAGAGCAGTTCAACCAAACTACGGGTGGTTTTCGGTGGATCTGCAAGAACATCTACCAATATATCGCTAAATAATGTATTAAACGCTGGCCCCCTCATTGCACAACGATTTGTTTTCAATTCTATTACGTTTCAGAATTCCTGCTTACGTACGAGTGTTGTCTGAAAAGACATGATACAAGACAGAACCGTGATACAAGACATTTTTTCTCAAATTTTTTTTTATTTTTCTACATAGTCTCCTTGTAACTCTACACACTTCTTCCAGCAATGCTCCCATCTCACTAACCCGTCCAAATAGTGCTTGGCGTTTTTCTCTGCAAAATAATTGTCCACTAAGGTGATTGCCTCCTCATTTGACGAAAATCTCCGTCCTCCGAGGGCAGTTTTTAGATGATGGAACAAAAAGAAGTCGCTTGGGGCTAGATCTGGTGAATAAGGCAGATGGTTAAGCAGTTCAAACCGTAATTCATGAATTTTCGCTATGGTAACCGATGAGATCCGAGACGGGGCGTTGTCTTGGTGAAATAGGATTTTCTTTTCCTGCAAATGTGGCCGTTTTTCCGCAATTTCTGCCTTCAGCTTGGCAAGCAATGATGCGTAGTATGCTCCTGTAATGGTTTTTCCTTTTTGAAGATAATCGATTAAGATAACTCCTTTACTATCCCAAAAAACAGTCGCCATCACTTTCCCAGCCGAGAAAACAGTTTTTGCTTTTTTTGGAGCCGGCTCGCCCTTTGCAGTCCACTGTTTTGACTGAATTCTTGCTTCGGGGTTTCGGGCGTATAATGGTGTATCCAAGTTTCATCTACAGTAATTAATCGGCGCCAAAACTCGGGTTTATTGCGCCTAAACTGTGCCAACAGAGCATTGGAAATGTTCATTCGAACACGTTTTTGATCTAACGTAAGCAAACGCGGCACCCGACGCGCGGACAGCTTTCTCATGCCTAAATCTTGATTTAATATGTAACAAACACGTTCTTTGGACATTGTCATAACCTCTACTATCTCCCACACTGTTCTGTTGGAACATGCTAACACCATTTGGTGAACTTTAGCAATGTTATCGTCAGTGGTTGCAGTTTTTGGACGATCCGAACGTTCATCATCTCCCAAGCTCTAACGGACACGTTTAAATTCAGCCGCCCAAAATTTCACTGTGGTAAATGATGATGCAGAGTCCCCATACACAGAGTACAACTCATTTTTGATTTGCGTAGGCGTATTGCCTCTTAAAAACAAGAATTTAATAACAGCTCGATACTCAATTTTTTCCATTTTCTCAAAAAACGCTCACATCGACTCGCTCAAACGACTGTCAACTAAAAACTGCGAGTCCAAAATGACTGAAACTTCGGTAAGTAACTGTCAAAAGATGCACAACTAGCATTCACTAGCTTTTATGACAGTAAGAAGTTCCAGCTCATCCTTTGGAGGGAGTCTCGCAGACAACCAATTAATTAGTTTTGCATTTGTTCATTTACGAGTACACCACTTACTATTTTTTGAATTATTTTTTACGAGTATTTAATTGTACGGAATAATTATTTTATTTCCTAACAGAGGCGAAGGCGAAGCCATTCCTTTAAGATTGTTGAACTCTAACCCACAGTGACAGCAATCGGATTTTAATAGCGATGACGAAACAGACAGTGCAGGGTGAAAAGAGAAAAGTTTTCAGATGTATTGTTACATGTCGCCATTTTAATATATTTTTGGCTATCGTAACGGTTTATCCACACTGCTATTGAATAAAAATAAATGACAAGATAACGAAAGTGAGTAAATGAGTAAAAATTAATCGTGCGCATTGTGAAGTCCTTTCAGTGGTCATTTATGGCTATAATAGCGGAAAACAAACTTTACCATCAGTAAATTAATATTCTCGCTGATGAACCTTTTGTTGGAATACCACAGTGAAGCTTTATTGCTCCATGTTTTTTTTTTAACAATAGCATTTTTTCAAGATTTTGTTGGCGTACCACGACTTTTTCTGATATTGAAGCCTAGGGCTTTCCTATTGAGGAAAACAAAGCTTCTCTTATTAAGGAGGTTGATGTTTTGGAAATGAAGTTGAATGCACTGGAGCAAAGAGAAAAAAAGAGTGCAGTTGACATTGTTGGGATTCCTGATGTAAATAATACAAATGTCAAAGAGAAGCTTAATACTCTCTTAACAACTGTTAATGTCGAGAAACTCAACGAAAGTGAAATCGAATCTTGCTATGTTAAGAATGTGAAAGCGAATGCGAATAACAAAAAAGATGCGCCTTGTAACATCGTATGCGTAAAATTCTCATCGATTTTAAGAAAGAAAGCTGTAATGACTAGGATGCGTGAAAACAAAAACAAAATCTCGGTTAACACCTTTCGTGTTCCATGCAACAATAGTGCATCAATACTGACGGCAGCAACAACAACATCAGCGGCAGCAAAATCTTCATCAACGATTGTCTCACTGTCTACACAAGATCGTTATTGAAAATGGCAAACGATCTCAAGCAGAAGAACAAATGTAAATTTGTTTGGATTAGGAATTCATCTGTTCTCATCAGGAAAAGTGAAGGTGACAAGGTAATTAAAATTAATACATTTGAGGATTTTTCTAAACTTGAAAATACGAGTAAGTTTGTTTTGTTTTTTATTTATAATGATTAACGTAATTTCCTCCTTAAATTTTAACAACTTGAAATGTTTGTGTATATATCATCCAAACAATGAACAACAATCAGGTTTTTCGGTCATTCATCAAAATAAGTATTCGAAGCATGAGAACCAATTTTGATACTTTTTTTCACAGATCTTGCATCTTTGGATCATTTACCAGATTTCATTTTTCTTTCTAAAATTTGGAATTTTGAAGAAGGGGTATCTAATTACAAAATACCAAATTTTAGATTTGAAGCGAACTGTACTATAATGAGTCGTATTCTGATGGTGGTGTCGCCGTATTTTTCAGAAATAATGCAAGGGTTGTCTGAAAAGTTTCCGCAACGTAAAGATAGCGGCACTCGTCAATAAAAGCTAGTGAATACTAGTTGTGCATCTTTTACCGAAATTTCAGTCATTTTAGACGCGCAGTTTTTAGTTGACAGTCGTTTGAGTGAGTCGATGTGAGTGTTTTTTGTGAAAATGGAAAAAATTGAGTATCGAGCTGTTATTAAATTCTTGTTTTTAAAAGGCAATACGCCTACGCAAATCAAAAATGAGTTGGACTCTGTGTATGGGGACTCAGCATCATCATTTACCACAGTGAAATTTTGGGCAGCTGCATTTAAACGTGGCCGTTAGAGCTTGGGAGATGATGAACGTTCGGGACGTCCAAAAACTGCAACCACTGACGATAACATTGCTAAAGTTCACCAAATGGTGTTAGCATGTTCCAACAGAACAGTGAGGGAGATAGTAGAGGTTATGACAATGTCCAAAGAACGTGTTTGTTACATATTAAATCAAGATTTAGGCATGAGAAAGCTGTCTGCGCGTTGGGTGCCGCGTTTGCTTACGTTAGACCAAAAACGTGTTCGAATGAGCATTTCCAACGCTCTGTTGGCTTAGTTTAGACGAAATAAATCCGAGTTTTGGCGCCGATTAATTACTTTAGATGAAACTTGGATACACCATTATACGCCCGAAATAAAAATTCAGTCAAAACAGTGGACTGCAAAAGGCGAGCCGGCTCCAAAAAAAAGCAGAAACTGTTTTTTTGGCTGGGAAAGTGATGGCGACTGTTTTTTGGGATAGTAAAGGAGTTATCTTAATCGATTATCTTCAAAAAGGAAAAACCATAACAGGAGCATACTACGCATCATTGCTTGCCAAGCTGAAGGCAGAAATTGCGAAAAAACGGCCACATTTGCAGAAAAAGAAAATCCTGTTTCACCAAGACAACGCCCCGTCTCACATCTCATCGGTTGCCATCGCGAAAATCCATGAATTACGGTTTGAACTGCTTAGCCATCTGCCTTATTCACCAGATCTAGCCCCAAGCGACTTCTTTTTGTTCCCTCATCTAAAAACTGCCCTCGGAGGACGGTGATTTTCGTCAAATAAGGAGGCAATCACCTTCGTGGACAATTATTTTGCAGAGAAAAACGCCAAGCACTATTTGGACGGGTTAGTGAGATGGGTGCATCGCTGGGAGAAGTATGTAGAGTTACAAGGAGACTATGTAGAAAAATAAAAAAAAATTTTGAGAAAAAATGTCTTGTATCATTGTTCGATCAGACAACCCTCGTATACTAGGTTGTGAAATTAAAAAATGGGAAATGGAAAGTACTGATATTATTAGTGTTTCCTGCAAAATCTCAGGTGTGTCTTACTGTTTTATATACGTCTATAGATTACAGAAGTGTGCAGTGCGAACCTTTTGGAATAATTTTGTTGATTTTTGGAACTTCTAACTTGTAAAAATATAATATTAATGGGTGATTTGAATATTAACATCTTATCTGATTCAGTCGACGTAGATCATTTTTTGTCGATTTTTTCTTCGTTTGGGTTCGAATCTCTGTTGAATCAACCAACTAGTTTAGGGTCTTACTTAGACCATATACCATGTTTATAAGGCTGCACAGAAACAATTCTGTCAATTTTAAAACGGCAGTCTATGATTTGAAACTAACTGACCATAGTTTGACCAGTACTCAACTTGATAGTAGCGTATCCGGAATAAATCAATCCGAGTATAAGGAATTTAATAAAATTGATTTTTTCGCTCTTAAATTACATTTAAGTTTTGAGTCCTGGGATGATGTGTTCAATTCACAGGATCCATCTATTGCTTTTGATTCGTTCCTTAAGAAGCTACAATTTCATATATCCAATTGTAGTCAGATTGCATGTAGTAAAAATAACAAGTTTAAATGTCTTAAGCAATGGATAACTGTCCCTTTATTAAGGAAAATTAGATTGAAAAAGAAACTGTTCTTAAGGGTTAAAAAAACATCCTAAAAATGTAAGATTTAAAAAATATTATGACAAATTATGTTTAGAGCTAAAAACCGAGATACCACTATATAGAGATACTTACTTCAGTAATAGATTAGCTGAAAATGTGGGTAACGTTAAAAATAAATGAAATTTCAAACAGATCAAATGACAATGCAGATATAATCATAAACAACAATAATTCCACTGTGTCTGATCCCTTAGGAGTTGCTAATTTATTTAATGAGTTTTTTTGGAATGTCTTGAATGGTAGCTCTTATTGCCAAAGCGATGATACGTTAAAGAAAGCAAACTTTCAACCAGAAAGTTTTTTCTTCGAACCGTTTACGGCATTTGAAATACAGAAAATTATACTATCGCTTAAAAAATCGAATTCTTCTTCTATTGATCAGATCTCCTGCTCGGTGCTGAAAAATATTTCTTTCAAAATTTCGGATATATTGTGTTTTATTTTCAATCTCTGCATACAGCGGGGAATTTTCCCAGATTCACTTAAGACAGCAGTAGTAATGCCACTCCATAAAAAGGGTGACATCATGACTTTAAATAATTATTGCCCCATTTCAATTCTGTCAGTTTTTTCTAAAGTTTTTTAACGAGGTATAAGATCCAGAATTTTATCATTCTTAGACAGGACCAATTTTTTTAGTGGTAGCCAGTATGGTTTTAGAAGTGGGAGATCTACGAATGGTGCCTTATTAAAATTGACTGGTGAAATATATATCAGTTTGAATACATCCGAAATTCCAGCTACTCTATTTATAGATATTACTAAAGCTTTTGATATGGTAGATCACACTCTGCTGTTAAGTAAGCTTTATAATGCGGGTTTCAGAGGCTTTATTTATGATTGGTTTTCTTCGTATTTAAAAAATCGAAAGCAAATGGTGAAAATCAAAAACTGTTTTAGTTTCCAGAATTTCGTTGGTGGTTTTAATATATGTCAATATGTTTTTAATGTATGTCAATTCGTTGTTTATCCAACCCTTTATAGGCAAAATTACAGCATTTGCCGACGATACTGCTCTTTCGTATTCGAATAACAGTTATCTTAATTTATGTTCGCATGTTAATAATGATCCAGACATATTGAGAATATGGTTTAAGCAACATAAGCTGTTAATCAGTAATAAAACGAATTTCATGATTTTTAACATCAAAGGTGAATTCTGCAATGACTTTCCTTTGTATTACGATTCGCCAAAGTGTTTACGTTTTTGTTTAGTAGAAAGCCGCAATGCTTCTATTACTTTTAACAGTAAGGAAAGTTGTAGTGATGCCTACTTCAAAATTAATCGTGTCGACAATTTGAAATTTTTAGGTGTCATATTGGATGATAAGCTCAGTTGGAAAGATCATACCTTGCATCTGAAGCAGTATCTAAACAGAGTTGCGATGCTATTCTACCTTCTCAGTCTTTACAATAGCCTGCCCATTTTAAAGCTTGTCTACAATGATTTATTGAAATCAAAACTGCAGTATTGAATAACTTGTTGGTGTGGTACGTATTCCAATAATATAAAAGAACTTTTAATGAAGCAAAAACAAGCGATCAGAATTATGTATGTGTAAAATCAATCGTCGAACTCGTAGTTTTGATTTGTTCAAAAATCTTGAAATTCTCCCTTTAAGACATTTGTATTGTTATAAGGTTCTAAAAATATTTTTTGAAAATTCCGGGTAAGAAAATTACAATTCACGAGTCAACACTAGAAATTTTGTAAATGTGCCCAGAATCAATAAAACACACTTATTAGCAGAGAACCTTAGATGTGAGAGAGTGAAAACTGTGTTCTTATATAATATTAAAAAATGGTTATTCTCTTTCAACCATTGCGCAACTGATATGTGCTCGTACTTTATGAGTTTTGTTTGGATTTTCTTTTCTATTTCTTTTGTACTCGTAACAACATTCTTTGTTTCACTTTTTGTAATTTTTATATATTTTCCCCATCAATAGTATTGTTAAAATTATATCTAAAATGATAGGTACATTCGCCTCTTGTTCTGAACAATAGATTGTACTTTACTATTTCGATCAAAAATGAAAAAGCTTTGTAGATTTAATATATTGAAATTGTGTTTATATTTTAGTTTTCAATTTTGATATGAAATAAAGCCTCAAAGAAAAAAAAACAAAAAAAAAAATTTTAATGTTTTCGCAGGATTCATCACAAAAAAGATCTTTGTTATTTTCTCTTTCAATTTTTATGGAAAATCCATACGTACTTTTGTAGGGTGAGGCGGCTTATAAGAGGCGGAATGAAAGCCCTCATTTTATAACTTCTTTAAATAGTTGTCAGTTATAATCTCTCGTGTTGACGCGGAGTCATAATCTGAAAGTAATATATTGGAGCAGTATTGTATGGATACGGGATCGCGCTCGGATTAGGTTAATACCAATTGCAGAATTTGGAATTGAGAGTTTGGAGATGTACAAATTCAAATGAAAGAAACAAAGATTCTGAATCTTTATATTAAATTACCACAAGGTCATTTGCTTACAAAGTGTTTAGTTTCATACAAACACATACTCGTGTGTAGTTTGTAAAACTCTGGAGAACTTCGTTTAATTCAGGAGTGAAAATTAGATCCAAATCAGCCAGATTTCACCTTTAATCAGTCTACGAGTATGTTGTTATTGCCTGGTGCAACCAATTGAACAATTCATCAAGTAGACGCAAATATATTTTAATTCAATAACAATAGCTCCACTCAGGTACGAATACTTGAAACATAAGAGTGAAGCACCTAACCAAATTAAAAGTTATAGATACTCGTAACTGACATGCAAGAGATTTGAGCAGTAAAACAGAATCTACGCTTACCTGTATGTATGCAAGTGAGCACCGGCTATCAACATTTAAGGTTACCAGCGCCCTGATTGGTCAAGGCGGAGCATCTCACTGTATTTCATCTCAGAAATAAATTATAATTTCTACCTGTCTGGTATTGGTTTGGCGCGAAGTGCAGCGATATCGTGGTCGTCGTTGATTTCTTCCATCCGTTCCATCCGATCCATGTTGGATCGAGTTAAGCAGAGATGCTGCTGCGATCGAGCGCCTCTTTCAGTGGTTGAGATATTGTGTTGCTTTCTACACTACTAGCACAGCACAGCACCACAGATCACAGCACAGTACATCATGACACACACTCGTTTGAGATTGGGCTCCATAGTGAAATCGAGCTCACACACATATTACAAGAAGAAACAAAATGAGGCACTTCTTCCGCCTATGGCATCCCAGCTGCTGCACTGTGCCACTGCATCTTTCCCTTCTCATCGGTGGTGGAATGGAGTACCTACTAGGGATCGAGATGTAAGGTTGTTCGATGATCCTAAAGCAGCAAGAAAATTCCAAAGTTCATGTTGCTTGCATTGTAAAGTGGTGGTTACGATTGGCTCCCCCTTTACGTTTGGTAGAGTCGTTAGGCCAGGAGGAAGGCGTGTAAAGAAGTTGTGAGCTAAGTTAAATTCCTTTGGTGTTGTCGTCTCCTCAGCAGCTAGCTATCTGTTAGCCTGGGCAGCATTTTGCCTCTCCAACTCTCGAATAAGATGTGGAAAATGGAATTATGCGATTTTTAGCTCAGATACGAGGAGGGTCCATATGCAGGCAGTATCTGTATCTTTGCTTGTAGCTGTAGCCAGAGTTGTGGCTTAAGTTGTGGCAATAGTTATACTTGTTCACATGACTGCTCGAGATATTATAATGTTACTGTGTACCAAGTTGCATGTGGAGGCCAGGCCAGAGTTGGAATCAGAGCTTTTCCACATCACAGATGCAATTGGAAACAACAGCAAAAGATGGAAAGAAAAATAAAACATCGCACCAGCTGCATGCAATATTGTTGTATTGTTGCTGGTGTTGCTAGTATTGCTGTTGGTAATAGTAGTGGTAGAATAGTATTGGGTGGTGTTGTTGTTGTTGTTGTTGCAATGACGACAACGACAGCGACGACGACGACGACGACAACGACGACGACAACGACGACTACAACAAAGATGACGATGATGAAGTTTTGTTGGAAAACAAGAGAGAACATCGCGTACGGCCGACGATGACGACGGCCGACCGTAATTTTACAAGTACAGTCCTTGTCAGCCATAGATGAAGTTGAAGAGATCACAATAATTTCTCTGGAAATCAAAGATCGTGCACAATTACTCCGTGGCTCTTTGGGGCTATAATAAAATGCCCCATCATATGTACGGATATAGCATAAAGCTGCTTGAATGCTGAGCCCGAATGAAAAAGGCGATCTTTTTCGTCAGTTTGTTCAAAGGACATATTTATTGCTTGTCCGGGAAATAAACACATCAGAAATTCAATTAAAATTGACAGTTGGTCAAGATTGATGTTTCAGTACATTTGAATAAATTGCTGACAACATTTGCTAATACATCTCGGATCAATACTGGCTCTGACATATGTATTACAAGTATGTAGTAATCTATTATTTTCGGTTGAAATCCATCTAAGTGCGTACGATATATGTACATATATGTATATATGTACTTATGAGTACAATGTAGCTCTGTTCCTTTTAGTTAAGTTCCCACGTCTAATGTAATAGGGCAACATATTACAAAGAACTGCTTGGGAAAAATTTTGAAGCTTGACCTATCTTTAGTTTGGCATTTCAAGTATTTTAAGTTCGGGGCTTGAGAAATTTGGAATTTTGAACGAAATGAAAACTACTAGTATGGCATTGGATGAGTAGAATTTTCAGACTTGGATAAAGACTATTAACATTCTGACATAAACCTTGGCTGTGGTAAACGGACAACGGTCAGTTTTTAAAAGGAAAATCCAAGAAAAAAAATTTTATAATAACATAGATGTTAAGGAAAAGTATGGCTACAGACTCGAAAGTCCGGAATGGTGTCAGTCACCTTGTCATTGCTAGTACCATGATCGAGCACAATAGGTACCTGTCACAAGAGAAGTTTAGCCTCACTAGGGGACTGCACAAACGTACAGCGATCGTTCGCATAGATACGAGGGTTTCCAACCGAACAATGATAAAAGACATTTTTTCTGAAATATTTCTACATAGTCTCCTTATAACTCTACACATTTCTCCCAGCGATGCTCCCATCTCTCTAACCCGTCCAAATAGTACTTGGCGTTTTTCTTTGCAAAATAATTGTTCACGAAGGTGATTGCCTCCTCATTTGACGAAAATCTCTGTCCTTCGAGCATAGTTTTTAGATGAGGGAACAAAAAGAAGTCGCTTGGAGCTAGACCAGGTGAATAAGGCGGATGGTCAACCAGTTCAGCAAGCGCTGAGGTGTGAGACGGGGCGTTGTCTTGAAGAAACAGGATTTTCTTTTTCTGCAAGTGTGGCCGTTTTTCCGCAATTTCTGCCTTCAGCTTGGCAAGTAATGATGCGTAGTATGCTCCTGTAATGGTTTTTACTTTTTGAAGATAATCGATTAAGATAACTCCTTTACCATCCCAAAAAACAGTCGCCATCACTTTCCCAGCCGAAAAAACAGTTTTTGTTTTTTTTGGAGCCGGCTCGTCCTTTGCAGTCCACTGTTTTGACTGAATTTTTGTTTCGGGCGCATAATCGTGTATCCAAGTTTCATCTACAGTAATTAATCGGCGCCAAAACTCGGATTTATTGCGCCTAAACTACGCCAACAGAGCGTTCATTCGAACACGTTTTTAGTCTAAGGTAAGCAATCGCGGCACCCAACGCGCGGACAGCTTTCTCATGCCTAAATCTTGATTTGATATGTAACAAACACGTTCTTTGCACATTTTCATAACCTCTACTATCTCCCTCACTGTTCTGTTAGAACATGCTAACACCATTTGGTGAACTTTAGCAATGTTATCGTCAGTTGTTGCAGTTTTTGGACGTCCCGAACGTTCATCATCTCCCAAGCTCTTACGGCCACGTTTAAATTCAGCTGCCCAAAATTTCACTGTGGTAAATGATGATGCTGAGTCCCCATACACATAGTCCAACTCATTTTTGATTTGCGTAGGCGTATTGCCTTTCAAAAACAAGAATTTAATAACAGCTCCATACTAAATTTTTTCCATTTTCACAAAAAACACTCTCATCTGCGTGTCCAAAATGACTGAAACTTCGGTAAGTAACTGTTAAAAGATGCACAACTAGCATTCATTAGCTTTTATTGACGAGTGCCGCTATCTTTACGTTGCGGCCGGAGAGTTTTCAAACAACCCTCGTATATCGTTTCACATTTATGTTATAAGACACAATGTATTTCAGCCTGTGACCCTATATGGCATCAATATATTGTAGTTTAATTTTTATAATGGATTTGGCCTCAGTTGGACGTGATTATTCATTAAATGAATTAAAGTTCTTTTTAAATTAAACCCATTTTTTTGCCTTCATCAAGGATAGTCCGTGTTAACTCCTCCAGTGTCTGAAACTTAAATTTTTTTCGTAAGCCTAAAGAACTAATATACTCCAAAGATTCTAAATACATTACATCAATGCAATGTTCCTCAAACCCGCTCATTGTCTCAGCACTTGTATGGATTCGAGTATTATCTTGCTAAAAAATCTAGCGTCTTCCACGATTTTATTTCAGAAATGGTGAAAGACTCGCTAGGGGAACATTTGTGTAGTCGGAACTCTTCATTTTTGATGACGTAAATTTCAAATCTAAGCATTCCAAATACGAAAACGCTCCCCAAGTCATAACAGAGCCTCCTTCAAAGTTTATTTTAGAAAAATACGAACAAATTACCTTAATCTGAAAAAAAAATTTAAAAACAAATATGAACCGAAATAATTTTGAATTTTTTTTGGACTCGCTAGACTCCACTCCATGTCCATATGAATCCTGGCATATTCCAGTCTGCCCATCTTACGACACTTAAGAAATTGAGGTGCATAGTGACCTTGACAATGTAGAAGCCTCTCTGTGAAGTCTTCCAAACAGTCGTTTTTAAAATTTTTCCAGTTTACAGGCACACCAAAGCACTGTAACTCTTACTATAATTACTTGCAGCTTTAAGAATTTTTCTTTCTTCCGCAGGATCTTCCTTTCTCTTCCAGATCTTTTTATGCTGCCATAGGAATGTTGATTTTTTAAGAAGTTGCGTATTACACAACGATTTCTCCTCACCTTTTTTAAAATATCGCTCAAACATGACTTTTCATTTGAATAAGCAATATTCTGCCCTTTTTCAATGTATGTTAACACTTTTACGCGACGCATTTTCTTAAAATTTAAATAATACATTTCTTGGAAGAAATAAAAATAAAAAAAATATGCATTTATTACCACAAATATCCTTTTGCTGCACACTTTTTGTCACCGTCTTATAAATATGAAACGAGTAAACTGAGTATATAAACGAGTATATAAAGAGAAACGTGTTGTATTCACATAAATCGGGAAGGAGTGGTGGAAGAAAATTTGACATTTTGCTAACGTCAGTATGCGAGTGAATCTTGCAGCAATAAAACTTATTTCGTGTAACGATAGCTTCAAAAATTACCTCAAAAGCTGAAAGGTATAGTAGGTATTATCTCAATCCCAAACTACTAGTACCAGCTATGAGAGCGATGATTTCGTGGTCAACTTAGTAAGTTCCGAACCTCGCCTCATCAACTCCAAAGAAAATTACGAATGTGTGAAAATGCTGCTTGAGCGTTTAAAGTATCACATGTATGTATATGCAGTGCACCTGGCCAGTGATAGCGCATTATACTATGATTGGATTTCTGGCCTGAACGCGGTATACCAAACATCCTTGCTAACTTTTGATGGGGACAGTAGAGCGGAAAATTCGCTTTACCAGCAGCACGCACGCTGCACGCCCTAACCAAACCGAGTTTGGGATAGGAAAACATAATATTAAACGTGACCTAATTGTCGAGCCTTAACACATACTGATGCTTCCATTGAAAGATTCTGAAACATTTCAAATTCTAAAAAAATATTGTCTAAGTCAGCCGAAACCAAAGTATTATAAAAGCTAGTATTTTCGTCGGACCACAAATAAAGAAAATAATAGCCAGTTTCAAATTTTCCAGCTACTCAATACTCATGAAAGGCGAGCATGAGACAGCCTTAAAGTAGTGGTTCTAGTTTTCTCGAAAACATAAGAGCTGATTTCAAATACGCTTGAAAACTTTAAACTCGTGGGTTGAAGAATTTCCTGCAAAGTGCGTATGTTACATGTTTACTTGGACCAATTTAAGGACAAAAGTTGTGGTTTTTTGCACGCATGATAGCGATTGTCACAAAAAAACGATCCAACTCCGCTTGTCGCTTTGTGAATAAATTTAATTTGTTTTGAAAAAAAATGTTTTTTGGCAAATGCTTGACATTTCTTAAAGTTCGTTGGAAAGTTCATCGCAAACGAAGAAAATAGTAAAAATTTAGAAGCACTGCTTTATATCCGCTAAATATTGTAGATAGCGTATATAAATTCACTTAGTGTACATTACTATATTACTGTTGTAATTTACACGCAAGTTATTTTTTTTTAGAGGATAGCGGCTTATGGGTATTCGGAAGAAAAAGATTTGATGAATTTTGGAAGTCGTTATCAGGGTCACTATAATGAATCTATACAGTAATTTTTCGTAGTTTTTATATATTTTGTATATAAATGCAGTTATTTGTTTTAAGTTGTTTTTTAGTTAGTAAAATAAATCCGAATTCGATGGAAAAGTTTATTTTTATTTTTAAATACAAGGTGGGCCTTAATGTAAGACCCTGCCTTAGAATGTCGGTTGTGGCTCGTGCAGTATGCACCGTTGCTCAATTCTGTTGGAACCACATGTCCTCCACTTCCAATTCATCTAATGGAGATATGCAAAATTCATTGATCATGGTTCTGTAGCGCTCACCATTTACAGTGACGGTTTGGCCGACGCCGCTCTAACAAAAAAAAGGGTCCAATGGTTCCTCGAACGTAGTGACTTTCAGAAGATTTTTTTTATTTTTTTTTTTTTTCGTGGGAAGGTGAGAAATCTTCATAGACACTATAGGCCCGGAGGTTATAGTAGTGTGAGATTCTTACTCACTAAAAAACACCTCCCTTCTGCAAACCACGACTGAGTTCACACTCAACAAGCAGTTCTTCAATCGCATTTTATTTTGTTTTTTTTTTTTTTTAAGATATCCTACAGGCGATTTTCCATTGAAAATTCCTGTGTACTTTAGAAAAATTACGCGCTGGTAATCACCGCACTAGATCGAAAGGCTTAGTCCTTTTCAGACGGCGCAGTAAATTTGTCTCGTCGAGGATCTGTTGAACAGAAATATTTGCATGTCCTTGTAGTCGATTTTTGTGTTTTCGCGCAAACATTTTAATTTCGTTCTGAACGTTTTCGACTCCTAAGTCTCTGTGGATATCATCGTTTCTAATGTACCACGGCGCATTAACAATTCCTCGAAGAACTTTGTTTTGGAATGCCTGTATTACATTAATGTTACTATTTTTAGTGCAACCCCAAAGTTGTACACCATATGTCCAGATCGGTTTTAGCACTTGCTTGTATAACAGCAGTTTGTTCTCTAAGCTAAGCTTGGAATACTTTCCAATAAGCCAGTAAATATCTCTATATTTGATGTCAAGCTCTTCACGTTTTTTCTTGACGTGTGCTCTCCATTTTAGTTTAGCGTCGAGTGTCATACCGAGATATTTCGCCTCGTTCGCGTAAGGAATTCGTACTTCGTTGATAAACACCGGTGGATTCTCAATTTTCTTGAGAGTGAAGTTCACGTGGACAGTCTTGTTTTCATTAAGCGCGATTCGCCAAGTCTTTGTCCAATTGTTAATCAGTGTAAAGGCACGTTGCAACTTGGCAGTTGCTTCTTCGACTGTTTTAGCCGTTGCCAAAATGGCAGTGTCATCAGCAAATGTGGCTAGGACAGTGTCGTCCGTTTGCGGTATATCGCGGGTAAAAAGTAAATATAGCAGAGGGCCAAGTACACTTCCTTGCGGCACCCCCGCCTTTATTGTCCTAAAAGTGGAATATTCGTTTCCGTGTCTCACACGGAAGAGTCGGTCTTCCAGGTATGAAGCTAAAATACAAGACAATTGCTGGAGTAGAACTTGTCGAAGTTTATATTTTATGCCTTCGTGCCATACCTTATCAAAGGCTTGCGAAACGTCAAGGAATGCGCTTGAACAGACTAACTTACACTCGATTGCTCGTTCAATTACATCGGTTATTCGATGCACTTGGTCAACTGTAGAGTGTTGGCTTCTAAAGCCAAATTGATGACCCGGCAAGAGGGAATTTGTGTAGGTGATTGGCTTAAGACGAAGATCTTCGATGTAATCGGGAGAAGCGATATTGGTCTATATGACTTGACTTCAGTCAGCGGTTTACCGGGTTTCGGAAACATAATAACTTCGGCTACTTTCCACTGGTGCGGTACATACTCTAGTCTAATGCTGGCATTTATAAGATAGAGCAGCTTTAGCAAACCTTTTTTCGGCAACGCTTTGAGTATCTCTCCCGTTATTAAGTCATATCCCGGGGCTTTATTGGGCTTAAGCGTGTCTATAACTTGTCTAAGTTCCCTAAGTGTAGCCTTTTCTACTGGAAAGTTTGTCGTCACGTCTAGCGTATTAACATTCGCTGGAAGCACTTCCCCGTCGAATGGTTTAAACGTTTCTGCAAGATGGTCGGCGAAAACATTAGCTTTTTCCTTATCCTCCTTCGCCCAGTCATCCTGCTTTCTTCTTATTGGCGCCATGTATATTTGGGGCTTTCGAACACTTTTAACGGCTCTCCATATGGAGTAGTTCGTATCCTTTATCGTTGTGAGTCTTTCAAGGTAGTTATTAATACCTTGATTATTGAAGTCCTTGATCGATTTTTTCAACAAGTTGCACAGCCTATTGAAGGACGTTTTATCTTGTGGTGTCCAGGTTTCATGCCACTTTTTCCGCGCTCTTCGTTTCTTCCTTATCATTTCTCTGATTTCCGGTGGGTATCTTATGCCGACTTTGGGAACTTTGTTCGATTCGCGGGGAGTGTTCTTCCAGGCCGCTTGCTGTATGACTTCAACAAAACGTCAACGTCTTTCTCAAGTTGATACGGCGTTCTAAGTGCTACTTTCAACTCAGTTTTGTCTATAACGTCTATTCGGAAATCTTCCCAATCAGTTTTGCTGTTAGTTAATCTGGGTGGTCTTTGTTTCTTAACCAAGGATTCGTACAGTGAGAGGATAACTGGAGAATGATCGGAGGAAAGATCGAAGCCCTTTTCAACTTTGACGTAACTAGCGTTTACTCCTTTTCCAATAAAGAAGTCTATTAGATCTGGTGTTTTGGCGACATCCGAGGGCCAGTACAGATACATCTTGAGCCCCAAAAGGTGTGCTTCGCGTTAAAGTCGCCACCAATAATGAAGATTGGTCCAAGGGAGTTGAATAGGCCAATAAATTCGTGTTTTTCTATTTTGCAGCGCGATTGGCAATAGATTGAGGATATATTAAAAGAGTAATTTTTATTTTTAGCGCCCACCACGGTCATTTGAAATTTGTCAAGTTCAATTATTGCTTCCAGAGTGTGTTCAATGCAGTCTTTTATGAATAGGGATGACCCACCTCTTGCGTTTCCCGATGGATGATGAGCGTGGTAGTCGCGGTAACCTTTTAGTTCCACGCGCGATTCTGTCGCCAGGTGAGTTTCAGAAATTAAACATATGTCAATTACTTTTTCCTGCATGAAAATATTTAGTTCATCAAGCCTTTTCTGTATCCCGTTGGGATTCCACGCAAGTATATTGAGCTTCTTTGCCATAATTAGTTGAAGAAATTGGCTTCGAACTTAAGAAGCCGTTCGACTATTATCTTATTTATTTTAGTCTGTTCTTCTAATCTCTCGAGAATTACTGAGAGCACATTTGAGGCAGGATCCGGTGATGTACAGTTAGTCATGTTTACTAGCGCCGCTATTTGCGGGTAGTTTTTCCACTTTCCACTTGCGCATTGTTATTTTTGACGTTGTTGTTATTGGTGATTTTAGCGTTTGTCACCATTACCTTCTTTAAAGGCTTTGGAGTAGGACCGCTGTTGTTATTTCTCATTCTATCTGTCCCTGCGTTTTTCAAAGGCTTCGTTTTTGATTGATCTCGTAGCTTTTGCAATTCCTTCGCGACTTCGCAGCCTCGATAATTAGCGGAATGTTTTCCCTTGCAGTTAATGCATATCGCTGGGGACTCTTTCGCGGCATTACACTCTCGAGTCAGATGTTTGCCAGCGCATTTTACACAGCGAGGTTCCTTTTGGCAGTAAGCCTGAGTATGGCTGAATCCCTGGCAACGTGTACATTGGGGAATCAGCCTACAGTTTTTCCTCGGAGGTTCAATTTCAATTTTGACAACAAGTCCCAAAATTGAATTTATGGCATAAATTCTTTCTAGGCTTTCGGTTTTGTCCAAAAGTTAGCCTAAAGAGGGGAAGAACGCGTCTTGGGGTCGTTCTCTCACTTTCAACATTGCGCTGTTTTTGCGCAAGTAAAGAATCCGCCATCTAACGTTTTTTTTTTTCAACTAGTGCTTATTTCGTGAATGGTAACACTTAGCTCATGTCTGATTTGACAGATAATTAGTTTTATCCTTCCGCTGAACGAATATGGTTGTGTATACGCTTGAACAATGCTTCGCTAAGTGGGCCTGCGATCGACTTAGAGAAGATGCCGATTTTGCCAAAAAAATCATCTTTTCAGATGAAGCTCATTTTGATCTTGGCGGGTTAGTAAACAAGCAAAATTGTCGCATTTGGGGCACAGAAAACCCGCACGCATAGATTGAAAAGCCGATACACCCAAAACGAGTCACTCTTTGGTGCGGATTTTGGTCCAGAGGCATAATTGGGCCATTTTTCTTCGAAAATGAGCAAGGAATGGCCGTTACAGTCGATGGCGATCGTTATCGGGCCATGTTGAACGAATTTTTGTTCACAAAAATTGAAGAGGAGGATATTGGCAACATTTGGTTTTAACAGGACGGCGCTACGTGCCACACAGCCGAAGCTACACTCGATGTTTTGCGCCCTGTTTTTGAAGATCGCATTATCAGTCGCAGAGCTGATGTCGTTTGGCCACCCCGAGCTGCGATTTGACACCGTTGGACTATTATTTGTGGGGTGCCGTAAAAGATAAGTGTTACGTCGACAAGCCAGAGACAATTGACGCTTTAAAGGACAATATTCGTGAAGCCATTGGTGAAATACAGCTGCACGCAATCGATAATGTGCTCAAAAATTGGACCGATCGTGTAGGCTACTGCATGGCCAGCCGAGGCAGCCGTTTGAATGAAATTATTTTCCATTATTAACCGGAAGGATTGTACTTTCAAATAAAAAAAGAAATTTGAGAAAATGTTCAGTAGTTTTTTTTTATAGCATTTTCAAAGAAAAAAACATTTTTGGCGGACCCTATATATTAACTGCGTCGATTATTCTTTATTTTTAAGGTCATTTACGATGTTTTCTTTAAGGCAAGAGGGATGCAATCCTCTAGCTACGACGCGTATGGGTCTTTTCGTTTTATTTTCGTACGTATGCCATTGAATCTTCTCGGCATTTAATTTTTGCGAAAGCGAACCTTAGTTGTCTGGATTAAGGACATTAATAGTCCATGTATCATTATTACGAGATCTTACTTTATAATCGATTGAGCACAATGATTTCAGGATTATGTGCAACTTGTTGTAGTCCGAGATTCCAAAAACGTTTATTGGCGGCGGCAGTTTTTGTTTGGGTTGCTTTGTTGCCTTATCGACCTCAGCAGTGTTAAAGCTGGCTTGCTTCTTTGTTTGTTCGATATCAGGCGGGGAAGTAGCTTTGCGCTTCTTACCTGGCTTTTTTTTAAGTATCCAGTCCGTTTCGCGGACTAGCTCTTCTTCGTCCGTGTGAAAACTCGAGTTTTCGGGGCGGTCAAGTAGCGAAACAGACTCAGACTCAGATTTAGATTGCAGCTTAATGGCATCTAGTTGCTTTTTTAGTTCGGCACAGAGAAATTCCATATTTTGGAGTCTGGCGCGGAGGTCAGAATTTTCGCGTTCGAGATTTTGTAGCTTAATCGGTGTAATGCTATTGCCCTGAGCTACCAACTGTGCTTGGTCTTTGCTTTCGCATGATTTTCCTAGCGATCCGCGTGCTGGAGATCTCGTGACCCTTGAGTATTTTTTAAAGGGGTCCTGGTTTATATTTGTATTATTTTGGAGATTATTTGAACTCATTTTAGTTCCCACGAGTAGCGGAGAAAGGGTAGTCCGTCTGTCCAGAGATCCGCATTAGACAGATAAGGCTGGCTGATCCGGAGGTCGCCAAGTATCCGGAGCTATTTTTATACTGGGCCCCCAACCTGGTCGATTCTGGCACGTGTTGCTTAACACCTTAATCCGGCCCAGTGGATTTTAGTCGGCTCTTACGACAGGCATGCCTTACCTCGGGTATATTCTAATCCCTAACCCGAAGGGAAAAGATGTAATGGCTTTTTGTGCATTACTCGTGGACTTTCAGTGCTCCAGAACGGCGAATTTTGTTTGTTCACGTCTACACATCGGTGGAAATGGGCCTCGGCCCACTTCGTTGTTCAGACTCAGGAAGACGTGAACGTAGGTTAAATACGATTCACGGTTAACACCCATCAGCTGATGGACTGTTTGCACTTTGTAAGGAAGTGTATGTCATGTATTTCACCAAAATGCGCCGCAGAGACGTACGCGGAGTTGCCAATTGCGTGGCATGTCATTTGGTCAAAATATACGAAGCCTCTACGACATCTTCAGCCATGGCAGCGATATTTTCAGCCAAACGAGAGGCCTTCCAGGGCTTGTTCTGAGGCGTATTGTTCCAGTCTCTAAGAGTCGTGCGGCCAAACTCCCCAGTTGGAGCAGATCGGCCAAGAAAACGGGCTCAAAATGCGTGTTACTTCAAAATCACTGACTGTGAATCTACGGCACTTTCCAATAGGGTCATACAATAAAGGGATAGCAAAGGAACTTTTCTAAAATCTGTATTTTCATTCTGACAGCCATATAAGCAAGCTTTTTTATGTAAGCCTTTTTTTTATTACTAGGATGGGAGAAATAAAAATCAGATTAGCAACACCCAGACTCGAAATTTGTGTTGACCGGTGTAATTATGGAGCCAAATATTGAAAAAATGTTTCCATTAAATTTGCTCAATATTGACTTTAAAAATGTTGTTGGCCGTGTAAATCTCTAGTTCCTTCTGATTGCATTGTTAGGAGGACAAATTCCAGAACAAATTACATGGTTTTGTTAAGGGTAGTTTTTTTAAGCCGAGAACGGCAGGAATATGGTATATTCATTTGGCACTATGTCATGCTCGGTTTTGCACTGAAAGAGGGAAGACCTTGGTCCACCTTGTACTGATTTGCTTTTCGGCACCTTCAGCACCGTCGCTATTTCCTTTATGCTGTGTTCATCACGAAAATAGTGCTCTGTGGAGTGACCCTGACGCTTCCTCTCGTAAACCTTGACCGGTTTGCTCATCCACTCGCGCAATCAATTGATAAAGTTGGCCTTCCAACTCGTCATATCCTCGACACTCAGTTCCATTACACATTTCAACCACTAGCTAATTCCAGCCACACTTTGTAGCATCCCGTCCTACTACGTATTGTTTGTGAAGCTACTTCCTTTGATAGCCGATAGTTCGGCGTATTTAGTACTTTGACCTCGTATTCCACGAGGGTTTTAGCAAAGAGTGTTTCATTTGAACAGTTTCTACCTCCACCTCTTCCGAATATTATTATTTGAGACTTATCCTTGGTTCACCACCAGATTCCACATTTTGCAGTATTCGAAGAATTTGTTTATTGTAAGCCGTATGGATTCGGATGAGTAAGCTAACAGCACTACGTCATCTGCAAAAAAAGCTTTTATGCAGTACACCTGCATACTCCACACCCGGAGGTAGGAAATCCACAATATCCTCAATGAAGAGTACAAGTAGACTAGGGATCAAAGCATAACCTTGTCTCACTGCTGACCCCAGCTCCCTAGGTAACCACATATATTTTTTCAATCACTCGTCCGAACTTTAGCGACATACCCATGCTAAAGCGCTTATTCAACAACGCGCTTCGGTCCACTGAGTGAAAAGTTGCCTTGAAGTCAAGGAAAAATGCATACAGTTTCCTATTCCTCACATTAGATTATTGGTGTTAATCCCCGCAGTTAACCGACTTTGAACTATCGCTGTAAAAATTTTGTACGACACATTTAAAAAGGAAAGGGCTAGGTAGTTCCCAGGGTCCGTTCTACAATCTTTTTTATGAATGAGAAAGATCAGGGCTTCCTCGAAACGCTGCGGTATTTTTCCACTTTCCAAAATGTTGTTGAACAAGTAGGTTAGATTGGTGTTCAGTTCGTCTGGGATATATTTGTAGAATTTGACTGGTGCTCCATCCGAATCCTGTCGCTTTACCATCCTTAAGACAGAGAAAATAGACAACTAGAGGAAAAAGTGCAGCTCCAAACGACCAATCTGCGAGAATGTCTCCTAAATATCAAAATTCAATCAAAAGAACTATGCGCACTGCTGGACTCTTTCGGGAATTTGTAACCAACAATGCGCCCTATGCGACTTGGTGAGGAAAGACCATAAGTTTGTTTTCGGAACATATCAAATTGCTGCTTTTGAGTCCCTAAAGCAAATGCTGTATTAAAACTTTTCAACCCTATTTTAGAAATGAAACTCCATACTGATGATGAGAAAGCCTCGAGCGTACTTGCTGGGGGTAAAATTTACAATTTACGTCGATTACAAGTCTTTCGAAGCTGCAATGATTAAAAACGAGTTGTATCCACGAGCGGCAAGATGGGCTTTAATAATGCAGGAATTTGACTGCGTCATACTACAGCATTCCAGAACATCAATGTGTCATACTGATGACATCAGCAGGTTTCCAACGTTCCTCTGCATAGCGGATGGAATGTTGCAGCATGTATAGAGAGCACTGGAGAGCGACGCATTTTGTAATTTAGTGATGGCAATATTACAGAAACGGTTCAGTAAGAAGACTTTGAGGTAAATCGTAGGATTTTGTACAAGTTTCTGGAAGGATCCCATTGATTGCGCCAAAGGCACTGCAAAGAGAATTTATATGAAGCATTCACGTACCAGGACATTTTAACGCGCGGAAAGCTGAAGCTGTAGCTAAACAAGATTTATTTGTACTAAAAGACAAGATTCAAGCAGTGATTTCAAATTGCATTGCATGTCTCCTTCCTGCAAAAAAATAGAGAAAACAGGAGGGATTCTTGAATCTCGTTGATAAAAGCGAGGTTCCCCTGCACACGCACCACATTGATCTCTACTGCCACTTCTGCCATTGGATGGTTATGTCTATTGGCTCCTGACCCGTTCTCTAGTAAGGATGTTCGTTAGAGATGCGATTAGGCCAAAAAACCCTTAAGATGTCCCTTAGGCACCTATTAACAAACGTATGTTTTTTTGTGACAATAGTGGTCACTTTCCAATTGCTGTGCCCATAAAACAGTACTGAATCAACATTTGAACGGAACAACCGTAACTTGGTGTTTAAGCTGATTGGATTGCTTTACCATATCATGGACATCATTTCAAACGCAGACTTTGCTTTGCTGATTCGGTTGACAATATCTTGTTCGGTTCCACCGTCAGTAGAGAAAACACTTCCAAGATATTGGAAATTCTCTACTCTCTCTAACAGTTGTCCGGCAATGCTAACTGGAGTTAATGAGTTAGTACCGATGTTGGTGATTTTGATTTTGATAGTATTAATCTTCAGACCCATGGCATTTGCTTCCTTTTCTACTATTGCTGTGATTTGGTGCAAGTCAAGAATTTAACGAATACCTCCGTTTTCAGTAGACAAAAAAGTATCGGCGATAGAATACAACCTTGCCGGATCCCACTTGAAATCCTCTGCTAGCTTTCCTCTATCCAGAACATGACATTTAGACCCATCATAGGTTGCTTTGACAATAGTCATTAGTTTGTCGGTATATCTCTCCTGGGCGAAGCAAGCCAGATAAACTGCAAACTGCATATTGACATTGTCTAACGTATTCTTAAAATCAACGAAGAGCAGTTGAAGTGGTTCTGTCTCCCAAGCTCTCTCAACAGGAGGATGCAAAAGTTCTGCTGATGTTGTTCGAGCGGCTCGCAGAAGCTCTGCGGGAATACCAGCTATTCCTACCGCCTTGTTATTCTTCAGCGCATTTGTCGCGGTGGCCGTCTCACCTTTACTGAGAGTGGACGTGTGAATTCGGGAAGTTGTTACTTCGGGCAGCTAAGTTTGATTTGGATGCACATCGCTGGCATACGTACTTCACTCACTCTCAATCTGTCCAAGTTATAGTTATCTGCCAAAGTAAAGAAGCGTCCTTACACTCCAGGAACAAATCTTAGTCCGGGTAAAATAGCCAAGTCGTCATCGTTCGTTCATTCCTCATCCGAGGCGTAATGTCGGTTTCCATAGCGGTCACTTTCGATAACTCAGGATAACAACTCGCGTTACCTAGACTAGAAACGCTAAACCGTTTGCACTTGGAAGTTTAGCCTACATGTATAAGAATTTATACAATGTACGATAGTTACCCAGGGACCACCACTAGTAGGTAACGCAAGCACTACATCACATCAGAGACCATAGATATGAACGGCACTAAGATATCAAGAAGGACAACAATGTTGTGCTATGTGCACGATGATTTTAAAATAAATAAAAATGCACAGAGTGGATACTCAGAGTATTCGAAGTTAGTGTTCATAGTGTTTTGCTTTTCAATGTTTTTTTCCTTTTTTCCAGGTAAAAGCAGCACATTTAACAGCCTGGAACAATCTTTCTTATTTTCATCAAAGAAAGCGTTATCATAATCAACGGGGTAATACCTATTTAAACAATTGTTAATAATTGGATACGAGTGCTAGTTGAAAAGGGCTTACAAATCATACGTACAATAAGCGAATATCTACAATGCTGGTTTTCTGAAATCACCACCCTAGTTCTAGGCATCATAAGAAGGAGATATCGTGCGAAGAATTGAGGTACTTGACCTCAGTTGTAAGTCTTCAAAAAATTCAGATGAAGATATTGCACATAATATTAGCGTAGAGAGCTTTGATGGCGCGAAATTCTGCGGTCTTTTGTGGCAGAAAAATGCCACTTAAACTCATATGCGATTTATGGACAACACTCATGGTTCCAGCTTTAATACATTCATCACAGTATACCAGAAATATAAAGGAAAAAATAGAGCGACGCAGATGTAAATATTAATATAAGAATGTCAGCGAATGTTAAGAAATTGATAGTGAAAAATCAAATGCAAAAACATTAGCAAACGCTCAATCGGCCTTTTAAATGGTGCTTAGGCATCAAATTTAACAATGCAACAACGCATTGTTGTTTAAACAAAAGTTTGTTATACATATGTTAGAAGAAGAAATCCAAATGTTCATCTTTCAAAACCACCGTCCCTCAACTTTAAAATAATTAGATCTTACCGAATAAATTCAGGACCTACAGTGGCCGAAATAAGTATAAAGACACAAGCAATGTAAATGCTCAATTGAGTTTTACCACAAAATTATGAAAATTAAAGAGTTTATTTTTAAGGGCGAAACAAGTTTACTTATTTCCGTAAATAACAAAACAATAACAATAAATATTCCTTATCACAAAGACTAGTTTCTTCGAATTCCCGTTAATGAACTCTAAAAACAATCAATTTTCCTGCGAAGTAAGTATAGAGACAGTCAATATTATAAGCATTTAAAGACTGAATTTTTGGATTTTACCTATCAAACTGTAACTTAGTACGAGTACTTTGTACAATCTCCTTGATTCTCAATAACTTGAAAAATTCGATTCAGCATTGAATTTATCAAATTCTGCAGAACTTCCTCGTTGGTCTCCTCCCATGCCTGGTTTATTTGCCTTTTAAGGTCGTCCACATTCCTGTACTGCTTCCCATTTGAGTAAAGCCTTCTGGTCATGATCTCCCACAAATTCTTGATTTGGTTCAGGTCAGCACCTCAGACTATTCGCGGACAGGTCTCGCATTGTGAATGGGAGCATTATCTTGCTGAAAAATAAAGTGGCCGGAATGTCTCCAAATTCATCCAGGGCATATTCCAGCATCTTCCTGTATTTTTCGCCATTCATTCTGGGTTGTACCAACATTAAATCGAATTTTTCCGAAAAAACCAAAGGCGCCCCAAACCATCACACTTTCGCCTCCAGAGTGCCGACTCATTTCGGTCGCTTTTTCGTCTCTCAAATTAAAGCCAATAAAAGCTAGAACCGTTGGGACCATCCAGATTGAATTTTTTATCATCACTAAAAATAACGGATTCCCACTCCATGGTCCACGCCATGTGATCTCTTGCAAATTTTATCCTCGTTTCCTTGTGATGCTGCTGCAAATGCGGCTTTTTCTTCATTTTTGTGTAAAGAAGGTTAGGATTTGTTTCCAACTCTTGCTCCACTCTTCTTCTCTAACTGGGGGATCCAACGAGGCATAGCTAAATAAATAATTTTTTAGCATCATTTTGAGTGCCAGTAAGTGCACTTTACATAGTTTTAGTTTTAGTTTTAAATGCATTTTATTTTCTAAATCATTAACTCTTACATACTAACAAAAATGCTTAAATGCTAGCTTAATATTACTTAACAAACTTATACTAACTTACTGGCCCCACACAGGCACTCTAAGCTACTCTAAATTCTTATATCTATGTCTTTCGACTTTATTTACATATATTTAGGAGTATATACTTTCTATGCTTAAGGCTAAGAAAAGAATTTAACAAAAAACTTAGGATATGGACATAATTTTTTATTTTTTATAAAAACATAATATCTAACTTAAAATAAACCTTGGTCTACCTAACCCAGCTACACAATTCACACAAACATACATATCGACATTTTACACAATGACATACATATACTAGTATACACCTATGTATATACTAATATATATATGTATATAATGCCAAGTGCACTTTACATTTTAAAATATTGGTGAAATATTTTTGCACCGTTTTAATAAATAAAAAAAACGCAAAAAAATTGGAATATTTTTAAATAAACGCACTGTCTTTATACTTATTTCGCAACTTTGCCACTGTTTTTTTTTTTATTGGGAATGACAAATCACTCCGTTCCTAAGCTTATCTTGTGGATTAGGGCACCTTTTCTTTTATATGAGAGAGAATTCACTTACCTAGATTTTTGCTGAACATTAAGTTAGCATAAGTTTAGGTCTTCAAGCTTCAACTCAAATTGAACTGTTTGAGAATGACTGTCTTTATACTTATTTCGGCCACTGTATATAGTTGATATCAAATGAGGTGATATATTGGGAAGTAATCACAAAACAATTAATTTCCATGTAACGGAGAGGATGCACCATGCCATTTTCCCAACCCAACTAATTACGAAAACAGTTCAATCACATGGATGGATTCCAGTCATAGTTATTTTCATATGCTGGCACCCTAATCAATGACAGTTGTCATAGACACCAGCCTAAACTAAACGTTAAATGATTTTCCGTTTTTTCTTTCCCAAATGCTTTCGAATCGGAGGTGGTCGCCTTATCACCCCCAATCTGGAACTATGCTTTCCTGCGTACGAGTATCTTGCCCCTTGATGGGACTGAATAATGTTAATTTTATGAATATGCTACAAAGCTACGATTACTACGATGCTACGATGCTTATCTCGATGTTTTTGTGCGCTTCGTTAATAACCATTTTGTGCTCCCGCTAGCGCGCCTTTTATTTTTGGCGCTATGTTAATGGTTAATGTTGTTGGTCTTGATTTCTTTAGCTTGCTAGTAGACGTCCCATCAGAGTTTTCCATGTCCAGCTATTTTTGGTTACAAGATCATTGCGCGAAATTATCGACTGTAATTACTCAAGAATAAGAAAAAGAACAAAAATCGTCTAGCAATGCCGATAGTCTGCGCCTAAACAACGGTCACAGCAGTGGTAGCAGGGGCGGATCGGTTAGGTTTGAATTATGGCGCTATGCAAAGCAGAGAAGTTACCCAGGCTCCGCGTATTAAAGGCACACTTGAGTAAGCTTTGGAGCTAATTTCGAGGGCATTCATCTCTATTGTTGGTGTTTTGTTGCATAATCGTTTGTTTGGTGATTGTGCTTTTGTTGCCCCTGCTGTGTATAAATATGTGTCTATTTGTTCTACTAAGCGGTTAGTTTCAACCGTTAAATTTACAGTGGAGCTCGGTTAATGTGATTCCAGGTTTTAAAGCGGAAACTTTTTCGGGGGTAATTATGTATTTAGGGCAGGTAGCCGAATGAGTAAAAGCGTATTTAATGCAACATTTGAGCGCAAGCTGAAAGCTGACTGCCGCTACGAGGGCAAAGTGTTGTTACGCGTATGCGATTAACGTAATTGCGTTTATTATACTTCAATTTGAAATGAATCTGTTCATATAATTGGATATTTTGTAATTGCTTTTGAACAATTGAATGAGCAGGATTGATGTTAAATTGTTTTAGATCACTTTCGGGTCGTACGACTTTTGTATTTCGTTTTGGATTTTTATTTGCTTGGCTCAGGGCATTGCATACCGCACTATTGAAAACTGTTTTATGTTATTTTTTTTTACAGAAAACCATATTAGTTTTGTTTTAATTCAACTTTAACATGATCGCAAAAGTAAAGTTTGTGTTGCATTTGCGCAAAAACGAGCATAACATATACTCGCATGTATATACTCGTATGTTTTGCGAAGTTATATTCTGGCATTAAAAGGCATGAAAGATATACTTATTGAAAGAGATAATTGCGCGTCTGAGAAAAGGTTGTTTTATGTTAAGTACGGTTTATTTACCACGTTTAACAGCTGCTACTAAATATTTAACAATTTACAATTTGAACACAAAACTGGTTCCGAAACGCGTAGGTTTCCGATCACGAAACTTTCCTGGTATCCAGCTAATCAGCCATGGAGTATACTTTTGCAGAATACGTTCCTGACAATATATTATTCTTAATATTAATATTAAAGTAGACATTATTACTGATTTGCCTTGCGCCTTGCAATAGTACCCTACGCAAGAGCAATAGTACCCTACCTGACATTATATCTGGAGACGGACATAAGTTAATTGTAACTGAAATATTCGCAAAGGAACATGACGATAGCTTGATAACATTACTGAATATGAAAAACGGGTATGTGAGTCACACCATCAAGAGAATGAAGAGGTACTTCTAAAGGGACAATGTTTCTGAGCTAAGCAAATGATTTTGATAACAGAGTCATCGTCGGTCTGGGAATATGGGAAAGCCATTTTTGAAGACTGTTAAATCGCAGAGATAAGTCAATTTGCCCTGCTTTGCAAAACGAACCACTCCACTTAGGCGGTGAAAAACTAAATTTTCACCCGATTGACCAAAATGAAGTAAAGATAGTAATATCTTAATTTGAGTATAAAAAGACAAGAAGACAATGGACAAGATGACTTGAAAGAGTGCGTAAACTAACTCAATTCCATGATTTGATTGAAAGAAGGCGTACTCAGCGGATTCATTTATTTTCAAAAAGGTCGCAACTGGACAGGATTTAAAGAGGAGCTCGTAAAGTCAAACAGTGCTACCCCAAGTTCAGTACAAAACAACAGCTAGAGAAAGGTGTTCAAAACTTAAAAGGTACCTCACAACATGTTTTGAAATAGCATGTCCAACTAGAAAGCAATCCTGCCCGTTCCTTGAAAACTTCTAAACAAGGTACTTAAGAATAATTTGGAGGAAGACTGGATTTTACAGATTGAAGCAAATAGAATATAAGAAGCTTACAAACAAATTTAGAAACTGTCGGTTAAACCAGTTGGCTGTCAAAGTCCTCAAAAGTCGAAAGCAGAACCAGCTCACGACCAGCTCCTATTAATAAAGCTGCTTATGAGGTGAATAACATAACACGCCATAGCGGGTACATCTCATCCGTTGTGATAACGGATGAGGCCATTAAACATGCTGTTGATTTCTTTGATGGCTTCAAATCGCCTGTCATATCATATACCGATGGTATATATCTAAAATCGGAAAGGATAACCAGAAGATCGCCAAGAGCTTTAGACCTACAGTGGGGAGCAAAAATGAATACATGTTTCAAGAAAATGAAATAAAAGACAATAATTTTATGTTTTTTCATTACGAACTTTATCAATTTTCGTACTCTTTATTTTATTATTTATTTTTATTCTTGAATCTACAATTATAATTTACTAAATAAAAAAACAAATTAAAGATAATTCAGAGATAGCTGCATAAAAATTAAAAAGTAGCACAGACTCTCATTTATTAAATTTTGCACGTTCCTGCCAATTTTCTTACAACTCCTGTTATTCTTGATCAATCTTTGTTTCTTTGTTTATTTTGTTTACATTTTATTCAGTTTGACGATAAATATTTCAAGCTTTTGTTTTTTTTATATTTTTTTGTTATAATGATATTTAAATTAATATACGAGGGTTGTCTGGAAAGTTTCCGACCGCAACGTAAAGATAGCGGCAGTCGTCAATAAAATCTAGTGAATGCTAGTTGTGCATCTTTTGACAGTTACTTACCGAAGTTTCAGTCATTTTGGACGAGCAGTTTTTAGTTGACAGTCGTTTGAGTGAGTCGATGTGAGTGTTTTTTGTGAAAATGGAAAAAAATTGAGTATCGAGCTGTTATTAAATTCTTGTTTTTGAAAAGCAATACGCCTACGCAAATCAAAAATGAGTTGGACTCTGTGTATGGGGACTCTGCACCATCATTTACCACAGTGAAATTTTGGGCAGCTGAATTTAAACGTGGCCGTAAGAGCTTGGGAGATGATGAACGTTCGGGACGTCCAAAAACTGCAACCACTGACAATAACATTGCTAAAGTTAAAGTTGTATCAAAGAACGTGTTTGCTACATATTAAATCAAGATTTAGGCATGAGAAAGCTGAAAATTCAGTCAAAACAGTGGACTGCAAAGGGCGAGCCGGCTCCAAAAAAAGCAAAAACTGTTTTTTCGGCCTGGAAAGTGATGGCGACTGTTTTTTGGGATAGTAAAGGAGTTATCTTAATCGACTATCTTCAAAAAGAAAAAACCATTACAGGAGCATACGACACATTATTACTTACCAAGCTGAAGGCAGAAATTGCGGAAAAACGGCCATATTGGCAGAAAAAGAAAATCCTGTTTCACCAAGACAACGCGCCGTCTCACACCTCAGCGGTTGCCATGGCGACAATCCATGAATTACGGTTTAAACTGCTTGACCATCCGCCTTATTCACCAGATCTAGCCCCAAACGACTTCTTTTTGTTCTCCCATCTAAAAACTGCGTTCGGAGGACAGAGATTTTCGTCAAATGAGGAGTCCACTTCGTGAACAATTATTTTGCAGAGAAAAACGCCAAGCACTATTTTTACGGGTTAGTGAGATAGGAGCATTGCTGGGAGAAGTGTGTAGAGTTAGTTACAAGGAGACTATGTAGAAAAATAAAAAAAAAAAATTGAGAAAAAATGTCTTTCTTTTCAGACAACCCTCGTATTTAAGGAAAAAGTGTTTTGTAGGGAAAGAAAAAGTTAAAATGCTGAAAATTTCAACTGAAGTAGAAAATACTATAGGGCTTTCCTTCAAGACAGATCGCAAAAAGAGAGTTGGTCTGCCAATGGTAAAAAAAATAAGAAATGTGCGGTGAAAAAACCATAGTCCAGGCCGGCCAAGAATTTTAACAGATAGTGACGAGCGCTCGATGGAACGTTTTCTATAAGGCGGAAAGAATGCAAAACACCAAAGGTAGCAACAAAATTGTTAAAAAAGAATACCAGCGAGTGGGCAGCTAGAAAGACTTTGCTAAAGATTCGTTTAGTAGCAGCTGTTAAAAAGAAAAAAACAGCTCTGTACAAAAAGAAAATGTAAAGGCACGTCTAAAATTCTGTAAGGAACATAAAAACTGGAATGTTGAAGATTGGAAGCGAGTTATTTGGTTAGAAGAAAAAAAAATTAACAGATTTCAATCAGATGGTAAGGAGTATTATTGGCATCGATCGAATGAGAGATTCCAAAACTACCAGGTTAAAGAAACCATGAAGCATGACGGTGGAAGCTTAATGGTGTGGGGATGCTTCACCTGGTGGTGGGTCCACTGATGAGGATCGAAGTTGTAATGAAAAAGGGACAGTACCTTGATATTTTGCTTACCAACTTGCAAAAATTCTTGGAATAATGTGCTTATCCGATTGAAGAGATAATTTTTCAGCAAGACGGTTACTATAAACACACCGCACGGATTGCCCAAAACTGGCTTGGGGCGCAGGTATTTCAGACTATTAAGTGGTCACTGCTCAGCCTGATAGAAAATCGATGGGCCATACTAAAAAGACGGCTGGCGTCATACAATAACCCTCCAAAGACTTTGAATGACTTATGGGAGCGAGTACAAGAGCAGTGGTCAAATATTTCCCATGAACAAATTGAAACATTGGTGGAAAGTAAGCCAAAAAGGATGAAGAGTATTATAAAAGATAAGGGATTATGAACCAAATATTAAAAAGTGGCAGATAATAGTGCATAAAGAAAATCAAAGGAACGTGCAAAATTGAATAAATGCGAGTCTCTGTTACTTTTAAATTTTTATACAGTTATCTCTTAAGTATTTTGTTTATTTATTTTTTTTATTGAATAGTGAATTCTTATTGTAGTTTTACGATTAAAAATAATTTGGTTACGTTCATAATGGGACAATATACAATTAATTTTCTTGAATCATGTACTCATTTTTGCTTACCACTATATAAGTCTGACTTCCTTCTTCTTGAAGAGCATGTAAGAATGGTAGAGCTCCATGTACACAAAGCTGCTTTGCAAATGTATCCTCTGTCTGCGATGCAACAGGCTTACCAACGCGAAAGGCCATGCCAGAGTGTACTTCAAAATCTGCTAGGCAAAATCAGAAAGGCATGACGGCATTAAGTTACACAACGCCAGACAATACAGCGTAGACGGATCACTAGTTTTGTGGATAAAAATAATACTGGTGAGTAGGACACTGATTGCGGATGCTGACTGTGGCCAATATGTGATGGCGGGGATAAACAGGGGTTGCCGTAAGACGGCGTTCTGTCTTCACTGTTATGGTGCATGTTGGTCGACTCACCGTAGATGTAGTGTCTGTTAGATCGTGCCTAGCGACTGTAAGTTTTTAAACGTAGGCAGCCCTAGACGTGATCGACAATTGGTGCACTGAAAGTGGGCTTCCAGTAAATCCTCTTCTCAAAACTGAGGTAGTTCTCTTTACGAGAAGGAGGAAACTGTCTGTTCTGGCTTACCTAGTGCTTAAAGGCATCATCATTCAATTCTCTAAAGAATTGGGGTGTCATCCTGGATAACAATGAATAACAAACTTCTATGGATTAAACATGTTACGTCGAAAGTATCTCAGCGCAAACAAGCTGTCGGCAAAACACGGGGCCTGTTACCCGGTCCTCTGGATCTACACGACTATGATAAGGCCAATTATAGCATATGCGTCGGTTGTCTGGTGGAACCAGCTCTCACACGAAAATACTTCATTGCTGATAGTTAGCATACTCCAAAGAAAGGTCAAACTCTGCTGCTTCTCTAGATATTCATATCAGGGGCTGCACTCGCAAAGCTACCTTCAGTTTAAAAATAAGTTTTGTTTGGTGTAAAACGCACTGGAGTTTTGGTAACCTGCCATCTAACGCAACCATACTACAACTCTTGCTGCAGACTGGTTTCCCCCAGAGTCTGAGCCAGGAAAAAATGTAGTCTGATCTTCACAGTTGGCTCCAAAACCGATATAGGATGCGGCACGGATGTCTCTCTGGAGAACGACAATGTTAGATTTCACTCCTCATTAGGAAAAATTGTGTCTGTCTTCCAAGTGGAAATATACGCAATCCTAATGGCAACGAACTATGTGAAGAACCGGTGAAGAGGGCGAAGCATTTGCATCTGTAGCGATAGCCAAGTTGCGCTTAGAGCCTTGCTTCCAAGCTAGTTCGAGAATGCAAGACATCGCTCTACGCAGTCAGAAGGTGACATTCACTGAATCTTGTCTGGGTCCAACAACACAATGGGATCACAGAAAATAAAATAGCGGATGAACTTGCTAGACAAGTCTTAAAGGAGAGGTTTTCAAGACCTGAACCTAGAATACAACAACAAATCCAATTATGTCTCCCCATTAAATGTTGGATATCACCCATGGAGCTTAATAGCCACTGAGCCCAAACATCTTTCTTTTTCTCTCTGTCTCATTTTGCTAAAAACTGAACGCTTGCTCAGGCATTTTAAATGTACCATACAATCCGAATAGCCCTTATCGGGGCGATTATAGGACCGGCAAACCTGCAATTGATCAAACATTCGTACTAGTTACTAGCATTTATAGGGACGCGTTATACAAGGCCATGCCTACTTCAGGCAAAAAGCAATCTCACTGAGGTTCTCTGATTACAAAAAAGAGTTAATGATGTGCTGTCCTGTGACTTCTTTAATAATTTTTCAACTCTTTTTCAAAAGAGGTTTACATACAATCGGATACATAACCAATGGTGCCAAATCTTTCTTGTTCGAATGTCTTAAGATAAGGGTGACAAGAGAAATTGCAATAACTATCGATCGGTTGTATACTATGAAAATATACGAGAGAGTTCCATGACAATCGAGGTGGCTTTTGTAGGAGGCTGATCGGCATATAATGCGATTTAAAGTTTGCAGATTATGATGGAGAAGCATTAATCTGGAATTCGATAGAGTTCCCAGCCATCTTACATGAATGGCTCAAAGATCACAAAATATACTCGAGACGTACTCCTATAATGATACCCGACATATACGTTGACGATAGTTAAATGCGTAACCAGAATAACCGAAGAATTCTAATTTGAAGTTGGAGTAAACCAAAGCAGTGTATAAAGATCGTTGCTTTTAATGAAATCCAAGATTTTCTATTAAAGCAGTACCCGTACATAGATAAGCAAGGGCGTGACAACCTTTCACACTACTTTTAATAATTGGATTAAGGCGCTAAGATATAAGAGTGTTCGAATCAGTCATACTAAGACCATTTAGAAGGAGTCATCGTGTCAAAAATGCGAACAATTTAAATATTGTAATTAGGTTCGCTTGTTAACCAAGAAGAAATTGCGATGACAATGTCGCATTTACTCTACGGGAGATGCCTTAAATGGCGCTAAGACTTTGAAGAATTTTGTGTCAAAAAAATGCAGCTTGTTGTACTTTCTATACGCGACAGTAGTTTATTCAATGTACGAGATGTACGAGTATAAGGGAAAAATCTTAGCGACTTAAATGTAAATGTTAGAAATGTCTGCGGGTGTAACAAAGTACTGGAATTCACGGAAGTTTCCACATTCAGAAACCCATAGAAGACAAACTACTGGTTAAATACATCAGCTTGTTTTTTTATGTTCATCGAAGATTGTCGGAAATTCCGTGGAAATAGATGATCAAGTTCCGGTCAAAGTTTGGAAAAGGGGTCAAAAAAATAAATAATTACATATATCACACAAATGAAAAAAACACCAGCAAACTCTCGGTCTCAATAACAAAATATTGTGCAAAAGTTTACTTAGGATTGTAAAATCTTTCGGAGTTTAAAAAAATTTCCTTATCGTTATCATTTCCCGATTGCTTGAATCGTTTGTAATGTTAATGTTTCTTAAATGTAAAAGACGTCTGTGATACCATGAGGCTTTGGAGATACTAATATTGAAATCATTATACATACATATCAAATATACATGAATTTTCAAGCTCCTTGTCTTTCTAAGCAGAGTCCAAAGAACAGCATGTCTATGCATAAACGGAGCATTGTCATCTACCCCCTCTGCGACGTTAGACATTCTGTTTCATTTGATACCCCTCGATATTTTCAGCAGGCAAATAGCTGCGACAGCAGGCAAATAAAGCGAGTAAACAGTGGACAAATAATCCATTTGACCACGCCAGTATTCTTAATACATTAGGAATCCTCACAGAGAACATCGATTACACAACACCTAAACTTTAGTTTGACAAAAACCTCCATGTAAGTTTCCCCTCTAGATCCTTCTGGGAGGAAGATGCTTTCATGGAGGACAAGTCAATCCATCTCTACACAGATGGATCTAAAACCAATAGCGAAGTTGGTGGCGGCGTTTTCTCAGATACGCTAAATCTAAGCCTCCCTTTCCGTCTTCCAAATCACTGCAGCGTGTTCCAGGCGGAAATTTTGGCGATCAAAGAAGCTCTGTCCTGGCTGAAGAAAAACGTGATATCTGCATCTTTTCGGATAGACAAGGAGCTATCAAGTCCCTGGAGTCAGTCTCACTAAATTTGAATGCCGACCATCTCTTATGGAGATGGCAGAGCAATTCAACCTTCACCTTTGTTAGGTGCCGGGCCACAGAGACATTCTAGGGAACTGTAGACCCGATGAACATGCCAAAATTGGAACCACTCTACCTATTCAACCGGGAAAGGGTAGCATAAGTAAACCAATCGCTGCGTGTAAACTAACATTAAAGCTAGATGCCAATAAAAGAACATACCTTAGGTGGACTGTTGGACCAACATGTCTAACGACCAAACAGATCTGACCAAAACTGGATCTGAAGTGTCTGATCCTTCTAAATAAGGAACATCTCAGAGCCATCATAGATGTCATCACTGGACACTGCTTCATAAGCAACCAAGAAGGCTTGGCGCCTTTACAAACGATTTGTGCAGAAGCTGCATGGACGAGGAAGAGAACACATAACATAGTAGTGGCTTACAAATTCAAAATTCTCGATGCAATTTTCATAAGTGCCCGACTGTATATACAAGTATACAATATAAAAAATATAAATAAATCTTGTATTTGCGACTTTGGTCCGAATCTAAACTCAGTAATGAAATCTCTTTGAAGTAAAACGTACTCAAGTACTCCACCACCACAATATTCAGCAGACTTACAGAGATCATTTAAAAAAACATCATAAATTGAACAGTCAACAAAATCGGATCGCAAAACATCTTTGTGGAGCCATGTTTCCGTAATTACGATACAATAGGATCGTAATCTTTGTGACTAGATGCAATACGAGGTGTGTTGTGAAAATAACGGGAATTTTAATTTTTTGAAAACAAAATGTTTATTTATTCGTCTACATTAATGTTGTCGTCTTCGAAATAGCCCCCATTAAATATTATGCACTTGTGCCAGCGCTTATTCCAATCCTCGAAACACTTCTCCAACTCGATCTTTAGGATAGCCCCAGCTCTTTCAGCAATGCGCTTTTAATGGCTTCAGAATGGGTGGGTGGCCGGGGCTCAGGCGGTAGTGGACTGGCTTCCAACTTTGAAGGTTCGGTGTTCGAATACCAGCCTCTCCCGAAAGACATATCCATTTTTTCAGTTAACGAAATTGAAGTGAGATGAGTAGTTGACTAGAAATCAACATTAAGCCAACTTCTACTAAGATTTTAGTCTCCCCATAAAATGTTGGATGCCACCCATGTAGCGCAATAACCACTGAGCCCAAGCATTTTTCTTTCTCTCTCTTTCCTATCTTCCAAAAAACTTAACACATGCTGAGACATTATAAGTGTATTCATACCCACTTGAGCGTTAAGTTCTTATAGATACCTTCGCCACCTGTTATTATAAAGCGCTTCACTAATCTTGCATCGTCGTTGACTTCATTTAGTGACTCCTGAGCAACTTCCATACGCCGCTTTTTTTTTTTTTTCAAAGTTCATCAATTTTGGAACAAATCTTGCTGCCATGCGTTTCGTACCCAAAACATTTGAAAAAATTTCATGGCATGAGCCAATCGATATACCAACATCATCAGCGACTCCTCTGGTTGTGACTCGGCGATCGTTCATAACTATTTCCACGTTTTCATCGGTTGTTCATGCGCTGGGGCGTCCGGGGGCGTCCGGGGGCGTCCGGGGGCGTCCGGGGGCGTTCGTCACCTTCAACGTCTTCACGGCCATCTTGGAAACGCTTATACCACCGGAATTTATTCAGAAAATTAAAAATACAAGTTTATTCATCTAAATCTATATTGTCCCATTCAAAGTAATCCCCATAGACTGCAACACACTTATGCCAGCGCTTGATCCAATCCTCGAAACATTTTTTTATATTCGCTTTTCGGTATGTCCATCAGTGCTTCCTGCGATTTTTCCATTACTTCCTCTCGGCTGCTGAAACGCATTAGCCGTTGTGGTTTTTTAGCTCGATTGAATATAAAGGAGTCACAGGGAGCCAAATGAGGTGAATTCGGTGGCTGTTGGATGGTATTTACTGCATTTTTCGTCAAAAAATTACGAATAATGATGGCACTGTGCGACGGTGCGTTATCATGGTGCAAAATCCACGAGTTTTCTGCCCACAATTCTGGTCTCTTTCGGCGAATTGCTTCACGCAAACGTCTCATAACGCCCAAATAATACTCTTTGTTTACTGTCTGGCCTTCTGGCAAAAATTCATGATGCACTACACCGTTGTAATCCATGAAAACCGTGAGCATTGCCTTCTTTTTTGACTGAAAACGACGTTGCGACGTGGTTTTTTTAGTCTGTGCTCATTTGGTGAACGACATTACTTGCCTGATGTCTGGATTGCGTATCGTACTCACAAACCCACGTCTCGTCTCCAATAATGATCCTTTTGATGAATGTGGGATCGGATTCAGCCTCGCAAAACCATCTCTTTTGCGACGTCAACGTCTCTTTTTTGCATGAAATTGAGGTCTCTTGGCACCAACTTTGCTGCTACACGACGGAAACCCAAATCATTAACCAAAATGTCTTGGACGGATCCATAGGCAATGTTCAAGTTCTCCGCTATCTATCTGATGGTTAGTTTGCGGTTATTGACCAACATTTCTTTTACTTCGTCAACGTTTTCGTCGGTTTTCGATGTCGATGGTTTGCCACTGCGTTCTTCGATTGACTCACGACCACTTTTGAACCGCTCGTGCCACTGGTAAACGACCGTTTTCTTTAGAGAATCTTTCCCGAATCACTTTTCCAACATTTTCAACGTTCGTGCACCATTAAATCCGTTTTTTTACGCAAAATTTAATACAAGTTCGTTGTTGCAAATTTAAATCCATTTCTAAAATTGTAAAAAATCGCCAACACACACAGAGATAGATGTACTCTTGGCTAGGTAACTTTTGCAAATGTCAAGCTATGACGCTAAGATTTAGAGGAAATATCAACAATAGATTTATCAACTTAACAAAAAAACAGAACTCAAATCGGAACAATGGGAGCGCCACACGGGAACTTCTTGATCAATGTGGTATCACTCGTAAACTCTCGTTTTACTCATAACAGACTCCCCATAGGCCTTTGTAAACATTTCACTCACTTTGTTACATTTTATTTCATTTTTTACGTAACATATGATAAAAATTCTTTGATCCATTTCTTTTAACAAACGAAAATCGCCGAGCTCATAAAAATACGTCTAACCTTAGACAAAGTAAACAATGAATACAGCTGAAAATTTTATCATACTGCAGGGACATATATATATACCAATATAATAAAAAAAATTGAATATCGGACTCTCCAAACCCGTGGAATTTAAAAATTCCCATTAGTTTTGCATCAACACGCATTGTGGTAATAAAATAAAAGTCACCAAAACCAATTTTAAAGTTCACAAATTTAAGTTCTAGTTGACTGTCTCTGGATTTACTTAAGACGATGAAAACTGATAAACAATTGCCTCTGAGATCGTGTCAGGGTGGAAACTTGAAATCTGAAACCATTTTAATTTACAAACAACTTGCAGGTGACAGTTCTGTACACTTGTTCCCAAAATGACATGTTGGGGTTTATTTTCGTTTACTTTTACTTTGTTGATATTATCCGCAACGGCAGGTTTAATAATTCATACGCAAAATTTGCGATGCAACTTCCAGCAACTTTCGAAGAATACAACATTATTTAATTATTTGAGCTGAATCTTCATCTAATCGAATTAACCTTTATCAACAATTTTAGATATATACAATAGTATTAAGTAAATTGTAATGCGATGTTTTTTCTCTACACAGTGCGCAGAATAAGAAAATAATTTGAATTTCAAAAGATAGCCGAGTTGTATCTGATGCGAACATATTGTGATGATAATTTTTTGAGGAACCAAAGAAAACACAATCAAACAAAATTCTCTAGTAACTTCAAAGACTTTACACAAATGCCATTTTTATTCACTCTACGACAGCTCGCAATATAATAGCTATCTGACTGTTTGATTTGTGGTCATCAAAGACACCTGGGATGCATTCTCAAATGTAACACTTGTTACACTCTCCCCTTTTTGGACTGTACCACCCTCAGCACATCTGTCGTACGACTCTGCAAGCTACTACGCGATCGATATGCCCGATTCTCGGGCAATACGACGTAGCAAATACATACGAGTAAATGCAAATAGTCGTCCCAATTAACCTGATTTCCATTGACGAACTTAGAAATGTAGGGCAACACCGTTTTATTCTTTCGCTCCACAAGTCTATCGGATTGTGCATGCAATGGTGTAGTCCTTGTTTTGAGGATCCCCAAAATTTCCATTACGTCTTGGAATACGCATCGAAATTAAGACCCTGATTTGAATGAAACTCAAGCAGAATCCCAAAACTGCAAAACACTTCCTTTGCCAACTCCCTTGCGACCGTATCTGCTATCTGATTGGGAGTGGGGAAAACTTCAACCCATTTGGTAAAATAGTCCATAAACATTAGGGCATATTTATTTCCCCGTTTCCCCAAAATGTGAACTGCAACAGTTACCCAATGGATCACTGCAGTTAAAACTGCATCGCTTTCTTGGGCCTCTTACCTCTTTCAGTCGAATTCACCACCAATTTGAATAACCACGTTGAGGGGGTGAACAACACCGACATCAAAGATTTTCTCTTTCAATTCGCATTAGTTGCAAACTGTACCACTGGGCGTCGCGAAAGCCCGTCAGAATTGAGACGAGCTATTTTAAACTGATGTTACTGGATTAGCTATAATCAACGCGCATGCTGACCTTAAGGGTTCTTAAACGAGAGCAGCCAATTAAGATTTGTGTGGTCAGTGCGAATTAAGAATTTCCTGCCAAATAAATAAACGTTCCACAGATTTAATCAGTACATCTGCTTACAAGATGGAGAGTGCACAATCCAATAAAATTCTTACCTCAATTATATTTTTTGGCATTGACCAACTCCGAATAGCCTCGATTTTGGAAGGATCAGTAGGCAAGCCGCTTTCACTGGTAATATGGTATGACCCAAGAAATGCAATTCTTTTTAGAACGGGTTGCACTTAACGGGGGTTAATTTTCAATACGGTTTATCTTCAACGACTAAAAACAGAATCCAGGTTAATAACCATCTCATCAAAACTTTTATCGTGGTTCAAAATGTCGTCCAGATAGACCAAGCAAGTCTTTATAGGTAACTCTCGAAGGTCGTTCGAATGTGGCTGGAGCATTCATCAGGCCAAAGCTCATAACTTTAAATTGCCAGAGCCTATATCTCGTGGCGAAGACTGTCTTCTCACGCTCTGCTGGGAACTTATCCACTTGTCAATATCCAGGTTGTCAGTCCACTGTGCTAAATCTGACCTGCAACTGCGTCCAGATTGTTGTCGATTCGCGGTTAAAGAAAGGAATCCTTGATGGTTACGTTATTTAATCTACGATAATCGATACAAAATCTTGTCGATCCGTTCTTTCTTCTTACCATTACGATTAGCGATGCCCAGGGACCGTTCGGAGGCTCGATTATATCGTTTTGCTACGAAACGATTTTCTTTGCTTTCAATGATTTGTCGGGACTCCTCCTGTTTGGCTAGTCGTAGTCTATGTAGTGGATATTTAAAAGGCTATGTTTTACCTATATCAATTTTCCGCTAGGCGGCTTTTATGCTCATGTAGACGGAAACAAAGCACAATCTGGGAGTGTTGAGCTGGCCGCAAAGTGTGCGGCAAACAGATTGGCCTTGTCCAAAGAGCTGACAGCTGGAATGTCATTGTAAATGAGCGTTGGGATGGAGGATGAGGCAGAATTTCTAATATTTTTGACGAACGACCAAAAATTTTTACTACCTTTGGGACATTGTAGTTTTTTTGCCACAGTTTTTGGTCGTATTGGAATTTTACACGTTTAAGAAAAACGTTACAGACATTCATGGCTCGTTTAAACTTTTTTCGGTTTTACTCTGTTGGGTTGGTCTTGTAGGACCGAAAAAAACATTTCTCTAACCTTGGCAGCCTCTTTTTTTTTTTTTAAGAACTTAACACTCAAGAGGGTATTACTACTCTTAAAATGCCGGAGCACGTGTTAAGTTTTTCTTAAAATTGGATAGAGAGAGAGAGAAAGTTTGGGCTCAGTGGTTATTTCGCTCCATGGGTGGCATCCAACATTTAATGGGGAGACTAAATTATTAGTGTAAATTGGACTTGATGTTGTATTTAGGCAACCATTCATCTCACAAGATTTCAGTTGCCTGAAAAAAAGTCTTTCGGTCACGGCTGGTATTGAACCCCGAACCGTCTGATTGGGAAGCCAACACACTACCACTTGAGCCACGGCCACATCTCAAGTCGTACCATGCCTTTTCTGATACTCTTCATCCGATGAGGGATAAAGCTTCTCATTCCAAAGAGAATGGTGTCTGTGATCATATCAGCAGCGGCATCCACATCGTTATCGAGGAAACATAGCGACCAGTTAAAATTCCTAGAGAAATTGTTAAGTCCGCTCCAATTGGCTTTCTCGTATTACCATACGGTTCTTTTAGGAATCTTTTCTCTAACTGTGTGAGAAATTAGCTGATATGACACAATGGTCCGACGAGCCTAGAGGGGAGAGCACATCAACACAGTACTTATCACGGTGAGAAGTTAAAAGCAAGTCCAGTGTGTTTGCGGTATGACTATCAACGTCTGGTATTCGTGTGGGCTCATTTCTAAGCTGGGTTAAGTTATTTTCCGCAGCGAAGGTCTCAACACACCGTCCTTCGGGTGTTATCTGTCCAGAATTTCGAAGCCACCCAGAATTGTGTATGTTGGAATCGCCCGTAATAACGATTTCAGTATGAGGATACAGGGATACAATTCGTTGAATGGAGTCAGACAGCGCATCAAACTCGTTAAAGGTCGAATTGCTGTCCAGTTTGAGGCTTCTGTAAATAAAGCAGTAGTGGATAATTTGCTTATGGAGATGGAATTTTAACCACATGAAATTGAATTACGGATTGGAACAGGGACTACATTGTGGTGGAGTTTGGTAAGCTATATCACTACGTACATAAATGATGAGACCGCGATGAGAGAAGAATAATGGCACTGGTTCATAGCCTGGCAAATTGGGATCAGAGTGATCTGAGAGGTGTGGGCGGGGATCTATCTGTGTTTCACTAAGTGCCAAAACGGCTGGCCTATGGTTGCAAACGTGGACGTACGAGTGCAAGCATCAGTAAGACCAGGGGCAGGAATTGGCAATACGTACAAGCACTGCACCGCTATGGTTACACGTTATAGATTTTTCCACTAAAATCCATTTTGGAAGATCATCCGCAAAAGCTGAAGCAACACTTTCAGCAGTAGAGGATGTACTAATGGAAATAAACCTCACCTCTTAATTCGATAAGGAATTACAAAAGAACTTGATGTTCGGAGAACATACATACATGATGACATATTTACTCCATCGTGAAGGGGGATTCGATTATTACCAATCGAAATCTAATTTAAATCTAGGACACTTTTGGAATCTTACTTTTAATACGTCCAATCCAAGGATGCCCTGACTGAAGGCGGGAAGGGCGAAATCGACCACCATGACGTTAATACGACGTTCGAATTGACTAACCTGAATGATTCTTGTGAAATTTCAAAGGTGTTCCCACAGAGAGTTCCAATAACTGTTTTTCCAGATTGAAGGCGCCTCTTGTGAATATAACATTTCGGGGAACTAATGTTGCTGATGACCCAGTACATATGGTATATATAGGCATTTTGCAAGGGACGGTGCTAGGGACCACGGGCACGGTGAATTCAATTGATTGTCTGTTACAGTGAACATTATAAATTTCGGGACTGTTATTCTTCTACAGTCCCTCATTAGTCCCTTCAAACTGATGCCTGATCGTTTCCTATGCTTTGTTAGCTAAGTTATTTAGCTGTTTTTGTGATCTTTGATTTTGGAGGTTGTTAAAGTGCGGTGACTTTTCGTAAGTTTCGATATACAGAGCCATATGGCTTGTTTGAGTAGCTAAATATGTGGCATCCCCAGAGCTGCCTTTATTGACTGCTTCCATCATCGCGTTTGGATCTACTTTAGGGGTGGCCGTGGTGTAGTGGTACTAGCAATCGCTTCTCACTCGGAAGGTCAAGGTTCCAATCCTTGCCACAGCAAGTTTTCATTTGTGCAATTGGAACTCAGTCCGAAAAATCTGCGTGTGAAGGCATAACACTGACATGTAGATTTGGCTGTTGTAGGGTTTTCAAACCCAAAACAACCGTTAAAATTCACAATCTCACATTCTGAGAGAAGAAAAATCTCTCCGTCCTATTCGGACTCCCACCCCTGGAGAGTCAATATCGAAACCAAACACACCTAAGTTTCAAACCACTACATCACAACAATGCTTTCCTTTCTCCTCCTTCTATCTTTCCGCCCGCGCCCAGGCAACAGTAACAGGGTCTCATAACCCCCTTAGGCGCGCGTAAATTATAAAAAAAAAAATCCACTATTCGAACAGCGCCCTAAAACGATCAGCAATACCATCAACAAACTGTACCATTGAAATACACTCCTGTGCTGGTGCAGGACAATCGTCAAACACAATTTAGGTTAGCCGTCGAATTTCGCTGACAAAACGTCCAAGATCTTCTCGCTGTCGTTGTTGTCTAAAACCAAGTGAAGCATGAGAAATACGTTTCTTTTGGGAAATAAATCTCAATTGCAAGGCCGATATTGGTTCGCTGTAATTCACAAAATCTTTAGGACGAGGGTTTCCTAAGACGGACACAGCCTCTCCGCGCTGTAAAGATGCAAGTACATCGGTTTTATGCTTTTCTTTCCACTCATTGGCTCTGCAACAATATCGAATTACATTTGATATCTACTCTTGCCAATCGATGGTTTCGCTATCAAAAGACTGGGGGTCGACTTGGACTTTACAGTTGCTGATCGCCGAATTTGTTGTGGCGGGATCCTCAGATGCAAGGAGAGACTCCTGATTCGTCTGTGGTGATTGTTATTGCTTGTTTTTTTCTCCAACGCCCGGTGTAGAGTATTTAAACACTTTTTGGGCAAATGTGGTAGCACACATCGTGCAAAATCCCTTTATTTGACGCTGTCGTTCAGTTTTAAGTCTGGTGAATTCCGTATTCTGGCGGGTAACACATTCAATAAGTGAGATTAGGGCTGTGATGATTTGTTTGATTTTCAGTGATAATTCTTCATAAGCCATATCTACTCGGTAATCCCACTTCTGACACCTACATAGGTAATGATAATTACCTAGCGGATTTTTCGAGGAGCAGAAAAAAACACAATCAAGAAACACAAATTCGCAAGAAAAAAAACTGGTATGATATTTTTATTAGTTCAAAAGTTATAATTTTAGCAATGAAAAAATTTAATCGGTGCCACCATGCGACGTACAAGCAGATGAAAATCATACAGATGGATCAAAATATTACATTAGAGAAGTCTTGTCGAATGGAGAAACGGTTCAAATTGTGCACAAACGCTAGTAAAATTTTTAAAAGGCGATATCGTTTGTGCACCACTATGCCTGTGATAAATACGAGTAGATCCATTTCGTAGTGTCCAAAAAACTTTAAGATTTGTTATTACTTATTCTCAGGTTACTAATGACACTCGTAATCTTCTCAATGACATAATATCATTCTACATTTTACCTTTTAGCAGTAATAATTTGGAATCATAAATCTGGGTATACGTACGTATACATACCATACATTTCTATCGGGAGTTTACGAAAAAAAAATGCTATGAGGTTCCAGATATATTCTCGTCATCCTTCAGCTTCAAAAGCCCAACTGTGAGCACTTATATTATACATCTTTGACTGACTTTCAACTTCCTGTATATCATATCTACATCTCAGTATACCACTGTTTACCCCTACCGTCACATATTTGCCGCAGTCAGTGTCCTTTTCACCAGCATTGGTTTTATCCACAAAACCAATGATTCATCTATGCCGTATTGTCTGGCCGGGTTACACATGCCGCCAAAAGTTGCGTTGTCGAAAGCACCCTTAATGTAGATGAAAATTCCCAAGGTATATTCATTCTTGTAGAGTGTGCCTCCAATTCTGCCTTCCAGATTTTGAAGCGCACTCTTGCAGGATTTTCCACCTTGGTAAGCGTGTTGCATCGGAGACAGATGTTGCGTTAGCAAGGCAGTTTTGCGCATACGGATCTTGACCCTTCTCTCCACGCTCTTCAACATGAAGGAAGTCAGACTTATATCTCTGAAGCTCTTGGCGAGCGTATAGTCCTCTTTTCCGTGTTTTCTATATAAAGGCTACTCTCACTGCTCGCCAGGGTTTCGGTATGTATGCCAGTGCCTGGCTAGCAGTGAAGATTCTCTTCAGAGTTACAGGCAGCTGATCTATGCCTTTTTGTAACATAACTGGGTATATGCCATCGGTGCAAGGCGACTTAAAGCTATTAAAGCCAGAAACAGCATGTTTAATGGCCTCATGCATTACCACAATCGATGTGATATACCACCAACGGCGTATTGTGCTATTCAGCTCATTTGAAGCTTCGTTAATAGGAGGTATTTGTAAGCTAGTTCTACGGAGGATATCTACTTTCGACTCATTGTAGGTGTCATCAGATTTTCTAAGTGATTCCAGCCTCGTTGATCTTCCCCTTTCGAAGACTTTGACCAGCCTACTGTTTTCACCGACAGTTTCGATCTTTTCTCAAAAGCCTTTGTAAGAGGCACCCTTTGAAGTCCGAATAAACTTCTTATACTCTTTTTGCTTCGGTCTGTAAAGATTCCAGTCTTTCTCCATATTAGTCTAAAGTTACCTGTGTAGAAGCTTTACTTTTTTTACGAAGTCGCTCCAGATCTGCGTTCCACCAAAAAGCAAGCAATTTCCAGGATGACTTTCTAGCTGGGCATATCATTTCAAAACATTTAGCCTTCTCTAGCTTTTGATTTGTCCTGAGTTGGTTGGTTTTCTGCGGATTCCTCCTCTACAATGAGATTGTGACCTCGCATCTGATTTGGAATTCGATGTATCTACGGTCTGACATGTAACACTCCAGTAGTACTTTCTAGCCAGTAATCTCCTTAACATACCTGTTGAATAACGTTAAGTCAATTATTTGCGGTCTTACTCTCGTAATAAAAGTTGGCTGAAAGCCAAACTTGTTGAATCATATAAAACTGTGAAAGGCTTGGAGGGTTGAGCTTCATATAGCTAAAGAGCATTATATTTGCTTTCAATGAATTACCTCCTAAGACCAAACCAGAATTTCAGAACAAGCGTTGCATCAAACTTAATCCATGTGTTGGCGATTTTAAAATCTAAAAAAAAACTAATAAATTTATATTTTCATCACCGGAATGTATTTAATAATTGCAGTCGTTCCATTAAAGTTTTCTGTTTTGACCTCAAGCTTAATTGTCAAATGACAAACGTCGTATTCCCAGGCGCTAGGCGTCAGACTTTTGAGTAATTAGCTATCAAGTCATTCAAATCAATTTACCTATTTAAATCTTGATAAATTGAACGAACAATTATTTCCAGCATGTAGCCTATTTCTGTGTTTTGTTTTTCTTATAAAATTGGAAAAAAGGAAAATACACAAAAGCAAACGCAAAACGCAATATTGCCCGATAATTGGTTGGGAAGAACTGCAGAGACAGGAAGTGAGAGAGAGAATTGCTTTTAAGTCGAAAAGCAAAAACACAAAATTTTTGAAAAGACAGTTAAGCGTATTGTCGTTGCATGCATACGAGAGTACTCCTCACAATAATTCGATTGCCAGCTGAATGCACTCTGTCCCTATGAGCTATGTACGAACACTCGGAGCATGTAGCATGTCCACAAAACACTACGGCCGACCACGGCCGCTACGGGGTATACGACTTATTATTTATTTGCGCCCTTTTCAGTGTTCGAATTTTGAAAATGTCTGTATTTAACACATGCAACGACAAGCAGAGACAGACAACAGCATTCTATCGGGAGGCTTATCTAAATCTTTATACTTGGCTACTCGCGGTGTTTAATTGCTGAGCTGTAGTCAGAGTCGTCGTTTCAGTAGTCGACAACGACAAGAATGACGACGACAACGACAACGACAACGACGACGACATTGTGGTTTCTTGCCAAGGTGGACAAAACGCGGCCAACTTGCTGAACGTGTGATTGTTCGTTTTGTTGTCATTTGTGTAGTAGTAGTCTAAAGGTAAAAATTTCCTAAAAATGCGTCACATTCGTCGCCCTTAATTAAAGGAAATCCCATTCATTGGGGTTGAAGGGACTTTTACTAGCATTGGCTGTCCCGAAATAATAACTGAGTTACAACAAAAACTCACGAAATTACTGCTTCTCTTCGAATATCCATATAAAGTCATGTGCACATATGTATGCATGTATGTATGTATGTTGTTAGAATGCATCAATTATGTCGCAAAATGTAATGTTTATAATTATGTGCAGACCAAAGTGTATGAAACTTTACAGCCAGAACAATTAGATTTTTTTTTTGTTTGTATATAAAGCCAATTAGTTGTAGGTGCTCCTCTAGTGGAAAAATCTTTCAATGCGATTATTGCGACCTCCACCATTTCTCGTCACTCCGCGGTAAGTGATAATGATTGTGTCATTCCGAATTGGATACAAATCTAAATTGTATGCAACATAGAAAACTGGTGGAAAGTAAGGGGCAGTTATGTTCTCTATTAAAAATCCAAGAGGTATCACCGAGCGCAGTTCTGTTCATAACTCTCTCTGGTGCAGCCTTTCGTTCGTGAATCTATTCCTTTAAAAATCACATATGTTAAGTACATATAATATATAGTAGCTAGTCTCTACGGCATAAATAAGGGATACCTTTGGGGTGAAGGAAAGAACGTGGTGAGATTTCAGTCTGTAATCAACTGAAGTCATTCTCTTGTTTTGCTTTGGAATAGCTGCCGATAGCGTTGACGCTTCACTATCATTCCGGCTTCTTGAATAAAAAAATAACTAGATGAAAATATTTGCTAAAACACTTACAAGCAAGTGTTTCTTTTATATTTGCATTATGAAAAACTTACGATCTTAACTTTTAACGGATGACATTAACGTTGTTGACAATTCACACGTATTCATAGGGAGATGATCCTACGTATTTGAGGCAATCAGTAGAAAGGGATTTTAACAGTAAACAAAATAGTCCATAATATTTATTTAATTTGCGTCCGGTTTCTACAGAACAGTTTCTATTGTGAAGGGTCCGGAGTAGAGGATATTGACGTAAGGGCCACTGTGCAATTCTTCTGAGCATTCTAGTCAGAAGCCGAGCCAACATCGGACTGAAAGGTCATGTAGTTTCCTACATAAGCCGTTACTAAGAGCCAAATGTAATAGCTCGCAGGTATACTTACGAGGGGCGTTCAATATATTCTCGGTATCGATATGAAGGAAAATGCGAATTCAATTTAAATTGTTTTTATTTTTCAATATGATCTCCCCTAACATCAATGCATTTGTTACATCTTCAGATAAGCTTTTTTAAACCCTCAAAATAATAAATTTCCTCTTTCTCTGCAAAATACCGACATGAGTTCTTCATCATCCGAAAATCTTTTTCCACGAAGACATTTTTTCAAATCCGGAAACAGGAAATAATCACCAGGGGCAAGGTCTGGACTATAGGGTGGGTGTTGGATTTCTTCGAAACCACAATCTCGCGCAGCAGCCTTGGAAACTCGCGCCGTGTGAACAGGAGCGTTGTCATGAAGAAGCAACACACCCGCTGCGAGTTTACCCCGTCTTTTCTTTTTAATTTCCTCCCGCAAATTATGCAAAGTGGAAGCGTAGGATGTGGCGTTGATGGTGTCACCTTTTTTTTTGTACTCAATGAGCAAGATTCCCTTTGAGTCCCAAAAAACTGTGGCCATGCTTCTGCTTCCCGGCAGACGGAGTGACTTTGAACTTCTTCGGGGGGTCTGTTCCTTTTTTATGCCACTGCATGGACTCTTGTTTGCTTTCAGGGTCATAGTGGTGGACCCATGTTTCGTCCCCAGTAACAATTCGATCCATAACACCGTCCGCGTTCTCACTACACATCTCCAAAAGCTCTCTACAGCATGCGATTCTCACTTTTTATCTGAGGCGCTGTGAGCATTCGTGGCACCCACCTTGCACTGACCTTTGAAAGGTTAAGATGGTCATGAAGAATGGTGTGAATGGTACCAATTGAAAGCTTGGTGATCTCTGCCATCATTTTCACCTTTATTCGGGCATCCTCAAGAACAAGTTTTTCGACTTCTTTGATGCTTTCTCCCGTACAAGCAGTAGCCGGGGCGCCGGAGCGGGGGTCGTCCTCAATGCTCTCTCTGCCTCTCTTGAACTCACTTGACCACTTTTGCACAGTTGATAATGAAGGTGCGGAACCCTGGTAAACAGCCACCATCTCTTCATGAATAGTTTTTTGACTTTTTCCTTGCTTAGTGAGAAATTTAATTACAGCGCGATGCTCAATTTTCACCATCATTGCCTCAGTTGCCATTATGATTCTGTTTAAGTAGAGATAAAACGCGAATTAATAATCACATTTATATGAAATTTTACATGAATGCACTAAAATAATAGTGTTACTTGATAAATAAGTCAATTTATATATGCAACCACAGCTTCACCCCGATACCGAGAATATCTTGAACGCCCCTCGTAGGTTCGAGCTAGCTATCTCTAATATCACCAGGTAGCGAGAAATCGATCGTTGTTTCAAACAACCGCAACGGTGTAAATCAATCCAATAACTTTAATCTTAAACGAGGCATCCGCAATAATGAATTACGGAAAAATCGAAACTTCTAGTTGACATTATCCTCGCCAACTACGCCCGTAAAATAACAAAGAAGGTGATGAAATTCATGACAAACTATTCCACAATCTAATCGCAAGATATCCTCAATCCCATCACAGGTATTAGATTGGACTGCATTAGGACTGCAGAATTCTTTAACTAACATAACAGTTTAAGTAATTTTAAACGGCGGACTTTTTTTAGGGTTCTCCTGCGTCATTTACCACTTTTCGGACCATTAAACTGTTGTACACAGTTGTTATGTGTCAAAAGAATATGAAATACAAAGTTAGGTAAGGCACGGCTAAATACTTTTACTGCTGTTTCTTGTGGTTAAAAGTTACAATATATTATATGCGCAGAAATGACGAAGGAGACCCAAGGAAATCAGTAAAAGAAGATTTCATAAATAAGAGATCTTGCATAAAGACATAAGCGCTGACCATGTAAAATTCCAACGTTCAAATAAACATTGCTAGGCAAATGGTTAACAAAGTTGATAACTTCATTTATCAAGGAAGTATGAGTATATCCTTTTTTTTCTGAAAAAGAACTAACTTATTGTACTTCTTTTAACGTAATTTTAAAGCAATTTCTCAATCTTTCGAAGAAAGATGAGTCAGCCCTTCAGTGATAAAGTGCCTACAGTACCAGCACCCACCACATCAGCGGCGAGTACTCGCCGAGCGTAGGTCGGATATTAACAATGGTAGTGCTTCGCGGTGTCGTCATCACTTTCACAGCAATCATCGCAGGATGAAGTTCCCAGCATACTTAAATGTTTATCAAAAGTTTAGTGCTCCGTCACGACGCGACGCTAGTAAACTGTATGCAGTCTTTGATACTGAGGGATATCAGGAAAGGAGTTGAGTGCTTAGAAACGTCGGGCAGCATTCGTTTAGTTTGCTGGAAATGTGGAGAGTCAAACCATCTGCAGTTATTTTCATACAACACCTAACCTTATCGGGTCCTCTGAACCTTACCTAGCAAGTCCATCTTGTGTTTCATTTCCGTGAACTGGAACCCAAACTAGACTCAGTAAATTAATTTTTCCGACAGCATTAACTAAGGTCTTGCACTCTCGAACAGGCTTTGAAGTCTTGAGAGGGTTCAGCAAGGCTCTAAGTGCTGCTTGGCTTTCGCCACAAATGCAAATGCCTCCACCATCTCCACCGATTCTTCACAATGTATTTATGTAGTTCGTTGCGATAGACTACTGTCTTGTAGGCGGAAATTGACTGGAGTGTGTGACTGATCTCAAATTAAGTGAACAAACATTTCCGGACCACCTGCCGATAACAGTTATATCTTACCTACAAATATCGGCAAAAAGTATTCCTCCAGAACTTCGGCTGCTACCGAAACTTAAATGGACGATGAGCTTACTCCACAAGTTACTTATAAGCGAAACCTCAATCATAGATTTAGCAGAATAAATGAGAGCGAAATTAGTTGTAGTAGTGGTGAAGACACTCTTGTTTCTTGTATATCGGATGCTGCGAGGACCTTTCAACTGTCTTGAAGATGCATCAGAATTCAAAAATGGTGTGAACAAAAAGATGCAAACAAGGAATATAAAAACATTTACAGAGATAAGGAAGCAAGGTGCTTAAAACAACTGGTGAGAATATATGTGGGAATCAAAGATTGTCACTAGTTTTTGAAGCTTGTCAAAACGCTTAATGCTATGGTGTTCGCATGGGGCACCCAACTGGTAACAACTGTGCATTACCTGACATTATCAAGTATTATTGAACACAACTAGTAGTTCTAACCTGCCGAGTGATACTCCTCCATCTATAAGAGTGGATTCATTAGATCGCGCAATTTTGATCCAAGACGTCTGTAGAGTTCTTCATCGATGAAACTTAAATAAATAGCCAGGAGAAGACCGTATTCGCCACAAGTTTCTCAAATTTGCGTCAAATCAGTTCCTAGAAAAATTAACTTTATCATACAACTATATTTTCGCTATGGTTGAGAAAGAGGAGACGCGAGCGACCTGAAGAAATATTTCCTTCGGGAACACCATAATGAAAATATTCACGGCTACATAAAAATGACTTGCGTAGTAAGTTCCATGCGGGTTTCAGGAAAGGGTGCTCAACGGTGGATAATACATTCTCGGTGACCAGCATCACACGGACAAGGGCCAAAAAACCCTTTGTGTTCTTTGTTGATTTTAAGACGGCTTTCAATACGATTGACAAAACGACGTTGTTCTACAAATTAAGCAACAAGAATGTCAACAAAAATACTTAAGGTCATACAAAGCCTTTACAAGTACAATAAGGCAGCTGTATGGAACAGGCAAGGAACTTTAAACTGGTTTGTTTCAGAGATGGGGTTAAGTGAGGTTGTATTTTAAGTTTCTCATTGTACCTCGATGACCTCACAACTTTTCTAAATGGTGGAGTCGTATTTGAGGGTTTCCATGTAAAGCTCCTGCTCTACGCGGATGATATTGTTGTCTTGACAGAGTCAATGATACAGATGATGATAAACAAGCTACAACGATATTGCGACATATGGCACCTCAAAGTCAAATAATGGTGATTCGAAGTGGATCAAATGGGTTTGGCAAATGGGTTTGGCAAACCCATTTTGGGTAATCTGCAATGATGTTCAAAAACCATTTGCAAGAAAAACTTAAAAAAGCGAAAAGGGCAATCAATTGTAATTGGAACGGTATACTTGGCAAAAAAATCGTCCCACCAAGTACTAAATTTAAAGTTTTTAAGGTGACCATATAGTCCATCATGTGCTATGCTGCACAAGATTGGGGTATCGATCAGTATGAAGAAGTAGAGAAACTTTGTACGTATAGTACTGCATTAAGAACATTTTCAAACTACTGGAAAACACACCAAACTGTATGTTGCATTTAGAAACTTGACTCCCTCCGCAGCATATTGTTACAATTAGGCTTCATTCCCAGTATATGGTATATTAAAAATTCCAGGTCACCGCCTTCCATATACATATATGTATAATAGTTACAAAACTCGCAAACGCTGAAATCTCCAATTTTTCAAAGAATTGCGCCGATTAAGCAGATTACGGAATATACGGAATATAGGGCAGAATCATGGAAAGTTTATATGCAGAGCCTGTTGTCTAAGATAGAAGAAGCTGACCGGCAGGATTTTAGAATGAAATCTCAGCAAAATGAAAGTAGGTATATGTATCGGTTACTGAACCAAGACCTTATGAAGAATAACTATTTTCACGGCCAAAACAGTTCAGACAGAGGTCAGATGGGAGCTACTTCATCTGAATTACATGCCACATAGATTCGACTGGAATGCGGAGTGCACCCTGTGCAATTTCCGTTTGAAAGAACAGGTTCAACACTTCATCGGAAACCATATTAAAACCAATAATTATACCTCATTGGGCAAATCTATGCTTACCGAAAATTAAGTAATAAGCCGCAGTGGTCCGGATTGAGATGTACTTTCCAGTTAATTTAAATCTGTTATGAGATATCGGCAACAAATTATAAATAAAGCATTTTAAAATAATTTTAAAAGGATATTATATGTAAATACATTGTATTAAGAACCGATTGAGCTTACATTTTTAATTTTCAACATTATTGTAGTTTATTGTAAAGTAAATAAATCTGTTATGAGATATCGGCAACAAATTATAAATAAAGCATTTTAAAATAATTTTAAAAGGATATTATATGTAAATACATTGTATTAAGAACCGATTGAGCTTACATTTTTAATTTTCAACATTATTGTAGTTTATTGTAAAGTAAATACCACCTTCATCAAAAAGTTCCCGGGGGGCACCACCGTGTGGTGCTCCCATTGTTTCGATTTGAGTTCTGTTTTTTTTTTGTTAAGTTGGTAAATCTGTTGACATTCCCTCTGAATTTTAGTGTCATAGCTTGACATTTGCAAAAGCTACGTAGCCAAGAGTACATCTATCTCTGTGTGTGTTGGCGATTTTTTACAACTTTAGAAATGGATTTAAATTTGCAATAACGAACTTGCATTATATTTTGCGTAAAAAACGGATTTAATGGTGAGCGAACGTTGGAAATGTTGGAAAACTGTTTCGGCAACGATTCTCTAAAGAAAACGGTCGTTTACCAGTAGCACGAGCGGTTCAAAAGTGGTCGTGAGTCAATCGAAGATGATGAACGCAGTGGCAGACCTGAGACCATCGACATCGAAAACTGACGAAAACATTGATGAAGTAAAAGAAATGTTGGTTAAAAACCGCAAATTAACCACAAGAGAGATAGCGGAGGACTTGAACATTGCCTATGGATCCGTCCAAGACATTTTGGTTAATGATTTGGGTTTCCGTCGTGTAGCAGCAAAGTTGGTGCCAAAAGACCTCAATTTCATGCAAAGAAGACATTGTGTTGACGTCACAAAAGAGATGATTTGCGATGCTGGATCCGATTCCACATTCATCAAAAAGATCATTACTGGAGACGAGACATGGTATTCAGCTGACTGCAATTACACATATTTTTCATTGTGAATTATATAAAATTAACTCATTATTGTTAAATAAAATTACAATTTACAGCTACTACTACTACAGTTCGTTGTCATTAGAATTGCGTGTAAGTTGCTTATAAGGCAGACGCAAGCCTTTTTTAACGCGAAGTGAAATCTAACGTTGTCGTCCTTTTGGAAAACACAAGCGCCGCATCCTTTCCTGCCTTAGATTCTAGAGTATGGTTTCGACCGATGATGCTATCGAACTTAATGTCTAAAAGAATCGGAAAAGCAAAAACTGCGTACGTTAGCCATTCGGATCGTGTTTAGGAGAAGACATCCAAAGTATATTCGGTGTTTTAGAAATAGTGATACTATATACATATATATAACACTCAGAGTATAGGTTTCTTATAAACAATTTTAAATAAGGGGGTTTCCTTAATCCATCTTCATTCTCAATTATATTCCAGCACGACGCAAAACGAACTTCGAACGGATTGAAGTACTAACAATGCAATTCAAATAAAATAAGAAAAGACAACAACACTATTAAAGTGGAAACAGCAAAAAGGTAAGTCATAGAAAAGATAGGAAGACTAGCTTATTCTGGAGATAGATCCCTGGATAAAAGGAGATCATGAACAATTAAGCTATGTATTATGGCCAATTTTGCAAATCATTATGGATCCAGAATCTCCCAAGGATATGATATCCTGGATATGATAGAGACCCAATTAAGTTGAAAACCAATTCAGAAAATGTTCATACGCTATTTACGTGTGCACAATTCTACTTTAAAAATGTCCAAACCGAGACTGCGTCAGCTGGATGAGGGCGAATGCGTTCCCATACTTTCGAACATAGCAACGATAGCCTAAGGTATTCTTACAAATATAATATTATCATCCTATACGACTAGATTCACAGACTTTCCCAAAGTTTACTTAAGTATCATAATGAAGAAATCACATTTTGACATAAAAAGCCAAAGCAAGCATTCTCCCCAGTCATACCTTACTATCAGCTAAGTTTGGCATAATTCTATATAGCTCATCTCTGTAGATGCTGCCAAATATGGCTTTGGTTTTCAAAATGATTTACCTCAATATGAATAAATCATTGAAGAATAGTTTTAAGAATTCAAATACAACGGCACCTTGTTTGCAATGCTAAGTAATTAGAGTAGATATATTTTTATATTACTGTTCTAACCAAAAAGTAGAGGGTCATCTTTTTGTGGATGAGGCCATCGTTGCTGAAGCTCCAATTATCTGCAATATTTTCTTTGTAAAGTCTCCGAAATGATTTGTTAAATGCGCCCTTTTTCGCTGACCAAAATAGTTTAGCAGATAAGCCGTTCAATTTCACTCTAAGTTTGAATGGCTCGTTCTGCTTTTCAGTGGAATTTCGTCAAAACTTTCGAACATGGTTTGTGAAGTAAAACCTTTCTATTTCCTCAGTCGCTCTCGTCCCTTTGTGAAGGACCACATAATCGTCCATCTGAGAAAGTATTTAGAATAATCATGGATCTAATCGCATGCGCCGTACGTTCAGTAAACAAAACAAACGAGATTGCTCTTGATTTTCACCACCATTCGTCAAAAACATTAGAAATTCTGCCTCATCCTCCATCCCAACGCTCATTTACAATGACATTCCAGCTGTCAGCTCTTTGGACAAGGCCAATCTGCTTGCTGCACACTTTGCGGCTAGCTCAACAATCCCAGACTGTGCTTTGTCCCCGCCTACACTCGAGTGCGTCGAATCTACAATGGGACGAATCCACTTTCGCACTCGTGTAGTAGCAAGAGTACTCAAAGATCTCAACATGCATAAATCCGCTGGTCCAGATGGTATATCTCCCCTTCTTCTGAAGAGGTGTTCTTCTACGCTGGCAAAACCACTGCGTAAGCTTTTTTATCAGTCCTACTCTTTAGGACTCTTTCCGAGCAGATGGAAAACAGCATTTGTCCAGCCAGTCCCTAAAAAAGGCGAATCTTCTTCTCTCTCCTCCTACAGACCCATTGCACTTACGTCCCTTCTTTCCAAGGTCATGGAAACGCTGATAAATCGTCAGCTCATGAAATATCTCGAAACACGAAAACTTCTCAATGACCGGCAATATGGTTTTCGTAGCAACAGGTCCACTGGTGATTTGATGGCATGTCTCACCGAAAAGTGGAACCAAAGCGTACATCAATCTGGCGAAAGCAAGTTAGTTGCACTTGATATTTCTAAGGCATTTGACAGAGTTTGGCATCAGGCTCTTTTGTCGAAAATGCGTGCTCTTGGGATCGATGACTCTCTTCTTCAATGGATTAGAAATTACCTTTCGGAACGTTCAATTCAAGTTGTCTTGGAGTTTCAAGTCTGATATTCACAAAATAAATGCTGGTGTGCCCCAGGGCTCCGTTCTGTCTCCGACACTCTTTTTAATCTTCATTAACGATCTCTTGTCTGCTACTTCTAATCCAATTTATTCCTTTGCTGATGACAGCTTCTCTGCTTCTCATATTCGTTCCCGGACTCACGCCCCTGCTCTTCGGATGTAGAACGGGAACGGTATGTGTATCAGTAACAACTTACGTTGGAATGACCACCTATTCGATGCTGCGAAATGTCTAGGTTTTCTCAAGCGATGTAAGAAATATTTTACCCCCTCTGATCTGGCCACAATATATAAGGCATTTATCCGCCCAAAACTGGAGTACAATGCCCACATCTGGTCAGGTGCTCCTAAAACATCTCTGCACCTGCTAGATAGGATTCAAAACCGTGCGATAAAACTAATTGGTGATACTACTATCAGTCAATCAATTGACACCCTCGAACACCGACGTAAAGTCTCCTGTCTCACTTTGTTTTATCGCTATTTCCACCACCAGTGCTCCATTGAAATTGCCAGTAGCATTCCGCCCATTCAAACTTTCAACCGTAACACCCGTCTCGCTATGAATGCTCATCAGTATACGTTCAAGCCCATTTTCGGACGTACTCTTAAATATCGTGATTCTTTCCTAAGCCGTACAACTCGCTTATGGAATGCCCTGCCGACCTCTGTGTTTCCTGGTCGTTATAACTTGCAAACATTTAAAAACAATGTACATCGGTACCTGTCTTTTCTTCCTCCCTAAATTTCCTTCGCCCGCGCTGTGTACGAACATTTTAAGGGTACAAAACCCCTTGAGCGCGCGCCGATTATAAAAAAAAAAAAAAAAGCGTTAGTGCCATTCGCTCTACCGATGGTAGAGCTAGGTGGTCGATGTTGCTGTACAGGTCACTGAATCTTCTCCTTCAAAGCCTGTTAACGCAAACTGGACCGAATATTTTTTGAAGGATTTCTCTCTTGAGACGACTGAGGACTTTCGATAGAGTCCATGCTTCAACACCATAAAGTAGGACTGGGATGATCAAAGTCTTATATAGAGTTTCCTTAGCCCATAGAAACAACGATTGGCAAGGCTGATTCTTCGTTTTATTTCTACTAACGCGTTGGCAGAATTGGTAGCAGAGCCAAGGTAGACAAACTCCCTTTCCACCGCGTAGTTGTAGATGTCGACTGTGACGTGGTGTCCAATTCATGTCCCTTCTTTGTTGACAGTATATGCTTGGTTTTACCCCATTTACCGCGAAGCCCATTTTGGCAGCTGTCATTTCAATACTAGGAAACGCACCGGTGACAGTCCACTGAGTTCTCCCGATTATGTCGATATCATCGGCCGAAAAACTTTTCCCATATTCTCAGCACCTACGGTGACTCTAGTACAAAGTTTCCGTTTTCGTCTTTATAGGCTTCTTGTACGGGTTTTATTGCCTTATTACCTGTTGGTAAAACTTCTGTACGTTATTCTTAAATGCTGCATTTCCTTCTTCTGGAGAAGCCAATGTTCTTTGCGTCTCTTCTGCTCGTAGAACTCACGGTAAGTTCTCGTCCTTCGTAGTCGCACCGCTTCGTATGCTGGTAGCATGGGAGTTGTTGATGTGGAATTTTTGGCGAAGATTCTGGCGATATTTTACGATTACAGTTTTCTATGTAACCTCTTCTCACAGTGGCTGTTCCTTGTTGTGGCGCTTGGGAAATCCGCATTCGCCCCTTGGCTGCAACAAGGTGGTGATCCGAGTCAATGTTGTCTGCCCGGATATGACCCGGATACCGCTATGTCCCTTTGTGCATATTGAGATTAGGAAACCATGTGCTTGCCATAGTAATATTCCGTCCTGTCCCAAAGTCAATAAGGCTGTTACCAGACCTAGTGTCGTGTAGGCTATGCTTAGGAACTGTCCTGCCAAAGATGTCCTCCTTTCCTATCATGACGTTGAAATCTAACTTCGGACATTGCTCATATGTCGGGTCGGAGCTCGTAGAAACAATGTTTAGTTGTCTAGTCCTTGGCTTCCGTAGGGACATGGGGGTATTAGGCTTTTGTTAGCGAATTTAGCTTTGATGTGGATTGGGATAATATGCTCGCTCACGAAGCCATTATTTGGTTCGCCACATTTATTAATCTCATCCGTATTATGTTTTGAGACCTATGACGGCGTAGATCAGAATAATGCTACTGAGAGGGCATGCCCTTGCCATTTTAACCTGCATGAATAAAGGTTTATCGTGTAGTTACCGGAGGATCACCACTGGGAGCTAAGGAAAGGATTGCGTTACGAACTTGATTGTTGCCCTGCTGGTCCAATCCAAGTTATAGGATACTCAGCAGTTTCCCGATCAATCGCCATGCAAGTTCCCTATTATTCTACGAACGCAAAAGCATAAAATATGCAGTAAAGGTTTTACTAAAAGAAAAAAATGCAAAATTTATTCGTATTACATATTTGATTTGTTCTGTTATGATCTTGACTTTGATCTTACAATAAGTATCTCAGAGTCAAATTTTAATAACCATTTGAGAAGTCCTATGCTAGAAATGCTACGAACTCTCGGTCGTCTGTTAATACCACAAGAGTTGTATGAAGATTAGATTAAGGCAAAATGAGCACAAAAATAACGTAACATATTGCTAGCTATTTAAATATCTCTGAATGCACAGTTGCTAGAACATCAGTGTATTATGTATATTTACTTATAAAGACATCTCAATGGCTATCAAGAAGTGATCGGAGCATTTTTGACAACGCATAATCAGAAAAATTGAACATAAATTAAATAAGTTGCGACCAAAAATACAATTGTTAACTTAGGACAGTATGTACGTACTACGTCATGCGAATACGAGCAAAGAACAGTAAAAATGATCCTACATCTGCTTTCATAAAAAGAATAAGGAATTCCCGTTCGCAACCTACAACAAGGTGTGTAACCTGAGAGCGTTTAACTTCTTTTAGCCTACATTTCGAATGACCACTTAATCGCGGTCTTTTTTTTTACACGACAACGACAGCGGCAACGACGATCGGTAGCAAAGCGCATACTTGTACAATGCGATAAAATAAGTTTAGTATGTGAATGTAGTCCAGTACACCCCCAAAAAATACGTATGAGTTGAGGCAATGAATACCCTCGTGGGTTATTCATGTTTTTATTGAGGTCAAAGGACCCACAAACCAGTGGTGGTCAATTTCACTTCTTCGTATGGTTTTTCCTGGTTTTCTTCTCTTTTTTTCTGTTGCTTCGTGCAACCATTCGCACCTGCGTTTGTATGTCTCCCACGTTTTTAATATGTATTATCATTGTAATTCTCTTCCAGAGTGGACCGAGGGGACCTGCAGTACAAATGTTGAGTGATTAAAAACCCAATGATACCTATACTGCCTACAGGTTCGTGTATTTCTATATGAACTCAAAGGTCTTATCTGATTATTACATCTAATGGCGTTTTAATTAGTCTGAATGTTTTGTAATTGAAAACACATACCTACTATAATATTATTCTAAGGCCACACGCCAAATATCCATTTAAAACTAGATTTTGCTTCCTATTTTCTTACAAAATTTAAGACGAATTAGATAACAGCTTAGTACGAGATTCAAATATAATTTTTTGAAATTCAGTGCAAGAAGTTTCCTAAAGTGCCAGCTAATGAAGTCAGTACCTATGTAAGTGTAGGTATGGCTCTGGGTTTTAATAACACTGTTCAATACTGTTAGCAGCTTAATGATTCCATTTAGAGACTACACCTAAGAAACTTTGTATGGTTTGGATTAAAAAAGAGGTTCCCGAAAGAACTTATGTGATTCGTACAAAGAAAAAAGCACAAATTTGTCACATTTTCGCTGCAAGGGCTTTGCAAACGTTTACGGATACTCCGATGTGAGCTGATTAGGGAAGTCTGGGGAGCTCTCCGACATCTCCTAAAACTTCTGGATTTTTGAGGCTTCCAGCTTGTAAGTTGATCGAAGTGAGCAACACTCCCTTTCGTTAGAGATTAGAATAAACCCAAGGTGTATACCCACACCGTATAACACCAAACAACGTACTTCAGCGAAAAGCAACAGCTTCAGTGAATAAAATATGAAAATGGTTTACGAAGAACATAAAAGGAAGCTATTGAAGAAAAATTTAAGCCCAAAGGCTTCAAGTTTTAACTGGGTTCATAAAGTCGCCTATGAAACGGATGAAGAAGACATTACTCATGAAGCTGAATGTATATTACGGAAAGCCCGTGTCTGAACCAAAATCGTAATTAGACAGTATGTACCAACTTATTGTAGTGTCCATTCACTCAGCTATCTTAAACGTTGGATCTGTAGACTTCTAATTAGACGGATGTCGCTGCACAGTTCGTGGTTGAATGTCCTCATACATTCGGCGCCAGTACAAATGGGACCGAAAATAACACGAAGTATTTTTGTCTCGAATCGGCCAAGTGTTTCTTCATCCACTTTCGGCAAGGCCCAAGTCTCTGCGCCATTGAGCAGGACCAATATGATAAGGCCAGTTTTGTCTTATAAGAGAGGGCTCTGTGACTCAATTTTGCATCTGATTTCTGAGCTGATGTCTTTATTTGTTGTAACAGCGAAGCTGAGGTAGACGAAGTTCTTTACTATTTCGATGTTGTAACTGTCAATGATGACGTTATAGCCAAACAGTCGGCGCCGTGTGCCCTTTTCTGATAATAGCATGTCCTCAGATCCTCAATACTCACGAGAGCTTCATTGTCTGTATGCTGTGTTCGTCCAATCACATCAATATCATCCACGTACTGATGCAGATTATGCAGATTTTGGCTCTTTTGTTGGCTATTGAGTTCTGCACGATTCTTTCTAGGGCGATGTTAAAAAATTCACATGACAGCGAGTTGCCGTGTCTATGAATAACCTTTCCTGAAATTGAAAGTCTCGATTAATTCATTACCGACCTTAGTGGAGAAGCGAGAACTTTTCATAGCCATCTTGCACAACCTGACGAGCTTTACAGGGATGTCAAAAGCAGACATGGTGTTGTATAGCTTGTCCCTTTGCACGATGACATATGGGATCTTTGCTAAGATCTGCAGTAATATAGATATTTGATCGAGATAGAGGAGCACGGGATGCACAAACAAAAAAAATGATTCACGAATTAGAATAGCATTAAGATTGTAGTATTAAACAATTTATAAAAATTTTGCATATATTTGTGTATGTATCATCAAATATGAACCGACATTCAGATTGTGTGTATCATAAATCATTTTTTGTTTCAATTCAATGAATATGTTGATACTTCTATTTTCCAACTTTCTCAAATTTAATATTCACAATGTCTTAAGGATTTTATAGAAAAAATAATCTACATACTGTAACCGCTCGTGGTATTGCAAATAAAATTACTTTATTTGGCAAACAAATATTCTTTATTTTTTAGAAAAATTTAAAAAAATTAAGACCGAGCAGTCGGCAGGAAAAAAAAGGTTTGAAGGCAATGTGGTGGTACTTTTTTGACATCTCCGCTTCTTCTTGTTCTTTCTTTTATTTTACATGCTATGTTTGCATATCTTCTAAGTATCTAAAAGGACTTACGAAAAGCCAAATCCAGTTTGAGGTTCTTAATATTCAACACGATAATCTCCGTCGTTCCACACCAGCAAAACTATACGATATCTCAGATTTCTATGAAGAAAATTGACAGAGAGTCAGTCTCTCTCTGTGTACAACCTATGTCCTCCTTCTTTGACGATTCGATAGATTACATCGCCTATCTTTATTACAACTCTGTAGGGGCCTTGTCAGTCGTTTTATAATTTTGGATATAGACCAGTTTTCCTTTCGGGGTATTAAGCCAAATCTCGTAGTTCACAGCAAATGATTGAGCCTTGGCGCTAAGGTCATATTTGTCCTTCATCCGTCAGCTATAGCTTGAGAGATGTTTTCGGTTAAACTTGTATGTTATCTCTAAGCTCTACATTAAGTACTCGACGTATTTGGAAGCTGCCGTAGATCGATGCGGTAATGGAATTTTGCGTCCGGTTCGCTGGAATCTGCTTGATAGCTTCATACACCGCTGTTCGATAAGCCAATAACAAAAATGGTAGTGCCGCTGATTGTCGGCAACGTATTTGGTAATTTTAATATTTTAATAATGCGGGTGTAGAGCTGTGGTGCTTGTTTTAATTCTCAATATATGAAGCACTTGCTTAACAACTGCCTACCCAAAGTTCCTCCCTTGGTGCGAATGTAGTTGAAGTCGGGCTCCAAATCAAAAAAAATATATGTGTCATTAAAGCTTCTGCAACCGTCTCTGATGTTTGGTCTGAGAGAGGAATGGCTTCAAGCCACTTAGTGCAGTAGTCGCCGAAAACTAAGACTCATCTGTATCCTTGAGCAGTTACTGGGAGAGGTCCCAAAATGTCGATGGCCACGGTGTGCACAAGTTGTAGTCCAGCATGGCTTTGCTTGCCTAGTCCTCTACGCTGCTGATATCGTACATATGGTCCGCAATATTGTTTCACAGCGAGGGAACAGCAGACCCAATAGTACCACTTTTTTATCTTTGCCAACATTTACAGGACTCCAAAATTACCTCCCGTTGGACTGTCGTGCGTAACCTTAAGAATCTCTGTCTGCGAAGATATAGGAATCAATACCTGATGGTACTCACCATTGCCTAGTGCATTCGTCTGCAAAGTATTGGCCTAACGAAGATAAGGGAATAGCGCCTTTAACTGAAAAATCACCATTACGGAATTACACAAATGAGTTCTTGCATTGGCATTTTTCTATGGCATTTTTCCCGTAAACTTTACACAAGTTTTCACTTGCCTCAGTTGCTCTCTTCCTTAAAGCAAAGATATTTACGAGCCCGAAATTGTTTCTATTAGTGCCAAGAGCGCTGATATCCTAAAAATCACTTATTCTATTTGTAATATAACTTTCGTTTGTGTATACAGATTTCATAATAATCCTCTGCATATGTTTTTGGACGAATTTTCAGTTATATACAATACTCCCTCATATATTTATACATAGAGTATCTACTGAATATACCCCAATAAGCTTTACCGTTTGACTCAGGCTTGAATCTTATCTGCAGTTGGCCGCTGCCGTTCTTCTAACCATTGCTTTAACACTGAAAGATCTTCATTTTGTTTCTGGTATTTGGAGATATCTGTATTCGTCAGAATTATTCACACAGGACCACATTGTTTTTCTACCAGACGGGCAAAATATCGACAGCTTAATTGCTCACATGAGCGACGAGAAAGAGTATCGGCGCTCTGGGAGTTCTTCCTAAAGCGATGTTCCTTAATGAAATCAAACCCCTACAATAATTTCAGCCATCGTGCTCTCTGCCCTTCTGGTTCTCTAAAATTGTTCATCCAGGGTAGACAGCTATAGTCCGTTCTTAAACGGAATTGCCTTCCTAACAAGTATGTTCGGAAATGGATTAATGACTTCACTACAGTTAACAACGCTCGTCGAATGCTGTGGTACTCAATTACTTTTTGCTCAATATCTTGTAACTGGTATAAAACAGATCCACGTGCATGTAAATTGGCATCTGCGTCCATGACAAAGACATCATACTGCAGCTGTGATGAGTTTATCCTTTAAAAAGTTAAAAGCATCACAGGCTGAAGTCCATAGAAAGTGATTTCCTTTTTCTATCAGACTCGTAAGAAGCTTGGCAATAGCTGAAAAATCGCGGAAGAAGCGGCGATAGTAGGCGCGCAGGCCCAAAAACGACTGAACTTCTTCTTGGGACTTGCTTACTCGCGAACTGGCGACACCTGTACCGATGTGCCCTAGAAAGTAAACTTCCTTCTTGGTTATGTGACAATTTTTTGGCGAAAGTCGTACACCAGCGTTTATCAACCGAGTAAATACCACTTGTAAATTGCTAATTAGTTCTGCAATCTCTCTTGGTTGCATCATTTAGCCTGCGATAATCCTCGCAGAATCTGAGGGACCCATCCTTTTTGGGTACTAGGACCATGAGGGATTACCAAGGTTCGGGACAGGTGTACGACTTTCTGAGACTTCAAGTCATTCACGATTTGTTCGGCTTCCACTCGACTAGTAAAATTAGGCTTTCTGGGTGAATTACTTGTGCCTGCAAATACAGAACTAAATTGAGAAACTAGTGAACCTAACATTTTTTGTTCTTCAGTTGTCGGGCCAGAAACAATACCTTGAATAACCTCTTCCAATTCTCGTTTTCTTTTTTTGTGTAATTAGCGCGCTCTCAAGGGATTTGAGTACCCTTAAAATGTTTGTACACAGCGCGGGCGAAGGCAAATTTCACACGAAGAAAAGAGAGATACCGATGAACATTGTTTGCAAGCTATAATGACTAGGAAGTAAAGAGCTAGGCAGGGTATTTCATAAATGAGTTGTACGGCTTAAAAACGAGATCTTGAGATTATACATTCATAGCGAGGCAGGTGTTACGATTGAAGGTTTGAAGGCACGGAATGCTACTGACAATGGAGCACAGGTGGTAGAAATAACGATATAACAAGATAAGGCAGGAGACATTACGTCGGGGCTTGAGGGTATCAATTGACAAACTGATATTAGTATCACCTATGAGTTTTATCTCACGGTTTTGAATCTTATCTAGCAGTTGCAGAGATGGTTTAGGCGAGCCTGCCCAGATGTAGGCATTATACTCCAATTTTCGGCGAATAAATGCTTTATACATATATTGAGGCCAGATCAGAGGGGGTGAAATATTCCTTATACCGCTTGAGGAAATCTAGACATTTCGCAGAGCTTTTGACGACATCGAATATGTGGTCGTTTCAACGTACATACTCGTACATAGGTTGTTATTCACACTCATACCGTGAATGGAAAGTTTTTCGGCGTGTCAAGTGCCGTTCATGAATAATGGCTGGGTGTTAGAACTTCGTTTTAAAAACAGCAGACTGCATTGTATTTTGGAAGCATTAAATTCCACTCTGTTGATAGCTATTAATATTGGAGTTTAATGAGCTGAGCATACGCTACCCTTCGCGTTCTTTAGCCTGAAAGTAGCGGCGTCCGATAACGACGCAGGGAGTACTGACATCAGCAAAGGAATATCATGGATTAGAAGTAGCAAACAAGAGATCATTGAAGAAAATTAAAAAGAGTGTCAAAGGCAGAACGGAGGCCGGGGGCACACCAGCATTTATTTTATGAATACCAGAATACTTGAAACCATTCAAGGAACTCAAATTGATCGTTCCGAAAGGTAATTTCTAGTGCAACTTCATTGCATGATTCGTCGATCCTAAATGATGCTCGCATTTTCAACAAACGAGCCTGATGCCCAACTCTGTCATATGCCTTAGAAATATAAAATGCACCTTGTGTAGACTTTTGTTCCACTTTTCGGTGGGACATGACAACAAAGCACCAGTCGACCTCTTGCTACGAAAACTGTTCTGCTGATTTCTGAGAAGTTTTCGTGTTTCGAGATATTTCATGAGCTGACGATTTATTCGAGTCTCTATGACCTTGGTAAGAAGCGACGTAAGTGCAATAGGTCTGTAGGAGGAGAGGGAAGAACATTCGCCTGTTTTAGGGACGGGCTGGGCAAATGCGATTTTCCATCTGCACGGAAAGGGTCCTAAAGAGTAAGATTGGTGAAAAAGCTTACCCAGTGGTTTTGCCAGCACCTCTTCAGAAGAAGGGGAGGTATACCATCTGGACCACTGGATTTGTGTATGTTAAGATCTTTAAATACTTTTGCTACTACAGGAGTGCGAAACTGAATCCCTATCATTGAAGATCCGATGCACTCTAGTGTAAGCGGGGATAAAGCACAATCTGGAAGTATTGAGTTTGCCGCAAAATGTGCAGCAAGCAGATTGGTTTTGTCCAAAGTGCTGACACCTTAACTGTCGTTATAAATGAGCGTCGGGATGGAGGATGAAGCAGAATTTTTTGAGGTAAACAAGGTGCTGAAAATTCGTAGCCAATTCACTCAGCGATTCTTTAGATCTTTTCACTCACCCACGCGGTTCTGAGTGTGCTATATATTGCTCGTATTCACTGGTTGCAATGTTGCGAAGAAGACTAGAGCTATGCCTCTCGAAATCGGTGCGAGGTATAGCGCTTTAAGTTCTTCCGTCCAACTATTTACTCGAGGTATCATTTCAAAATGTAGTCGAAATGTGTGCCATCAAATTACCGAGGCTGCACTTTATCCCCAATGCGAGCACATTCGGAATTTGTTCTGGTAGCGTCGTTACATGTTCACAGTGACTGACTGTATCGGATCTAAATGCTAGATTGGTACATCAATAGAAATAGCTGGTGGTGCTACAGTTGTTGTAAAACCACCCGGGGCAATTTCAGAGGGACGAAAATTGATCCATATAAATTGCCTGCTCAGAAATTAATTGGCTAGTACTATTGCAGATATATTTTATGAATATGCCTCTGTTATATCTCCACTTAGAATGTTTGTAGATATTTAGGAAGGTAGATTTTCACTTTCATGTTCATTTTGGCACTATCTAGATTTTTCCCTAATGTTGCTTTGTCTGATATGAACATATATTTCGCCTTGCTTCACATAGTTCGTGACTAATTCCATTCACCTGTTCACTTTTGAGCGATCGATGAAGGCAATGATGTGCACGTTACCTGCCCTGCCCACTAACTACTCTAACACGATACTAGAGAGACCATAGTATGCTGAAAGCGCTTAATGATAAATCTAGAAATGGACATGGTTTTATAACACTTAAGACGATAAATTCGATGCAAAGATGATGAGCGTTGACCTGTTTTTACCTGGACTTAAAAGTTCTAACTCGTTTTGCGGATTCATTGACTAGGAAATCAAGCGGTCTAATTCTACTATCACAATCAGTTATTCAAGATATGTAAAATAAAATTTCCTCATTTGGCGAAGGCGATTGCTCCAAATACCCTTCAGATCTATTGGTGTTTTTAAAAGCTGTTAAAAGTAAAGGAAGTGAAAGATTTGCATGTCCATATTAAAATCCACATTGAATTTAATTTATTTCCTAAGAATATTTTTGAAGTATGTATGTAAATGTATAACATGTATAAACAATGATGCAAATTCCTTTGCTCCGGTAAAAAAATCACATTTCCATACCTTGATCCACTTTTTACCTAAACTGAAAATCGACAAATATATTTTTTAAATTTTTTATATTGTAACAGCCAAATGCGACAAGTCCACTGTATTCTGTTTCTCAATTCTTAACTCAAATATTAAATTTTTTCCACTTTCAAAATATCTCTTACTGCTACGCTACACCTGCGAAACTGCTAACACACGAGTACTTTACGAATCGAAACCAAAAGTTATACAATTTATACAAAAGATACTTTAATACAGCGTGAAAATTACCTATCCTGGGCAGTAAACGGACAATTCGTTTACTTCCTCAAGAAGGTATTCCCGATTTCAACCTAACACCTTGCATTTAGTGCTGAAGGGAATCATGGCGCACAGCCATCGACAGGTGAAGCCCTCGTGGCACCCTACAACACATACTCTCCGATGTTTTTTTTAAAAACAAAAACAAAAGCAAAGACCTCAAAGTGAGCTCTAAATAAAAAAATAAGAAAACAAAAAACGAAACATTATTAGGCAGACGAATCGAATGTCATAATAAAAACTGTCATTATCCACTTGCAGGGATGCACCTTTGCTCTGCCTGAATTGAGGGATTCGTAAGATATCCGTATCACATAATCCTCATTGACAGGAGAGTGGAGTTTCCTTCCACTTACAATATATGATATAATAGAATGTCGAAAAATTCATTCTATTCCATGAGTGACGCATATTCGACTCATCACTATCTTGCCATGACCAATGCAACAGTATACGGAGTTTGTAAACGATTTTACTTATCATCGGGCATGAGAAGAGAATTCAATTAAGGAAACGATTTTATAAATTTCGCCCGCCTCCGACTGAATGTGAATTTATTGGAAACCCTTCATCTTCTTAAGATATCTTTGCGTAAAGAAAAAAATTGGACATTCCACTTTATACATATATAAATCTCCTAATCCAGTTCAATACTCGTAAAATATCTTCCACATTCACCTTAACCGGCCAGAAGCACTTGCCCATAAACCCGTTCTTCTGACAAAATTCAACCATTTAACCCTTCCCGAGCTTGACTTGTACATAAATCTATTGCAACTAGCATGTGGAGATAGTGCTAAGTTAAGAATGACAATTCATTCGCTTCAACTGCTTTTCCACCCTGTATCGGTGGCAGTTTCCTTTTTTTAGTACCGCATCTGTATCTGACAATAGAGATTTGCTTACCGACTTGAATAAGCGAAATAAGAAATCTGGTCCTTACCAGGAAAGTTACACACACATATGGATATCGGTCCGGGTCTATTGATATATTCATGTACATGTACGAGTTTATATATACATACATACATACGTATACGTGTTGGAACTCGCATTTGATCGTAATTGCCAAATGTAGTGTGAAATAAGTGGACGAGCGAAAGGATTTGTGATTTTAAAAGACGAAATAAAAATAAATCGAACGCATTAACGCTGGATATACTCGTAAACCTACGCATGCCAGAAGGACAAGATAACAGGATATCCGCATTACGGAGCATATAGTGGACAGTGGACACATTTAATGTGGGCTTAGAAGGTGACCAATTTGGACATTATGTCGTGAAATTGAATTGGCTGCAGGACGATTATTCAATAATAAAAAGAAAGGCCAAGTGTGCTTATCTTTGGAAAACATACAACCCTGCGATACATCGCGCTTCACTTGACATCTTTTGATTGACTTTCTCAATTGAATTAAATGCAAAGCAATTTCAATTTTTCATAAGAACAAAATTTATCCTCGAACCCAAATGGATAAAGGCCGGTTCTGGAAAAAACGTAAAATGTGCTTCAGTGCAATTTGTCGAGCACGAGTTCATGACTCACCAAAGTTGTTAAAAACAGATCTCTTATTATGAGCACGAGTATGAGGGCTATTACGAATACTCAGTCCTTAGCACAGATGTAGTTATTATCCTCAATTTGTTCAGAGATGTCAGTTAAAAACTAGGCTAAAACTTGATAATAATAATAGTAATTAAAATGAAATAATTTTTTGTTCCTTTTTGTTACCTGCAACTTAGAAATTGTTGATTTGGCTTACATGTAACCAAATTATTGTATTTTATTTAAGCCAAAAAAAAAAAAAATAACCCGCTCCGACTCACCTTTGATTCTTAAGCAATACCAATTTAAGAACTATACTAAATTTTACTGAAAGCAATATGAGCGCCCTATCAACTATATACATATATTAAATGTAAATGTGTAATGTACCGCAAGGCTTACAATTATGAGTTGCAATATGCATTAGACAGTATATTGTACTACATTTCTGTATTGGAAGCTATCTCCTGGTATATATCGTGTGATAGATACATTTTCTTTCAGCATCTTGTAACATTTTGTTTAGAATATTGATCACTTTTTTTTAAGACGGGACGCATTGGACTTTAAAAATTTCGTGCAACAACATCACTTTTTGAAAATTCTGAACAAAAAGCAGAATAGTATGTGTCTGCACTGTCTGATACAAGCGGCCGTTGAGTGGCAGGACCACCGGTAGTTCTTATCAGAACTTACAACTCGACACTATGGGGGTCACGGCTCCTCGGACTTCGATCCAGGCTTAACTTGAAATAGGTAAGCCCTATAGTGGGTGCATCGTTGTGGCTGTGGTTTAAACCTAAAGTAGCAGGAAAAAGAGTTTTCATGTTTGGCTGGAATAAGTACTGGATGCCTCGACACAAACCAGGTGTGGAAGCTTTTGCCCGAAATGCGGTTTCCAATTAGTATCAAAAGAATGACGGAGAGTGTTGGGATGCATGGACATCCCGTGAACTTAAGTCTGCACGACTCGTGTTCACGAAAAACACAGAGACACATATCTGAGTCAGACACATCGATGGATAGCGACTCTGTATGGCTAGATTATGTGAAGTATAGTTTGTAGCCTTACTTACTTAACTGTGAAGAGAATATTCACTGTTAGCCTTGGGCTGGTATACAAATCGAATCCCTAGCGAATATTGATTTATGGTGAAAATCAGAAAGGAGGACTACACGCTCACCAAGAGCTTCAGATCTAAAAGTCTGATTTGTTTAATGTTGAAGAGCATGGTGAGAATGGTCGAGCTCAGAGGCAGAATTAAAGACGTACAAGACAAAAAAGGAATGCGCTCAATAACGCAACTTTTGATGGCATGTGTAACTCGACCAGACAACACAGCGTAGACAAATCACCAGCAAAATGAGGTGGACACAGATTGCGGATGCTGACTGCAAGCCAATATGTGACAGTGCATGTTAGTCGTCTCGCTGCTTAACGCTCCCGATAGTCCTAACGTCTATATTTAAGCATATCCATATATGGTGGAGCTGTATTGTCTATCTACACTAAAGCGCAGGCATACCCAGACTTGATCGACGATTGGGCCACTAGAAATGGGCTTTCAAGCGGAGATATACGCAATCCAGATGGCAATGAACTATATTTTGAAGAATCGTTAGATGGGGCGAAGCATTTGAATCTATAACCAAGCTGCGCTTAAACCCTTGATAAAACCTCTATGGCTTCCAAGCCAGTTCGAGAATGCCAGACTTCACTGAATGCAGTCCGAAGGCGGAATTTACTGAGTTTTATCTGGGTCCTAGGTTGCAAAAGGGTCACAGGAAATGAAATCGCCGATGAGGGTACTGGACAAGGCTCAGAGGTGAGTTAAGGCTGTCTACGTCTTCGGTTAGGGTTTCCGTTGATAGTTGGGTCTCATATGAGTATAACTGCAGATGACATAACTCTACCTCCCCTGCTCTCTCAGCAGGAAAGACAGTGGAAATTATGACCACCACGAGGAGCACTACCTTTATGAATGCCTCGCCTACGTTCGCATCAGGCTGCAGGTACTCGGCGCTGACATGGTTTGATCGAAAGACAGTTCCCAAGCAAGGTCTGAAGTGAAAGCCCCTCCTCTGAGAAGGTCTCTCATAGTGGTGATTTCGTAGAATGAGACCAGGTGTAGTAACTAAATATATCGACTCCCATCCCTTCAGTACGGTTCAAATGGCAGTCATACGAAAATCGATCACACATGCAATGAACTCTCAAAGAGGGCTAGTAAGCCACAGTATAAAGAAATATATTTATGAACATTTATGTTGGTTGGAGTTCATTTCTAAAGCTGCGTGGTTTATCAATTCCAGTATTGTTTACCTCTTCAATTAGCCTCTACTAATTAGCTTCCCCAGAGGTCGTAACTAAATGCCACCAACTAAAAACAAAATACGATGCCATTCCCTACAATTTTGAATAAGGCGCATCAGCAGCATTTACAAACAAATTGAGCTATTGCTAGAATATACACATACATATTTATTTACAATCTTACTATTGTCAATATAAGAAATAAACAAAATAAAAGAATAAAAAAATAAAGTAGTTAAAAACCTTCTTTTCCATGACCATCGAACAATTAGCGATATTGATAAAGCAATACATAAACTCAAGAATGCTTTTATTTCATTTTCTGAAAACAGTTACGAGTATGTATGCAAACAAAACATGACAAAATACTGTACGTTTCATCAAATGAAATGAGCAACTGGAAAATTTTAAGAAAAGGTGGGATCCCTATTCAATAAACCTAAGTGAACCAAAAGCTGGTCTGAATACAATTCAAAATACAAGATACAACCTTGAACTAAATAAATCCCAGAGAATGTGTTCAAAGCAAAGTTGAGAAGATTATTATTTCATTACTATTGCGGCTGTTTCCATAAGAACACTTAAATGGTAGACGATCGGGAGCGAGCACATAAAACTCTACTAGAGGTTCATATCTCTGTCTCTACATTACAGCATGGTTGTAGTCTTTTTTTAGAAAATCTCAAATAGAGGATATGTGCACATATACCGCAAGACTGGCAAGAGGTAATCGCTGGTTTAATTGCTAACTTGGATAACAAACCTTGCATTCTAAACGAATTCCCCGAATAGTTTGACATCGTCTTCTTTTATATAAACACAGCATACCATATAAATTTGTAAGCATTTTCCTTCTATTGGTTATTTCAATATTTTTGGAGTTGAGGTCAATAACAATTTATCAGAACTAGTCAGGGTGCTGAAATACTGATGGTGACAAATAACCTTTTAATCCATCAAAGGTAACTCTCATATCCCCGAAATGAGGCCCTGACACTCCAGGTTTGGGATTACTCCTGCGGTCAACTATCAGAACACGCAAAAATCGCACTGTTGCAAAGCAACCAATACCGCTCGGATTTGCACATGGAATTCTCAAATCTTGAACAAACTACAATACACGCAGTCGAAAAACTACCGGAGCCTTCAGGAAAAGCAGATATCACAGCCATCAAGGAAGTAGCGGACAAAAAAAGAATGGAAAACTGCTTCATGTATTGACTAGAAAGACTATACAGAGAGTGAAAGCAGTGTCTATTTGGGCGCGGATTTGCAGTAAACGGCAGACTTAGGCAAGAAACGTGTATGAGCGTTCGACACATAAGCAAACACTTTGTTAAAATTCACATCAAGGCTAAAATCGTCCATATAAGCCTGATATACGCAGACGCTGATACAGACTAAAAAGACAGCGTTATACAAGAAAGGTCTCATTTTAGCTGATTGCGACACCAAATTGGGGATAGAGGACATCTTTTGAAGTTCCATCGAAACTAATTTACACCACATCTGTAAACGTAAATAGACTAAATGGCAATAGAGAGGATAGATTATCACAATGGCCACAGTTTCAATATTCGAAAAAAAAACCATAAAGATCACTTGATTAGAAAATAGTCCACCGAATTAGGAAAAAGATAGGGTGTGAAAAGCGGATAATTTAGATCCAGTTACAAGGTTCGAAAAATTTACTAAAAAGTAAAAAGAACGCGCCAAGCCAAAAAAACCTGAACAGAGGTCTGTTGAGATGAGCTTTGAAATATAATAGTGGAATCACCGTCGGTGCTGAGGATTGCAGATTGTAGAAGTGCACGGATAACCTAAACTCCGATGACGGGTAGAACCAACCAGTCAACTTGCCTGATGGCTTACCTGGCGAGCTTTTTAAGGCAGCAGGAAATAACCTGACAGAGATTATACCCCAATTCATTATGTCGGAAGAAAAAAATATCTGATAAATGAAACCTCTGCATCGTTTGCGAGATCCATAAGAAACTGCGCAAACTAGAGTGGCATCAGACTCCTTAACATCGGGAGAAAGATGCCGGATTGTGTGAAACTATTAGTAAACGATCTGATTGCCTGTTTTTTTTTACTTTTAGACTCTATTGGTTCTTAGGACTTAACAATTTTTATAATTTCCCGCGAAGCCAATAGTGTCTTTCCTGCAGCAGTTTTGTTAAAATTTAATTCTTCGAAAGGTAGTATTCTAATAATTTCGCTATATTTTGGTATACGTAAATACATTATTAACTATTAGCATTTTTTTTAATTCATTAATTTAATTAGATAAGCTTTAAAAGAAAACTAGAAAAATAATTTTTTTTTCTATGTTTAAAGTCCGTAATATTTTCCAGGTTACGAAGGAGTTCATTATATAATTGGGTACGCCATGACTTAACTGTCTTTTAATGTAGTTGTTGTTATTTCGGGGAATCGTAAACCAACCCTCCGCTCGTCTTCTTGTGTCTATGTCATGGTCAATTGTCTTCTTAAATCGAATGTCGTTATAATACTCAAGGACAAGGGTCATCTTATAGATATGTTGGACTTGCGTCACTTTAAAAAGTTTTCTATTGTATTAGAAATGGCTGTGTGATTGATTAGCTTCAGCGCCGAAGTTTGAAGTTGTTGAAGTTTCTTAATATACGATAGCGATGCGCTACCCCAAACAAGCATACGAGTACCATACTAAATTTGGACTCATTCAAAGTGTTTAAGATTATTTGTTGCAATACTTAACTTATTCATTATACAGTTACTTTACCTATGTTTGTAATAATATTTTAATTTTGTACCATTATCTTTTGACATAATGTACATTTGATTTGTAAAAAAACCTCTTGTCTAGTTGCATCACAACAACAATGCACAGTCAACTCACATCGCTCTCAACGCTCTTTGTACAAACTACAAAGTAGAGTAAACCCATTGCGTTGTTAGTGTAACTAACGTTGCTCACGAAAACTTACGACAGTTGACTATGCATTGTCGGTGTTGATGCGAGATGATGGTCCATAGTCTCTTTCACTTGGATTCATCTCACAGCCGGAGCAACATCTTGGTAACATTGTCTAGTTCTAATAAATAAGTTTGGTTTGATTCACAGGGTTTTCTTGGTTTGATTTTTTTTCTTGGCAATTCACATTTGTTCTAGCTGCTGCTGAAATCGTCGATTCTGAAACACAAAGCTTGTGTTAGACTTGCTTTAAAATTTGCTGTGTGGCATGATAAAGCAAATGTGCTAGAGCAAATAAGTCCATTTTTAAACCCATATGAATCTTGTCAATATGCTTGTCCCATATTAGGTGACTGTCAAAAATAACTCCTAAATATTTATATTTTTTTACGATCTCAATGAGCTGGTTTGGTATAGAGCCACATATATAATTTTTTAAGACTATTATGTAACTCTAAGACCGCCTACTTTGAAATTCGAAAAAGAAAAAGTATTTATTCGAAAAGTTCCAATGCTTTTGGCGTAATAAAGAGTGTAGATATAGAGCTTATGTATGGAATACAATATCAGATAATCTGCTGCCTCATGACTGATGGCACACCTTGGTTCTTTTGACGAAATTTTCGATGACATTTTGGCATATTGTCGGCTTAATTTCATCAATGGCGTGTCGAAACTCCTCTTCAGTTCAGGAATTGTGTTTGGGTTATTGGTATACACCTTTCCCTTCAAATGATGATCATGATCTTGGTGATCAATTCACATCGCCGCGGCGCGAAATAACTCTTCCTTCAAATCTCGTCTTCAACAATTCCATTGTTTAGATCGCTATGTGACAAGTTGCGACGTCCTGTTGAAATCACATGTCTTCGAGATTCATTTCAGAAATTTGAGGGCAGAAGAATTTGGCCGTTGTCAGTGACCGCATTTTCGAAGAAGAACGGTCCAATCACTCCGCCAGTCCAAAATGCACACCAAATAGTGGCTCGTGGTGGATGCATGGTACGAGTAGGTTGATGGATTACTCTTGGATTCTCAACTCACCAAATGTGACAATTTTGTTTGTTGACATAAGTATCAAGTTCGAAACACGCCTCATCGGAGGGGATGATTTTCTTAAAAAATCACCATTCACTTGTTGCTGCTGTAAAACCCATTTTGCGAACCTTCGGTGCTGCGCATAGTCTACTGGCTTCAAATGTTTTGTCAACTGAATCCTCTAAGCATGGAAATGCAAATCTTTAGTCAAAATTCGCTGTAAACTGCTTCGTGAAAGTCTCAATTGCTTAGAACGATGGCGAATCAAGGTGGAAAGATTCTGATCAACAACTGCTGCAATGTTTTCATTAGACCGAGCTGCATGAACACGGGCAGATCTCTTCTGTGTTTGGTCAATTCAATCTAACCGAACAACATTTTCGAACCATCTGTCTCCGCAAAAGTCTCACCATTTCGGTAGTGGATTCTCACAATTTCTATGCGTTGTGCATTCGTTTAATTCTCCATCAGTAAATATTAATGTTCACATATGACAGCTGTAAAACAACAACGATGTACGAGCGACACAAAATAAAATGGCGCAAAATTAAAAATAGACTTTCTTAATGGTACACCTTTTAGTTTTAACCGCGTTGATTAGGCCATTGTCATAACACCACTTTACAACGCTATTAAATTCTTCTTGCATTATCCCTGTTGCCGTATTTAGCGACCTACGAATTACCACTTAAGAAGTGTTGTCTACATAAGCAAATCAAGTACTTTGTTTAAAATAGGCGTAGAAGCCTATTTGTGTAAAATATAAAGAGGACGAGTCTCAAGTTCGATCCTTGAGGTACCTCGTAGTGCACTTCTTTTCTTTCACTCAACACGTCCTTGACTTTCACACTAAACAGTCGGTTGTTCAGAGAGCCCTTTAGCCAGTCCGCCAATACTCCACGAATGCCGCTACGCTCGAGAGCTCCTAATAGTTTTGTGTGATCTAACATATCAAATGCTTTACAGAAATCCATAAATAGTACTAAGACAGATGCAGTTTGAAAGTTCTCCTAATAGACTGGCGGTGCTTTTTTCTTTTAGAAGCCATACTGTCTTTAGTGAAAGAATGAAATATTTATGACCAAATTTACAGAGTCGGTTTGTACGTACATCTTCCATACACTTTCCCACTAATGGCAGTATGGATATACGAGTATGTAGGTCGATAGTTACTTATTTCACTTTATATAATATGAGTGCATTGGTCTCAGTAGGGCAGTTTTAAGGCTTTTTGCGATTTTTCCTTGCATTACATTAAGATTTTTCAATTTGCAAGATGGGAGCAGAAATATAGGCATGTTGAGTAATATCTGCTGCTCGAATACGATCAACTCCTGGAGATTTATTTTCACATATACTCAGACATACATCATATTGAGTTGCGCACATCAGTGATGTCAGTTTCGATTGGGAAAATTGAGTTCCTGATTTGATAAATGTTCTGATCTGATGTAATGAAGAATTGAACGCAATCCTCGACGGAATGCCAGGAAAATGGCAGGAAGATATCAAAGACAACCATGCAGCAACGGATATTGAAATGTGATGTAAAACTGCAGCCTTATAAGTTCCAAAAAAGGAAAAGTCTGGCCGATGCTCAAAAGCAAGTGAGGACGGAGCAAATGAGTTGTTGTGCTTTCACGAACCCAGCCAGTTGCCGAAAATCGTGTCTGAGGAAAAATTTCCCAATCAAACAATTCCTGAACAAACAAAATGATTATGTTTATTTAACGGAGAGGCCACTGTTTGTCAGAATTTGAGCGGTGTCACGGCAGATGGACTGCCGCTAGTGTTTTTGACCATGACGTCAAGGTGAATGCGAATGTTTACCGCAAAAGTGATATGGAAGATGCTTTGATGCCTTGGGCAACCAAACATTTCGGGGAGAGAGAATGGACGTTCCAACAAGATTCTGCATCAATAGACAAACCACGCGCCTATAAAGTGTGGTACAAAAACAACGTCCTTTGCTTCATTTCGACAATACAATGGCCTCCACAGTCACTTTACTTTTCCATATCCGGCATTTTACAGGCCAAGGTCAGCAGTAAAAAACATCAAAGTATGGATGCGCTCGAGAAAATCTTTCTTCGAGAATGCAAGATGATTCCGCAGACCCACGTTCGTGCTGCTTGCAGTTCGTTTGTCGACCGATTCAAGGCCATAATTTACACCAAGGGCGGCTATATCAAAAATGTTAAATAAATTCTAAAAACATAATTGTTTTTTTTGTTGTACTTCAATAAAGTTCGATTTAAAATAAAAGAATACAGCGTTTCACAAGAAGTTCAACGCACATCCACGGGTGTTTTTGCATTTATTTTTTAGTCCTCTTGTGCATGTAGATTTTGAGTAGATTTCTTGAAGTTTAAGGACTAACATCTCATAAAGTGAAACAGCATCCAATAATAATACTTCAACCCAATATGTTTTCAATGTTAGTGCATTCTCCTTATTTTTAATTAGGTAGGAAGAACATATTGGTTACATTTGGTTTTGTTGTCTCTTTGTAGTACAGTATTGCGCTTTGATCGGCAGGACCATTTTCAATATGAATTAATTCGGTCATTCATAGTTCTTACCAGAGATCTTACCAAAATGTGATTGATTATGTATGTTGTTCCTCATCTTGTGTCGATACTTGTATATTCCTTTATGTCATTAATAAGACCCTCTGCCGTTAACTATAAAGATTTGACATAGCTTGAGTTTGTAACACTGATATTTATAGGATATGAAACCGGGTGATCTCCATACGCGAGTGCGGATGGAAATTTTCGCTAAGGTAAATTTTAATGTTTTCACATGTCACACTATCAGGGCGTAATCTATATTATTACGTATAAACAATAAAATGCCTCCCCCTCTCCGTTGATTTCTGGTGAATAAAAATCGTCAAGTTTGTAAAACCCAATTTCTTCGTCCTCTACAATTGTTTCAACAAGAATTCTTATTTTTAAGACACTTATAACATAGATTATACTAGGACAGGAACTATTACAATCCAGTTTTGGCGTCCTTGCCAAGCCACCCAATCGGACGGTTCGAGGTTTAAAAACCGCCGTGACCGAAAGACTGTTTTTCAGGCAACTCAAATCTCTTTAAATGAATGGTTGCCTAAATACATCAAGTCAATTTACACTAATAATTTAGTCTCTTCATTAAATTTTGGATGCCACCCATGGAGCTAAATAGCCACTGAGCCTAAATATCTTTCTTTCTCTTTCTGTTCCATTTTCCGAAAAACTTAACATATTCTTCGGCATCATTAGTGTAGTCATACTCACAAAAATATACTTAAGTCCACCCCGGACTGTAAATGGCTAAGCAAATTAACCGAATCTGGAGTATACAAAGAGTCTTCTATTGTACTTATCCGCGAAAGGGAAACATATTTTAGTGAACATCTTCACAGGCCATTGCAGAATTTATTGACATGCCAAGATACTCGCTCTCACTTATAATCATTTTCGCAGGGTTTCACTACTTTATTTTGTAAGCACGTTCAATTTAGGGCTTATGCAAAAGGTAGCCATGCGTGCTGTGAAGACGTACCGTTTCTGTCATGTTTCTATTTCCTCGAGACGAAACCTTCATTATACATTGACTGAAATTTGGAGAGGAGTGAGAATACAATTAGTGTTTGCAGCACAGGTCTGCGAATTTTAATACATGAAGCTAATTGATCTTATCTATTAAATAACGAAAAATTTAGCCTCCTCTGCGACAGCTTTCGCTCTGCCTAAAATCGTATAATTGTCAGAAGGACTCAAAGTTTGGCGACATAACGGGGTAAAAATATGTGTCCTATGCATTTCTTCTCATTAATTAGCGGACTTATAGAAGGTTCAGAGTTCGTAGTACAACTTTGTGATACCTATCACTATATTTGTTGTACCTATACATAGATACCATTTCTGCTAGCCCAAAACTCGAACTTCTTTCTCTCATTTGTTTCATGGCGGCTGAACTTATCAACTTATCAAAGTCTTCCTTACTGATTTTTTTATTAACAAGCTAGTATTGTGCGAACTGGAACTGGGAAGATATTCTTCCAGTTTTAATTAAAATTATTTACATTTACTATACTACTCGTACATCTTCCTAAACAAGCAAACAACTCCAAATAATAATTCCTATCAAGAACGTCCATGAAATCAGATTGCAGGGTTAGGAAGCAAAAATACATAGCTTAGCGCAATGAAGCGCAATGTCATTTTTAAATTGAAATCGAAAAAGTACACATTGCAAGGAGAGTTAAAATAGAGAAAAGAAAGAAATAAATAAATACAAACGTAACAAACGAAAAACGATTATTCAGGTAGAATCGATACTTCCGCTCACAGGATGAATCCGACATGAGGCAATCGCACAAATGCTACAACAAAAGGTAATAATTCAAGCGGCCGCAATCATCGCCGCATTGATTGTGTGACGGTTTGCCAATATATCACGCTCCGGCTTAGATCAAAATGCATTTCATTAATCCGGCTAATCTGGTTACCTTCGGATTATATATATTGAACAAATATCCAAGAAACCGATATTCAGTTGCCAAAGTCAAAAACCAATTGAACAGATGCGTAGCTTTACATACATACATATGTCTTCTAAGGAATTGTACTGCTTTAGTTACATGACCTCGGCATGATTGAATCTAAAGCAATCCACGACAAACCGCAATTAATAATTCTGGATCTCGTTGTAAAAGAAAACCAAATGTCGTGTCATACGTACTTAAAGTAAACAATAGAACAGTGATAGTAAAAGATTATACAAATGTATACGCCAAGGCTGGAACAGTGAAATATCTGATAAGCGGCACATTGTGTAATCCTTATTGAAAGTTATTAATATAAAACCAACTTACTAAACCTCCTCGGTCAGCTCTATATGCACTTATTGTGGAACCGCAAGACGCTTTATAGATAGTCCTAGTGGTGAATGTTACCTAAAAAAATATATTTTATTCAAGTTGAAGCATTGCTATGTACTCGTAGTATGTACATACTAAGCACCCACATTTTCTCTAAGCACCCACTAGTTGTTTCTTTACCTGCTTTGTCGTGGCAAGGAGGTTTAAAAGACGAAGATCCTAAGGTTTTAAGGAACCTAGGTGAAGCATCGAACTCAACTCCAAAGACGTTGTGACTTAACGTTAAAATTTTTTACAAGTGTGTAGTTGACTCCAAAGAGGTTTGTGCACTAGTTGGTACTCACCCTCTACCGCGAGCATCGAACTACTCACCCTCTACCGCGAGCATCGAACTTGCCGAGTTGTAGAGGCTGAGTAGAGTCAATGAATTTCGAGAAATTCTCCAGACGAGTCCTGAAACCAAAGGATGTTCCCCCCCCCCCCCCACCCATACCATCCAACCACTCCTTTTCCACTGGGCTGGATCAAGGTGTCATACGACCGGTGCCGAAGATCAACCTGACTGAGGGCCCAGCTTCTCCAAAAATAGCTCAGTCGCAGACGGAGTATCCGGATACCTGGCGACCTCCGGATTAGCTAGCCTTATCTGTATATGGCGGATCTATGTACAGATGGACAACCCTTGCTTCGCTACTCGTGGGACCACATCATGGAAAACCTAAGCAAAACAAGCAAAACAAAATCCGAGACTGGCACTCCTTTAATACCGGGCAGTAGAACGGTGACTGCACCAACTACCGGCAAGGCTCCTGCATTGTCGAGAGGAGATAAAACTGTGGCATGCCATGGTGCACCATCCTCTAAAGGCAAGCGCAACGAGCCTAAGAAGAAACCTTCAGGGAGTGGTAGGACTGTTGCAAGACATGGTCCTATAACTTCCTCCACCCAAATTTGTGGTAGGCCACGGACTTGTCGCTGCTACCGAAACTCCTCTCCCCAAGGAGGAATCTGGAGCTCAGCCGCGTCGGCAAGCTCCATCTAAGGCGCTCTACGTAAGACGCCGAAATGCTTCACGCGTCATCAAAACCTTCGGATCCATTCCGGTGGTTCAGAGAAGTGCGGACATAAATAGCAAGATTGAGTGGGCTAACAATATCATAAAAGACGGATTAACCACTGCTTCCACAGCTCCCAAAACACTTAAAGACTCCTCCAAGCGCCAGATTCCGAAAACCCACAGCACCAAAACCCCTGGGCCATCCAACAGCACATCTCTTAGGTCTTTCAGTGAAGTCCCAAAGGACGCTATAATAATCGCGGTAATCGATAGGAATGATACCGACGGTTCTAAAACACCTGAACGGTGGCAGCTGGTCAAGCTGAAGCTTTCGAGCAACTTCTTGGCAATAATGCCGGAAACCCCGGACCACCTCCTATCACAAGCAACGCTGGCTGGCAGCAAGGCCACGTCAAGCTCATCGCATGTGCCAATCAGAAATCTCTCCACCTCTTCACTAAGGCCATAGGTGGTTTAAGAGAGATTTGGCCAGGTGCAAAACTCGAGGTCGTATCTAAGGAGGACAACCCTCGAACTCGTACCTAGATCCCAGCAGAACCCTCCTCCCCAGAAAGCATTCTGGAGATCATGTGTACGAACATTTTAAGGGTACAAAAACCCCTTGAGCGTGCTCCGATTATAAAAAAAAAAAAAAAAAAAAAATCAGGCTCAATAACCCGACTCTTCCGACTCATGACACGAAACTGGAGTTACTAAGGGGTTCTTATAGATGCGCGTTGATCGTGATCAATAAGGAATCCCTTAATCCCCTAGCGCAGACAAAAAAGGCACGATTCGGTTCGGATTCGAGTTAATTCATCTAAGGGTCTAAAAAAGGTTGAGCTGGATGCTGATAAGGAGACACCACAAAACACAACCTCAGATCCTGGAGCGTGGATATCCTTTCCAGAAATGGATGGCGACAACTCCAATCTATCCGAGGTGACAAGCAAGCTGTCGGTTTCCTTATCTGACACCCCGTCGGAAATGGAAACCGATGACGAAGGAAAACGAGGTCCTAGACGATCAGAGGAAGAGGATCTCAACAACACAGTGGAGGAGGCTACTCTTTTCTCCAGATTAACCTCCATTACTCAAAAAAGGCTTCGGCCGCACTCATTCTGAGTCTTTCAAAAAACGCAGCAGACATTATCCTATTCAAGGAACCATGGATTGTAGAAGGCGTGGTTCGTGGACTTAGGACACCCGTGTACGTCCCGCTCTTTGCAGGAGACAAAGGTAAGATCAGTACTAATATATTAGTGAAACGTAGCCTTAATGCACTTCTACTTCCTAATCTCAGCGACCCCGACTTAACCGTTGCCAGACTAGAGACTGCCAAAAGCTCCTACTGGCTAGCATCGGCATACCTTGGCCACGATCATGTGGGCCCTGTCCCTGGTGATAATCTAGAAAGGTTGGTATTGGAGGCTGGAAGGCAAAAAACTGACCTCATCATCGGATGCGACGCTAACGCTCATCACACGGGGCATGGGGCAGTATCGACATCAATAATAGAGGTGAGTCACTTTTTGACTATATTATAATAAGTACTAACCTCTTTATTTGCAATATTGGCAATGAGCCCACTTTTATAACTAGAAACCGACAAGAAGTGCTAAATATAACTCTTGTCTCCGACAGCATCACTCAAATGCTAACGAACCGGATGGTATCGTCTGATTTTTCAGACCACAGATTCATCCAATTCAGCCTGAATGATGATCCTACGAGTCAACCATCATTCCGAAACTACCGGAAAACTGATTGGCCAAAATACAGGGGAATACTGTCAGAAACGCTATCCTCTGAACTATCAAGTCCCCCGCGTGACACCAATGAGCTTGACATGAAAGTCAGTGATTTCACCCTTGCTCTCAATCAGGCTATGGCCGCTTCCTGTCGTCTTATTCAACCTAGAAGCACATTGGTGGAGCGGACATCAGCACTGGGACTGCTCAGAAACACTTGCAGAAAACTTTTCAACATAGCAAAAAGCACAAGAAAACTGACTGACTGGGACTCATACAAAGAATCCCTCAAATTATACAAAAAAGAACTGAGGAAGCCAAAGCGACAATCCAGAGCATTGGTGTCCACCCACTCTACATGACAAAATCACTTCAGTCGATGTCGCTGTACAGCCCTTACAATTCGTCGTTGTATCCACTCCTTCATTCACCGTTAATGAAGACGGGACCGAAAATCACCCGAAAAATGTTTCTATCAAAGCAGCAATAGGATAGGTCTGGGATTATTAGGGCCACTTTTGTTATTCGAGAGAAGGCTTTGTTAGTCAATTGCCTTCTTAGCCCAAAGAAGCAGCAATCGACAAGATAGCGGAACTTTGGTAGACAATGTCCTTAACTACTTGAAATTTATTTCTGTCGCTGTTGACGTTCTGTTTGAGACGTCGCTGTTGGGTTTCCTTTCTTGTTGACAGCATATATTGTACTTGGTTCACTTCAATACTCGCAAAAGCGCCATCACGCTGCTTTCTTCCGCATATCATCGGCGTATGCGAGTATGTGAACGGACTTTTGAAAGATGGTGCCTCTTGTGCTGACTCGTGGTTTTGCAATGATGAAGAAGTTAAAGAAATCGCTTGACAGCGCACGCCTTTTCTCAATCCAGTTTTGACATCAAAAGTTTCGGTGAGTTCTTTTCCGACCTTGATGGGGCAGGGTGGACGAGTTTGGCAGGAATGCCAAAACTAGACATTGCTCTATTTAGATCGTTTCTATAGCCGCTGTTCTACGTGGCCTTAAAATCCATAATAGGTGCTGTGTATTGATTTGGAGCTCATGGGTTTTTTTCCGAGATCACCGTAGTTCACTGTCATAAAGCCAGTTATTTTGGGGTGGCCGTGGTGTAGTGGTACTAGCTATCGCTTCTCACTCGGAAGGTCAAGGTTCGAATCCTAGCCACAGCAAGTTTTCATTTGTATAATTGGAACTCAGTCAGAAAAATCTGCGTGTGAAAGCATAACACTGACATGTAGATTTGGCTGTTGTAGGGTTTTCAAGCACAAAACAACCGTTAAAATTCACAACCTCACATTCCGAGACAAGAAAAATCTCTGCGTCCTATTCGGACTCCCACCCCTGGAGAGTCAATATCGAAACCTGAGTTTCAAACCACTACTACAACATATTCTCGGTATCGGGGTGAAGCTGTGGCTGTATATATAAATTGACTTATTTATCAAGTAATACTATTATTTTAGTGCATTCATGTAAAATTTTATATAAATGTGATTATTAATTCGCGTTTTATCTCTAGTTAAACAGAATCATAATGGCAACTGAGACGATGATGGTGAAAATTGAGCATCGCGCTGTAATTAAATTTCTCACCAAGCAAGGAAAAAGTAAAAAAACTATTCATGAAGAGATGGTGGCTGTTTATCAGGGTTCCGCACCTTCATTATCAACTGTGCAAAAGTGGTCAAGTGAGTTCAAGAGAGGCAGAGAGCATTGAAGACGACCCCCGCTCCGGCGCCCCGGCTACTGCTTGTACGGGAGAAAGCATCAAAGAAGTCGAAAAACTTGTTCTTGAGGATGCCCGAATAAAGGTGAAAATGATGGCAGAGATCACCAAGCTTTCAATTGGTACCATTCACACCATTCTTCATGACCATCTTAACCTTTCAAAGGTCAGTGCAAGGTGGGTGCCACGAATGCTCACAGCGCCTCAGAAAAAAGTGAGAATCGCATGCTGTAGAGAGCTTTTGGAGATGTGTAGTGAGAACGCGGACGGTGTTATGGATCTAATTGTTACTGGGGACGAAACATGGGTCCACCACTATGACCCTGAAAGCAAACAAGAGTCCATGCAGTGGCATAAAAAAGGAACAGACCCCCCGAAGAAGTTCAAAGTCACTCCGTCTGCCGGGAAGCAGAAGCATGGCCACAGTTTTTTGGGACTCAAAGGGAATCTTGCTCATTGAGTACAAAAAAAAGGTGAAACCATCAACGCCACATCCTACGCTTCCACTTTGCATAATTTGCGGGAGGAAATTAAAAAGAAAAGACGGGGTAAACTCGCAGCGAGTGTGTTGCTTCTTCATGACAACGCTCCTGTTCACACGGCGCTAGTTTCCAAGGCTGCTGCGCGAGATTGTGGTTTCGAAGAAATCCAACCCCCACCCTATAGTCCAGACCTTGCCCCTAGTGATTATTTCCTGTTTCCGGATTTGAAAAAATGTCTTCGTGTAAAAAGATTTTCGGATGATGAAGAACTCAAGTCGGCAATAAATGGGGGAGGAGGAAATTTATTTTTTTGAGGGTTTAAAAAAGCTTATCTCAAGATGTAACAAATGCATTGATGTTAGGGGAGATTATATTGAAAAATAAAAACAATTTAAATTGAATTCGCATTTTCCTTCATACCGATACTGAGAATATATTGAACGCCCCTCGTACATCACAAAACTTTCCTTTCTCCTCCTTCTATCTTTCCGACCGCGCCGTGGCAACAGTATAAGTGTATTCATAACCCCTTAGGTGCGCGTAAATTATAAAAAAAAAAGGGATTGTCAACAGTAGATCGATCCGTCCGTAACCGAGGCTTGTTGTTGCTTCGTGTAAATTTGTTTTCCATACTCGGGCGGTTACCCCGACACAACCTGGAGGGCCAATTCCATTATGGATATCCCTAGAACGAGGGGGCAGTTAGGCCGAAGCCAGTAACCCAATGGGAGGTGTGAGCGCTCCCGTTGGTTCACTAAGGGCTGATCCGTCACCATCTCTTTTTCCGAGTTCTGACTTAGTCTCGGATATCCTTGCCAGCCAGACCACCAAACACATATGTCGGAGTAGCCCGGATAAGGTCTTGTATGTTTTCTTCCGGAATTTTACTTCACCGTTGATTCCATCTGGGAAATTCATTCGCTGTCCCGTTAATAATGCTGCTATTTTTGCCTGTTGGTCAGCACTCGGTTACAAGTTGGAGGTTAAATAAGCACGATCGATGTGTAGGAATAGTTACAACACTGGTCTTCGCCAAGTTCACACCTATCAGTGCCTACCCTATCTCTCCAGTACCCAACCATCTAGGCTATGATCGGACGTTTTAAGTCGAAAATCAGTAATGATAATTGGTAAGATATGTTATATGTATAACTGGTCCCTCGCCAATGGAAAATAAATTGAGGATTTTATACGCTTTCGTTTGCAAGTTTAGGAAGCAGGCTCTATGCCTTTTATTCCGATTTTAGTTCTAGTTCGAATCTTTTGCCACGTCGTTGTCCCAACTTTATAGCTCGGAACATGAGATTTATTTTTTTGAAAGCATCATATTACTCGTCCCTAGAAATCGTCGAGCTAAGGTACGAATATATCTTTTCACACTGAAGCATATGGAAGAAGGAGTACGCGTTAGACATTTAAATCGACATTGATACCAGAACGGCGAGGCTAACTAGTCTGTTTCACCTAGGAGATGCCCAACTGGAAAATATTGCATATTGATTTTCCTATGCAAGTTTTGGTGGAATAATAGCGAAGTTAGAAGCTCAAGGTATCAGACTTCAAAAGTTCCCTCTAACACATTAACCGATTTAGTTTACAAAAATTTGTTGGCCTTAACCCTTTGGATACACATATAGCAGACGTTACGAGTGCTAACACCTTGAGTTTATATTTAACGTCTTAGCGTTCAGATACAAAACAAGTTTGAAAAGTAACAGTTTGTAGTTTTTGTTGATATCGCTGTTCATGTGGTTACATTACGTGCATTGAAAAGTACGAGTATTAGAAAAGTTATCAGAGTTAGTATTCATCTTCGAACGCACTTAACAGTTTTTAGCGTCATTATGTGTAATTAATACACGTACATATGCATATTTCTCTACGTTTTTACTAGAAACCCACTTTTATTTTCTGTTCATTCGAAATACCAAAAATATCCGTATAGCCATACAAGGCCCACATACATACTCGTATATAAAAACTAACTTAAGTATCTACTGCAAATTCAGCTAACTCACCTAAATACCAATGCTCATCTAATTCGGTTGTCCGCCCATATACCATTTACATAATAAATTTTAAATTGATGGTGGAATGATGCCCGTCTTGAGGTGTTTCCCATTCTGTAGAGGCACACCAACGACTAAAACAATAAATTCTCACACCTTGACTGTGAAAAAGAATTATGCTCATTCAGTCGCAACTACGAGTATGATATAGCTATGTACGTGCATGAGTATCCGTATCCATATCAAAACCAAAACAGTAATATGCCGCGTGTGAAAAGTTGAAACAAAGAAACTTTCCGACCTGCTAACCCGGTGTCCTGAATAGAAACTCTATGAGTTATGTCAGCCCTTAGATCAATAAATTTTCACTCTTTCCAACTTGTTTACAAAGTCGCGAGTGAAAAAATCTCAAAACATGTGCCAGGAACGCGATAAACTTCAAGTGCCATTCCATTCCTTAATATCTCGGTCGACAAAAGGCCACGTTCAAAATGAAGTTTGCATAAGTAAGGGTATACGAGTATGTACAACTTTACCAAATGTACTGATATACAAGTGTATATATACGCCAAGGGACTCTGCGGGATTATGAATCTATCCTACACACCAAACGAGTGACTGTGCAGTCGCCAAGAGAGAATGGGGAATATCGCATGGTAAGAGGACCCAAAGGAGATGAAACATTAGCATCAGCAGACTGCTTGGGGTCCACTGAACACTTAAATCCCAAGAATTGCAAAAGGACTATGGAAAAAATGTTCGCAGAAATTTCGCTGGAAAGCGATGGAACCGAGGAAAACGGCAGGAGAAATCAACGAGCTATCACAGATTAGTTAGCAAGATTCTCGCTGGAACTACGACTATGGCTACGACTTCGACTGCAACGATGCAACTTCTATTATGCCAAACGATCTCACCAAATAGTCATTCTGCAGCAATCGATAGGTGATGTATAGATAAAAGGCTCATTCTAGTGTAACACAGCGGATCGCACGTGCAATGCCAGATACTATGTATACCAAAACCACTAGGCACTGAAATCGGCAGTGTGCTGTACGAGTATTCTATTCTATTTCAGTTGAAACTAAGTACGACACTGGCATCACTAAGACTACGTTTAAGGCTACGAATTCGACGACCGACCGGCGACCGGCGACCGAGAACTCCGCACTCATGCAGACTCATGCAGCAATTCATTTGAAATTCGCGATTAACACGACAGATAGTGTTCAACAGTCATTTGTTCTTTGTCGAGCATTATGTTTGCTGCGAGCTGAAATCTCATGCTATGAGAGTTTTATGACAACTGCTGCAGCGGAGGCGCGGATCCAACAATGGTCCACGATGTTAAGTCGAATCACACGCTAAAGGCTGTTCGCCCAGAAACGTTAGCAGCGAATCTTAATTCGGAATTGTCACAAGACAACCTGTGTTCCTGTGTCTTGCCAATTTTGACTGTGTTGACTATGTTGACTGTGTCGACTGTGTGTTGCCTGCCTTTAACCGTGCCAGGTTATAAGGAATGAAAATCATTAAAATTCTATTAATCGGAATTGCAGGTCCTCACTGTAGTCCTAAATTGGGGAAACCACAACACATTATGAGCCCACCGCGCACATACCTTTCGAAAATCGTGACTTTGGCCAATCTAAAAGTGTTTTTTCCTCTTCCAACAGGGTGCTTCACTGTGGTGCAACATCAATGCGGACAGCTTCAAACTGTTAAGCACAGCAACACCCTATAGAGAGTAACGCGCGAGGGAGTTACCCATAAAGTTCGCGCGCTCAGAGGCGATTCACCGGAATCGCCGGAACGCATGTGAAAAAATGAAATATGACAAAGACAAAAGCTAAAAAACCGAATTATTGACTTTGCGTGGTCATTGGACAGGCGTTACAGCGAACACGGTCCATGCAATTGATATGGATACCTACGTATGCCATATTTTGAGTAGCGCTTCATTTCGTATGTACGAGTATTTGCAACAAGGAATTCAGCCAGACGGAGGACCTTGTGTTCATTCTCTTCACCTTGGTTTTCGTGTAGATCGTTTGTGTTCTCGTCCGAATCTGAAATAAGGAACCTGAGCATCGGTGTGTGCTGGTGGTGCGGCTCAGCATCAGCCAGATGGACATTGCATCCGCATCAGGTATGCGCAGAACGCCAGCTTGTGTGCGCCTTTCCTTTTTTTATTTTTCTTTTTTTTGTTGGTTCTAGTAGTCTCCTCGCTGTCTTGCAAAATTGTCTGCAATCTTCCTTTGTAGAATCTTTACTGTGTTTATTTTTTGTGTCTTGTTTTTTCTTTTTAATTTCTTCGAATATCATTCGCTGTATTTTGTCATTTACTAAGTTAACAACAACTAGAGAGAGAGAAGAGAAAAACGAAAAGAACGAATAAACCAAGCGCATAAACACCTTTTTACACTCATCTCTTGAGTTTCAGTGCATCAGAGTTTCAGAGTTCCACCAGAGCAGCATTTAAGTAAATGCCTTGGATGCACATGCATTGTCGGAACTTTGTGCAGGTGCTGTGTGTTAATTGGGTTCAATTTTGACTTGGAGGTGTACCTCAACTTCCACCATCTAGCAAAGCTAATTATAAATCTGGTGTTACTACCTATAGTCAGGAAATGCCACTATGAGAATACCTTCAATCTTCAGCAAGTATAATTATACGAATAAAACAAATATACTAATCAATATATATATCACTTTTAACGAGACTGTGACTTTACTGTTTATAAAGTCAACGTAAGGCTGAAAATTCTCCCACAATCGCCCCCTCCGGATTCTGGAACTTTGATTGACTTTTATCGAATACCAATTCAAAACGATCGAGTTCTGGACCGTGAAGAAACTTTTCGGAGTACGATAAAAAAGTACTCGCAATGGACATATTTTGGCTGCATGAAACAAGATTATGGGATACCAGTAAGTTTCCTTCATCAATAGGGGGACATCTCTTACTCTACTCTGGCAAGCCGTGAGGACTAAAGGGGAACCGTGCGATGACTGAATAAATGTTCTATTGAATGAGTTGAATAAGAAAATTCATTGTTACGTACCAATAATATAAATTTTGATTGAGAACAAGAAGGACATTTGTTATAATTAATTAATCCGCAATAAAATTAAATGATGATGATAAACGGTGGCCCGCTGCTTACAAACCGAACATGCCACAAAATCAATTAGGTCTCATCTGACAGAAAGCGGGCATTGATCATATTGCGGCTTAGAAGTTGTCTTCCGACGTCCCAAATACACGACCAGCTGACATCAAAATAGAAAGAAGCTGGTATCCTATGGTATTACACCTTCAAACTGTATCTGTTAATACTTTAATACATTGTGATGACCATTAAGGCTTTCAAAAAGAACAAGGCATTGATGGCACTCTTACAAATGGAGAATTCATCACAGAATACGAATCAGGATGATGAGCATTTCCCCCAAGTGTAGAATGACGTAATAATCATTAAGTTGCCAATGAAAAACAATCTTATGTACGGCGGAAACTAACAAGGTATATGTTTCAGATAATCCTTGGCAGGATCAAAGAGCTTCTGAACTCAGGGTCGATCATAAAAACATCCTGTAAAAATTTTTCGAGCAGGTGAGTAATCGCTGGTAAGATCATCGTCTTATGAAGGTACAGAATATCGTGTTCTACACAACAATAATCTGTCATACGCCATATACAAAGGAACCGCCTTTCATAACCGTTCATTTCCTTGTTAATACGTAATAAAAAACCTTTACCTCACAGCTGACGATATCTGTCAACTCTCATACTGGATTATACACTTTTATCCAAATAATCCAATATCATGTGCCTTTAAAGTTTTTTCATTAAATTCAACATTGCTGGAAAGTCGATACTCGTTGTTTTTTTTTATGTGGTATACTCGTAATTACAAATCGTGTTGATTTCTTTGGCTATCAGTCTGGTTTAACTGTCATTTCTCAGTTCATATTTAATAACCGTGTGTGTGGGGTGGTGAGTTACCAACAGTTCATTATGAAATATCTGATCTCGCTAGAACGCATTGGAATTATTGAACGATTTTATTTAAATAACTATTCATTTCTGAATAAGCTAAGAAAATTATTGTAAGATCGGTTATGTGCTATGAGTGCGCTGAAAATCCTCATTTGACACTCCAATGACCACTACACCCCATAGACAGACTGTATTGTGCGCCATTTGGCCATATTTCTTGAAGATTCTGCACAAAAAAGTGGCAGGTATGGAGTTTTCTTTAGAATTGAATTGAGTCAGTTTACAGTGCATATGGTTCCAGCAGGACTGTGTCACAGCGCATATTGATTGCGCTGCGATGCACTCAAAGAGTGCTTTTCTCCTGATTTGACCGCCTTCAATTTATTTATATGAAGGTCATTTAAGCGAAATATGTACATTAATAAACCAACCGCAATCCAGATGCTTAAGAACAGAGATGCAGGAATGTTATCTCATTTTCGCCGTGGCCAGGGGCGGACAAATTAACATCAAAAGTACGAAATTTTGCTATACCACACCAACCAAACCAAACAACCAAAAAGTTCCCGGAATTTATTCAGAAAATTAAAAATATGTACAAGCTATTCATCTAAATCTATATTGTCCCCTCCAAAGTAATCCCCAACGACTGCAACACACTTATACCAGCGCTTGATCCAATCCTCGAAACATTTTTTATATTCGGTTTTCGGTATGCCCATCAGATTTTTCCATTACTTCCTCTCGGCTGCTGAAACGCGTTCCCCGTAGTGGTTTTTTTAACTCGATGGAGCAGAAAGAAGTCACAGGGAGCCAAATCAAGTGAATTTGGTGGCTGTTGGATGGTATTTGTTGCATTTTTCGGCAAAAAATTACGAATAATGATGGCACTGTGCGACGGTGCGTTATCATGGTGCAAAATCCACTAGTTTTCAGCCACAATTCTGGTCTCTTTCGGCGAATTGCTTCACGCAAACGTTGTTTACTGTCTGGCCTTCTGGCAAAAATTCATGATGCACTACACCGTTGATGGATTGCTCGTACCAACTCCATTAAGCACAGTTAAAGAGATTCATGGAAATCCTTTGAAGGATTGAGTACATAATTTACCTTTTTATCGAGGGTTGAACACTCAAAACTATCTTGCTGCTTAGTCAGTTTTCAGTTTAAATGCATTTTTATTTGGCTTCATTAATTAACTCTTATATGCTAGACAAAAAAACGTTTAAAAAATAGCTTAAATGGCTTAAAAATAATCTTATTATAACTTACTGGCCCCATGCGGGCACTCTAAGCTAAACAGAATGTCTTTTGACGTTTCTTACAGTCTATTTTTCTTTTTTTACATTTATTAAAACTAAAACTAAGAAAATAAATATATGATGGGCATACCGAAAACCGAATATAAAAAATGTTTCGAGGATTGGATCAAGCGCTAGCATAAGTGTGTTGCAGTTGATGGGGATTACTCTGAAGGGGACAATCTAAATCTAGATGAATAAACTTGTACTTTTAATTTTCTGAATAAATTCCTTTTTTTTTAGAGAAGGTTACCAATCTCTTTGTTCTTTTATAATTTTTTTTTCTATTTTGTTTTTATTTTTTCCTTAAATCTACCCTAATCCTACTTAAAACTATTTAAGTCGGTCACGACTAATAAACTAGATTGACGATCGACTTTGCTTCCTAGTGAAGCTATCATGTACCAGAGGAATTTGACGAAGAAACCACCAAATTGTTGGGGCGGCCGAGCAACATCCCTCATATCGCGACTATCTTGCTGGTTAAGACGTGTTTTTGTGTACCTCTTGTCCCGAACAACCTTGCTTATAAAGTATTCTGTAACCTATGCTTTATGGGTATCAAATTTGACACATTTTTACAAGTTTTAGTAATGGGTCTGATCAAACAGAGAATAAAATATCGTTGCTGAACTGCCTTTCTCATAGGCTGCATAGTTACACTTAAATCATTGCTTAACCCTTAGACTACGACTGAGTTTTTTAGCAACAGATCTCCCGATGGCATGACACTGCAGTTTATCAGAAAGAAAATTACGGTTTCAACTATCCTATGAGAGGCACCTAGGGATTGAAACCCTGTTGTTCTCATGAACCACTATATTCTTGCGAACCACCTAAGCATGCTGAGCTCAAGTGGCAGAGGTATCTGCTTCTTCTGTGGATAAAATATGACAAGGCAAAACGATCTATTCTCAAGTAACAGATTTTTGAAAACGGATGTTGTAAATTGCCAATCATCTAACGTCTTACCACAAGAGCCTCTTCAGATTTTTATCTGCAAAACAAATAAAAAAATACTAAAAAGGTTTCTGTTCGGAAGCGCAATAATTGTATCTACGTATCTTCTCCAGTGAGCAATATCTTCATATGGTGTACATATGTGCGAGTACATAGCAATGTAAAGCTACAATAATTATCAAATGATCCAAAATTCAACTAGACTCAACTTTGAGGGAATTGAATTTATCTTTTTGGTTCGATAGGAGTTTTTCGTAGTAAAACTGCGACGTAAAATTAACCTCCACAATTCTACGGAGACGACATTTATACGAGTTTCAATAGGAATAGTGTACATAAATGCACAAATTGCGCTCAAGAGTAACAATATTAGTTAAAGAAACAAAACATTGACAGATCGATCGGAAAATTAGATATGCGAAGAAATATTAAAAGAATATCATTATTCCGTAAATGTGCATCGCTGTTCAAGCCGATCGCTTCCTCTTTTCAATTTAAATGAGCCTCATTTGTATACTAGTATACGCCATAGGAGGCACCACTGGATTAGCGTGTGCTGTTTAAGAAAACTTGTGTACATGTGATTACCGGGGCTGGTTCCGTGCCCAAATAGATACGGACATCGTTATGCTCCTCAAACATAAAAATAAAACAAAGTAACAAATATTGATTGCACCTTTTATTCCCTATTTTCTAAATAAGTTTCTTTATATGCCTACTCGAACTAAGCAGTGTGGTTACGATAGTGATATTGTTCTGACAAGGGTTATGAATACGATATGCTAAATGACAAAAACGTTTCTGTGCATTGAAGATCTATAATTGGTCGATGATTTTAAAGGTATTGATTATTGCTGTCTATGCGTTAAGTGTGTTAAATCGAAGATCACTCGGACTTCAACTTTGTTCTGAAAAACTTTTATACTTAGATACATACTCGTACATACACGTACATATTTAGTTAAATATATAAATTTTTATACAGGGTGTCCGGTGGCAGAATTAGGATTTAAATTTGGAATTGTTCTAATATCATTGTGCGGGGAGGTGCGTTCGATTTGTCATTCGTGCGGGTTACTTGCTCATGATGTCGCAGTTAACGAGTGAACAATGTGCGTTCGCAATTGAAGCGTTTTTCAAGACTAATGATTTTAGTGCTGTTGCTCGTTGAGTATTTTGTTCGCCGTAAAATACCGGATTTTACGTTATGTGCCAAGTTAAGATTTGATTCGATTGCCGGCGTGGAAGCTCGGGACAATAGGTTCGGCAGCAAACCGCAGCCGGGGGCTAGCCGAACGTCGAGGGCTGATGACAACTTCGAACTCGTCGCCAACAAATTGTGCGATAGTGTGCGTCAGTCCGTGGGTAAGAGGGCAGCCGCTCTAGGCTTGCCAAACACTATTGTGCACGTAATATTAAGAAAGGACCTTAAATTTCACCCTTTTAAAATTCACATTCGGCCAGCGCTTAATGCTCAATTTGCATAAAAGTTTTTACGGAAATCATAGAGCGATTTCGTTCACAAAACACAGTATTTTGGAGTTATGAAGCGCATTTTCATTTCAATGGATACGCTAACAAACAAAATTGCAATTATTAGTCACCAAAAGCACATAACTCATGTTTGAAACATCAACATCTATTCCACAGCCCGAAAGAAATCTTTTGGTGTGCGTTATCAGTGATATAACATAATTGACTCTTATTTCTTTGAAAATTCTCGAAGGCATTCTATTACTGTAGACCAGGAGTCGGCAAGTAATTTTAAGTGGAGTGGTTGAAAATTTATTGAGGTCCAGAAAAAAAAATTCATAATATTATGTATTTTTTTTTATTTTGCTTCATTTAAGTAACTGTAAAATTAATGAGAGAAATTACAACGACGGTCTTGAGCCAGTTTTTTTAAAAGTGAACAGCAAATGCGAAGAGTGTCGTCAAGGTAGGCATCTGATAATCTCGAACAATATTTGTTCTTCAAAAGATTCCTTTTTAAGAAAGATGATTCGCATAAATATGTTGAGCTAAACATAGTAGCCAAGTTGATAGCTAGTTTTTTGTAATTTTGATATTTTTCTGAAACATGTTTACCCAAAAATTCTTCAGTGGATACAGTTTTATATTTTTGCAAGGAAATATCTTCTTGTAGCGACTTCATAAGGTAATTTAAGGAATTGAGATGGCTTCCCAATTTCTGCAAAGTCTTGGAATCTTACAGAAAATCGTTTTTAAGGTCGGATAGAAACTTTAAAAACACTGCAATGTCTTCTTCTTCAGAGTTCTCCTTTTTGCATTCCAGAATTGTTGGCAATATCTATATTATTTCAAAAACTTCCAGCTTATGACGAAACTCGATGTTAAGCTCATTTAACTACGCTGGCGATCACTAGGATGAGGCCATACATTTTGCAATCGATCTATACCTGTTTGAAATTTTGTACCCGCAAACATTTACTACCTGTGAACAGGTACATATTTTCTCAACAGAAAGTCATAAAATTAAAGTGTAAATAAGAAACGACCGTTGGAATTTCCCAAGATCAAACAATGAACTACTTGAAAAGCGTGTAAAAAGATGCGCCACTAGGACGAGGCCATTGCAAATATTTCGTTGCAGGAGTTCACATCAGCAATTTTTTTTCAAAGTTTTGTTAAAAATATTTAAAAAAGCGTTGAAAAGAACTGTTTTTATTTAGTTTAAAAAAATGGTTCTGGAAAAGCTTTGACAGCGACAAAAAGAGGAAAAATAAATGCTTTCAATGAGTTAGGACTCTCAGGCCGAGGAATTGCAAAGATCCTTAAAAGAAGTAAGACTGTTGTAAACAGTTATCGTGTGGATCCACAAAACCAAGGGAAAAATCAAAACGGACGCACGGCAGAAGCAACAACATTGCGAGAAAAGCGGTTAATTCTACGGCGTGCCTCAAATTCTACTCTACCAGCGACTAAAATAAGGGCCCACAGCGGGGTATCAGCCAGCATAGCAACGGTCCAAAGAATAATACGAAAAGGGGTACCAAAACAGAGAAAAAAACTTAAAAGAAACCTGTTTTGAGGCAAGAACACAAGGAGCATCGAATGAATTTTGCATGAACATGTCGCTTGGAGCAGTGAATGGAAACGCGTTGTCTTTTCGGATGAAAAAAGTTTAACCCTTACGGCCATGATGGTTACAACTTTTATTTCCATGATCTAAGAAAGGAGGAAAGGAGCTTATTTTACCAAGACGCCACAGCCGTACCATCAGGTGTAATGGTATGGGGAGCTATTACCTACTATGGCACAATCGAGTTGGGGTTTTTGTCCACAACAGTGAACGGAAACAACTTCAAATATTTGCTGGAACGGCCATTTCCAAAAGTGAAAAACATTTTCGGACCCATGCCTTGGATATTCCAACAAGACAATGCCCCCATCCAGACTTCCAGGGTTGTTAGAAGTTGGATTTAATCAGAAGACGTGGAACTTTGACCGCCTTATTCACCGGACTTAATCATAATCGAAAATATTTGGGCATGGTTATCTCGCAAAGAGTATGAAGGCGGCAGACAATTTGAAGACAAGGACACTTTAATCGAAGCTATTCGTGATTCCTGGGTCCAAATTTCTCTCGATTATTTGAAAATACTGTATGATTCTATTCCAAACCGTCTTATAGAGGTTCGATATGACCATGACCAAAATGGCGGGTATACTCATAAGTAATGTAGAAAAACATAATAAATACGAGGGTTGGCTGAAAAGTTTCCGACCGCAACGTAAAGATAGTGGCACTCGTCAATAAAAGCTAGTGAATGCTAGTTGTGCATCTTTTGACAGTTACTTACCGAAGTTTCAGTCATTTTGGATGCGCAGTTTTTAGTTGACAGTCGTTTGAGTGAGTCGATGTGAGTGTTTTTTGTGAAAATGGAAAAAATTGAGTATCGAGCTTTTATTAAATTCTTGTTTTTGAAAGGCAATACGCCTACGGGGACTCTGCACCATCATTTATCACAGTGAAATTTTGGGCAGCTGAATTTAAACGTGGCGTAAGAGCTTGGGAGATGATGAACCATGAACCATGAGCAACCACTGACGATAACATTGCTAAAGTTCACAAAATGGTGTTAAACGACCGCCGAATTAAAGTGAGAGAGATAGTAGAGGTTATGAAAATGTCCAAAGAACGTGTTTGTTACATATTAAATCAAGATTTAGCCTTGAGAAAGCTGTCCGCGCGTTGGATGCCGCGTTTACTTACGTTAGACCACAAACGTGTTCGATTGAACATTTCCAACGCTCTGTTGGCGCAGCTTAGACGAAATAAATCCGAGTTTTGGCGCAGATTAATTACTGTAGATGAAACTTGGATACACCATACCCCCGAAACAAAAATCCAGTCAAAACAGTGGACTGCAAAGGGCAAGCCGGCTCAAAAAAAAGCAAAAACTGTTTTTTCGCCTGGGAAAGCGATGGCGACTGTTTTTTGGGATAGTAAAGGAGTTATCTTAATCGATTACCTTCAAAAACAGGAGCATACTGCGTATCATTACTTGCCAAGCTGAAGGCAGAAACGGCGGAAAAACGGCCATATTTGCACAAAACCATTACAGGAGCATACTGCGCATCACTACTTGCCAAGCTGAAAGCAGAAATTGTGGAAAAACGGCCACATTTGCAGAAAAACAAAATCCTGTTTCACCAAGACAACGCGCCGTCTCACACCTCAGCGGTTGCCATGGCGAAAATCCATGAATTACGGTTTGAACTGTTTGACCATCCGCCTTATTCACCAGATCTAGCCCCAGGCGACTTCTTTTTGTACCCTCATCTAAAAACTGCTCTCGGAGGACAGAGATTTTCGTCAAATGAGGAGGCAATCACCTTCGTGAACAATTATTTTGCAAAGAAAAACGCCAAGGACTATTTGGACGGGTTAGAGAGATGGGAGCATCGCTGGGAGAAATGTGTAGAGTTACAAGGAAATTATGTAGAAAAATGAAAATAAATTTTGAGAAAAATTTCAGACAACCATGTTTGAGCTATGTTTATCTACGAGTATGTCAATAAATCCTTTGTTCTAAAAAAATTTCCTTGATCCACCTCATTTACTACATTTATGAGTTAATTTAAAGTTTAAATCATTATTTTCCTGTGGAAAAAACTGATCCAGCGCCAGAAAATCAATGGTTTCTTGATCTGTCAGAGTTGGGTATTTCGTTGACGTTGTTGATCTGCCTTATAATGTAATTCTGCTACAGGTTTGGCCGGTTGTTGCAAATCCTATTAGAACTAGATTGTCGGAAGTTAGACCGTTGTATGTTGCTGGAATTGCCACTGGAAATCTGAATAGGCGTAGGTTGACGCTGGTAGAGTTTTGTTGGGTATATATGAGGAATTGGGAAGGAATTTGGGCAATTAATTTGTTTATAAATATTTGAAGGAGCTTGATAATGTTGCGGAGTATTTTGGGGTGGGAATGAAATTTGGTCTAATGTGTACTGGATGGTTCTTTAGTGTGGACTTATGCATATTTTTTTGCATGTTGGTTGTAGTGCTTGATGGAAATGTGTATTGAGTTGGTCTTAGTTGTGTACTCCATATAAAAGGAGTAGCAGTAGCTAAATGCTTCGGGGTGGTTTTCAGATTTTATGGCTCCCAATGTTGAGAGTAGTGGGTCGCGTATTCCTGCAAAGAACGTATTAAGGCACATTTCGGAGAGAGACTTGTATGGCCATAATTACGTTCGGATTACTTTCACGCATATGAATGTGGTTAGTTAGCGTTGAAAGAATTTCTATTACTTCGGAATAGTACTTTTCTATACTATACTATGATGTTATGTTGTGTCAGAGCGAGGTTTTATTCCGTTTGTCGGAATAATGTAATACGAGGTTTTTTCTTATTTGAGTCAAATCAAGAGGTGTACCAAAGATATTGAGTACTTCGTTGGCTTCTCTGTTACCTTAATCCAGATTACTCTAAGTATTATGACATTTTGTAGAAATGGTTGTTGATAGTTTATAATAATTCTAGAATTTCCTCCATGTCATTGATGGAGTCGAACAAAAGCCTGGGATTCCCATCGTATTTGGGCAGGTCTTTTATGTGTATAATATATATTGTTTATGTTACTTAAATTTGTTTGGTTTAATTGGTCTACGAATAAATCATTATTGAAGATATCGTCAGAGGCTCCATTTACAGAAGCAATTCCGTTGATGATATTTGAGATTTTCTAAAGCTTCATGAGAAGGCATTGAATTTGAAATAGTTTTCCTGTTTTCTAGACTCATTTTCTCATCACTACTTCCATTTAAATTTGAAAAAGAGTGTTTTAAATCTACAGGTCTCACAATTTTTAATCATTTTTTTCTACTTTAATATGAATGTCTAAGCACTGCGAATTTGAATTTTATTTTAGCTTTTTCTTTTTCTTAAAGGTTATAAGGGACACAGGATATAAAGGAGATAAGTGATTGTAAAATATATGTATGTTAATAATTAAAATTTTTGTTGTCATCGTCTTGATGTTTAATGACAGTTAGTTTTTTCTGCCTAGTTGGTTTATGCACTATTTTCATAAGTTCGTCAAGAGCTGAAGATTAAAACTTCGCCACTAATATTTTGTGTACCCTCGTCCACTGAATTCACTAACACCAATATTCACTTGATGTGGGATTAGTGAACAATTGAGTTCATGTCCAGAGGTTAAAGCAATATTCTTTCGCACTACAAAATACCAATATTCTCTTGGTCTCACATTCGTTAATACAAATCAAATTTTCGAAAAAAAAAAACAAAACTAATTTTTCGTGATTGACCCCTATCAGTGCGGTTTCAGACCAGGAAAGTCCACAGTTATCCAAATCTTCTCACTCCGTCCGATTCTGAAATGATTCTGAGTTCTGAATCGATACCAATTATAGAGACGAGCTATATAGAGTCATGTCTAGTTTTGGCATCCGTGCCAAGGTCGTCCGTCTGTGCAGAATGACGATTGCGAACTCTAGCCTCTCCGTCAATTCCAGTAACGACTCAACCGAAATCTTTAATTTCAAAAAGCTTTTAGACAGAGTGATGCGCTGTCGTGTAGCTTTTTAACATCGTCTTTCAAGAATTGCGTGGAACTCACAAGTGAATACTGGAGGTAAAATCGTTCAATAGTCTGTGTAGCTACTAGCATACACTGATGATATTGACATAATTGGCAGAAATCAGAGAACTGTCCCGGTGCGTTCGATAATATTGAAAGGGAAATGGGTTTAGCGGTAAATGAGAACAAAAGCAGGTACTATATATAGTTGTCAACAAGAAGGGACTGACAATATTGACGATCGGACAGCAAGTCCGAAAAGAAGGGAGTTTGTGTACCTTGGCTCTGCTGTTAATTCTGCAAAACAATACCTCAATGGAAATTAAACGGAGAATCATTCTTGCTAGTCATTATTTCCTTGTGCTAAAAAGGCAGTTGATTAGTAAGGCCCTATCCCGAAGAAATAAGAAGACTATATATAAGATTTTGTTATTATCCCAGTCCCACTTTATGGCGCTGGAGCATGAAAGCGTCAAAAGCGGATGACAATATCCTCCGTGGTTTCGCGAGAAAATTCTTCGTAAGGGACTTTAGAGGAGGCGATTCAACAACCAACGTTCACCGGTACCTCTCTTTCCATCCTCCCTGACTTTTCTTCGCCCGCGCTGTGTGCAAACATTTTAAGGGTACTTAAATCTCTTGAGCGCGCCGAAATTATAGAAAAAAAGAAACAAAAAAATGAACGAACTATACGAGCTGTACAGTGACATCGATCGGATCAGGAAACTACGCATTAGTCGCCTGAGATGGCTAGGGATCAATGCGGACAGGGTCTTTATATCTTACCTAAAGGGACAGCGCAAAAGTAAAAGCAAACCTCAACCGATTTGTAGTGCACAACTGGAGGCAGCTAGCTAAGGACAGTCCCAAATGGAAAAACTTGATAGCTGAGGCCAAGGTTCACCCCGAACTGTAGCACCACCTAACTAAGTAAGAACTTTAGTTAAACGTATCAGCCCTCTATTTTTTAAATATCGGACAAAGAAAATAAATATTACCAGCTGATTTTTTTAATTTTACTCACTGTCACTTTTATTGCCATTGTTATTGTCATACATGAAAGCTAATGCTTAGCTTTTTTATTTGACTAACATGTTCTCTAGACTAAAGGCTTAGTTTTTAAAAATTGTAAAACCTTTCTTGTCTCATGTAACTTATTGAATATATTTTTATTAGGCATAATTTAAAGAACTATGATACGGTGCTAGCGATTAAAGCAGTAACACTTTAGGAAAGCTCAATGACACAAAATAATTATTTATAGTCAATAAATCTATGAGATGGCTTTTTTTGAATTTGTGCCTAAAGTTGATACATGAGCTTTTTCGTAGAACTCGAGCAGCTGACTTTTTATTAGTCCAGCCACTATTACAGTGCGAACAGTAGACGTCAAATTTTCATAAACTTGTTGATCACATTGCAAGGCACAACCCCAGTTTTATAAATACATATATGTGTATGTCTGAACGTTACAAGTAGCCAAAATTGGCTTTCACCGCTAACTTCTTGAAAATACTATGCCGACGTCGAAGAACTGCAACCGCTATTAGTGTCAAAATCATATCCAAAGAGATGTGTTACATAAAAAATCGAGTCGTTAGAGGCGCCATATCTTATAAATTGAGTTGCACCCAACCAACCCAACCCAATCACCAACCACCACCATTTCTACCAGAAGCCCCAGACGTTAAACCATGGAGCCCACCAGGAATAAAAATGGAAATGTAGCATGAATTTAGAAGACTATGAAAGAGCTAGTTCGTCAGGCTGTTTTGAGATGAAAGTTACTTGTACCAGTCTCAGTCAAGCTGTACAAATATAAACCGAAAATCCGCTCCTCCATATACAAGACCAACAAATTACTGGGGAAGAAGGATTAACTTAATAAGAAACATACTCTAGTTCCATTGTAAAATTCGGTTGGATGAAGGTATGCCCGATACTTGGAATCGTAATATCATCCCTTTATCGCTTATCCTCAATAAGAGAAAACATATGAAATGTACAAACTATGGAGGGATATACTTAATACTATCGGAAGTTCTTTATCGATAAGCTGAGAGGTTCTCACTGATATGGTAAGTCCACCGACTAGGCATTCACGCTATAGAAAAGTTCACTACCTACTGTCTTCATAAAATATAAGGGTGACATCACTATACGAGTATGCGACGAACGGGGTGGGGCTATTTCAATAGGCAATCCTGTGACATCTCCTACATCTGTCATATCAAAGCAAGAATGTGGTGTTACATTTGCAATAGGCAAGAAACCGCAATATTCTGTTTTTCAGTACGTATGGTAGAGTATTTTAGAAACTCTGCTTGGTGTTTTAAAAGAACGGCTCGACATATGGTATGTACGAGTTCGTAAAGAAACGTGGTGGTGGTACGATGATACGAAGAAATGGCTATGAGGCAAGTCTTTTAAGGGTAAAATAACGAGTAGGAGGTGGGCTTTCTTTTACACGGAATAAAGAATAAAGATGACCCGAGAAATTGCCTCAACTACCGAGCAAAAAAACTAATGCGGGGTGCTATGAAAATATCATATACAAGCGAGTTCTTGACTGTCAGCAGTTACTGCGGTTTTGCGGGAAGTCTACAAATGGTGGTAGGAATAGCCCACAAATTTTAAATTAAAATTAGGCTATACCAAGTCTTTTCCTGAAATCCTGAAACAGCAGATTAACGAACCCGGAATTATTGCAATTTTTCCGCAGGTGATAGCATTATCGTTAGAAGGAGTCAGTGTAGCAAAATGCTAATATAGGATTCTATGATGTTTAGGCTATGCCGTTAATAAGCAACTAAATTTCGATGACGAAATCATGAGTGGTGGCTTAAATGAAGCGAAAACTCCACAGCGACAGAAAAATTATTATTTTTATTTTTCGCAGGTACAAATACAAATAAGTTTGTATCGCCCGGTATGTATATAAATCCGGGGAACTATGCCCTTATGGCTGCTACATATACATAATATGTACAATTTACATTTTGTACATTCTTTAAGATTAAGTACGCATATACAGTGTTGTGCCAAACATACCGGATTTTTATCGAACATTTTTCTTTGGTGAATTTTAGGGAACAGAAAGAACCTAAGTAATATCTGTTGTCAATATAAGAAAACTTATGTCATAAGTTTTCAAATGAAAGAAAAAACTGGTTTTGCGATAATATGTTTCATTATGCAAAAAAACAAAAAACTTAACTCAACCCGCAACGGCCTGTGCAAAACATACCGGATTTTCGTCATACTTAATATTATGTCCAGTAACCGCTGTTTTTTATGACCTCCTCGCATCTTTTAGGCATGGACGACACTGGGTGCGTGCGTCTTTGACCCTACCTACACTACTTTTTAAAATGGCCCATAAATTCTCGATTGGGTTTAGACCGATTGAGAGGGCCATTCCAATACAGCAACATTTTTCTGCGCAAACCACTCCTTGACCAACTTTGATGAATATTTTGGGTCATTTTCATGTTGATAAAGCCAACGCAGTGGCATCTCCTTCTCAGCATATGGTAGCCTTACGGATTCCTTGTATATCCCTATACTGAAAACGATCCATAATAACACCAATCTCATGTATTGGTCCACATCTCGCACCAGAAAAACATTACCACGCCATAATTGGGCCTCCTCGCGGATGGACGACAATGTCGTGGCTGAAGACGTGTCCCCTTTATTCATCTTACAATACATGAATACTTCCATCGGAAGCAAGTTTTCCACTTCCTTGTTGACCAACTCAAATGGTTTCCTGCGAGTTCTAGTCTAGGCAACGATTAACGTCAGCAATGTAATCAAAGAGGAACAAATTGGTATCTTTTTTGTCTATGCTTAGCAGTAAGTAGAGGCTTTTTCGCTGGTAAAAGAGAACAATTGAAACTAACAATCTTTCTTGAAGGCGAGAAATGATCGTTAACAATTATTTTCTTAATTTGCCGATCGGTTCGGAGTGTAGTTTTTCTGCGACGTCCTCCACAGTGAATGGTTTCGACCGGTTTTCCATTCCGAAACTTTTTTATAATATCACACACTGTCGATGGTGGCATTTTATACTTTTTGGCTATAGATTTTTGTTTTAACATTGCCCTGAGATCCGTTACCACCTGATTTTTAACCCCACAACTGTATTTATTTTTAAGCATTTTATTAGTAAACAAATTGAAGACACCTGACCTTTTGAGTTTTATTAAGTCTCTAACTGACTTCAAATGACAGCCAAAACCATTATCAGCAAGTTAAAGAACAAGAAAATACGGTAATTTTGAGAATCCGGTATGTTTTCCACAGGCATGTCATTGACTTGAGCTACAGTTTTTGGCAAAACTCTAAAAATAATTATAGCAATGTCTTGTTTTTTTTTCTACTTATAAACTTATTCAATAGGTTTTCTTAAAATGCCAAACAAGCATACCTACTGTATTCCTGTCCCCCAGAATTCTTCAATGAAAAATGTTCAGGAAGAACCAGGTATGTTTTGCACAACACTGTACATATTCGTACATGGATTCTAGTTCTTATACAATTTCACATTTGTTCAATTTGTGTTTAGTTAATAATAGAAATAATTTAGCATTCCGAGGAGCTAAGGATGAACGAAGCAGCTCTGATGGGTTTGGAATATTATCTGCAAAGTGCTCTCTAATAAGTTGACGCTTTTGAATCACATGATGTTTGGTCAAATTCTCTTGGAAAACATTGCATGATGGTTGAGTACCTCCATTGTAAAAGTGATCCTGCCGAGTTGAACCGATTGTAGTCGGCCCAAAGATACATTTTAGATAGAATACAGACAGCAAAGAGGGCTTATATTTCTTTTTTAAAGGACTTGATAAGTTCCAACGGTGTTCTGCTTCTATTTGCATTTCTTGCACTGTTTGTAACCATATTGCCTTTGCCAAAGGTGACGAGCGCACAAGAAGGAAAATCATTTTAATAATTTAATTTGAATTTTTGAACCAAAAACTTATATTAACAATGTTTTCTAATGAATCTCATAATTTACATTTAATAATACATTTAATATTTAATAAAAATTTGTTCATTCATTTTCAAAAGAAATATTCTCCACATCAAACACATTACTAGCATCTGAATGAAAATCTTTTTGTATTAACAAAAAGGTTTTGACTTCTGAGACTTGATAACAGAAGATCTGATGAAATCATCATTCTATTAAAAATATCTGTTAAATTGTCTATTCTGTCTGTTTATTGGCTTTTTTTTTTTTTTGAATTGCCCTCTGAAAATTTTAAAATCGTTGCTTCGTGATTCTAAAGCTTCTTCACTTAGCTGACTAATCGGTTAGAGGCAAGCAGAAGCAATTAAATGGCCATGAATTGATATTTTGTGCACTGTTGTACTCATATAGTACCAGGGATACAGTGTAATAAAATATCGAGCGGTATCTTCACAATACCTCTTGAATTGTTCGTCGTTGAGCTTGAAACCTCTTGAAAGGCATTGCAAAATTATATGAAATTTTTGAATTAAAAGTTCATCAATTCCAGTTATGGTGGTGGATAATTAAGCCAAGTTTTTCTTTAATTTATCTTTGAATTCGCTTTTTATTTTCATTTAGGCAATTTCTGTTGTTTGTTGCTTATATGCAATATGCAAAAGACATTCAAAAAGTCGAATCCATGCATGTTAAATAAAAAGACCAAATGATAAATATTGCTCCGATACAGGCAATTGAATCATTTTGTCTACGCTGTTGAACTCTTTACATGTAGCATTGCATAAATAACATCTCATGGAAGATTTTGTGTCGGATATACTGTTGCAAAGCTTGCCATCAATCACTCAAAATATCGTTTCATGTGTCACAACTATCGATGGTTATATTTGAATCATGAAGATTTTGGATTTGTGTATCTATAATATCCCTTTCGATACTTACAAGTTCGTCACTCTCTTTTTGAAAGTCAATTTTTAATGGACGGCAGTAGGAAGGATGGGGGTTTTTCCACAGAACTTTTTGGTTAAATGAAAGTCGTAGTGGGACCAGACACTTCATAAAAATAAACTTATCATCGCTCTAATGGCTCTCTAAATATTTTTGATGATATTGGCTATGACTCCACTTCGATACTAACTTTAATTCGTTTTCTGTATCTGATTGAAAAGATTCCAAAACGTTTCTTTGATTGATCAGTATTTTTTCGCAAGTGTGATGGAGTAGATTTTGCATGGAGATCTCAGCACAAGCTTCTGTTATTTCAATTTCAGGAGGGTAATAATTTTTCTTTTCTTTTTAAATATCTTTATATGAAGGGAACACATTTTCGGCATAGGTTCTTATAATGTTGTATTGGTGCCTTGACAATTTTGCTTCAATCATGATAGACAAAGCTTCTGATTCTTCAAAACTTTTCTGCCTTTGTAAGAAACTTTGAGACGTTATTGATTCTTTTACCAAATCTGCTGTTTGCTTTTGACCCGAAGCCCGTAAACTCATTTGAGCAGCATAAATTAGCTCATTTGTGGGAACCGTATTTTTTGATTCTGCAGTTCGTTTGCGTTTTGTTGATTCACTGCTTGTTTAAAAAAAAGCGATGGACGTCCAGCAGATGACAAACATTTTTTAAAAGAAATGAATCCGTTGAGCCATTTTAACTCTGAGGCAAGAAACAGTTCTTCTGTTCAATTTGATCGTTCCCATTTGGTTTTTAGTGGATGTTTGAAATTTTTCAAATCTTGTTGAAATGAGTTTACCTGCATAACTTCTTACATTGAAGGAAAGTCTCAACATCAAAAAATTTGGCATCAAAAATCGTCTTTTCACTGACGAAAAATACTTCAACCAGTTGTTTTCTTAAACACTCATAATTTTGTGCTTCAGAAACTTAAAAAATCTTAAGTTAAATTACTGAATAAAGATGAAATTAATTCCTACAAAAAATGAGAAAGAAAATCCTTTATAAAACTATCATAAATATTTTAACTGAGTAAGGTATACCTAAGCATTTTTACTCTTTACTCTGTCTCTTTTTTGCTTTGCTTTGCTGTGTAAGTTCTTTTTTTTATTTTGGTAATGCTTTTAATATTATTACATTACTATACGAAAAAAAAACAATCATATTCAAACAATATAAGAAAAATAACAAGAAGTAATCAATGCCGTTGATCAAAATTGTATCAACAAAAGCCGTTATTAAGATACCCCCCAGTGCACAAAGTTGAAAGAAATTGTGTTGTGAAATAAGCTGGATGGCCTTATTTTTCTATAAACAATGCAAACTTAAAAAAAATCGAACATTTATTGCTTCTAAGGTTAATACAACAAAAAAACAACAATCGGCTCTCTTGAAAAATGTCTGACTCTATTTTTCTAAAATAAAAATAAATATTTCTGACAAAAGTTTAGCACTTTTGCTTTCATATTTATATTAAGGAAATATGCCTTAATTATGGACAATTAATAGACCTGCTAAACTTTTGCCGGAACAGAAGATATGTTATTATGCAAAAATCAAAACAAAGTCAACAAAAAACACTGGCATTTCAAACCCCTTAATTAATTATAATAATATTTTTTTTTTCATTTTTAAAATAAACAAATAAATTCTACGCATCTTTATCTTTCCCGGACATATTTTATATTTTTAATCGCACAATAAGTAACAAAGATATTGCAAAAACAATAAGAACTACTTTGTTTACTTTTTACCAACTGCAAATTTCACAATAAACTTGCCTACTTTGATCGCTTGACTAACTTAGTGCAAAACATAAAAACAAAAAAAAATGCATTTTTCTTATCACAAATAACGTATTTTTTTCTTGTTTGCCCAAAATTTAAAAGTAACCTTTTGCGCACTGAACTCTATGGAGCTGCCCCAGTGTGCGTCGGTGTATAAAACGCAATCGAAATTGCCAGCAGACAAAAATTTTTTTCCTATAGCGTACGTGCGTGTGTTCTTTTCGTGATGCTCTGAGCAAGTCATTCATTAGATGTTGTTTCATAACTAAATGTCTTCGAAATAGTGACACTTTCAAGATTAATGCTGCGAATACGAATAGAGTAGAAGAGTACGCTGTTATTTTTCGATGTTTCTGCATTTAACAAGGCGATCATGCATACCTAGTGGAAAGAATGTTTCCTGTCAGTAAGACTGTAAACGAAGCTGATGGTGTTTGATGCTGCCAATGCTGCCAATGCTGCCAATGCTGCCAAGTAAGGGTCGATAGGTGTCAATGGTAATGCTCCTATGATGTTAGTCACATCTTTTCGTCCACTTTGAAAATAAGGAGAGTGCATTCTGTAGACAATCTAATTAGTGTTTGTTGTTATTTGTTGTCCTCTATGTTTTTTGTTTTAAGTATATTTTATAGTTTGTATGTGACGATTTTTGCATAGGCTTGCCCGTTCCACGTTTTGGTACAAGTCCGACAAAGGATTTTACATCTTTCCAAAAGAGGAATCCTGACTTTTTCTATGTTTATTGCTGTATTCGTACAGCTGCGTTTCCGGAAAATATGCATTGTTTCCATTTTTACAAGTAGTAATTTTGCTCCTGAATTTTGACTTCACTTTAATGGCTTCGAAATAGTTCGCCCCAGCACTTCTATCACATCTTCTGGTTTGCCAGATGCTAAAACAGAATATTGTCTGCGTATGTTAAAGTAGACTTGATGTGCTGGTTGTCAGATTCTCTGCCCATTAATAATGGGTTAATATAGGCATTATATAACGTTGTTGAAATGGTGATCTTTATAGACGACGTTTTCGATTGGTGCTATCGTAGATTGATAACCATTGACCTTGACAATTATAGCCCTATTCGACATGAAGGATTAAATTACTCGTAGAAGATCCCTGTTGATTTTCCAGTTTTAGAGTTGTCTTATTACTCCACCCTTTCGAAGGTTTTCTCCAAGTCCATGGAAAGGAGCACAGAGTTTTTACGCAAAACCAACTATATGTACACTGCTTCGTCAAGCTTGTGGATCAGAGTATGTGTCCCTCTATTACGGTGTTTTTCTAAAATCCATTTTAGCCTATTCCCAATTATTTCTCCAAATAATTTCGATAGGATGGAAAGGAGAGAGATCAGGCGGAAGGCATAAATAGATTTATGGTCCTCATTTGGCTTAGGAATTGGAGTCAAGTGTCCTTTTTTCAATTCGTGTGGAAATATGAATTTATCAAGAATTCTGTTATATAGACCAAACAATAGCATCACGGCTTGAACTGGTAATTGTTTGAGCATTCTAAAAGTTATTTTGTTGAGCCTTTTGTACCTTTGAGTGATTCCATAAATTCTGGTAGTGTAATGGAAGAAAAACAAATGGTGGAAACTGGGGTAATAAAGTAAATCTGAAAGACATTCCTTTCCTACAGGAGTAACTTCCGTCGGAGCAGTACGCACCCCATTTGTCCGCATAGCATTGCGATATTTCAGCGCGGTAAGTAATAGAAGTGTTGTTTTGTCTCATAAAAGTAATATCCCGATGTGAACGGACAGCAGCTAAGAGGTGATATTCAATGACATTTGCGGTATTTGGATGCCTTTTTAGGCAAAGTCATGCCCTTCCTGTGTTCCCGGTCAACTCTTTTATTTGTGAATTAAACCAAATACTCGTAGGTTACAAAGAGTTGTGGTGAGTGCGAAGAAGGAATGGGTTCTTTATTTATGTTTTGAGGAATTGCTGTTGAAGAGGCTGACTGCCCTGCATTTATGGCAAACTTATCCCAGTTAGTTTTCTTTTCAAAAAAACGGGAATGAACAATTTTACGGTATGTATGAGATTCTGTGGTTTGAATAATAATGGGAAAATGGTCCCTGCCCAATAGGGAATCGTGAGAATACAGATGGTGCAAGTGTTAGATATATTGCAGTGAATGTGTTTTCAGTCGTTAACAACACAGTGGCTCTATTGTTAGAGAGAACCAGGTCAGAAAATTGCAGCCAACTTTCCACAACAAAACCTGATCTGATAGTATTCGGTGAATCCCAAATAGAGTTATTGGCTTCGAAATCACCCAGCAGAATGCTATACGAGAAATGTTTCTCCGCCAGATCTAGATATTCATAGTCAGATACAATTGCTTGGAACTATGCATCTGTAAATATTAGGCCCCCGACCAATTATCAAAGTTTCTTCCATCAATGACGTTGTCTAATAAAAAGCGAGTAGAGCAAAGCACTGGTCTTATCGTAACGGTTTTCTGAACTTAACGCCTCTGAAGGTTGCTGCGATTTGACCAGTTACAACTATTGGCGGCAAGACCGCCGGTAGTCCCTACTACCAGGACTTAAATCACGGTACCATGGGCGTCAGGTGCCCCCCGAATCTCGACCTGAGCCTGACTTGTTGAGGTAGGCCCATTTGTCGGAGCGTCATGGTGGTTGTGGTTTAAACCCAAAATCGCGGGAAGGGTTGTAATCTTGGCTTAGATCCAATGTAGAGTAGCAACAAGTACAGATCAGCAAGAGATTTTAGATCGGCCTCGACTCTAACAAGGGTGGAACTTGTCCCTCGAACACAGGTTCAATTTTTGATATCAAAGACATTGACGAAGAGCGATGTGAAGGCGTATCCCTGCTCCCGTGAATGCATTCAGTAAAACTAAGCCTACACGGCAGAAGTTTGCTTTAAACAAATGTTACCTTGAGTCGCATTATATTGTAAAGTTTGGGTAAGAATTGATGACGGCGAGCTCGTGTAGGAATACGAGATGAATGATTTTATGAGTATGGGCATGCCGTCTTCGTACCTATAATGGTAGGTGAATACATTTGAGTGAGAATAACCAGATAAGGAAGATCATTGAAAAATCTTAGAATATTCCCCTGGAGAATTGTTGTTATTTTCTTTTTTTTATAATTTATATCGAAATTTAAAATTTAATTGTGAAAATATTGTTTTCAATTGGGCGGCTCTTTTTTGAGAAGTTTTTATTACTTCTGCAAGTGATTTGTTCTCCGTGGTAGGGTTTTGGGTACATAACGGTGTCCAGACTTTTTTCACTTTACTTTTTGTTGTACGGTTAACAACGTTTCTTCGTTTTTATAACCGAATAGTCAGTCTTTTCTCTCAAAAGTGTGAGAGGATAATTCCTATTGTCAGATGCGTGGTCATCAGCCATATAATTTGCGCAATACGTATGTTCTCTAACATCCTTCTTCGTGTGGGGAAACTTCGGCACAAATTGCACAGATATTTTTCATTTCCCTGCAATGATTTTTGGTGTGTCCTATTTTTTGGCATGTATGCTGCTGTAAGACATAGGTTTATGATAGTAAGGGTTCACTTCCAGTACTTACCACTCCAGTTTTATTTCTTTAGATGATTCAGAGCGTCGAAAGTCAATATAGCAGCTCCAGTTGATTTAAGAGTTCCACCTTCGATTCTAAAGAGTTTCTTTACTGCCGTTACTTTCAACTTTCCTAGCTATTCCAATATGTCATGGAGTTGTAGGAATATATATATACGGCCTTGGCGAGAATTAAGCTATTGATGGTATGTACTTTTGTCGACTGGAACGTGGCCAAAAGATTTTCACTTGACGAATCTGTCAGCTATTTCTTTGTTGTTTACCTGAATGAGTAATTCGCTGTTTATAAGCTCCTTGAAATCTTTGTAGTCAGATGAAATTGCGTCAATGCTTTTACTGTGATCATAGGGCTACGGCTAGTAAATGATGTTTTATCACTATCCGTATTAGTAATGACAAGGAACTTAAATTTGCGATTGAGAGATTAGTATTGGCGGCTGTTCACTTTGTATATGTGCTCGCCTTTTTTCTTTTCGCCTTGTACTCGTAATTCGTTTGCAGGAAGCCGTCAAGGTTTAACCCATGGGTGGCCATAGGCGGCCGTAGCTTAAGTGGTAGTGGGCGTCCGAAAGACATTTATTTTTTCAGTTAACAAAAATCAAGTAAGATGAGTACTTAGCTAGAAATTAGCAACAAGCCAACTTCCACTAAGAATTTAGTCTCCCCATTAAATGTTGGATGCCACCCATGGAGCGAAATAACCACCGAGCCCACACATCTTTCTTTCTCTCTCTATCCCATTTTACAAAAAACTTAACTCATGCTTTAGCATCATAAGTGTAGTCGTATCCACTTGAGTCTGAAGTTCTTTTTTTAAGAAAAAAAAATCAAACCAGTTTGTTGTTTTTGCACCGTATCGGCGGGCGTAATTGATAATATATTGATGAGCGAGTTTTCCTGTAAGATTTCAAGAAAAATTTATATTATCTAAGATATGGATTACTTATGGAACTGTTTAGGTGTATTGTACACCACTACCAACTAAGTCGGTATGTTTTGTTTATTTAGAAAACAGATGTAACTGCCCCGACTTTATTGACAAGAATGCACTGGGTGATTTAACACTAGTCTACCATACCATATACTTAGTTTTGCGATACTAAGGACTGAAACGAATAAAATCTGTAAATTTTAATACGGGCTATACTTCCAATGCGTAAAAATTGCAATCCCATTTTGTTCCCAAATTAGTCTGTATATTCTCTAGTTTCAGTTTGTTATTGATTTTAGTTCGGTGTGGTTTAAAATATTTATAAAATATGAGTCAAGAGGAACACCGTAAAAAGATAATCGACAAATGGTTCGAAAATACTTCGCGTCCAAACCATTTCATCGCAAAAAATTTTAAACATAGTATGCAGTACAGTGGATTCTGTTATTAAACGATATTTAGAGACGTTGACAGTTAAGCGAAAACAGAAAAGTGGAGCTAAAAGTGGAGCACATGATACAAATTTAGACAGGAAAGTAGTGGGTACTATCGTAAAAAACCGGACTATACCATCCAGAGATGTTGCTCTAAAATGTAATACCAACCAAACAATGGTATAAAGATCTAAAAAACGTAACGGTCTAAACACACGAAAAAAACAAAAAATACCAAAAGTTACTGAAAAGCAAAAAAAAGTCATAAAAACACGAGCCCAAAAGCTATACGAGTTGATCAGCAACAAGAAAGCGTGTTTGGTTTTGTATGACGAAACTTATGTCAAAGCCGACTTTACTACTCTTCCAGGTGCGCAGTTTTACAACTCGTTTGAAGCTGAGATTCTTCCGCAATCAACAACATCGATTGGGATGGAAAAATTCGAGTCAAAATATCTCGTTTGGCAGGCCATTTGCCAATGTGGACACAGAAGCTCATCGTTTATTACAACGGGAACAATAACGGAGAAGTGTAAATTAACGAGTGCCTAAAAAAACCGTTGATTCCTTTCTTAAACAAACACAAGGGTTCAACATTATTTTGGCCAGATTTAGCTGCTTATGCGACGTTGAGCTTTCTTGTTGCTAAAAATGTCGACTTTGTCCCAAAAGACATGAATCCACCCAATGTTCCACAGTGCCGTCCCATTGAAAGGTATTGGGCTTTGGTCGAAGCTAAATTGAGGAAAAATGGGCAGTGTGCAAAGGACGTAAAAGATTTTAGTGCTAAATGGAAAAGAGCGTCCAAAAAGATCACGGATGTAACTGTCACCAACCTTATGAAGAACATTCGAAAAAGTTGAGGAAAAAATGGGAAACCAAATAATTTTTTTTATTTTTTGTAATTGTGAATGAATTTAATAAAAACAGAGTTTTAAAGCAAATAAAAAAAATTTAGATGAATTATGAAAGTATTGTTTTTTTACTTTGAAGTTTCCAAATTTTATTCGTTTCAGTCCTTAATCTGTTGTTTGGTGTCAATTATACACAAGGTTATTCTTATTATGAAAAAAAATAAATAAAAAAATAACAGTTCAACTACAAATATAATAAGAAGGACAGGTCGAATCGAATGGAGAATGCTGAAATTTCATTTGCGATGAAGTACTTCGCATTTCTCGCAAAGAATAAAACGATGTTCCGATGTTGGTCTCACGCACGTGTCACAACGAACACTGTGAACATTTGCGTTCGGAGTTCGAGGACACATGTAACATCTAGCCCGTTTTTTTGTGGTTGGCTGATGAATGAATATGTTGATCGCTAGAATTTCGACCGATGCTGATGCTTGTGATAATGTTGATGGAGAATTTAAGCAAGAGGAGTACTGTGAAATCGACGAACTGGGATCTCGCACGAAAAACTCCTGCCGCATGTATACCATGTGATGTTCGTGCCCTAGCTTTGATATTGTCTTCACATAAGGCCTCGCCCAAGTTCAACAAAAACAATTGTCTCGTAGGCGGAAACTTTTCTTACTCTTGTTCCATTCCGGGAACAATTGAGTGAAGATCAAGAAGGCATTCAAGGTCGAAATGTCAAGAATGTTATAGAACAACGTTAGTGGCCATCGGTTGATCCTGCGTTTACACGTATACACACCAGCCTTCGTTTTATTGTAAAAGTGAATTATGTTGGGCTGCTTTGCCTGGTCAGCTGGATCGAAGTGGACGGCCGCATGATACATCGAAAGCTAGGTTACGAAGCGATTTTTCTTGGGCACGTATGATATCACCGTGACACGATCTGCATGGTTGTAGACGATTTCGGTATGCAGCACTGGTTTTCGTTTCATGTCAATCAGCGCTGACGGTATCTCCTTACAATTTTTCCTTATGGTGCCGACAATCGTAATTTGCTTCTTCTTCAGCTCAAGTGCCAAACTGTAAGATGTAAAAAAAATTGTCACAAGTGACATTGCGTCCGCTCATTCCTAAAAATGTAAAAGAATCACAGATCAGAGAAAAATAAAGGCATGTACACCTTGGCACAAATCCAGAACAACACGCTGACCTTGATTGATTTCTGCTGAACAGTTTCTGTCACGGCCAACGTAGACTTGAATATTGTAGGCATACAACGATCCTACGTCGGCCAGAATCCAAAGTTTGATGCCATACTTAGACGAGATGTACTGTCGGAAACTGCATCGTCCACGAAATGGCAGCAGTTGCTCATCGACGGTCAGAAATTTGGCAGAAACATACATAACTTTCAAGCGCTGGACCCACAGATCGAACAAATCGCGAATAGGCGCCAGTTTATCGTACACTCTGCTGAACATTATGCCGAGTTTCTCGGTTATCAAATCGTATCGATTGCCTAATTGCTCATCAGCTGTTTCGCTTATCGACCGATATGCCCCAGCCAACAACAAAAGTCCATAAAAGGCTCGCATTTCAGACACATCAACCGGCTTCCACGTGACGCCGTGCTTGTGAACACCGTATAAATTGGTCATTTGTACCACAATAATCCCGACTGGCTCGATAAAAGGCAAAAACGCAGTCACTGGACTGCTGCTGTGAGATTTCGCAAATGATGTTGGCCCTGTAAAAATTTCAAATGAAAGCGCCTAAACAAAAAAACTCAAAACAAACCTTGACGAGAAGCGAAATCTATTGTCAAGACTGATGGGCATGGTGGCATTGGATCGCGCACATACTGAATTTTCTTGTCTTTCGACTTGAGAGCGTTGTTCGGTTCAACAGCGATTTCCAAACGCATTTCTTGTCCGATAAAATCAGCATCACTCTTGTCACTGTTATAATCTTCGGAATCACTTTCAGTCTCGCTTGGTGAACAATCTGTATCACCTTCCGAGAATTCGGGCTCATCATCGCTATCCTCTTTTTGCCGTACAAACTGTTCGCAGAGTCGCTCATAGTCAGACATTTTGCAGTAATTGTTTGAAAAAAAAAATCTGAAATAATTCACAGAAAAGATTGCACAATCGAATAACAAGCACACACAGCACTGGCGATATCAAATTGACACCAAACATCAGATATGTAATAACTCTTCTACAAGCCTTCAGAACCCTCTGGCGGCAACAATTTTGTTTTTACGGAAACTAGACGAGAAAGTAGCCCGGTGAGCCGCGACCGTTTGGCAACAGCACTACAATTACTAGGAGTTTTGCTTATTTGAAAAAAACGTGTGTCAAATTGACAGTAAATATAGACTAGTGTTAAAGTAAGAAATACAGCGCTTCACTTTAAGTACGTGTGTCAGAAAGAGATTTTGCTTGATACTGGTGACAGAAAAATGTATAAGTTTAAGTCAAATGGTTTACTATACACGACAGTCGTTTATCTAGCTATAAAATAGAAGAAAAATGGCATCGACGGGAATGAAAATGTAACAAATGTAAACATAACAAAACATAATTTAATAAGAGGTGAGAGCTATTTTGCGATGAATGTAGGAACAACGAAGATCGCCAGAAAAAGCTGAGACCAAAAAATAAATTTAATCACACAAATGCAAAAACCTAAGCAAAATTGTGATAACGCACAAGGAAATGTTTATGCTCTGAACACTTTCTGGACGAATGCAACGTTAGAGGTATTCACCTCCTAGATCTTCTGAATACCCTTCATATTATCATCTGAGTTAATGTGAGATCCCACTAACATTTTTAACGCGTGGAAAACAGCAAGTAATAGACTTACCCCTATTCAGCAGAAACCCTGATGAGATTGCCAGCTGCAAAGTACTTTCAAAGCGTTCCATGTCAGATTACTGGTACCTCGAACTCTGAATCGGATGCAAAGTCTCGATCTTGCTAATATGGAAATAGATGGAATTAAAGAAAAAACAACTAATCCGGGTTTTTGAAGAGTGCTTACAACAAGATAGGAGGTTTTAAACAGACAGAGAGAAACTTTTTGCAATTCTGCTAGCACATGCATACACTGAGTCGAAATAACGACGCTTCGTCTCATGATTGAAACTCGCTTCGAAGGCAAACGACTCACAATTAACTGGTATCACTGGAAAATGCAAGTAAATTCTATAACTCAACAAGCCGTAGTTAGTTTCTGACATCCATTGTGACGAACATTGCAACTAAATATAGGATGGTGTGCACTGTGATGGCTTGGAGCTGCGTGGCACTAATATGCAGCTATACTTGACGCAAAGTGCTGTTGGCACCACTACTGCTTTCACCAGACTCCAAAAAGCTATCTTGGCTACATAGGAGCTTTCCGCAGCACGTCTGGATTTAATCCGGATGAACTCTCAAAGTAATCTTCCGTTAAGAAAAAAGTGGACTTTGGTATAAATCGCACTTGGATTTGACTCTGATCTTTTGAACATGCCATCTGGTTCCCTGTATGAATCTAGCCGAATCTTCACGCATGGCTCCAGAAACGGTCTAGAATGTGAAATTTATATCTTCGTGGAGGACGACAACATAACTCTTCTTTCATGGTTTGGTAAACATATGCAGCTATTACTGCAACGCGACCAGTCTTACAAATAGTTAAAACGTTTCATACTACTCGTAGATTATCATCATCAAATGTATCGCTCATTGCGTAATCAAGTTGTAGATAAAATAAGGACTATAAAAAAAAACCATGTATAGTAGAAAACTGAATGTTAAAATGAAAGAACAACAACTTTGGACGAATCTGAGAGAATTTGTAAACAATGCCAAGACTGCAGTGATAATATTAACATTGACGCATTAAACCAAACTTTCACTTTACTTCCATTTCCGACTCTTTCAAACCCGTCTAACAATATTGTTAATATATGGTAGATGAATATTTCTGCGAACCATCTAGCTCTTCTAAAGAACACTTCCAGTTCTCACGTATCGGTGGCCCTGACATTGTTTAAAATTTTCTTTCTATTAAGTCTAACGCGACCAGAGTGTGGTAATCCTGCCACACGTTACACAAACTTTTAATACAATCTTGACGACAAAGATATTTCCTTATCAATGGAAATTAGCAAAAATATTACCTGGCACTGAAAGTTCTAATAATAATGATTCTGAGATCCGTAACTTTTTTTTTTCTAAACAAAAGAACTTAACTTAAAAGTGGGTTTTTCGGAAAATTGGATAGAGAGAAAGAGAAAGATATTTGAACTCAGGGGTTATATCGCTCCATGGGTGACATCCAACAGTTGATGGGGAGACTAAATTAGTGTGAGTCTCACGAGATTTATGTTGCCTGAAAAATAGGATGTCTTTCGGGCTAAACACAGTTGCATGCCATCTATATTAAATGTGACAGAAGATGTTCACCAGACTTTGTTGGACACAGATCATGTTGCTTTTTTAGTACTCTTAGATTTCTCCAAAGCTTTCGATATGACAGGCCATATAAATTTGTGTAATAAAATTTGGTCGTTGTACAGATTCTCTGCTAGTACCGTGGGATTAATTTTTTCTATCTTCGACAAAGGAAACAAGCGGTTGAAATGCCAAACAAGGTTCTACAAGGTTCAGTGTCAGGACCTCTCCTCTTTTCCTTGTATATCAGCGAACTTCCCCCTATGATAGGAACATCAAATATCCAAATGTATGCGGACGATGTTCAATTGCTGAATAGTAGTCCGGTGGGACTCATTGAACACTGCGGCAGTAAAATCAACAAGGACTTAGAAAATATTTCTCTTTGGGGGAAGAGAAGTAAACTGTTCTTAAACCCATTATAGTCGAAATGTCTTGTGATAAGCAGGAAAAACTTATATCTATCCCATATTCCAAAAAATTTACTTAACAGTTCTGTGATCGATTATGTTGAAACTGTTACGAACCTAGGAGAGATTTTCAATAGGTCCTTAACTTGGAGTTCTCACATAAATGCCACCGTGACTAAAGTATTCGGTGTTCTTCGCATCCTCCGAAAACGGGTATGATGATCGCCAAGACATTAATTTTACCTATACTTAGAAACGGATTGTGATGCCCCTAGTCAGAGAAAGCTTTATGGTGCCTTCAACGCTATATATGCGGATTGAGTAGGTTAGACCATGTCTCAAGTTTATTCTGGTAAATTTATAATTTCACTCTCGGCCTCCTATTGTGTTATAGAACACTAATATTGTTTTCCAGTATAATCCAGAAGCGGCAACTTAGTAGCCTTTTCGAACAACTACGCTTTGCATCCTTAAACAGAGATCTAAAACTAATACACTCACGCTACTGTTGTTTTACTTCTGACCAAAAGTGCTTCGTTAACGCGTCAGCTTGTATTTCTTTGTTTTCGTGCTATATCTTTAACATATGTATGGCACATATGTACATGCATATATGTATAGTGTATACATATTCTTGAATTCTAAGCTTATACTGTCTTATAAGATAATCATATCGTTTTACTGTATAGGGAACCAAATGAATTAAAAAAATAATAATAATAGTAAGCGGAGATTTACATAATCCTAGTAGTAACGACCTATGCATTCGTATATAGCGAAGAATAGGTAGAGCGGTGAAGTCTATACGACATCAACTTTGAAGGTGGATATCTCAGGAGACAGCGTGCGTTTAGGGATTCCATTGGCAGTTTGGCTTCTTGTGGACCCAACCGAAGATGGGATAGCATTTCTGTTTGCAGAATGTTTTCACACGTCTCTTAAATGACACTAGAATTATTGCTGTCTTTCAGTGGGGAAAAATGTGCACTGGCATTCTACCATTTGCTTAGGATCTAAGTAGAATATGAAAGTCATAAGTACTCGTAATATCATTTCGACTATCAGAGTGGTGACTAGAGGCCTGAGCACTCAGTCTATAAATGCCCAACTTATATTTGCTTGAGGTTGCAGGTGGTTATGTCTAGTCTGTTATGTTAAAGACATACATACGTACGACTCAGTTCATGTAGGGTCAGAAAATCCTTTGTATATTAGGCTGTAGCTATTTATGGTTCGAGAGACCTTAGTAAATGTGCAGAACCCAGCCTGTTTTCTTTTTTATAAAATTGTATACTGTTTCTATAAGGTATAACAAATTTGACTAGCCAACTCCTTGATAAAGAATGCCCTTTCCACTTCCCACAGGGTCATATTTCAATGGCAATGCAGTGCCTTTCGTGACGCCATTTACTGCATTCTTGCCCGTCTCGAAATGTTTTCCGAACGAAACTTAATAAATAACCATTATCAGAGAAAAATATTACAAAGATTAGTTTTGATTTTTTTTGGGAATTCCTTCCTATCCACGTATAAAATCAGTATCTGCTCGTCTACTTGCATACACCATAGAAAATTCCAATGAACGGCCATACATCGAGTATCACCCGTTTGAAATCAGTGAGAATTCCTATAAAACAGCTACAGATACATTTAGTATTCAACATTAACTAATTAGGAAAGAAAAACATTCACTATCAGATGACAAAAATAGAAAAAAAAGAAGAGATTCTATCACTGGTCGAGCATAAACAATTTTTTTTCTATTTCGACCTTAATTTACAACCCGTGTCCCGGCTACCTGAAATTATCCGTATACTGTTTTTCAGCTGCTGACCATTGTCGTCACGGCGAAGGAGTTTGTTGTTGCGTCTATCATTTGGTATGCAGTATTCATATGTAATAGTACTGCTACAAGGAAAAACTCCATCAATATTAATTTCTCATTCGGTCAACCGTAAGTTCTATAAATTGAATTAATTAAATCAAATATTGATGTGGCGCTTTATCTTTCCATCGCATTGGCTACTGCTTTAATTGAAAATAATATTTTATCCTTAGCTCGGATAGACGTGGATTATTAACGACACATGTACCTAACAATAGTCCTGCGTACTCCTACTTGCATTCAACGAGAATCCTTGGTTTTGCTCGTAATTGTATTCGTATGATTGCTTGTCTGTTTTAGGAGACCAAAGCTCAAAGTGAGCTCACAGTCCACTCTGCCTATAAATTGGTTCGCATTGTATCCGTATGATAGGGTGATTTATTTAATCGAATTATGCTAATCTAATTAATGATTGCTATCAAACAAGCTAGGCATTATGAACAAATTAATTGCGACACTGTGTTTACATCTCGTTTTCAATTATTATTATTATTCTTTGTTTTTTTTTTCTTGTCCCCATTCGCGCAGAATTAGATTATGTTCTGGGAGATGAATTATCGAAAAATAATTTCTTATTTCGTCGAAGGGGAGTTGAGGTGGGGATTTTACAATCAAATTCTAGTCATCTTTCAACTTAAAAAAAATAAAAAAAACTAAAGAAACCTTTCCTTGCAGTTAATTCGTTTTCTACAATATAAAACGAGTGATTGAAATGCCAGCAAATGTTCTATTGGGCCACTTCCAGGAGATGTTGCGCATTAACAATGGACACATTCGTACAACATGCCGCTGCCGTCGGTCGGTCGTCAAGCCAAGTATTACCCCAAGGGCCTTACAATAGATTCATATTTGGATGGTTTTCGAAGAAACGACGTAGCTCATTCAAACCAAAAAAAAAAAAAGAAGAAAAATAAAAGATATTGTTTAGTGGCTCAGTGGAGGCGATTGGCTTTTGGGTAAAGTATTTTGAAGAAACAAAAAAAATAAATAATAATAATAAGAAATAAAAATTCCAATTTGATGATTAATTGATCGATCGTGATTTGACAGAAATGTACTGCATTGTTCCATATTCGGAGCCCCTTAGTGCTCCCATTAAGTGTTTAGACAAATACAAAAGGTGTAAAGAAACAGTTGTTCCTTAGCATGTCAGTTGACTCCATATCAGAGCTATTTGACTGAAATTAACGAAAACACGTTGTGGCCACTATTAATTATTTTCTGAAATTGTCTAGTAAACAAGACAGACAACCCAAAAATATATTAATTAGCCTTCGGACTATGGGAATGGTCTTCATAGTATGAAAAAGCAAAAAGCCTTTAAACTTCATTAGGTTTGCAAGTTAGATATGGTCTAGCTTTTAGATTTTAAGACGTCGGAATGCAATGTTGTTTTCATTTGTATTACATTGTTTTTATATTCACATAAATTTAGTACAGTTGCAAAAAACGTAATGCATTATTGAATTACTTTCCTTTTACCTCTGGGTAAAAGTTTTCAATAAGGCTGATACTGATGGAATTTTTTGGAATATTGACACATAAACCTTTAATTTGGCATGTTTTTTTTATAGAATTTATGAAAAAGTTCAGTTGTGATGAACCTTAATTGGATATGCATCTTGGGTGAGTTTCAATCGCACCAACAATATAACAATCCGCATCCGTTAACATCAGTCTCATTTCTTCTTATGCCCCACAAGAGAAAAATACAGGGTGTCCCAGTTTAGCAGTATAATCTTTTAATGGCATATTCCTGAAGTTCCAACGAATAAGAAATTGTATGGCCGGGAGGGGGGGGGGGGGGGGGGGTACTCTCACTCCATTACAAGTTATAGCCCAACAAAGTGTGTGACCTTCAATTTTGAGGTGTAACCACTCAAAACGCTATAATTTCTAAACTAGTACAAAAAAGGTTTTGGACATTTTGAAAAGATAATTTAATAGTGCATACAAGTCCTAAATGCCTTGGGTACATCTATGCAGCAACAAAAAAGTTATGGCTCGTTAAACTCAAAATTATGAAAATTTTCTGTTCCATTTTTTACTTAAAATGCATTTTTCTTAAAATTTTTGGTTAATAAATTTTCTGAAATTTTATGAAATTTTTACCCCTGCAAAATTTCCTAAAAATTATGTTTACAAACTCTTTCACGTACGATCAATAGATTTTGTAGTAAATGCCATTTTTCGCCACTTTGATGGGCTGTAACTTGAAATGGAGTGAGAATAGACCCCCCCCCCCCTGCCATACAATTTTGTGTTCGGTGGAACATCGGGAATATGCCCTTATAGGATTTAACTGCTAAACTCGGACACCTTGTATAGTGCTACCAAAATACTCGTATGTGTCTATGAATTCCTTACGAAAGCATACGAGTGATATATCATAGTAAATATGGCCTTAAAATCGTTTTAGGCTATCTAGGATATCTTTGATAGTACACTCGGAAAATACTATGTTTGGAATCGTACACAGGACGGATCATTTCAAAAAGACTCAACCAACGTTCTGAATAACCTCTTCAATATAGGTTTCAAATAAGTAAAAGTACGGAGGATGCACTGCTAAATTTTTGCTCACAAATTTTCGATAGTTTAGACAATAAAAAGTTTACAGCAAGTCTGTTCGTCGACATTTCCAAAGCATTTGATGTGGTTAACCATTACATTTTATTGCGCAAATCACAAAATGCCGGTTTTCGGGGTTTTGTAAATAGATCTCAAAGAGTAAAGATTGAAGTGACCAGAAGTAGTACTAGGTTTATGAATCTTGGGGTACCTCAGGGCTTTGTATTGGGACCAATTCTATTCCTGTTTTACATCAAACCATTGTTTGAGCAAAATTTCAAAGGCCTTATCACTGCCTTTGCAGATGATGTTGGTTTAACATATGGTCCTGTAAGTCTTCTAAATTTAATTGCTGATATCAATGCAAATTTAGAAATGTCTAGGACATGGTTTGCTGCACACAGACTGATGATCAGTTCCAAAACAAAAATACTGTTTAGGGTCTGGCATCTCAAAAGTCGTTTGACGCTGAAGTTTTTTTCCATACGCCTGGTGCTTCTGTAGCACCAGCCCTTCCGCTAATACTTTTTCTAGCAATCTCAACTGCAGCGAAAAGTGCTTTCAAATTGAAAGCGTTAAAGAACTTAAATATCTGGGGCTAATTATTGACTCTAGAATGTGCTTTAAAAATCACATTGATAACTTAAGGTGATATTTTCGCATGACGCTTAGAAGTTTCTTTTTTCTGAAGAATGTCTGCTCTTTAAACCTTCTTAAGATAATTCATTTTTTAATTTCCCAATCTAAGCTGCAATATGGCATTAATTTTTTATTTTTTTTTGGGGGGGGGGCGTGTTTTAACAGAATCCAACCACTTCTAGTTTTACAGAAATTTATTGTAAGAAAAATCTGCGGGAAAATCCGCGCTTACATCATAGCTTTCCATTATTTTACGATTTGCAAATTCTTCCCGTCCGGCATTTATATTGTTTCAAAGTTCTAAAGTCCCTTTTCTATAGATCTGGTAATTTAAATATTAGAGATCTTGAAAATTACACTATACGTCGAAATCACTTGAATCTGGTAGCTGTTCGTAAAACTAATTTTGTTTCCTAACTTGAATTTTGGCATTGTGTTTTTTTCTTCAGTGACATAATGTGTTACGCTTTACTTAAGGTTCAATGCATTGTTTGCTTTAATTTTGGAATTGAAAATTTATTTTTTTTTTGTTTAATTTTATTTAAATTATCGCTATTTATCGTTTTGATGGGACATTTAATACTATTTTTGATTAAGAAATATAAAATGTCTCTCATTTTTCTCAGGTTAATAAAAATGATAGTGAATGCTTCCATTCGCATTTTCATTCGACAATGCTTTAATGAGGGTATTAGGAGGGGAAGCTATTCATTGCATTATTTTCTGTAGAAAGATAGTCATGAGTGGCAATATCATTGTCGTATCGTACCAAAACTTATTATAGAACCGTTTTTTATTTGGATTTCGAAATTTGCCACTACAAAATCTTAGTAATTGCCTTTTAAAAACCTCAAGTTCATTCGCCACTGTAAACTAGAACCTTAAGCCGTATTATAACTGGTCTTACCAGAATTTTATATTATATTTTGAGTAAGATGTTTGGGAAAAAGCAACTACTAAAACATATACTATACATGCTTTGATCTTACTTTTATACTTACTTAGACGGTGCTGCCCTCCGGTGTGGGACTGGGCCTTAAACAATATATCTCTCTAGTTTGCGCGGTCTCTAAATAACTGCCTTCAGTTGCACACTCCAAGTTGGTATAGGACTCTTACGCATGCCACCCTTACGCATGCCACATAAGGCAAGGTTTTCTTCCAAACTCTCTCATCGTAAACGGGACCAAAAGTCATTGGGACTGGAATGATGAGGATCTGAGTTAAAGTCCCTTTAGAGTTTTTTGACAAGGTCTATACTTGTTTGTCTTCTTCTGCCGAAGGAACAGAGATCAGCAAGAGTAACTCTTCGTTTGATTTCTGTGGTGATGTCATTACCTAACTTAATAGCAGAGCCGAAGTATACAGAGTCCCTGACAACCTCAAAGATATCGTGCTTGCGTGTTTGTAAACGAGAACCTACAAATGTATACCCAAGTATTTTCCATCGCGACCAGTCCTAAAATAAATCATTTCTTTTTTTTTATATTTTGATTCCAAGAATCAAAGTAAAGGGTGTTTTTTTTAGAGGTTTCGTTTTTAAACTGGCAAGCCTGTTTCAACAGATTGTTAATATGACAGTTGAAAGTTTATTTATAGTTAGTATGTTTTGCTATTTTATGATGAATAGATTAACGCCAGAGCAAAGCGTGCAAATTGTGCAAACTTATTTTGAAAACCATGGTTCGGTTCGCCAAACTTATCGTGCGCTACGTCCAATTTACGATCGACATAATCGTCCATCTGAGCAAGTTATTTGGAACACGATGAATCGTTTTCGTGCCACGTACACTCTAGTGGATAATACGAATCCCAAAGACGACAAACAGTGGGAACAGAAGAAGTTATTGCCGTTGTGGAGCACATTGTTGAGGAGAATCCGAATGAGTTGATTCGCCATCGTACACAGCAATTGGAGCTATGCCCATCCACTTTGTGGAAGATGTTATGGAAAGATCTTGGTTTAAAAGCTGATAAGATTCAGCTTGTGCAAGAGTTGAAACCCCGTGACCATTATACGCGTCGTAGGTTCGGTGAATGGGCTGTAAATATGATACAGCTTGATCCACATTTTCAACGCAAAATTTTGTTCTCCGATGATGCCCATTTTTGGTTAGATGGATATGTAAACAAGCAAAATTGTCGAATATGGAGTCCGCAGAAACCTTTGTGGAGACGCTCTTAATCCCATTAAAACTCACTGTTTGGTGTGCCTTATGGGTAGGTGGAATCATCGGCCCGCATTTCTTTAAGGACGATGCCGGCCAGAATGTTACCGTCAATGGAGAGCGTTATAGAAACATGAGTTCTGACTTCTTCCTCAGTTGAATGGCATTGATATGACAGAGCTTTGGTTTCAACAAGATGACGCAATATGCCACACTGCGCGCGACACCACAATATATTGGGGGAAACATTTGCTGATCGCATAATTTCGCGTAATGGACCTGTGAACTGGCCTCCACGATCTTGTGATCTCACACCTTTAGATTACTTTCTTTGAGCGTATGTGAAGTCACTAGTCTATGCCGATAAACCAGAGACATTGGACGATTTGGAAGTCAACATTAGCCGTGTTATTACTGATATACAGCCCCAGTTGCTCGATAAAGTTGTCGAAAATTGGACTTCACGGTTTCGCTTCATTCGAGCTAGCCATGGCGCGCATATGCGAGTGGTGCAAGTTCTAAAGAAGGAATTATAAATTTGGTTCCGCAATATTTGAGCCAAATCGGTAGAATGTTGTTCACAGCGTTGGCCGAAACTTCATAGTGGCAACAGGGTAGAACTGGTCATCAACCAAAAGCTTTCTTTCTTTAGGGTGATCTTGCTCCAAGTTGCCCGTTTTCATTTGAGTGCGGCACCCAAAGTGAGACCTTCTTTTATCGCGCGCTTACCCCGGAACCTTGTGATCGAATTAATGTCCTTGTTTAACTAGTTTTTATACCTTCTTCTATAAATTCTGCTTATGTAGACCGCGCCGAAAATCACTCAAAAGACATCTCTCTCGAAGTAACGAAGTACATTTTGGTCCGCATTAAATAAATCCATGCTTTCGCGCCATTCAGTTTATACGATGCTTTATTTTCTTTTTTTTCCAAAAGAACTTATTACTCAATTGCCTTCTTAGTACAAAGATATAGCGATTGGCAATATTGATTCTGCTGGTATTTTGTTTGTATTTACAACAGAATGCAGGTAGATGGTCTTTACGAGCTCAATGTTATAATTTGCTATTGTGGCGTTCGGTATCGTCTCTTGTCGGCAGTAAACACTTTTTTTATCCTCATTTAGCAATAAGCCCATTTCACTACTTCTACTTTAAATTATTCGGCAGATTATTGTTCTATAGTTTAGAAACCTTTATCCAGACAACTTTTTGGTCGGATGAACGAAGTTGTCGAACGTCATCCATGCCGTCAGGTCTACCTGACAGCATAATGTTGGTTGTCTTCGCTGTTAAACACTATGTAGAAAGATCACTACCAAATTTTTAAGACCGACTGTAACTCTATAATTACGTTCGCATCCTTATCTCTAAATCCTTGTGTTCGCATTTGTGTCCTTGGCGGGTTCTTTCTGGTAGAACTTCATTTGATCAGCTGTAGGTGCTAGGCAAAGCAGATAATGTTTGCATTCAAGCAGCGGGTTACGATATGAAAAACGGAACTCATAGACTAAAGTGCTCCACGTAGCAAACCTTTTTGAATGGTTAAACAAGTCTGTGACGAAAAACCCACCTCTGGAAACTAAGTATTTCGTGGTTTTCAGACAACATAAATTGACGGGCGTCATCTTCTGGTTTCCGGATCAACTCAAGAAGAGTGTGCTGATGCGTCTTCATACCCAGAATCCTGAACTCGAGCTGAAAAGTGAAAAAGATTTGGAAAAAATTTGTAAGATTTTGTTGAGGGCTTCTGTCGACACCATTAAATCTAGGTGTGATTCACGTCCTTATCTGCACATTGAAAGAGTTTCCGAATGAGCGTAGATAAGAGACGACCACACCAGTGCTCATCTATTCTGTGTACTCGGATCAACCTTCAGGATTCTAAGTCTGCTACTGCATCCCTATGCAAGAGGCTTTCCGTGTTGAATATAAAACCTCACATAATATCCACACATGAATCATGGGTGTTGAATAAGAGCGTCTGTGGTTTCGAATATTGAAGGTGTTTGACACCACTATATGACGAGCGATCCAAAGCAGAATTTGTCGTTATATACCGAACTTAACCTGACTTGGGCAAAATAGTTGCTACAAACATAGGTTACGAAACGAACGGAGAATAGCATAAATTCTTTTGCGTCTGTTTACTTTCCCTATAATTCGTTATTACCACCGCCAGCGAAGGCGGTAGCCGAATATTGTGATTCCAGATAATCGATTTGACTTTATCCAGTAGGTATACTAAGAAGACTACTAGCTAGAAAGTACTATAGGAAATCTCCATGTCAGGCCATAGGTACATCGAATACAGAATTGGATGGGAGATCTCAACCTTGCTAAAGAGGAGGAATGCGCAAAAACCCAAATGGACATGATTTATGGAGGAGCTCGACAAGTCCAATAGTGCTCAACTTAAGTTAAGGACGAAACAACGATTAGAGGAAGCTATCCAGAACCGAAAAGGCACCCTCACCAAGTGTTTTGAAATGACATATCCAGCTAGGAAGCAATCCTGCAGATCGCCCATTTCTTGGTAGAACGCGGATCTGCAGCGTCTTCGTAAAGAAATCAGAAAAGTTCTGAACAGTCACTCAGTCAAGAAGTTAGACGAATCACTAGTTTTGTGGATAAAAGCACTGCTGGTGAATAGAGCACTGATTAGGGATGCTGATTGTGGCAAATATGTGATGGCGTGGGTAAACAGGGGTTGCCCGTAAAGCGGCGTTCGGTCTCCACTGCTATAGTGCATATTGGTCGACTCACCGCTCAACGAGCTCAATAGTTCTGATATCTATGCACAAGCATACGCGGACGATGTAGCTGTACTGTCTGTTGTGTCTAGCAATTGTCTGCTCCAAAACGCACGCAACCCTAGACGTGATCGGCGGATGGTGTAATAGAAATGAACTTTCAGTCAGTCCTCTCAAAACTGAGGTTGTTCTCTCTTGAGGTTGCTCTGGCATATCTATTGCTTAAAGGCATCACCATCTGTAGCGACAACCTTGCTGAATCCTCTTACGACTTCCAAGCTAGTTCGAGAATGCAATGCTGAATTCACTGAGTGTTGTCTCTGTCGCTGGTCCAAATGGGGTCACGGGAAATGAAATCTCCGATGAACTTGACAGGCTAAGCTCGGAGGAGTAGGAGAGTTTTTCAGTACCCGATTCTACGTTAGGTTTGCCTGCGTCTTCGGTTAAGGTTTCCATTGACAGTTATGTTTCATATGAGCACAACTGCAGATGGCATGACTCCCCAAGTTGCATGCAGATCAAAGGAGTACTTCTCGACATCTGTAAGAAGTCAAAGGCCTTCCCCAGCAGGAAAGACTGCAGGTTATTTACTGGCGTCGTGACGGAGCATCAGACTCTTACTATGCACTTAAATGTGCTGGGTATAAGTCATACAATATCTTGCGACGCCGAGCACTACCTCTCTGCATGTCCGGCTTACGCTCACATCAGGCTGGAGATACTCTCCGTTGACGTAATCGGTGCTGGTACTGTAGGCACTGAAAGATTTCATTAAAAGTCACTTAAAAGTAGTACAATGGACTAGTTCTTTGTTTGAGATACTCTGTTCCGACAAGGGAAAAAAGCAGTCTCCACTTCTTATTAAGTTAGAGTAGGATAGCCCATAATCAGGACTCTAACGCACATCTAAACGACTGCAATTTTAGCCAACTCTCTTTGAAAGTTATTTTTGAAGACATGATTTTTTTAAAGAATCGTCAAAGGTATCGTTCTTTAGTTGACTAACCCAGGAGCGGTTGAAGAATTTGGGAAAATTTTGTTTGAATTTCATAGGCCAAAGCAAACTTCACTTTGTTTGTATATACATTGGCTTGCAAATAATCAGTTTGTTACGTGTAGTCAACTTTTATTTTCTGCATCGTACTTAGCACGTAGAAGCACTTGATGCGTGCACAAGTGACATCGAGTTTTATGGAACAAGGATTTTTTTGTTCTCAAAATTAATGTCAAACCATTATGGCTGCTGCGTCCAATGGCTTTGCTACTATGTAGCTTGCACTGATGTGTTGCTGCTTGCAGCTGCCCTTTCATCTTTTTACGGCTAATTAAGCTCGTGAGCGTGCTCTTTGTAATTAATATTCATTGACTAATTAGACGAGAGACAGAATTATAAAAGTTTGTCATTCGTTTGCTTTTGTTGTTGTGATTTTTATATTTTCCTTTTTTTTCTGAAGTTATACTTAATAGATTGGTATAAACAAAAACTCATATCCGTTTCCGTCAAGCGTTTAAGCCGCATGTAAACTCCGATTAATTGGCAGCCATCAGTTCTGGAAGGTGGACCATTACCTGGGTGTACTCATATATATTATATACAGGTATGTAGGCACAAATAGCATGGATCTTCCCACAAATGGGTAGGTAAAGGTACCCTATAATTTTTACTAACCACTAGAAATTGTAGAACATCAAGCAGAGGCTGGAATTAGTGTTTGCCTTTCAAATGTTTTTAATAATAAATTCATCAATTAGCTGCACGAAAGTCACCTCTCACCTGGATTGCTAGAGATGTTGTTTACTCAGCTTTAGTCGTATTGACGTGTATTTAAACTAAATATGTGCACCTATCCGTATACTCGTATGTATCCCCTAGTGTTATAAAATCGGATCGATGTGCCAGGAAATACCTAGAAGCCATTAATCAGAAGGACACATACATAAATACAGATGCGAGTATTTCGAATTGAGTCTTAATTAATGGAATCACCGAACGATACAAATTATTTTAAAAATATTCAATCTTCAACTAGAGGAGTACGGGTATAAGATTGACGACTATCGCATGGCGATATCTGCGAATAGTTGCGCAACAAGATAAACTAATTTATTATTAGTTAAAAACTACTTAAGAAATTAGTAGCGGCGACGACGGAATATATTAAAAAACTGGTACCCCCAGTCGTTTTGTTGTCAACACTTTGCATATTGCACTGGAGCGTGATGAATCACCGTGAATTTATTTACTAGTGTTTATGAGAAGAAAATTAGGCCTTCTAGCCTTTTTGACAGATGAGCTGGATGTCAGATGATAGACGGTGACAAATTGGAGCAGTGAATTTGTAGAGTGTGAATTTTTTCTTTTTAACCTGTCATTTGTTCAACCGGCTTGTTATGCTTCAAACCGATGAATCTTGTTAATTATTTTGAGACCTACTCGTAAACTCACTCGTTTAATGGCAATCAGGTCAGAAGATGGGTATTGAGAGTTATCCCCCTGCTTTTTTGCTTCAAGTTGTATCCGGTTGAAAGCGTCGTTAGAGCATTATCAAGATTAAGAGATTGACAGAATGTGATTTCGCTGCACTATACTCAATGGCATGCCTATGAGCAGCTCATTGCTTCTGGAAAATTAAATGACAAATCCTAGCAATATTTTATTAAAATTTGTTACCCTTCCGATGAATCACAATCCAGACGTTGTACAATAACATATTCTCAACTGTTCACATGCCCTATTTCATGTTTAACTTCTTCTAGACGTCAATTGTATATGCAATATTTTGCGTCGATTTTAACGTTCTACCAAATTTGTCCGTTTCGGTAGATTACTTATACTTAGTTTTGGATCCATTTACATATATAAACCCATGCAATGTACTATACTCGCAAATGCACCAGTTAAATTTAAACAATTATCCCGATATTGTAGACATCTTAATTTATATGTACCTTTACATCAAAGATTCAGATTATTGTGTTAAAAAAGTTACATTGCAGCACCTAAATGCTTTAAGAGCCCAACTACATATATCATCCTGTCGACGAAAGGATATGGTGAGAAAGCTTGTGACTTTGAAATTGGTGCAGATGAAGGAATCTCAGCAGGCACGCATCCACAGAGGAGAAAAATTTAATTACCAAAGATAGCTTCTACGAGCAGTGTCCTAACTATGACATTCAAATTGTGCTCGGCGATTTTAATGCAAAGCTAGGAAGAGAGGGCACCACCTCCGTTAATGGAATCAGACTAATGGACTTTGCGGTGGAGCGAAACATTGTCGTACCTAGCACACGTTTGCCGCATCTCGATATTCTTAAGGGGACTTGGAGTTCTCCTTATCAATCTACAGTTAACCAGATTGACCTCACTGCGATCGACGCAAGGCATTCCTTTAGTATTATGGATGTGCGAGCGATCCGAGGGCGAACATCGACAAGGACCATTACCTTGTTATACCCAAAGTACAGTTGAAGATATCCCAAGTATCTCAAAGACAATCTAATACTGTGAGGAAGTTTGATGTCGGACGGCTACAACCGCAAGATATCGTTAAATCCTTTTCCGATCTATTCTCGGGTAATCTCTTAAGAGATTCTATGCCGCCAGCATTAAGTATTGAAGACCAGTGGCAACATCGCCAAAAAGTAATCACAGTAAAACCCAGCCTCTGATGTGCTGGATTTTAATCGGCCACCAAAACGAAACTTCTGGTTTCATGACGAATGCCGGCAAACACATGCAGCTAGGCAAGAGGCAAACAAAACACCGCTGCATTGAAGGAATAGAGCTGCTCACGAGCTCTACGAGCTGAAGAGGAGAGACGAACACCGGATTCTCAGGAGGAAAAAGAAGGAGCATGAGAAGCGGGCGAAGAAAAGTGAGAGATACTACTACCAAAAGGCATGTCACGTACACACACCCCGAACCGACGCCTGTGGAGATGAACAAGGGAGCATAGCAGTAGGGTCGCAGTCGATACTGAGGATTTGGAAAGAGAATTAATTTCTGCAGACTGTATACAGAACCATATATGGCTGTCAGGCAGAATTAACCTTTAAACCTGGACACTGTAGACTAACACTACCGTCCACGCGACCGGGACGATGAGAAGAGGAGAGGTGGGGTGTAGATACAAGATTCGTTGGTAATTTGAGTACTTTCATGAAAAGAGTTATACAATGGCTCTTTAGCTACAATCAGAACGAAATCGAAATTTTGCTACACTACATTGAATAATAGCTTTGAATTAACTTTTAACAAATTTTCCTTATGAAATGCTTTTCCTTTTTGCATCTAAAACAAAATTCTTCTTATTTTTTCTTATTAATTAAATTTTTGTTTTCCTCTTTTCTTATTTTGAATTGTTCACCCCATTATTAATAGTTTGATATAAAGTAACATTTGTCTCTATTTATGTTATTTAATACAAAATGTCAATAACTATTCTCATATTTTAAGCTGCAACATAATTTGTTTAGAAATTACTTGTAAATTGTAAAAAAAGAATAATGATAAAATAAATAACAAAAAATAAAATATCCAAGCTTAAGCTCAATAAAACTGCTGGAGCGGACAGTCTGACTTTTCTGACTTGCACACAGCGCAGGCGAAGGAAAGTCAGGGAGGATAGACCGAGTGGTACCGGTGAACATTGGTTTTAAATGTTTGAAGGTTATAATGACTAGGAAATAAGGAGCTAGGCAGGGCATCCCATAAGCGAGTTGTACGGCTTAGGACCGAATCACGATATTTTAGAGTACGTCCGAAAGTGGGCTTGAGGGTATACTGATGAGCATTCATAGCGAAGCGGGTATTACGGTTAAAAGATTCAATGGGCGGAATGCTACTGACGATTTCTATGGAGCACTGGTGGTGGAAATAGCGATAAAACAGAGTGATACACGAGATATTACGTCGGTGTTCGAGGGTATCCATTGTTTGAGTGATATTAGTATTATCTATGAGTTCTATCGCACCCGACCAGATGTGGACATTGTACTCCAATTTCGGGCGGATAAACGCCTTAAATATTGAGGCCAGATCAGAGGGTGTGAAATATTTCTTACATCGCTTGAGGAAACCTAGACATTTCGCAGCATTTTTGGCGACACCGAATATGTGGTCATTCCAACGTAAGTTTTCATTGACACACTTAGGTTAGGTTAGGTTAGGTAAGAGTGGCTGTTGGAAATACCAACCCACTTAGGCCTATTGGCCCATTGTGATGCCACGTGGATCTATGATCTTCTTACTACTGGAACCAGTTTGAGCTTTTAATAAAGCGTAGGAGACTGTTAACGTCTATTTTTTCTAGATCGTTTAGGTCGTTGTAGAAGAAAGCTCCTAGGTGAAGCTTCCTTCTCTGAGAGAGAGCTGGGCATGTGCAGAGTAGGTGGGGGATTGTCTCCTCCTCTTCCTCGTCCATGCAGCTTCTACAAAAATCGTTAGTAAAAGCGCCAAGCCTTCTTGCGTGCTAGCCTATGAGGCAGTGTCCGGTAATGACACCTATTATGGCGCTGAGATGTTTCCTTTCTAAGAGGATCAGACACTTAGATCGACTCAGATCCAGCTTTGGCCAGATCTGTTTTGTCGCTAGACATGTTTGTCCAGCAGTCCACCTAAGGTCCGTTCTTTTATTGGCATCTAGCTTTAGTGTTAGTTTGCACGTAGCGATTGGTATACCTATACTACCTTTGTCTGGTAGGATAGGTAGAGTGGTTCCAATTTTGGCGAGTTCATCGGCTCTGCAGTTCCCTGGAATGTCTCTGTGGCCCGGCACCCAACAGAGGTGAATGTTGAACTGCTCTGCCATCTCCATGAGAGATGATCGGCATTCAAGGGCAGTTTTAGAACACAATGAGACCGAGTCCAGGGACTTGATGGCGGCCTGACTATCCGAAAATATGCGGATATCCTTTGCAGATATCACGTTTTTCTTCAGCCAGGACAGAGCTTCTTTAATCGCCAAAATTTCCGCCTGGAACACGCTACAGTGATTTGGAAGGCGGAAAGAGAGGCTTAGGTTAAGCTTATCTGAGAAAATACCGCCGCCAACTCCGCTGTCGGTTTTAGATCCATCTGTGTAGAGATGGATTGACTTGTCCTCCATGAAAGCATCCTCCTCCCAGAATGATCTAGAGGGGAAGCTTACATGGAAGTTTTTGTCAAACCAAAGTTCAGGTATGGTGTAATCGGTGTTCTCTGTGAGGATTCCTAATGTATTAAGAATGTTGGCGTGGCCAAATGAATTATTTGTCCACTGTTTAGTCGCTATAAGGCGAATAGCTGCAGTCGCAGCTACTTGCTTGCTAAAAATGTCGAGGGGTGTCAAGTGAAGCAGAATATCTAATGCCGCAGAGGGGGTAGATCGCAAGGCTCCGCTTGTGCATAGACATGCTGTTCTTTGGACTCTGCTTAATTTAATGCAGTTGACTGCATTTTCCAAGGCCGTCCACCAGACAACCACCCCGTAAGTGAGTATCGGTCTTATGACCGAGATGTATAGCCAGTGGGTTATGCGAGGTTGAAGGCCCCATTTGTTCCCAATGGCTTTCTTGCAGGAGAATAAAGCTATTGTAGCTTTATTGACTCTTTCTTGAATGTTAGGTTTCCAGTTTAGTTTCCTGTCAAAAATGAGACCCAGATATTTTGCTGTATCGGAGAAAGCTAAACTGGTACCGTTTATTGAAGGAGGGTCTATGATTGGAATTTTATATTTCCTAGAAAAGAGGACAAGATCAGTTTTATGGGGGTTTATTCCCAATCCACAGCGATCTGCCCAGCAGGTTAATCTGTTAAGATTTACTTGGAGGAGTTCTTTAATGGTATTTAAATGTTTTCCTGAGACGGCTATGGCAACGTCATCCGCATAGGCAATCACTCTGCTACCACCCTCTTCCAGGTATATCAGTAGTTCGTTAACCACTAAGTTCCAAAGAAGGGGGGAGAGGACACCGCCTTGCGGCGTACCCCTGCTGACATATCTTTTAGCAGAAGTCTCACCCAGTTTGGAGTTGATTATCCTGCTTGTTAGCATTAGATTAATCAGCTCCCCAAGTGAGTCGTCTACCTGCAGAGTTGACAACGCAGTCGTGATTGCGGATGTGTTGACGTTGTTAAAGGCGCCCTCTATGTCCAGGAAAGCAACCATTGTGTACTCCTTATATTGTAGGGATCGTTCGATGTGGCTAGTCAGAGAGTGCAAAGCCGTTTCCACCGACTTTCCTTTACAGTAGGCATGTTGAGCCGTAGACAGAAGTCTTGGATCAACTTTAGCTCGAATATGGATATCAATCAGTCGTTCTAAAGTTTTCAGAAGGAATGACGATAGACTTATGGGTCTGAGGTCCTTTGGGACCACATGAGAACATTTTCCAGCTTTGGGAATGAATACTACATTGACTTCTCTCCATAACAGTGGAATGTGGATAAGTTCTACACAGCTCCTCATAATATTTTCCAACACTGGTAGAATAATATCTGAGGATCTCTGTAGCTCGGCAGGTATAATACCGTCCGGACCAGCAGACTTGTATGGTTTGAAGCTATGTAGCGCCCAGAGCAGTTTGTCTCTCGTAATCAGACTATGAATTTTGGTCACGGTTGCAGTAGGCTTGTTTGGGCTGCTACTGGCCGCGAGTTGGGAGCTACCTGGAAAGTGGGTGTCCAGAAGCAGGTTGAGTGATTCATCACTTGAGGTTGTCCAAGAGCCATCGGTTTTTTTCAAACAGCTGGGCATCATAGGATTTGTGGAGAGGATTTTTCTTAGCCGCGAAGCCTCAGAGGTTTCTGTAATTTTGTCACAGAATGACCTCCAGGATTGTCGCTTTGCCTTCCTCAGTTCTTTTTTGTATAATTTGAGGGATTCTTTATATGAGTCCCAGTCGGTCACTTTTCTTGTGCTTTTTGCTGCGTTGAAAAGTTTTCTGCATGTGTTTCTGAGCAGTCCTAGTGCCGATGTCCACCAGTGTGGCTTTTTCTTGCCTCTTGGTTGAATAAGAGGGCAGGAAGCGGCCATAGCCTTATTGAGAGTCAGAGTAAATTCCCTGACTTTCATGTCGAGCTCATTGGTGTCACGCGGGGGACTTGATAGTTTGGAGGATATCGTTTCCGATAGGATTCCTCTATATTTTGTCCAATCAGTTTTCCGGTAGTTCCGGAAAGTTGGTTGGCGAGGGGGAGCATCACTCAGACTGAATTGGATGTACCTATGGTCCGAAAAGGAGTGTTCAGACGATACCATCCAGTTTGTTAGCCTTTGGGTGATGCTGTCGGAGACAAGAGTAATATCTAAAACTTCTTGTCGGTTTTTTGTTATGAAAGTGGGCTCATTGCCAATATTGCAAATTAAGAGGTTAGTACTTAAAATATAGTCTAAAAGTGACTCACCTCTATCATTGATGTCGGTACTGCCCCATACCGTATGATGTGCGTTGGCGTCGCATCCGATTATGAGGCCAGTTTTTTGCCTTCCCGCTTCCAGTGCCACCCTTTCTAGGTTATCACCAGGGAGAGGGCCCACTTGGTCGTGGCCAAGGTAAGCCGATGCCAGCCAGTATGAGCCTTTGGCAGTTTCTAATCTGGCAACGGTTAGGTCGGGGTCACTGAGGTTGGGAAGTAGAAACACATTAAGGCTACGTTTCACTAATATACAAGTTCTAATCTTACCTTTGTCTCTTGTATAGAGCGGAACGTATGAGGGTGTCCTAAGTCCACGAACCACGCCTTCTGCAATCCATGGTTCCTGGATTAGAATAATGTCTTCTGCGCTTTTGGAAAGACGCAGAATGAGTGTGGCCGAAGCCTTTTTTGAGTGGTGGAGATTAATCTGGAGAAACCGTATCATTGCTACAGTCTTCCAGAGTCGCCTCCACCACGGTGTTGTTGAGGTCCTCCGATTCTGAAGATGTGCCCAAGAGCTCATCTTCAATCTCTGATCGTGTAGAACCTCTATTTGCTTCGCCATCGGTTTCCATTTCCGACAATGTGTCAGAATCGGAGACCGACGGCTTTGTAGTCACCTCGGACAGATTGGAGTCATCGCTATCCAATTCTGGAAAGGATATCGATGCTCCAAGATCCACGGTTGTGATGTCAGGTGTTAAAGGAGGAGGAGGTTGCTTATCAGCATCCAACTCATCCTTTTTGTACACCCTTAAATGAATGGACTCGAATCCAAACCGAATCATGCCTTTCGTCTGCGCCAGAGGATTAAGGGATTCCTTATTGATCACAATTAACGCGCATCTATAAGAACCCCTTAGTTCCTCCAGTTTCGCGACTTTCCAGTCATGAGTCGGAAGAGTCGGGTTGCTGAGCCGGATGATTTCCAGGATATTTTCTGGAGAGGAGGGTTCGGCTGGAATCCAGGTACGAGTTCGAGGTCTACTAGGAATGTCTTCCTTAGATACGACCTCGAGTTTTGCACCTGGCCAAACCTCTCCTAAACCATCGATGGCCTTGGTGAAGAGATCGAGAGATCTCTGGTCGGAGCAAGCGATGAGCTTGACATGGCCTTGGTGCCAGCCAGCGTCGCTTGTGATAGGAGGTGGTCCTGGGTTCTCCCGCATGATAGCCAAGAAGTTGCTGGAGAGCTTCAACTTGACCAATTGCCACCGTTCCGGTGTAATGGAACCGTCGGTATCGCTTCTATCGATCACCGCGATCACCAATGCGTCCTTTAGGACTTCGTTATAGGACTTCAGAGATCTGCTGTTGGATGTGGAACTGAACTGAATTCTGGGCCTCTTGGAAACCGATACGGTTTCCTCCAACGATCTCTGACGCTTAGAGGAGTCTTTTGACATTTTGTGAGCAATGGAAGCAGTGGGAAATCCATCTTTTAGGATGTTTTTAGCCCACTCAACCTTGCTCTTTATTTCCGCACTTCTCTCCACCTCCGGAATGGATCCGAAGGTTTTGATAATGCGTGAAGCATTTCGGCGTCTTATGTATAGCGCCTTAGATGGAGCTTGCCGATGCGGCTGAGCTCCAGATTCCTCTTTGGAGGGAGGAGTTTTGGTAGCAGCAACAAGTCCGTGGCCTGCCACAAACTTGCTGCTGCTGGGGGCGGGGGAAGTGATAGGACCATGGCTTGCCACAGTCTTAACACTCCCCAAAGGAGTTTTGGTAGCAGCGACAAGTCCGTGGCCTGCCACAAACTTGCTGCTGCTAGGGGCGGACGAAGTGATAGGACCGTGGCTTGCCACAGTCCTAACACTCCCTGAAGGAGTTTTGGTAGCCGCGACAAGTCCGTGGCCTGCCACAAACTTGCTGCTGCTAGGGGTGGAGGAGGTGATAGGACCATGGCCTGCCACAGTCTTAACACTTCCTGAATTCTTTTTATTTGGCTTGTTCCTTTTGCCTTTAGAGGATGGCGCACCATGGCCTGCCACAGTTTTGCCTCCTCTCGGCAATGCAGGAGCCTTGCCGGTAGTCGGTGTAGTCACCGTTCCACCGCCCGGTAATTGAGGAGTACCGGCCTCGGTTTTTGTTTTCATTGACACACTTACCGAGAATGGAAAGTTTATCATGAATAATGGCTGGGTGCTTAAATTTCGCTTTTACAACATCAGAGAGCATTGTGTTTTGGAAGAATTGAATTCTACTCTGTTAGTGGTTCCCCAATTAGTTATGCTGTTTATATCAGAATTTAATGAGCTTAACACACGCTGCAGTTCCCGTTCTACAGCCGAAAAGCAGGGACGTGAGTCCGGGAACGAATATGAAAAGCAGAGAGTACTGTCGTCAGCAAAGTAATATGTTACATTAGAAGTAGCAGACAGGAGTTCGTTGATGAAAATTAAAAAGAGTGTCGGAGACAAAACGGAGCCCTGGGGCACACCAGCATTTATTTTGTAAATATCAGATTTGAAACCATCCAAGACAACTTGAATTGAGCGTTCCGAAAGGTAATTTCTAATCCATTGAAATTACCATTTTCGACAAAAGAGCTTGATGCCAAACTCTGCCAAATGCCTTAGAAATATCAAGTGCAACTATCTTGCTTTCGCCAGATTGATGTACGCTTTGGTTGCACTTGTCGGTGAGACATACCATCAAATCACCAGTGGACCTGTTGCTGCGAAAACCATATTGCCGGTCAATGAGAAGTTTTCGTGATTCGAGATATTTCACGAGCTGATGGTTTATCAGTGTTTCCATGACCTTGGTGAGAAGAGACATAGGCGCAATGGGTCCGCCTTTTTTAGGGACGGGCTGGACAAATGCTGTTTTCCATCTGCTCGGAAAGAGTCCTAAAGAGTAGGATTGATGAAAAAGCTTGCGTAGTGACTTCGCCCGAGAGGAAGAACATCTCCTCAGAAGAAGGGGAGATATACTATCTAGACCAGCGGATTTATGTATGTTAAGATCTTTAAGTACTCTTGTTACTACACGAGTGCGAAAGTGAATTCGTCCCATTGTAGATTCGACGCACTCAAGTGTAGACGGGGACAAAGCATAATCTGGGAGTGTAGAGCTAGCCGCAAAGTGTGCAGCAAGCAGATTGGCCATGTCCAAAGAGCTGACTGCTGGAATGTGATTGTAAATGAGCGTTGGGATGGAGGATGAGGCAGAATTTCTCATATTTTTGACGAACGACCAAACATTTTTACTACCTTTGGGACATTGTGGTTTCTTTTTGCCACAGTTTTTGGTCGTATTGGAATTTTCACGTTTAAGAAAAACGTTACAGACATTCATGGCTCGTTTAAACTTTTTTCGGTTTTGCTCTGTCGGGTTGGTCTTGAAGGATAGCTCGAGTCGTACCATGCCTTTTCTTTTGGTCTGATACTCTTCATCCGATGAGGGATAAAGTTTCTCATTCCAAAGACAATGGTGTGTGTGATCATATCAGCAGCAGCATCCACGTCGTTATCGAGGAAACATAGCGACCAGTTAAAATTCCTGAAGATGTTGTTAAGACCGCTCCAATTGACTTTCTCGTATTGCCATACGGTTCTTTTAGGAACCTTTTCTCTAACTGTATGGTGGGTGTACGAGAAATTAGCTGATATGACACAATGGTCCGACAAGCCTAGAGAGGATAGCACATTGACCTTGTATTTGTCAGTGTGAGAGGTTAAAAACAAGACCAGGGTGTTGGCGGTATGACTATCAACGTCTGGTATTCGTGTGGGCTCATTTACAAGCTGCGTTAGGTTGTTTTCCGCAGCGAAGATCTCAACACACCGTCCTTCGGGTGTTGTCTGTCCAGAATGTGGAAGCAACCCAGAATTGTATATATTGAAATCGTCCGTAATAACGATTTCAGTATGGGGATACAGGGGAACAGTCGTTCGCAGATCTCCGCAGAGAATAGACGTGTTTCGGCTTTTTCTAAAGTAAAGAAAAATAGTGTGATTAAATAGTGAGTCAGTTTGCCTTGTACAAATTATTTGCAATTTAGCTAATTAACTCGATAGCCAAGCGGTTAGCGGCGCTTCGTTCGCCTTTGTCTGGGTGCTCTAGGGATTCCAGAAAGAATTGGCGAAAGTTATCTATCGTCGGACAACATGGATAGCCACTTGCTTGTCGAAATGTAGTCGGATACCTTGGGATCTGGCTAGATCAATATCTGTATTTTAACAAACATATAGATGTTGCTCTGGCCAGAGCCAGAGGTGCTTTTGCCCTTACAAAGAGACTGTTTTATAACAGCCAACTCGATGCGAGTATGAAGGTAATCTGTTACATGGCCCTTATCAAGCCCATGCTTGTATTTGGATGTCCCGTGTGGTTCAACGTGAGAGCAAGTTTATTGGAAAAGTTTCGGATGTGTGAGAGGGCTTGTCTAAGGACTTGTCTTCGCTTGTACAGAACACCAGAGTCTGAGTACATAAAATTCTATCCTAATGAGGTCTTGCACAATAGGGCGAACCTCATAAGAGTGGAGAATTTCGTCATTGAGTTGATTCGAAGGCACATTGCAAGAGCAATGTGATCGAACAACCTGATCTCAGGGGCTTGCTACCCCAATTATATGTATCACGAGAGAGCTCGCTTTGACGGCTTTATTCCTCCAGAAGCGTTCCTCTATCTAGATAGTAAGGGTCTGATTCAGGACAGATTGGCGGTGCCGCTAATCTTCCACGTCGCTCAAACAGCTGCGGACAGGCGACTCAATTACGACGGTGACGTCGTACATGGCAGTGCGGAGCGTCTCCGGTTCAGTAGGGCGGTAGGGAGTCGCGACATGAGGGATGTTGCTCGGCAGCACCAGCAATTTTGGTGGCTAGTTGAAGGTGAGGAGGGTTCGTCGTCGAATTCCTCAAGTGATAGGTAGCTTCATGTGAACCAAGGTTTGCCAGGCTAATTTTGTTTTTAGCCAAGGCCGGCTTACATAGTTTTAAGTAGGTTTTAGTTAGATTTTAAGAAAAAAAATATATAAAAACAAAAAAAATAAAAAAATTATAAAAAAAAAATATAAATATATACATATCTGTATATGTATATATGAAGTGTATATGCATTGTGTATTGCATATATGTGTATGAATGTATTATATGTAAGTAGGTTAAGTAGATTAAGATTTACCTTTTAGGTAGTCTGTAAGTTTTTAATTTTAAATATTAAACTCAAAAGAGTCCATATACTAAGTTTTTGCTTTTTAAAAATGTTTTCTTAGTTTAAGCTGTAGAATATAAGAATAAGGACAAAACCTGTCAAAACGTCGAAAGACATAGTTTAAGTGTTAGGATTAACTTAGATGGCCCCATGCGGGCACTCTAAGTTAGTTAGTTGCCAGGCTAATTTTGTTTTTAGCCAAGGCCGGCTTACATAGTTTTAAGTAGGTTTTAGTTAGATTTTAAGAAAAAAAATATATAAAAACAAAAAAAATAAAAAAATTATAAAAAAAAAATATAAATATATACATATCTGTATATGTATATATGAAGTGTATATGCATTGTGTATTGCATATATGTGTATGAATGTATTATATGTAAGTAGGTTAAGTAGATTAAGATTTACCTTTTAGGTAGTCTGTAAGTTTTTAATTTTAAATATTAAACTCAAAAGAGTCCATATACTAAGTTTTTGCTTTTTAAAAATGTTTTCTTAGTTTAAGCTGTAGAATATAAGAATAAGGACAAAACCTGTCAAAACGTCGAAAGACATAGTTTAAGTGTTAGGATTAACTTAGATGGCCCCATGCGGGCACTCTAAGTTAGTTAGTTGCCAGGCTAATTTTGTTTTTAGCCAAGGCCGGCTTACATAGTTTTAAGTAGGTTTTAGTTAGATTTTAAGAAAAAAAATATATAAAAACAAAAAAAATAAAAAAATTATAAAAAAAAAATATAAATATATACATATCTGTATATGTATATATGAAGTGTATATGCATTGTGTATTGCATATATGTGTATGAATGTATTATATGTAAGTAGGTTAAGTAGATTAAGATTTACCTTTTAGGTAGTCTGTAAGTTTTTAATTTTAAATATTAAACTCAAAAGAGTCCATATACTAAGTTTTTGCTTTTTAAAAATGTTTTCTTAGTTTAAGCTGTAGAATATAAGAATAAGGACAAAACCTGTCAAAACGTCGAAAGACATAGTTTAAGTGTTAGGATTAACTTAGATGGCCCCATGCGGGCACTCTAAGTTAGATGGCCCCATGCGGGCACTCTAAGTTAGTTAGTATAAGATTATTTGTAAGTTATTTAAGCTAATTTTTAGGCGTTTTTTTGTCTAGCATGTAAGAGTAAATTAAGTATTGAATATAAATAAAAATGCATTTAAATTGAAAATTGAAAAAAGCGGCGTCGTTGGTCAGTAGTAGGTCGTGGGACACGGGTTCGATCCCGGGACAAAATTGGAACTTTTTTTTGTTTTTTTCACTTCAAATTGTGTCAACAATTAAAACAAAACCCAAAAGGAAGTCACGTGATGGATAGTGGAGAGCGTTCCGCTCGTCCCATAACGGGAGTTGCAAAAGGCAACAATACTGTTGCCGGTGCCGTGGTGAAAGCTGTCAAAAGGAGGAGGAGGTTGAAAACCACTCCAAACCTAACAAAAATGAAAATGGGTGCTGCTTTAACAGCACAACAAGCAAAAAAGCAATCAGATGAAGCATACAAAAGCTGAACGAAAAAGTGCTTACTATTAAGCAAAAACAAACTGCACGAAGGCAGAGGGAGCAATTAGAAGTAGAGAGCTCCCAACAACTAAAGCAACAAGAATAGAAACAACTACTGTAGCAAACAAAGCAGCAGCAGCAGAAACAACAGCAGCAGCAGAAACAGCAACAGCTGCAAAAACAACAACAGCTGAAACCACCGCAGCAGAAAAAACAGCAGCAGGAGCAGCAACACCAACAACAACAACAACAATGACAACAACAACAACGGCAGCAGCAGCAGAAGAAGAAGGAGAAGGTGCCTCCTATAAACACTTATAAATTAGAAGTAAATGCAACCAAGGACCTGTGTAAATTGGCCATTGGTTATAATTTTAATATTAAGAGATTGGTAAACGATCGCCATGCCATCCACTGTAATACAGTGGAGGGCTATGCGAAAGTGAAAGAGCTCCTAAAGGAAACGACGATGGAGCACTACTCATTCACGCCGAAGTGTGAAAAGCGGCAATCGATGCTGCTGAAGGAGTTGGAACCGTCTTCTGATCCTGAGGATCAGGACTCAAGTTTGTGGGGGTAAAGCCATTTACCACAGCTAGAGCCAGGCGGGAGAAACGGAGTCTGCCGTTCTTCCTGGTGCAGCTCAGTCCCGAAAGCCGTCTGAATAGTCTAAGGAGTATCAATGTCCTAGACTACCAGGTGGTTCACTGGGAAAAGTTAAAAAGGAGGGAAGGCGTTATACAATGCGTTCGCTGCCAGAGTTTCGGGCACGCCGCGTCGAACTGCCACATGCAGCCCCGATGCGTGAAGTGCGCAAAGAACCACAGTTCCGAGGAATGTGCTCTGGGTAGGGACGCAGCTCCCGTGCGTGTTATGTGGGAACGTGGGACACACCGCCAACTATAGGGGTTGTCCTAAGTTCGCTGACATTAAAAAACAAAAACTGGCCCGGCAGCAGAAGATGGAGGTCAAACGTTCACCTGTTAAGTTTCAAACACCAGCCGTCACGTTCCAAATTTCCTACGCCCAAATGGCGGCAGGTAGGGGTGCTACGGTACAGCAAGTGACTGTTGCTTCTCCGGCGCCAATGCCGAGAATAACGGAAGCTGCACCAAACATGCTGGCCATCTTGCTCGCAATACAAGGGCAGATGGCTCAGCTGCAAAAGCAGGTGCAAGAACAGGCCAAGCGGGTGGATCAGATCTACGCGCTGTTGTCGGGCCTTGAAACCGAGTTGATTATCCGGAACGATATGTTTGTCCTCAACCCACTTAGTCAGGACTCTATTGATCACCTTCTCGAAAACCTTACTGATGTTTGGAAGAAGGCTGATCGAGCGGAAATTCGCCGGATTGGAAGTATCTTTTCCCTTTTGGGGATGGGATGTACCACTGCAGTTTTCCAATGCGTTGGATAGTGTGCATTATTCATTGCATTATTAAACAGGGTGGTATAAATGTCCACCGCTTCTAGTGGGAGATGTCGAAGCACAATGTTCGGTATTTCATCGGTTCCCACTGATTTCTTACTTCTAAGTGATTCGAAGATCGTTTGGAGCTCTTCCTTCGAAATGAACGGTGTTAATACCCTTTCGTTAGTGATGACATTATTTGCCATATTCTCGTCACTGAACTGGGTGAAACCCGAGCTCTCGAATAGCCAATTCGCAATTTCATTTCGAAGGCAGGAATTGTGCACAAGGACTCGACTCTCCAGGTCGTGGTTCGGGCCAATGATGTCATTCGCCTTGTTCACTTCCTGGAAAGTCGCTCCTATAGCCTCTACCTTCTCCTGCGGATCCTCGACCACAAAGAAGTTGTCATCATCAACGGCCTTATTTGGATCAATGCCTGCTGCTACAAGTATTTGTTCGTTGTTCGTCGTTCGTCGTTCGGGCGATTCTGATTATTTCTCGGAAATATTTTATTTATTTGCGGGAACATATTCGGGTTGCTGGTGTTTACAGCCCGAATTTTGTTGTTCCAATACAAACTTACAGAATTTCTGTAATTTTCCTTTATTAATGTTTGGAGGTTTTTAATCGACGACTTCAGTGTCAAGATCACCGGGTTATGTCTGTTGGTAAACTGTCTGTACAAGGTTTTTAGTCTTGACAGCAGTCTACTTTTATGTCGGTGCAGTGCGTCAATGGTTGCGTTGCGGAATAAGTCTTCGTTGTCAGTGTGTTGATACCGTGGTATCGTTTTATCCATAGTTCGTTTGATTGTCTCGTCCATTAGTCAATCTCCTCGTTTGACAGATTTCTATTGGACGGTGTGTAGAGCGAATTCGAGGAGAGTGCTCTCGTCAGTAATCTTGAGAAGTGCGTCCCACGCACTCTACTATAATTGTAGGAATGCCTTTAAACAAACTCTTCCAATTCCGCAGTTTCGTTGGGAACAGTTATTTCGGTGCTGAGACCGCAATGGTCACTGTCATACACGAAAGTGCGTAGACAGTTTGTAGTTTTTTGGTTAGTGCACGTCAGTTGTATTCGTGAGTCGAACAGCAGGAGATCCAAATAAGACCCATGTCTTGGAAACGACGGACTATCCGTCGCCTTAAGCCCGAGTTGATACATTATACTGTGCTGACTCCACCAATTGAACATTAGGTTCCCTCTAGTATATTCTTTTGAAACGCAGTCCTTTTCTAACAAAGACCGCAACACCCCCTCCTTGAATGGAGTTGGGTCGGTTTCTCCGTAATATTTTATATCTTCTGTGCCTCATTTTGTGTCTTTTCGTAAGCATAGTTTCGCTAACCAAAAGCACATCAGGGGCTTGGTCTTTAAGCAACTTAAACAGTGTGGCTCTTCGTTCGAACCTAATCAGTGAGTTAACATTCACTGCAAGGACCTTCAGAGTTTGCTCCGCCATGTACGTACCCATTACGACTGGAGGGGCAGTAGCGCGTATATTTGATCTACACTCAGCCACTGCATGCACTGTATGACAATGTAATACAGCAACGGTAGTTGCTGTAAGACCAGGGGCAGGAAATTTTTTTTTTCTTTTTACTCGCGCGCTATTATTTTTTTCAAACGACCTTATCTCCTCGCGAGGAGCGAATTTCACAGCACAGTGCACTTGTCGATGGTCAGCTCGACAAAAAAAAAGACTTCCACGAACTAAAACAGTTTTTGATTTTTACCATCTGCTTCCGATTTTTTGAATACAATGCAAACCAACCGATAAAACCCCCTTGATAAAGCTTATCTAATAGCACGGTCCACCATGTCGTACGTTTAGATAATATTTATAAGCACGCAACAGAAGTTATAGATGCATTAAAACTTTTATTTATTTCACCGATGAATTTAAACAGAGCACGTTTCTTAGACCTCTAACTTTTATATCCGTACTGACAAGTATTAAAAAAGCTCAGCCTGTCTAAAAACAGAGATAAATCTCGACTTTATTTCTCACGCGAGAATTTTAGAAAAACACAGACAATAGGTAAACGGGACGATAATATTGTTTAACTCAATAGCGTCACCTTTTTTATGGCGAGAAACTGCTGCAGCTGTTTTCGAGTATTCGCGAAAGATGCCCTGCTTAGCACAAAGGTTTATAAAGCTAACAACACTTGCAAAATGAAAATGAATGTATTTTAAATTTGAGCTAAAGATCCGGTCTGAAGAAGTAGAATTAGTTGTCGTATGAGATATTTTTATTTCATTGATTTCAAGACAGAATTTAGCAAAGAAAAAGGTTCTTGGTTGTTGAAAACTTGTTTGTTCAATAATATCTTCAAACTTGAAAAAAAAAATCCCTAAATAAATTAGCAATTGACAATTTTAAGAATAAATTCCTTCTATCAACATAATCAGCGATGATTTGCAAAAAAGATAAATATAGAAATTTGTTTGTCTAATCTGTGAGGGTTAATTATCAGAGAGTTAATTCTCTTCAACACCAGTCTGTAACATGAGAACACGAAAGAGATTCAAAAGACCAATTGCCAATACCTTAAAAAGCACTGTCTTCGAACACAAAATTTCCGCAAATGCGATACCGTCAGGTCCTAATCTTTATCAATTTACAAAATAAACCATAACCTTATCCTTGATATGAAATTAAAAAAAGTTTATAGCGGAGCTCAAGGGTCTTAAACTAACACGAAATAAAATACCGAAAGGCTAACTAAAAAGATGGTCGAATTTGAACCCCAAAGTGCTCTGATTTTTGGTAGTAAATAAAAAATGCTATTGTATCTACTCGTATATCTGTAAATGACAGCTTTTGTATGAACGAGTAATTATTATGTGTTGCATAATTTTCAATCAATCAATCGATCACAACTCGTCAAATAAAAATACAACTTGTTTCGAAACTCCATGAGGTTAGGTCAGTGATCTCCATTTCAACAAAACAAAAGAATTGGCTTGAATCAGAATTTTCAAAATTATTTTTTTCTGTCTATTCCCTTATACAATCTCACGAGATAATGGCTTTACAATTATGATTCATAAAGAAATTGCTAGCAAAGGAATCCACAAAAAGTAAAAATATCATAATTTGTCCAATGCTTGTTCCTCCCTCGAGACCTCATGGGGTTAACAATCACTTTGGAAATCATTCCCAATGCGAGCCGGAAAATTTGACCAAAACAAAGCTGAAACCGAAACCATACGCAAGCATTATTCAGCAAAAATTACGTTTCCATACACATTCCGACAACAAAGAAGGCTCGAAAATAGAACGACATTTAAATCTGAAGTACTTCACTGGCCTTTTATTAGCCCGAGTGAAATTGTGTCAAAACAAATGATCATTCACGAAGACGTCAGCTGTTACGAATACCATGACTCCAGCCAACATTTTGTTTAGAGATGTGTTTTTTTTTTTTGGTTTACACATTGTTACCAGTCAATTGTGTTGGTAATTTCGATGCCTTGAGGCTTATTAAATGCCGAAACCTACAAGAAGTCTTCATACAAAATTGTTAACCTGTTTTATAAAGGAGCAGGTATTGGTTCAGTGGAAGTCTTCAAATCAGCAACTGACAAATGTTTCTATAAGATTTCTTTGAGAATCTATATTTTTCTGGGTTTCCTTGTCGAGATACTCATAAATTGCTTTAACAAGCAAAGCTGATCAACACACATTTCTTGAAATGATTCAACGTGGCAGAGTTTGTGTTTGCAACGATAAAGTGTGAAATTAAATACTACTGTACGGTGTTTTAATTGTTTGCACATAATATGAACATTTTGTATTTTTGTATGCAGTAGGGGATTGGCACATAATGGGGAATTTCATCAAAGACCTGTCCCTCCTGGTTGAGGGTTGGTCGTGGGGGTTACATCCCCAACGTGGAAAAAAATAAAAAATACACAAAAGTTCGGAGACAACCAACAGCTTCGGATTCCGAGGTTTATAATGTTGACGACTTCATCAAACGTTTTAAGGACAACGAATCTCGGCTTTGCATATGGAATACTCGTATTAGAAACATTAACAGACCACGTGCTGCCGAACAATTTGCGGATACTCTAGACTAATATAAATCAGATATTCCTGCAATCCTAGAATTAGGATGGGATTGACCGGGAAAACAGTGGATGAAAAACTACGACATTCTGTTTGTTTGTGATTGTGACTAGGGAATCCAGGGTAGACGTAGCCAATACACGCGGGCTAAAAATTAATCTCTGGTCTGCATACTGCTGGTAAATGTAGACCAACAGTTTTGGTACTTAGTGAAACACAGATAGATCCCCGCCCACACCTCGGAAATCACTCTGATCAGAAGCTCCCTGGCTACGAACTAGTGTCATTATTGTTTTCTCACCGCGGTCTCGCCAGTTACGTGAGTGATCCTTGTGATCCATGTTCCTATCAGAAATTTCATTCCCGTAAGTAAATTATCCACTAGAACGTAACGTACGCAAGCCACAAACTGGGCAGCAATTAGACCATTAACGAGTTTGATGCTCTGCTGACTCCACACAAAGAATAATATCCCTGTTATCCACATATTCAGATCGTAATTACGGGCGATTTCAATATATGTACAGAATTCTGGTTGGCTTCGACATTTTGGACAGACAACACCCGAAGTATGGTATGTTGAGATCTTCGCTGCGGAAAATAACATGGCCCAGCTTGTAAATGAGCCCACGCGAATACCAGACGTTGAAAAACCATACCGTCAATATCCTGGACTTTGGCTTTTAATTTCTCACCATGATGCGCTATTCCCTCTAGGCTCGTCGTACCGTTGTGGCATATCAGCTAATATCTCGTACACCGATGACACAGACTCCTAAAAGAACCGTATGGCAATACGAGAAAGCCTAACACGACAAAAAACTGAGGCAAAATATACTACAATGTCCCGAATGGTGTGGGTGGGTGGCAGTGGCTCAAGTGGTAGTGGACGGGCTTCCAAATCGCAAGATTCGGTGTTCGAATCCCAACCTCGCCCGAAAGACATATGTATTCATTTTTTCAGTTAACGAAAACCAAGTAAGAGGAGTAGTTGACTAGCAATCAACATCAAGCCAACTTACACTACGAATTTAGTCTCCCCGTTAAATGTTGGATGCCATCCATGGAGCGAAATAACCACTGAGCCCAAAATCTTTCTTTTTTTCTCTCTATCCCATTTTCCAAGAAACTTAACACATGCTGAGGCATTATAAGTGTATTCATACCCACTTGAGTGTTAAGTTATTTAAAAAAAAAAGAAGGTAGTAATAGCTGTTGGTCGTTTGTCAAAATCATCAGAAATTCTGCCTCATCCTCCATCCCAATGCTCATTTACAATGACATTCCAGCTGTCAGCTCTTTGGACAAGGCCAATCTGCTTGCTGCAAACTTTGCAGCGAGCTTAACACTACCAGATTGTCCTTGGTCTCCGCCTACACTTGAGTGAGTCAAATCTTCAATGGGACGAATACACTTTCGCACAAGTGCAGTAGCAAGAGTACTTAAAGAACTTAATATATGTTACATAAATCCGCTGGTCCAGATGATGTATCTCAAATTCTTCTGAAGAGGTTTTCTTCCTTGCTTTCAAAATCACTTATTCACCAATCCTAGGGCTCTTTCCGAGCAGATGGAAAACAGCATTTGTCCAGCCCGTCCCTAAAAAAGGCGAACCTTCTTCTCTCTCCTCCTGCAGACCCATTGCACTTACTTCCCTTCTTTTCAAGGTCATAGAGACTGATAAGTCGTCAGCTCACGAAACATCTCGAAACAAGAAAACTTCTCAATAATCAGCAATATGGTTTTCGTAGCAACAAGTCCACTGGTGATTTGTTGTCAAGTCCCACCGAAAAGTGGAACAAAAGTCTACACCACGAAATTACCTTTCGGAACGTTTAATTCAAGTTGTCTTGGATGGTTTCAAGTCTGATATTCACAAAATAAATGCTGGTACGCCTCAGGGCTCTGTTCTATCTCCAACACTCCTTTTAATTCTTATTATTGTCTCTTTTCTACTACTTCTAATCTAATATTTTCCTTTGCTGCTTTTCATATTCATTCCCGGTCTCACGTCCCTGCTCTTCGCGTGTAGAACGGAAACGGCAGCGTATGTTAAGCTCATTAATCTCCGATATCGTTAAAACCAAATTTAAACACACAGCCATTATCCATGAATGGCACTTTCATCGTCGAAACTGAAAAACTTTCCATTTCCGGTATGTATGTCAACGACAATTTACGTTGGAATGACCACATATTCAATGTCGTCAAAAATGCTGCGAAAATTCTAGATTTCCTCAAGCCACGTGTGGTCGTGGCTCAAGTGGTAGTGTATTGGCTTCGCAATGGGACGGTTCGGGGTTCAATTGCAGCCGCGCCCGAAAGACATTCTTTTTCTCAGGCAACTAAAGAGATGAATGGTTGCCTAAAATACAACAAGCCAATTTACAAAAATAATTTAGTCTCCCTATTAAATATTGGAAGCTACCCTTGGAGCGAAATATCCATTTTCCATTTTCTATCCATTTTCCCAAGAAAACTTAACACGTGCTACGGCATTTTAACAATAGTAATTCGCTCTTAAGTGTTAAGTTAATTTTTTTTTAAAGAAAAAACATCCATCTGGCCTCAATATATGTATAAGGCATTTATCCGCCGAAGATTGGAGTACCATGCCCAGATCTGGACAGGTGCGCCTACAACATCTCTGCATCTGCTAGATACTATTCAAAGCCATGCGATAAAACTCACTCAGACCATGGACACCCTTGAATAGTGACGTAAGGTCTCATGTCTCACTCTGTTCTCTTGCTATTTCCACCACCAGTGCTCCATAGAAATCGCCAGTAGCATAACGCCCCTTCAAACTTTTAACCATAACAAGCGTCTCAATATGAATGTTCATCAGTATTCCCTCAAGCCCACTTTCGAACTTACTCTAAAATATCGTGATTCGTTCCTAAGCCGTATAACTCGCTTATGGAATGCTCCGTCGAGTTCTCTATTTCCTGGTCGTTATAACTTCCATACAGTTAAGACCAATGCTCATTGGTGCCTCTTTTTTTTTCCTCCCAAGTTTATTTCGCCAGCGCTGTGTACAAAGATTTTAAGAGTACTCAAATCCCTTGAGCGCGCGCTAATTATAATAAAAAATAAAAAATCTACTACGGCGACTGCCACACATGTAGGAGACTCAAGCAAAAAGTCTTAAGTTTTCGGCATGAAAGGCAAACGCCTGATTTGTTTACGCTTGCAGGGGATAAGCATGACAGCATGAAAGGCAATTTCTATGAACTCCTAGACTGAACATTTGCTGTGTGCCCCAGCTAGGACCACAAATATGTGCTAGACGATCTTAACGCAAGTCTGGATAAGGAGGTCGTCTTTGAGCTTGTCATCGATCAGAAATCACAGCCTACAAAACACCATGTCCGGATATGGATTATTCAGGTTCTTAGAATTTGTAACGGGGCGTAACTTTTTATTAGTCAGCACCATAGATAAACTAACCTAGTTGTCAAACTTTCCAGATATTGGAAAATCAAAACCGGTTTTCTACTGATTGCCTCTATCCGTGCGACCCTGTCTTGATTTGCTTGTAAATTACTCTCATTCTAGCAAATTCTGAATGTTAGTGCGAAAGTGAAGGGTTTGCAAAAGTATTCGTAGAGTTTGACATCTAGGTTAGTTTATCTATGGTCAGCACATCCTGGCCAATCAACCAGATTGATAATATTGTGATCGATGCCAGACACTCTTGCAGCATTCTAAATGTCCGAACTTTCTAAGGGGCCAACATCGACCCGGATCATTACTTTGTTGCATACAGGTTTCGAATCACAGGCACAACGCAGTCAAGAAAGATCACCAATGTTCGACGTCGAAAAGCTGCATTCCATATACAAACTATAGAACACCAATGCGAACGTTGTCAACAAGCCATCACGGAAGCTGCTTTTAATGTAATTGGTTTCAAAACGCCACCACAAAGAAATAACGGGTTTGACGATGAATGTAGGCAGAAACAAGAACCATATAAAGCTGCACAGCCAGAGGGTGAGCTCTACAAGCGGAAAAGAAGGAAAGAGTACAGACTTTTTGGATAGAAAAAGAAAGACCACGAGAGAAAATAAATTCACGTTGCTCGAGGGACGACGTTCGAAAGTTTTATCAAAGAATAAAACGAACATAGAGAATTCCGTTCCCCTGACATAGACGAAGTTAAGGTAGCAATATCGAAGCTAAAGTCTAGTAAATCTGCTGGTGAGTCTTCACACATTACACCAGATCATGGAAAAGGATTTGTCGACTTCGAAGCCACATACCATCTAACTGCATGCATAGGGGCAAGATATACAACACTAGGTTTAGTTTTGAAAAACTAGTCAGGTTGTGAATAGAGAATTCGTGCTGCTACATGAAGTTCGATAATGAATTAATAATTACTATAAGCTTCAATGGGCGACGTGATCGGGAAACTCTTGATTGCTCAGGACTTGGTCTGGGCTACTAGCTCAGTAACCACTCACGATGAAATGCTTGTTTTACCTCCTCGTGGTAGTCATCGGGCAACTATTTGCGTATCCCTATATGCATATATATGCTAAAATTACAAATGCGAAAGGCCTAGCTTCTAGGATAGGTTACGGAAGTTAGCATTCTTCGTAACCGAAATCACAACCGCTACCGAAACCGACACTACGCCACGGATAAGGAATGATAACACGTTGACGACATGTGGCTATTGTACCCGGACATGAATTGTTTCCTGGAATGAGAAGACGCTTCTCGACAACGGAAGTGAAGGTCCTCAAAATGCAAGATTCCACCAATTAGGGAAGCAATTCATGCGGTATAAGAAGGAGGCTTTTTATAACCGGCTGTGTGCTGCTTATGATAGTACACCACGCGGAGACATCATAGTGGTAATGGAAGACTTGAATGCCAAGGTTAGCAATGACAATGGCGACCGCCTTGTAATAGGTGGGACCATGTTTGAGCACAAGACGTGCCACAAAGTTAGTTGGGTGTCGACGGACAGACAAGCAAATTGTTATGTTTGATTCCCGGCACCGATAGAGCGATGCCACGAACCAAACAATAACTTCTCGGGGTCTCGCCATCCCAGCTTTAGGTTCCTCCAGGTAGCGCTTTAATGATAGCTAGACAAAGGCGCCATGTAATTTTTCCCCGGGATCATGAAACCGTTTTCTCCACGTTATAACAGCTCCGTTGGAGCTCCACGATTTATTTTTGGTTGAATTAGCGTTATTTTTACCGTGTCGAACAACAAAACGCTATCTATCTGGTCGCGTGTTTCGTCTATTCACGAGAATTTTAAACACATGTGCGGTGCACTGGAGTCTTCAATTGCACAATCAGAAAAACGAATTTTCGCTCTACACCACACTTCGCTATACTTAACTTGGTTTCTTGGTTCCCATCTCCTTTTTCTTTTACTTTAAAAAACTACTCGGTGGTGCAACAAAAAAAACTTGAAAAAAGAAAAAAATTGCTTCTCGCAATTCGCCAAATTAAAATTGATCGCACAAGCTCTCTAAGCGTATTCTTTTTTCGGCCCTCACAACTTGCTGGTCGTCACCAAAGTGACTTCCAAATCTTTTTACTTTCCACAACTCACACACACATTCACAGACACGCTCATTCACAATTCCTTTGGCTCTAGGGGACCCAAACTTGTCAAACTTTGCAGATATTGGAAAATCAAAACCGATTTTCTACTAATTGCCTCTATCCGTGTGACCATGACTGTGAATACGTGTGAATTGTCATCAATGGCAATTTCCCTCTCATTTTATACAAAATGCGCCCATTTTACTCAAAAAACGGCATTAGACACACGCGTGCAAATCGCTCTCATCCTAACAACTTTTCTTGTAAATTGCTCTCGTTTTAGCAACTTTGCTTGTAAATTACTCTCATTCTAGCAAATTCTGACAGCTTATAGAAATGGTAAAAATGTTAGTGCAAAAGTTAAGGGTTTTGCAAAAGTAGAGTTTGACATCTATGTTGGTTTATCTATGATTTAAGTTGTGGATCCTTACTATCCCTACTATTTCCCCTAACATAATAAAATTTTGAAAAGCAGTGTTTCTTTCTCCCAATCGAACTACGATCGTACGTTGATAAAATATTTTGCAAAATAGAACCGAACGTGAAGAAGAAAGTAAACTCAACAGAAAGGTAGCTGGAGTGTTGGTACAAAAGAAAAAATGGATTGTATCTCGATCCAGCTATCCTCTGGATCGCCGCCTCTGACAAAAGCTAAGTACAGTGCCTCTTGCAACTTTTTTTGTTTATACCGCGAATCACTACCTATTCCGGTGGATCGGCGTTCGGATTTGGGGAGAATGGGGACTGACCAGTAGCGTGTCACTCCTTACAATAATTATTTATTTATTTTAGTATTTTGGGGTGGGCCCTTCTGCCCTCTGGCTCGGTTGTGTGGTTTGTACCTTTGTTAAAGTGGTTTTATTGTATTGTTCCGCTCTTTGTTGTTGGCGTTTATTGTTGTTGATTGTTGCTAGTTGTTATTGTTTGTTTGTTTATATTTGTGTGTGTTTTTTTTGTCTGCATGTTTATGTGTCCCTCGTTGGAGGCAGTCTTAATACTTGGCCGTCCGCCTACATGTCTCTGCTGCTCCTTCGGTGCTCCGTCGGTGGCGTGCTGGCTTATAAAGGGGTCGTCATCCATTCACCCATCGAGCCTAACTTTTAAAGCTGGTGCGTCGTTGGAGTGTGCCCGATTATGAAGGCCGTCCATCTGCACAATACTGTTGCTCCCTCGTTGGGGTGTTGCTATGAAAAAGATCGTTGTCTCTTCACTCATCGATCGATTGGCTTGTTGCTAGCTCAAGCTAGCTACATCCACAGCAGTTGTGGGATGTGATGCTGGTGCCCGTACCCACATCGGTTGCAGGATGTGGTGTTCATTAAGCCTCATGTTGCTTGGCTTATGGTAGGGTGCAGGCTCCAAGGATCGTCTTCCCCCACCCGTCATCATTGTGTTGGGGTATCTGGCTTGAAATAACCGCCCATCCCCACCGGTCGGCGACTTTTAGATGTCCTGTCTGAGGCAGTCCGCTGCGAGTCTCCCCTCTACCCTAAGCTACGACAACGGTGTTCCTGGTGGACCTCCTGTCGCAACTTGAGCTACTGGTTCATCGTGAGTCTCTCTACTGTCCTTAGAGCTTCACCGAACGAACCTCCTCGTTCTTTTCTGCCAAAATAGGGACCGAAAGGACTTGCAAGGGAAAGAGAGTCAACCTTGTTGCGGGAAAATTTACCGCAACAAACCTCCAACCAAATTGATCTCTTCGGGATCAGCCAGCGATTTAGAAGCAGTCTGCAGGACGTTCGTAACTGGTGCAAGGTGTGCAAACTCCCGAATGCCTAAATTGAATACCGATAGGCTAAAGCATCCCGCAGTCCACCAATAACTAGCGGACCACCTTTCACAAGGAGAGCAATCAGTAGCACAGAATCTGCCAGTGCTTGGCTTTCCGAAGAAACTTGAGCTATGATCGAAGAAATAAAACACCTGAGAGCTCGTATCACAGCTACTCCAACAGCGGGGAGAAACGAGTTGTATCGCATGAAGATGAGAGAAGTTCACCATAGCGTGCGACGTGATAAACGTAAGCATTGGCTACAGCAGCAGAAACAACATCTGCTAAAAGACAAAGACGGATCTCTGCTAGTTTCGGATAAGGACCAGCTCAAGAGGTGGAAGAAGCACTTTTCTGAGCTTCTAAACCCCGTTTTCGCCACTGAAGTGAACCCAACTTCCAATAACCCGTCCATAGTAACAAATTTCCGAATACGCACGGTATCCCCAGTAGAGGAATAATCTTTACCGCAATCAAAGCACTGAAGAACAACAAAGCGGTTGGACTTGACGGTATTCCCGCAGAGCTCTTATGAGTAGCGCCAACAAGATTGTGTGAGCTCCTGCAACCACTCATTGAGAGAGCTTGGGAAATAGATAGTTTCCTAAAGAGTGGAAAAAATGAATGATTGTCAAGCTCCCAAAGAAAGGAGACCTTACGGACGTATGCAGTAGCCGAGATAATAGCAAAAATCATCCTGGAGCGAATAAAAGGCTACTTCGAAGGCACACTTGACGCCGAACAAGCAGGATTTCGCACTAAATCTTCCTGTGTTGAACAGTGCGTTGAATATCGATCACCTCTTCATCTGCTGTTCATCGACTTCGAAAAAGCGTTCGGCAGTGTCAATAGAGAATTTATCTGGCTTGCTTCGCGCAGATAAATTGATTGCTATTATCAAGGCTACATACTCGTATGTTGGATCCAAATGTCACGTTGTGCATAAAGGAATGTTGTCAGTGGAGTTTGAAATCCAAAGTGGGGTTAGCCAGGGCTGTGTATGTTACTGTCACCAATACTGTCCCTGTTGGTGATAAGTGATGTACTGCGTGCAGCTTTGTCGACTGGAAATAGAGAAATTCAGTGGACTCTGCAACCACACCTTAAACATCTGAACCACCCGGACGACGTATGCTTACTCTCTCATAGGATCATCGATCTCCATCAAATGACAACGAGGGTGGAGAGAGAAGCTGAAATTGGCAAAAACAAAAAGAATTAGCCTTGGAACTTCCTCATATAACCAAGAAGAGATTTCTGGATAACCAGTAGAGATGGTAGAGAATTTTCAATATCTTGGGAGTATTGTCTCTACTGATGGTGAGACCGAACTAGATACTCGTATAATCAGCCGAATCGGGAAAGTAATGGTTGCGTTCAGAATGCTGTCCAAAATATGGAGAAACAACTCTATTAGCCTACAGCCCAAGCTAAAACTGTTCCGCTGCAAAGTTGAATCCGGGCTTCTTTATGGGTGTAGCACTTGGAAAGTCACACCCGCGGTCACAAGAAAGCTGCAAACGTTCGTGAATAGATGTATGTGAAACATCTTGAGGATTGTCTGGTCCAACGGTATCTCTAATGATGAACTTCATGCGAGAACAGGTCAAGAACCCATTGACTCTATCATACTAAGACGTAAGTGGTAATGGATTGGGCATACGCTTCGTAAAGGTTATGAGTGCATTACGAGTCAAGCAATGCAATGGAACCCTCTCACGCAGAGAGGCAGACGGGTGGGCCGACCTAGAAGTATTTAGCGAAGAACGGTCGAATACGAATCAGCACAACTAGGGAAGAGTTGGAGAGGGCGCGTAGGAGTAGTGGAGGCCCTACGCCCCGCAAGGGGAACCTCACAGACAAAATAAGTCCGAGTACCTAAGTAAGTAAGTAAGTAATAACCTTCAATGTCAAGAAAGGTTTTAAACAAGGAGATGCGCTCTCAAGTGACTTTTTTAGCATCGGCCTAGAAAGAATCTTGAAAAGCTCACCGGCTAACAAATGAGGCTCGATCTTTTTGAAGTCCGCACAATCACTTGCGTACGTAGATGACATTAATATAACTGGGCGCAGCGAGCCGTCAATGCAGCTTTCGGGAGTATTGAAGCGGGAATGGCCAAAATGTGTCTGACGGTCAACGAGGGCAAAATATTCACGATGTAGTTACGGCTTGGCAAAAATGTCAACATTGGCAGTTATGACTTCGAGCTGATTAAGGACTTCATCTAACAGCAACGACATCAGCGCAGAATTCGGACGCAGAATCACAGAATCATTGGCACTCGCCGTTTCTTTGGGCTCAGTGGGCAATTAACGAAAAAGGCCATGTTTTTTAGAAAAGGAGATACAGTGAAACTTACAGCGATGCTCTTTTACTACATCCAGGTTATGCTTCTTTGTGGATTTTCACAAATAGATAATTTATATAGGTATATCTACGAGCAGTAGACAATATCAACTATTCGACTAAAGGTGGATGTGCTGCCAAAAATATTAAAAAGATACTCGTATACTCGTATATGAGTGGTTAAGAATCGCCTTTAAGAATTCTTCTCCTCTTGCTCACTACTTTCATGCCACTCACATCTCAAATTTAAAGTTTCAAATAAACCCATTGCGAGCTTCATGAGTTTAATTAAATGCAAAAAGACGCAAAGTTTTCTTAATATCAATGGATGTTCCCAAAGCAAATTTATTCTGGATAAGTGATTTTTATATTTTAGAAAATGCTCTTTGCAGAGCCATATCCACTAATTTGAATATATGTATGCGTGTAGGATTAAATAAGGGGTCGTAATCAATCAGATAAGCTTTCTTATATGTGGGGATGAAAATGGCAAGGTTCTCAGATTATGAAAATCTGAGTAAAATTCAAGTAGATGGCATGCCCAGTGAGAATACTATTGTACTATAGTATGAACTCTGATGCGTTTCATACTCGTAATAATGTGTAAGATGGCATTGAGATTGCAAGCCATAATATAAAATTTGTTTGGAAAACCTTTAGGCAGCTGAGACAAGCTATTCTTTAGAATCTGCTAAAAATCACAATGATATTATTCTGCCAAAGTTTAATCAAACACAAACAATCGATGCACAGAACAAATCGACTTTTTTGGAACCCGTATAAGTCCATAGAACACTTTCCAGAAACAAATCATACACTGCTAGAACTTACTTGCCTCGCATTGTCAGAGTTTGGTATGAATATCTGGTGAAGCATTTTATTACTTGTTGGGTCACACTGGTCAGCTTACCGTTAAGGAAATAACCTTAATACGCCAATTGTCGATTTCTACTAGGCAAGGATCGTCCTAGGGCATATCTCGAAGAGCAAATCGAAGAAAACGACAGTGGGTGCTCTCCATTTGACTGTCGTACACTAGGAGGGGGCGATTAAAGGTAATATAGAGGGACCTGGTCACATATGATTGATGAATTCTTTGGACCACCGTTTTACAAAACCTAGTACAGAGTTGGCATTAAGGGTTATCTCAATCATATGTAAACGGATGCTGAACTCCCTATCACATACCTATCGGTATCGGTATCGGTATCGGTATCATCGGCATAAAGGGAGACGGACGAGTGTTTGATGATCCGATCGAGATCATTTATGGTTAATATAAAAAAAGAGAACCTAGATGGCTGCCTTGTAGAACTCCAGAGGTGGCCAAAACTGAACCCGGGTGGGCTGACTTAAAACGAACACTGTAAAAATAGTTTTCGAGGTAAGAAGATATTCATTTTAACAGTACCAGTTCAAAGACGAGGTTGGACAATTTGAAGAGAATTAATCGATGACAGATTAATGATATCGTTACCATTTTCTACGGCAGAGAGGGCAAAGGATACGAATTCAACGAGATTTGTGGAGGTTGACCTACCCTACAGGAAGCCATGTTATCTAGGGGAAACTTAAAGCTTCATATAAAATACTTTCGAGGAGTTTCGGTATATGGCACGCGATGGGACGAGTGTTGGTTATTTAATTCTTTGACGCTTTTTAGTGGATCGGGGTTATGAAGGAGGTTTTCCAAGCCTGGGGAAATTCTCCTTGCGAAAGAGATAGATGAAAGTGATTAGAAAGGGCAGGGAAATGAGAGGAGGAAATTTTTTTAAGAAATATGGTAGGAAGACTATCTGGGTCAGGTGTGCATTAGTCATTAAGTACCTGTAACTTATATTCCATTTGAGAGAGGTCCAGGGTGTGAGAGAGAAGTGGGCCTTGGGAGAAGTTTAGTAGGTAATTAAAATAAGATGGATTTGGTAAAATATTTGGGAAATAGGTTGGCAATGCTGAGTGGATCGGTTGATGGCTTGTTGTTGAAAGAGAGGGAAGGAGGGTAACAATCGGAGTTTCTTTGTAGTTAACTAATTTGAAAAAGTACTTTGGGTCGTTTATAAGTTTGACTTGCGCATTGTTAAGATAGCGCTGGTGAAGGGAATCGTAAAGTTCGGTGAAATGAAAATTAGTACCGAGATAATTGGAATAGTCGGAAAAGGATCTGGTACGAAGGAAAACAGCCCATGCATAACTTATTTCTCTTATTTCGTAAGGAACGAAGCTTGCGAAGGACTAGTAGATGATTTAAGGCGGGAAAACGGAACATAAAGGGAAAAAGTATTAAATATTTCTCTATTAAAAATGGAGAGGCCACAATTTATAGTTAGGGGGATCTGCTGAGATAGTCACTGATTTCGTGAAAGTTTGCTTTATGAATTTCGTGGGATGAGAGAGTTGTGGAGGAAGTGGACTGGATAGAAGAGTTATGAAAAAACGAGAGAAGAAGGGGAAGGTGGTGTTTATCAATTGTTGATAGAGATAGGGGACAAAGTGAGAATGAGGAGTTAATTGAATCTGTTGTGAAAATAAGGTCTAATTGCCTGCAAAGTGAGAATGAGGAGTTAATTGAATCTGTTGTGAAAATAAGGTCTAATTGCCTGCATATGTGGTTGGATATACCGGCGAATTGGCATAGACTTGAGTGTTAAGCGATCTAAGAAGAGACATCCCTTAGCTGAGCTGACATTTGAAGCGATGAAAAGCGATTGATCATCTGATGGGGTCCACTCTAACTGAGACTAAAGTCGCCGAAAATAAGGATATCGTCGATAGAGTCAGACAGATCAATCAAATAGTCGATTGCATCAAGATTCAGTTGGTAGGATTCGATAGGCTGAACTTGTAGAATGTAGCAGCATACATATAACTTAAAGGGACTTGAATAGGAGTGTTATTTTTATTGCGACACAGTTGACTTTAGAAGAAGAAGAAATTGTAAAGGCGGAATGGTCAAGGCTGTTGTGGATAGCCAGTAGAATAGGGAGCATCATCAATTGGGCGGGTAGGATCGTCGTCGCGAACAACATTAAAAGTAGGGGGGAATAATTCCTGGTTCTTTAATCAGATTGGTTTCAGTCAGGGCATAAATATCAAACGATTGGTGTAGAACAGCATTCGTTTTCTGGTAATAAAAAGTAAGAAGGATGTTGTGTGGGGGAGGTGTGAGGCGAGATGGTTTAAGTGCTTGCAAGAGAGGCAAGTTACGGACGAATAAATTTATTGTGTTTGGCTCGGCTCCGCTATAGGTGTGAGACTCGCTTAGAGAACATAGTGGCCGAATGCAGCAAGGTCGTCTGCCACTTTCTGAGGAAACAGGCTAAAAACCTCGTGGTAAGTCACATAAAGGTACTTGAGACCGATAGGCTCGGTAGGGAAGCCTTCCTTCTGGAAATCATGACGCTGGTTTTGGTCTTCGTTTGTCGTGTAGATAGGCAAGACAGAGATGAATGTTTTCATGTATGTATCTTTCTTTCTCTAAGCCTAGAGAGTGCGTTACGACTTTCTGTAGTGTCATTTGTCTGCTGTGTTAGTTTAACTGTGGTGGGAAAAACCGGGTCAAGAATAGGGGCAGTGGAGGAGGACGATGGAGATAAATGTTTAGATATGAAGTTGGACAAGGGATGAGATGTGGGGATTAGAGTATGAGAGCTAATAAAATTAGGACACTTAGCTCCAGTTTTATGGTTGAAATTAGGAAGTGAGTGAGCAGGGATTGGTGCTGTAGAAGGTTGAGGAGGGATAATATGGGTGATTGGTATTAAATTGAAAGAGACGCGTTGGCACGGGGGCCAAGGTGGATTGGGGGGAATTAGGGGATTCGAGGATTGGTGGAAAAGGATTTGTGTCGGGTAAGTGAGGAGAGAGGACTAAAATTATTTTGAAACTTGCTTTTGATTAACATGTTTCTTTGTTATTTTAGGAAAGGTTTGGAGGTGGGTCTTTTATTAAGCTTATTATTACAACTACGCTTATTTTTAGAGCTGCGATTAATGTCGAAATGTGGATTTTCTCATTCCTCGGACCATTTGGTGGTACTTGTCTGCCCAGGTTTAGTGGCCTTACCAGCGGAAGTCGGGATGGGATGTAGATTTTGAACCTTCTGAGACTGGTCGAGTCAGCAGGAGAATTCATCTAGCACTTTCTAATGGTGATAGCATAATTTCGGTGAAAGAAGTTACGCACCCAAGAAGCATAACCGTGTTGAGGAGCTCCTTGAATGTAGAATGCCGTATGGTTTCACTTATTCAGCTTTTCAAGTCTGCCTTTTCATTCGGAGGGGGTCCATGAAGTTCCGAATTGTTAGAGCAGTTTGCGTGGTGCGGCGGTGGGATGTATATACTAGGTGGTGAAGGTAGTGCGATTTCGGTTTTCGTTGTTAGTGCGGCGGGAGGAGTAGTTGAAAATGATGGCATGTGAGACTCACTCTGTATGTACTAATTCATTATGAATTGAGACATTGTACTGGGAACTAGAATTGGATCGCGTATTTCATCGATGCCCAGCACACTGAAGTTCTTAACCAGAGCGTAGTGCTTCGTCACGATGCCAGTAAGTAGCCTGCAGTCTTTCTTACTGAGTGACGGCAGGAAAGCTGTTGACCTCTTAAAGACGTCATGAAGCATTCTTTTTGTCTGCCGATAACCTGAAGAGTCAAACTATCATCCGCGATTTTATATCCCGTAATCCTTTTGTGCCCTAGGAACCAGAAAAGACTCAGTGAATTTAGCCTTCCGAATCCATTCAGTGAAGACTTGCGATCTCGAATTAGTTTGGAATTCGTAAGAGCCATCAGGCTGTCAGACGCAAGTTTTCCCAACGAACAGTTAAATTTAACGCTGTCGTCCTCCAGAAAGACACCAGCGCGTATAAGTAAATTTTAAGATTCCAATTTTTTACGGAGTTATAGCTGCTTTAGCGGCGCGGCAGCTAGATGGGTCCTGAAGGGGCGAATCGAACAATAAATGGTTTTCTCGAAACTACTTTTTTCAACCCTATTGATACGATATCTCAAGTTCTAGTGAATCGATTTACTTGAAATTTGGTACACACCTTTTCTAAATAACGCTCTAAGACTCTTATCAAAATTTTTTTTTAAAAAATGAAAAACTGTAAAACAAAAAATAATTTTTTTAAACAATTGCAATTTTTCAATCCACCACTTTAGCACTCGGTACCTTTTTGAATTTTGAATTTTTTGTTTTGTAAAATTGTTTTGCATATTCCTAAATTATAAATAAATATTTAGCAAACATATGTACGTTAGTAAAAATATTTTTTGTTTTTTTATAATCGCAAATGAACAAACCCTAAAATTTGTGCCTCTAGACCAGAATACCCCTTTAAGTCAGTTTTGGAACCATCCGTGAAGACCCGACTACATTCCTTTCCTGGCTCAGAGTCTGGTCAGGGAAAGTCGATTATGTATTATTTCTTCAGCAGGAGTTCTGGGATCATTGCATCAGACAACATGTCCATAAGACCAGAGAAAAAAGACGGTCGGCGCGCGAGGTCATCAAATCTGAAGTGAAGGTTGTGCAAATGACCACATCTTTCTAAACGGAAGATGGCTTTGACAGTGCAGCCCATGATTTGAATATCAAGAGGAAGAAGATTGACCATTGCATCTAGAATGGAGCAAGGCATGTTAGCGAAGTCTCCAGGCAGCTGAGGCAGACCATTCTTTGGAGTCATAGACATCAGAACTATTGAGCACTTTAAACACTAAGTCGAGCAATGGAAAGAGAACACATTTTATGGGAACTCCTGTTTGCCTCTGCCATCACATATTGACCGCCATAAGCATCCGCAATAAGCTCCTATTTATCAGCATTCCTTTTATCCACAAAACTAGTGATTCATCTACGCTGTGTTGTCTAGCCGGATAACAGATGCCCTCAAAAGTTTCACTGTCGAAAGCACACTCAATGCCGATGAAAATGGCCAGCGCGTATTCTTTCTTGTTGAGTCCGCATTCAATTGTGTCTACCGGACTTTGAAGCGAATCCTCACAGGATTTTATTTCCCGCCTTGATCGGCATGTTGCATCTTAGACAGACGATGCATTTGCAAACCGTTTATGCAGTGAAGATCTTAAAGAGCGTGTAATCCTGTTTTCCGACTTTCTGCACCCTCTCAGTGTTCGCCAAGGTTCCGGTATGTATACCCTTGCCAGACTAGCACAGAATAGTGTATGATAGCAGCTTCAGCCATGTGCGAATTTTTGAATTTTCATAAACTGTTTATAGTCATACTGACATATTTTTCTGAAAAGATTTTTATGTTGTAGAAGCTTTTCATTGGTCAGAAAAGACATGATACCTTGATTCTTATTAACTTGAGCTGCTTCTCTGAACTCTAGAAATATAGCATATCTAAGCAAATGTCCTGGACCGCAATGAAAGTCACCCCAACAAATATATTAAACGCAGCAAGGATAATAAAACTCGGATTATTTTAATGAATTTTTTTATTCTCATTCTTATTTTTTTTTACTTAATTTTCATTAGTTTTTTTTTTAATTTTGTTTTGTAATGGTGGTGCCATGTTTGTTTTCTTTTTTCATTTAAAATCAATATGGCCAATTACATTTTACCATTTTCTTCAATAGTAATAATAATAATAATAAGAATAATATAATAATAATAATAATACTAATATTAACACATCAAGACATCTCATTACATTTACATAATATGTTCACTCTCACTTAAGTTTTTTTTATAATTTTTGTTTTTTTTTTTTTAAATTATCTTAACCATATTTTTAATATATATATGTATATATATATATAGCATATGTCTCAATATTTTTTTCCTAATAAACTGCTTTTCTTAGTGCGCATGTTTGTGTTGTTGCTCAAACTTATCGCGTGGTGACTACTGTACAAACTCAATCAACTTGATAAATTCTCTCATTTACATATACATTTATATGTATCTATATATACTTTTGTTTAATATTATCACGGTATTTTTATGTTTTTTTTTTATATATAAGTTTTTTTTTTTTTATTTTTGTCTTAATTTTTTATACAAGATGTTTCTTGAAAGTGGGAAAGATTTACATGATAAATTGGCTGCAAAAAGGACGTACGAACGAGCGTAGGTACGTAAACATAATTGCCTTTACGTTCAATACTCACATTGTAGGAAACAACATGTACATTTCTTTGTTTTTATTATTATTTGTTTTTTTTTTAGTATTTACAAATATTCATTATACTATCTTGTGTGTGGTTTTTAAGTCTAAAATTTATTACTAGCTATACAAGAAGAAACCGAAAACAAACAAAGGAAAAGTTATAATAAGTAAAATAGTTTTACAATTTAGTTTTCTTTTAATGGGCTATATCAATCTATCAATATAGATACTGTACAGTATGGCAGATTGTGGTGTAGTATATCTAGACATAGTTTTCCATGTATCTTGACCAAGAAATATCTTTCAATTAATATGCAACTTTAAGGAGGGTTGTAGCAACCACTCCACACCCAAGTATAAAACAAAAAGGGTTATTTAATGTAATTTTTGCTACTTACTGAATAAATTTACTTAAACCAATAGCTATACAAAAAAAAAAGTAAAATAAAAATAAAAATAAAAAAAAAATTTAATAAACATACATACATACTCACAGAAGGAGTATTTGTATGTGTAGAAGTCCTTAAATAATAGGAATTGCACGCAATTTATTTCGTAGCTCAATTTCATTACTAATAAATTAAGGTTACGCCTGTATAAATCAAAGTAAAACGCACTGGGGTTGGCCCGACCGCTGCTAAATCCTAACTAGAATGCCCAACAGCCGCGTGGCATCATCGTATTGAAGACTTGGCTATTGGACATATGTACATACGAATATTTGTGGCTGTGGTTGTGGTGGAGGTTGTTGTTGTTACAGCAATGGCAATTTAAGTGACGTGAAAGGGGTAACTTAAGCTAGACTCGGTGTATTTTGTTGTTATGAGTGTCCGGCGTGGTCGCTAATTGCATGATTTTGTGGCATGACGACCATGTTAAATATAAAGTCGAAGCTCATAAATTCACCTGGTGCTGACTTCTAAGACGACGGATATAAGGAGGTCATAACTGATTTATGTTTATACCATTTGGGTGACGTCAATATGTCCTAGTTGCTAACAAAGAATAGGCTAACCATCTTAACCATCATAGCCATTTGCACGGCAGTATTCGGGCACAGTGAAAATCATTTTGAATTAGTGATATTGCTTAACGGAACATGGGCTCTAATCAATCTAAGTTGCATTTGAAGTTAATTTTAATTAAATATATTGCTGTTTAGGTTATTCCCGCTCCATCACGTGTAATCAGGTCTCCATGTTCCCTAAGAAAACGAAGAAAGCAACAACAATAATATAACGAGTTAATTTTGATCAATGGTATATAAACGTAGGAAGAAAAACAAATTAACAAAAAGTAGTGCCAAAGAATGAAAAACAAGTTATCTTGACTTACCATCGAGCTGAGTCCTAAGTGGTATGACTGTGAGTGAGGCACAACACCTCCTCCTAATGAGCCCGCTGTGGAAAAGCCTCCTTGCAATCCACTAGATGCACTGAGTGCACCCATGCCGCTAGCATACCATCCACCATGCATATGTGCATGGGCTGGATGCAAACCACCTGAAAGGTGACCATGTTGTCCTGTTGATTAAAAAATAAATACATAAATAAAATGAAAATTCGCATCGCTGACATTGTTGTGTAGTTATATATATAAGTATAGTATAATATATTTATAGGCAACAGAGGAGAAATACATACACAATATACAATTCCAAAACGATGAATTCCTTTGAGGGATTTTCATTAAAATTTTGCCTTTCAATTTAAAAGAGACAAGTACGAGTATTGTATTTGTTACATGGTGCAGTAGGAAACAAGTCGTTTTGAATTCCAGGGCACGATGAGCGTTACCAGTATTAGATACCGATGGAGTTCTGTTCCAATTAAGCTAATTATAAGAAAATTCAATACAACTACACCATAGTAATAACTAAAGTCAAAGTCTTATAAAATCAAATGTCTTCTTCTCATATAGCATTCTAAGCAAAACAATATAGTATGTCGATTTCCCCACAATATTTGATAGCGCTTGTCGTTTCTCCTGGTTGAAGAAATGAAAAGTAGATTGGTCCTTTCGATGTCCAAATTGTCACCCCAACCTTTTTTTTGGTGAAGATCGAGCTCTGGGGTGCGGTTTGGTTTTTCATCTGCATCCAACCACTGCTCAGATCTTTTATGATTATCATACAGTATCCACTTTTCATCATAGGTGGCTATCCGATGCAAAAACGGTTCAGTTTGGTTTCTTAATGTTTATCGAGTTTCTTTACCTTTCCTATGAGAGAAAGGTGGCGGCTTATTGTCATTGGGGATACTCCCACGCTTTTTGCAATGCACCGATTTCGGTCTGCATCCACTGTTGTTCTTAAAACATCGTCCTTAACTAACGTTTCCGGCATCCCACGTCTCTCATTTTCGAGGCTGAAATCTCCCAAACGAAACTTTCCAAACCAGTGTCGTATAGTACGTTCGTTTACCGCTACATCCTCAAACGCGTCATTAATGTCTTTCATTGCCAATGAAAGACCCATGTCCCATTTTAAATTCGTAAAGGAGAGGGTTCGAATTGGAACTACCGACAGCACGGTAAATAATTCCAAAAAAAAAAAAAACTGTACTTGTAACGAATCCTAAAATTCTCACACGGCAAGCACACGTACCACTTTATTTTATAAAAAAAGAAAATTTAACGTTCTGACACAGATGTTCACTCGAGAACTTCTTATTTCCGACTGAGCGAAAATCAGACATTTGATGTAGTACGACTCAATAATAACTGTGAGTAATTGTTGATATGAATTTTTAAAAAGACCCAGTCTCACATATGTAGTAGCCAATCCAACTTAACCTTCATTCAGTCATTTAGGCATGAAATGCACAATACAGACTATCGCTTGGCCATCACTTATAAAGGGTCTTATAGTTGTCAAATTTGGCGGGTTTTTATGACATTTTGTTCAATATATTTTGCAAAAAGATTATGGTAAAGCGCAAGCCTTAACAAAGTTTGGTTGTCGCGGAAATTTGTTTCTAAAATTCAGATTCAGTTCACTATTTACTGTTGTGCATAATCACTCGTTTCGTCGAACCATCTACAAATTAACATCAAAGTATGGTATATGTTACCGCCTTTCCTGGCAATTACATAGGCATTTTCTAAGAAACTAAATTCGTTCAGAAATATTTAGCTGATCATAAGACAATATTTAATTATATTCTTCAATTTGAAATGTTTTTAAGTCGAGATTAATTCATTTAATTTCATATACACCATTTTAAAACAATTCAAAGTACAATAAATCTGTAGTTGCAAGTTGAAAAACAGGATCTTCGCCTTCAATAAGAATCTCAACCTTAATTCAAGAAAGTTTAATATTGAGTTACATTATCGCTGAACAACTAACTAACTTATCCCATTTCATAAAAGCAAAATGCAAAACTAAAATCTTACTCTGGTCTAGTTAATATCTTGATATACTGGCTGTTAACCACTATGCAAAGACCTATAGTTACATATGGAGCATCTATAAGGTGGCATATCAAGGCTTTACAAACTAAAAATATTATTATGAAGGCAGCCACCACCGCTGCGTTAGAGTTTATACTAAACTTTCCGGAACCAATTTCTGCAAATATATGTTAATAACAAGCAATCAACCCCTCCAACTTAATAGAAGTAAAATTTGTCGCCATATGCTTTCTAATGGTTCAATGAGGTGTTAAAATGTATTTACTGATAGGGATAGCGCAGGATGGCTGTGTTACCAAGAATAAGAACTAGCAGGGTGCCTACATATTTTACCACTGCAACAGGCTAATCAGTAAGAGGCTTCTAAAATCACTGCTAGCTCACACAAAGAACTATCTGCAATTCCATTTCCTAATAGGTCCATTTGTGACTAGCGGAAGAAGGAGCGCGCAACCCCATTATACAGTGAAATTGCAAACTAATACAAGAACTAATACAAGAACTACTACTTTGAAATTGTACATACATACATACATACATATACGTGGACTCTCGATAATTCGAAACTCAAGGGACCTTACAAAAAGTTCGAATTAACGAAAAATTGTCGAGTTAGAGCGAAGGAAAAAAACTAAATATGTATGTACATATATATATACATATGCAACAATAATTAGACACATCCACAAGACATCCACTGAATTGCATACGTGCAATTTTTACTTAATTTTTTTATTTTGTGAAGAAATCAGTGATTTTTTTGGGCTTCAATAATTTCCAGCGTCCTTGGTCAAGAGCATTGTCTGTGACAACCAGTACCGAGAATACCTCGTCGTCCACTTCCGTTCTTTGATGTGACGGGCGGAATTGGTTCCGCTTCTGATTCTTCTTCATCTTCGCCTTCATTGTTGTTGCTTGAATTTGAATCTGCCAGAATTTCGTCAACAGAGCACCGCAGACTTCTACATCATCGTCATAGTATATATAAAATCATCGAAAGTCACAGATTCATCGAAGTTAGGAAAAAGGTTCCATCCATCCTGCGAGGTGAAGTGATCTAGTTCTCCTCCCTCCAGTTGCAATTGATTCACTGGCTCTGTAATAAATCCGCATTTCTAGCATTTTCAATGCTATCCAACACTATCATCACTACTTCTTTGCGATACAAAGTTTTGAAATTCTGAATCACTACCTGGTTAATTTGCAATTCAGAGGTGGTGTTAGCAGGAAAAAATTAAAGATTCACATTACTGAGATCTGGCGGATTCTTTTGAATGTGCAATTAGCCAGAAAAAGTACAATTTTCCGCTTCTGCCGTTTCATGTGGATGTCTAGTTTCAGCATCCACTCATTGAGCAATTCTGTGGTCATTTTTTTATTGGAGCGATAAGGGAAAGGATTTGATATCCTTGAAACACGTAGGGTTAGCAGCTTTCCCTATCATAAGAGGTTTTATTTTTTGTGACCCGTCCATGTTTACTGCGAGTAATAATGTTAACGTTTCCTTGCTAAGGGGGGGGGGACACCATGGCATTTTTCGTTTTCAAATATCATCGTTCGATCAGTAAGACACTTAAAAAAAGAGCAGTCTCATCCGCATTGAACACATTCCGTGGATTGTAATTTGACAGCAGCCCGCCTAAGTCATTTTTCCATGCAGAACAAACAGTAACATTAACACTCGCGCTTTCTTCACATATTTCTTTGAAAACGATATTATGCCAATTTTTAAAATTGGAGCTTTCTCCTTCAGCATGTCGGAGGTTACAGGTACGTTTTGTCCTCTGCGTTGACTAAATTATTTCAATAAGCATTCTTCGAGACCGGGGAACTCACCGTGCCGGTTCAGCTTCCTTCCTTCGTGTAAGGCACTTCCAGCTACGGAATTTTAAATGTGTTTGCTGCATCCTTTATTTTTACTCCACTTTCCACGGCTTCAATAATTTTTTTTTTCACTGATTGACAAACACTTGTATTTTTTTGCACTCATAATTACGACTGATTATTGCTGGAATATACTCGGTGGAGTGAAAAGTAACCTCCTTGGGAATTAAAAAACATTATTTTTTAAATGTTTTTTTTTTATATTATTCAATATAGTCCCCTTTTAGTTTGATACACTTATTCCAGCGATTTTCCAACTTCTTGATCCCGTCCGAAAAGTAATTTTTCGGAAGGTCTGCAAAATACTCCTCCGTGGCGTCGATGATTTCCTCGCGAGAGCTGAATTTTTTATTGATGAGTCATCTTTTGAGGTTTGGGAAGAGATAATAGTCCGAGGGATCCAAATCCAGTTACCAAGTCCAAACACTCTTTCGAAGTGCTCTCGTCTTCGTGTTTTTGGTCATTCGCAGCACCCAGCAGCAGGATAACTTTTTCATATGCAGAATATTGCCCAAAATATGGCGTGTGCGCAGATAGCAGATAGTACTAATCTTTGTGGTATCTGCTAGCTCACGTACCTTCATTTTCCGGTCAGCCAACACCATTTCATGTATTTTTTTGACATTGTCCTCTGTAACCGCATAACTGATCGGTAGTGGAGTTGCGGCCACCACGAAACTCTCGAAACCAATATTTGACGGTGTAATCTGACGGAGCATTAGCCCCGTAATATTTACCCAACTTTTCTTTTGTTTCCTTCGCCGTTTTGCTTCTCAAAAAATAATGTTTTATAAGAGAACGAAAATCGTTTTTGTCCATACTCAACGTGATGCCAAACACGTCAACAACAGTCAGCTGTCAAAAGAATACTAAAGACAATATCGCACTGAAATTTGGCATGTCTGCCTAAATATGAACGGACTTCAAGGCACCATAACCTTTTTTGCAGTAGCAGCGCATTCTGGCGGTCAAGGAGGTTACTTTTCACTCCACCTAGTAAACATATGTAAATCGTATTCCCAAAGACAGCCAACATTTTTGTACTGAACGGGACCAAGCTGGACAAAAAACAGAGAACAAAAAACAAAAACGAAAAAAAAAAATTCGAATTACTGAGATGAAACTAGCTACTGATTTCGAATTACAGTGTGTTTGCTGGCGGCCCGACTCGACAATCACTTCGAATTAATGAGCGTACCAAAACACATAGGTTTTGTTCCATTTATCAAAGCTTTTTTAAAGGGACCTCACAATCAGTACGAATTGTCAAGAATCTCGAATTATCGAGTTTCGAATTATCGAGAGTCGACTGTACGAGTATTTATAAGTCAAAAACCACAGAACAAGAGACTGGACTCTTGTACACAAGGTTAAGCAAATAAACATATGTACCTGTAGTAAAACTTGGAAACAAACTAAGAGGAGAATTTAAGCTTTTGGAATCGGGACTAATAGTCACTATAAAGAGCCAAAATGGTCAAAATATGATTAATATTGCAAATTGAAAGCCACAGCGAACTGAGCAAAAACCAAAGTTTAAGATTTGCATACTACGAGTACCTTCATTAATTTTATAAAAAAAAAAAATACAAAAACCGTTCAAAAAAGACTTAGCGGCACCACGTTTTTGGGGATATGATGATGAAAGTAACAGAAAACAAATCTACTATGACCTGAAAAAAGTATCATAAATTGGGATTCATGTCTAGTATCCTTAACCATTGCAAACTAATGCGGTAGATCATCATCTGGTTTGGATCAACCGAAAAACGAAAGTACCACCACACTTGGAGATTCTTATCCCAAATGGGCTTACATATAAAGACAATTTTAAGTGCTTTATATTTAAAGAAGCTTTCAAAAAGCAACGTCCAGACGTTCAGATATGTAAAGCGTTCCTTTTTCATTCTACCAACCTAATTATCGTAAAATGCTAAGTGTCATTCTTTGATGAATCACCGTTAAGTTATGAAATCAACCATAAGCTGCTTATTCTATGAGCCGATTCAAAATTCCGCTTTCTACTGTCTTCAGCACAAGAATAAAATGACAGGTCATAGATATTCGTACTGTTGGAAGTATCGCTTTCAGCAGTGAAACATCACCATCAGTTATGTTTAGCTGAAGGCTTTTATAATCCGTAATATCAAATTGATTTACTTGTCAAAATTCGCCACCTTACATTTTTCTTTTCTCACTCAACCTTTCATAAGATAAGTCACGGAATTAAATTTTCAATCAGAAATTTTCTCTGAGATCTTTAATCTCTTTAATAAAGCTTTGTTCTTAAATCATTAAATATTTTTCTTTTGTTTTCTAAACTAAGCTTATGTAGTTATTCCCAAAAAGGTCCAATCTCATGGACAGTGTAGATAATATAAATAACCACACTTTATGGAGAAATACGTTGCCGATAGGCAAAATACGGACGATTTTGCAATTGACGATAGGGCATTATTGGATCCAACATTAGAAAGAATTGAGAAAGGTAACTTCGTGAGACATATAGAAGTACCAGGGACATCAGGTTTGAGTATGACTGAATCAATCATCGTTTCGATAGGTAGAACTACCAATTATGGCAAAGACAAATGGTAATTTATAAAAGGTATTTCAAAAGTCGCGCCTAGATGTTTTTTTTTTAAAGAAAACATGTAAACACTTTTTTTCTGGTGTTTTTATTTTTATACAAATATGGCTCTTAACAATTATACGTGAAAAATAACATCATTTAAATGACCACCACAAGCACGTCTACAGCCTCTCGGCTCTCATACGAACATTAAAATGTTCAATTTCGTTGACCACATACTCAACGAAGAATCACTTATTAATCTTCGATCAAGTAATGGTGACAAAGATGTAACGAATAGAGCAACCTACGTAGTCAGAAGCGGCAAAAACAGACGGAAAAATTACCACAGGATATCAACCCATGATAAAAAAAACAACAGCGGCCAGGTATTCATTGTCAAAATTTGGCAAAAGAGTATTTGAAACGTCAGCGAGATCGACGACAAAAACTTGGTGGGAACTAAAAAACAACCGATCGTCATTCTTTTATGATTCAGAGAGAAAGTCGCCCAAGCAAGCAGACATCAATTTCTGATGGCAAGCCTCAGTTATTTATTCTTCAATCGGCAATAACTTAATGAAAGATGTGGTACTCGGATTCTGGCCATATGCAATTACAGAGAGAGTGGTCCACGAGGTTTATCTCACTTGCTGAAGGAAATGTGAGGTACGAGTGGGAGGCGGTAGAAAATTGCAAGTTGAAAGAACTGGTGACGTAGATGTGCATAATATTTACTCTAAAGAATCAAAAACTATTTATACAATCAAAGATATTCTATTTGTTCCACATCTTCGACGTAATTTCATATCTATTAAAAGGTCCACCCAAAAAGCAACAAAAGTAATTCTTAATTAATTGCTGATGGCGTTCGAGAAAACCGATTGTATAAGATGAATTTGATGTTGGTAAAAACGGCTCAACTGAATGATGCATCAAATAAGCACAATTATGCTGCGGCACGAACATTTAGAACATGTTAATTTCAAGATACCTCAAGATATGAATAACAGAGAAGTTGTGAAGGATGCCAATATCGATCACGTATATAAAGAAGATCCATTTTGCGAAGGCTGTACTTACAGGAAACAACATGTGGGTGGCCGTGGCTCAAGTGGTAGTGGACTGGCTTCCAAATCGGAAGGTTCGGTGTTCGAATCCCAGCCTCGTCCGAAAGACATATCATCCATTTTTTCGAGTAGTCGAATAGAAATCAACATCAAGCCAGCTTCCACTAAGAATTTAGTCTCCCCATTAAATGTTGGGTGCCACCCATGGAGCGAAGTAACCACTGAGCCCAAAAATCTTTCTTTCTCTCTCTCTATCCCATTTTCCAAAAACTTAACACATGCTGAGGCATTATAAGCGTATTCATACTCACTTGAGTGTTAAGTTCTTTTTAAAAAAAAAAAAAAAATGAAAAGAAAAAACATCATCTGAGTTTTCCAAAATCAGGTTCTAGACGAGCTAGTGCCCCTGGAGAAATCGTTCACGTTGATTTGTGTGGAAACTGGCGGTGCCAATCATTTTATGTTGTTAAAAGATGATTTCTCAAGATATTGCTATGCATTTTTTCTGATGAATAAAACAGATGTGCTTGTTAATCCTAGCAAGTTTTGCGCTGGAGTTGAAGATCATGGCCATTCGATCAGACGACTGCGATCGGACGGTAGTCTGGGATTCTGCAACGAGCCTGTACAAAAGTTTCTTCTAAACAAAGGAATTAAACATGAACTCTCAACTCCAAGAGCTCCTGAACAAAATAACATTATCGAAAGGCAGAATGCAAGACAATGTTACATAAAAGACAAATGAAAGATGAGATGGATTATATGTTTCTGGATCGGATTAGCAACGTTGATACAGTTCTTCTCGGTATATAGTATATAGACCAAACAAATCAGTTAACATGTGTCATCTTACTTCCCTGCTGGAAGAAATGTCAGTCAACTGATCCAACGTAATACTGTGTGGAGACATCAACAGTGATCTCTTGGCAGAGTGTAAGCTTATCGATAATATGAGTTCACTTAACTTTTCTCCCGTTAACTCTACTGCACCAACTCACTTTACAGACTCTTCTAGTACACTACTTGATGTCTTCTTCGTTAGAGAAACAAGAAAAAATCTTTTTTATGATTAATTGTCAGCTCCTGGGTTCTCAAAACACGACCTTATCTACCTTACACTCGATTTTACTTACCAGGTTTCAGCCAATACATTTAATTTTAGAGATTTCAGACATCTTATGAAATCTTATGACTCACAGCATAAACTGGGAGCAATTATATTTCATGTCCTAACCTAATCAACAAGTCGAATTCTTACAAACCAAAGTCCTTCAACTTTTCAACAATCACGTACCCCTAAAGACAAAAACATCAAGACATGGACTAAATTCATGGATTACAACTGATATTCAAATAGTTATGAAAAAACGGGACGAGGCAGGTATGACGGATGGAAGCGTTTTGGAATAGACGAGCATCTCAGAGAATATCGAAATCTCCGTAATAACGTTGTCTGCAAAATTCGCGCAGCTAAAACACAACTTTATTCTAAACGCCTGAACATGTCATTGTGTGGTAAACAGCTGTGGAAGAACCTCAAGGAGATTGGCGTGGCTAAGCAAATGAGTAGCCTTCCTGACAATGTCGATGGTAACATACTCAACAACTCCGATTGCTTATCCTCCTCCTAATGGTCCCAACCTCAACTACAGCACCAGTACAACGCTTTTCGAAACCTTCGAGTTTTCTGCTGCAAGGCAGGCGGATGTGGTGGAGAGTCTACTTTCCATTAAATCTAACTCAGTCGGAATCGATGAAATGCACCCCAAGTTTATAAAGGTTATTCTTCCCATAATATCACCGTACGTTAGTCATATCTTTAATCATATAGTATTAAGTACGGGTGTGTTTCCTTCAGTCTGGAAGAAATCGAAAATAATACCTATTCCTAAGAGCCCTACAGATAATGACTTTCGGCCAATTGCGATACTTTCATTCCTATCTAAAGTCTTCGAAAAATGTATGCAGAAACGACCGTAGGTCGTCACCAAGCAGTATTTGTGAATGGTGGAATGTTCGACTTCCTTCCAAATTCGTGTGGAGTGCCACTGGCATCTATATTGGGACCCCTACTGTTCTCTTTATATGTTAACGAGCTACCCTCCATTATCACAAGTTCTTCCGTTGAAATTTATGCCGACGATACCCAATTACACAACAGCTGGCGACTTTTGTGTTCGCCAGTGGAACTCTGACTTGGAAAGAACTTTTAACTGGTCGCAACAGAATATGCTGATGATAAACCCCAGAAAGTCAAAGTGCATTGTCATATCTAGGAAAGCCATAAACACCTCCCGATTCCCACCGCTCCACCTCAATGACGATCCCATTGAATATGTGGATACCGCTAAAAATCTAGGTCTGACTTTCAACAAAACCTTAACACAATAAATCTGCGGCCAAAGTTCATGGTATCCTTCGCTCCCTGTGGGCAACTCGAACCTAACTCATCACTCCTATACTCACTTATGGTTGCGAAGTCTTTGGAAAGTGCGACTCCATCAACAGGCGGAAACTTAATGTCGCATATAACAACGCTTTGCTACATTTTCGGCTTGCGAAGGTATGATCGCATTTCACACTTCTCTTACCGGATCTGTAACCTCACGTTTGATAACCTTTTGCAATAAAATCATACATACGCACCAACCCCGCAACCTTTTTAACAGAATAAAGCCCTGTGCATCTGTAAGAACAGGGCAACTATGTATTACTCCCGCAATTTTCTTGTTTAACGTCAGAACGCCAATTCTTGGTAAACGCTACTCGACAAAAGAAATAAAAGAGAAAAAAAGATTTCAAAAAGAAATGAAATCTTATCTTTCTATTTTGCAGTTTATTTCACCTTTTTGACTGCTATGTAAAATTATTATCCTTACTGTTTTTTATTTAACCTTTGATCGACCGTTTATACTTTTTTGTAACATTGTTAGTCTAATTTGCTAGTAGCTTTCTTCTATATTTTTATTACCTCATATAAATTAAGCTTATTACTACCTAAAAAGATAATGTATCTTACTGTGTAAGCCATCTTAATAAACTGAAATTGAAATTCAAATTGAAGACAACAACACACAATCGCTGGATCTACACCTTACGAAAAATGGTAATCTGTTAAAAATCTAGGAACACTCAGAAGTGGGGTTTATGTTCATATTCCTAAAGAACAAAGAACAAAATGGGAGAGAGGGACGATTAAATGTCTGATGATTGGCTATAATCAGGAGAGTAAAGCTTATTGAATGTTCGATCCTGTCGGAAGAAAAATATTAATCAGAAGCGATGTGCTATTCATCGAAGAACGGCACCAGCACCACAAAATAGTTGGGAACTGTGATCCAGGTAAGCCAAGTTATCAAAATGAATCAATAAATTTACAGGATAAAATTCCAGATGACAGCCACGCTGAAAGAAGTAAGTCACAAAAAATTTACAGAAATCTGAAACTTCAAACTTTAAGAAGCCCGTACGTCACCAGGAATAGCTTAAGGGGCGGTAACGTTTTTAAACTCTTTGTTTTTCATTTTAATTTTATTATTTCATGTGATTGTACGACATCCTAAGATTGTTGGGTCAGAATTTGAAACAAATCGAAGCAAAACTAACTAAGAAATTATAGAACTTTAAGCGTTTAAATTTTTCATGTTTAATATTGGATTTTCTGGTATACAAAACTTTAAAGCGATTTTCTGGCACTTGTCATTTTTGAAGTCGGTTTAAATGGTTTAAATCACAATCTAATCGATCGATTCTTTTGAAATTTAGTATACTACTTTCTTACATAAATGACCAGGTATCCCTGGTAGCTTTTTTTTATTATATTTTTCATAATTATTGATTTTACAACTGCAAATTACTCAATTTTTTAGGCGAAAATCGGTGTTTTCATTTCTAAATATGACCAAAAATTAAAACAAAAAGATTTCCTCCTAAGAATACCTTAGGAAAGCGATTATCTAATGATAGCATTTTGATTTTTTGATTTCAGATGATCCAGTCATGAGTTAGACGGTTAACGGGCGGACAACTTTTTTTCGAGGCGCCTCCGAAGATTTACTTCCATCGGCTTAATTATTAATATTTTGCTTTCAAAAATTAAGAAAATATTGTTCATATGTTGTACTGTAATGTCACATTTAATTAAATAAATTTGTATTATCTGTAGTTTCTAAAAACAATTCTTAAAAATGGGCCTTTTCTTCGAAGAATTAACGCTACCCCCACCCATAAGGTCAAACAAAAACAGACTGTAGCTGAAGTTTGTGTATGTGAGTTGGTGCCGTAGAGGAAACCATGAAATCTAAAGACTCGCAGCAATGATACTCGTAAAACATGGCTGCTGTTGCCAAGAACTGGAAGCGAACATGTTATTACTAATCGATAGGTGTTTAAAATACAATACGAAGGCAACGCAGAGATCGATAAATACAAGGCAAGTTTAGTTGTAAAGGCTTGCTCGTAGATGTATGCTATATGAGTAGACTTTAAAGAAACCGTTGTCCTGGTCGTTAAATATGAATCTGTTAGGACGCTACTGCGAATAGCAGCCGTTTAGAATTTTGAAATTTATCAATTTGATTTAAAAACGGCGTTTCCACATATTGTAGTAACCTGGAAGAACGTATTTACAGTGCCGTTCGAAAAATTTTGGTCAAACATTTTATTATCCTTTCCGGGCGCAGTTCTTGAAATTTATGAGAGCTACGGGGTTTTTTGCACCAGGTAGCAAAATGTCGTTCAAATAGTCCATACAAGTCGATTTTATTATAAGTAAGAGGTGCATTTACCTCGTGATAGCAGTCCGAAAGGAACAGAAGTAATTTATTGAAAAAAAAATGGGAAAAATAAGTTCGGAGTGCAAAGCTGATATTTTGTGTCTGTCACGTCTCAATTTGATAACACGTGAAATTTCTGGAAGATTAAATGTTGCTCAACAAACTATGGCATGGAATTCAAATCATGAGACCAGGATTACCATCAGAAATAAAGGCTAAGGGAGGCCAAAAAAGACGACCCCAGTGGAAGATCGTTTTTGGGTACTGTACAGCCGTGGGCATCGGTTCAAGATTTCGGTGGATCTTAAAAACGATATGTGCCGAGCTACAGGAAAAATAATTTCGTCAATCTCAGTGAGGAAAAGGCTTCTGAAAGCTGGACTTAGATCACTCAAGCCAGATTGCTCCAGGCTCAAGAGCATCTTAATTGGACTCAAGACGTGTGGAACAATGTTATCTTTTCTGACAAATCAAAGTTTAAGCTGCATGCTGGAGATGGCAGGATTCTTGCGCGAAGAGAACAAAAGGACAAAAGGAAAGACTGAGCTCTAAATGCATCTTACGGATGCCCCCCAAAACTGAAGGTACGATGGTTTGGGTATGCCTCTCTGGAGATGAAGAAGGTAGAATCGAAAGTCACTGTAGAAGTTTACCTACGGGTCAAGACAATGCTCCTTGCCATACAGCCAAGATTGTAAGTATGAACTTTTTTTTTTAATATGAAAGACTAATATCAAGCTTTTAAATAAGCTACAACTTTTATGACCAAAAACAATATTTGCATTTTTTTTTATTTCTTAGGTTAAAAAGTACTTCAAAGAAAATAATGTCGACGTATTAAGTTGGCCTCCCTACAGTCCAGATCTCAATCCAATTGAGAATATCTGGCCAATAATGAAACTTAAGGTTGCGAAGAAGTGTCAAGAGTTAATTGAAAACCTAAAAAATGTACTTATCCGGAACTGGAACACCGTACCCGCTTCCACATGGAAAAACCTATCTGAGTCAACGTCTCGCCGATGTGCAGCTGTAATAAAAACAGGAGGAGGTCCAACAAAGTACTAAGTAGATAGAGAATATTTCTGAGAAGCAATAAAAAACAAAAACCTTGCACCAATAAAGCATTTTTCTTTAATCTCTAAAAATGAGGCAGGTACCTAAAAAACCCATTTTTCAGTCTAACAACTTTTTGCTCCCGTGACCGCGTGCTAAAAATTTTAACATTCTAAATGTATCATGAAGCGATTGAAACCGCATAAGAAAACAAATCCTCATTAATAAATATGTAGTTATTGCAACAAATTTGACAAAATTCGAAAAAAAAAGTTTGAACAAAATTGTATATATGGAAATAAGAGCTTATATGGACTCAAGCAAGCTTGGAGGCAATGGAACAAAACGACAGCTGAATTTTTGTTGCAACATGAGTTAGAACAATCAAGGGCTGATCTATGTCTATTTATCTGTAAGTCTAAGGAATCTATTACGTACTATGCACTTTATGTGGAAGATGAGCTTGTTTGTGGAAGAGGCCTAAAATTTATAAAGCAACTTTCAAATAACATTTATCAAGAATTTCAGATTTCTTTCAGAGAAGCAGAATTTTTCGTTGGCATGCAAATAAGAAGAGAATGAAACAGTAAAAACCTCAGATTATATCAAAGCATTTATACAAACAAAATCCTAGAACGTTTTAACCATGCTACAATATTTGTTCACCTGTTTCCGTACTCGCAGAGCCTGGAATGAAATTTACAAAAGAGGAACAATGATTGAAAAATTTAAGAGTGTTTCCCTATCGGAAAGTGATTGGTTCGCTGATGTATTGGGTATATAACTTAATTCGTGTGTTTTTTTCTTCAAAATTTGAACGTTTATTTACAAAAAACATGTACAATAGTATTATTCAAAGTATTGCCAATTTGAAGCTATGACTTTTTCCCATCTTTCTGGCAATTTGTGGATCCCATCCCAAAAGAACTGCGCCGGCTTGGCAGCCAAGAATGAATCAAGCCAATATTTGATATTTCAGTGAGGGCGTTCTGCATCGACCGGAACAAATGGTAGTCAGAAGGAGCAAGGTCTGGGCTATAGGGCGAGTGGGGTAAGACTTCCCATCCACTGTTTTCCAAATAGTTCTTAACCGGAATAGCAAAGTGGGGCCGAGCGTTGTCATGATGGAAAATTATTGCCTCGTGTTTGGTCGCATATTCCTGGCGTTTTTCGGCCACTGCTCTCTTCAAATGGATTAATTGTGCTCGGTAGCGCTGTTCATTGATGGTTTCACCCAGTTCTAGCAGCTCATAATACAGCGCATTACTTTCGCGCCATGAACATTCGGCTTTGCCGTTGATTTGGCTGGTTGGCCGGGTTTCACATATGATTTTTTGCGCTTGGGGTTGTCGTAATGGATCCATTTTTCATCACCAGTAACAATCCGATGCAAAAATGACTTCCTTTTGTGACGTTCCAGCAGCATTTCGGACATGCAAAACCGCCTTTCGACGTCTCTCGGCTTGAGTTCATGTGGAACCCAATTTCCTTGCTTTTTAATATATCCAGCTGCTTTTAAACGTTTTGAAATGGCTGCTTGAGTGACACTCAAAGATTCTGCGAGCTCGTCTTGTGTTTGGCAATAATCTTCATAGAGTAATGCTTCCAGTTTTTCATCTTCAAACTTATTTGGCTGCCCAGGACGTTCATCGTCTTCCAAGCCAAAATCACCACTCTTAAATCGTGCAAACCACTTTTGGCACGTTCGCTCAGTTAGCGCATGTTCACCATAAACCTCCACCAAAATACGATGACTTTCGGCAGCAGTTTTCTTTATATTAAAGTAATGAAGAAGAACTCCCCGCAAAAACACCTTTTCAGGCACAAAGTTCGATATATTTGAGTGAAAAAAATTATTGTTGCTTACGCTTCAAATGAATGATATATACTGAAATGGCGTACAATGACAGTAGCTTTCCAATGCATGTTCCAATGGAATAATACAAGTTACGCCATCTCTTAGCAAACCGCACGAATTAGGTTATAGGCCCAATATTTGATGATATATGCAAGACTAGATATTGCATATTTTGTTGGTGTTCTTATCAGATTTACCTTAATACATCGGCAAGGAGTAAGAAAAAATTTAAAGTTCTTGAAAGGAAAGTTCTGGAAATTGTAACTGCGGTGAAATGAGTTTCTATTATGATGCTGGTTGGGCTGTATTGTGATATCAATAATGCAACATCAAATTCAGTTATGTGTAGCCGAATACTTTTATAACCTAGAATGTCAAATTGATTTACTTGTAAAAACTCTTCACCTTCCTCACATAACCTTTTATAAGATAAGACACGGAATTAAATTTGTAATCTGAAATTTTCTTTCGGAATCCTTAATATGTTTAATAAAACTTTGTTCTTAATTCATTAAATAATTTTCTTTTGTTTTCTAAACAAAAGCTTTTTCAGTTATTTCCAAAAGATACCTTTGGTGGAATATAGTGAAACTTTGAAATGATTTAAATATTTTCGATTCACGCTCCACTGCAGGACAAGTGCTAATGGACCCAAAATAGGTTCATTACATTTCAGATCTTAATGCAATAAACATACTCATGCCAACGAATGTATCTTGTATGCAGAATTCCATAGAAAAGTGTTGATTCGATGGTGCCCCATAAGTTTGTGTTGGTGTAAAAATGCGACACACACCAAGCACGTAAAGGTAGATAGAACTGTTTGGCGGGGATCTTATCAAATTATCGCGCCCACTATTTCGTGGCCTGTGCACCTTTTATGTCTACTTGCACTATAAATTGGAATTTACAAACTTTGAATTTGAGTGTCCTTTGATCGAGCCTGTCGGTATCATCGGAATATGCGGAAAGTGTGAATGTTGTCCGGCTGCTGGTCCGGTGAAAATGGTCGTTACAATTAAATTATCTCGCAAGTCATAACAGAGTGATGGGGGCACCGATCTTTAACAAGCAGACGAAAAGGATTTAGGGAAGAATTCAAATTCATTCATGTGGGTAGTTTACTGTGTCTTCAATATTGCGGACTGTATCAATTGACTTAATATGTTAATTTGGTCAGGAACTTTTTGCAAAATAAAATCATTTATTTTGTTTCTGGATACTACTATTGATCTTGAAAAAAGCAAATGATAGTCTCTTTATAGAAGATTTTCTGCACCACGATATATTGTATCTAAAAAAAACTACGGACTATACGACCTAATCTATTGTTCTGTTCGATTTCCTCATCTGTGAAATCTCTGTAATAATGTGAAAAATTTAGCTCTGATCATCAATCTATATCCATAGAACTGCATACACGGACCGTCTTTTTCTTGCAGAATCTTGCTGGGGGATAGATAATAATCTTTCCCTGTTACAAACATTGAAGGATATTGTAATTTATGTAATATAATATAACCTCTCCGATATCATTTCAGTTTTACTGAGGGTATCAACACAGTAACTGTAAGCTTTCGAAGGATTATTTTCACTATAAACATTAAACCAACTTTCATAGCGAAGAAATTCATTTAGCGCACGGTAATCAGTGATAGAGAAAGAAGAGCACGAAGGAAGTATTTTTGGACTAACAACACAATTGTATTTAATACTCAGACATGTCATACAGTGATCAGAAATTTGTAAATCGAAAACAGAGCTATAAAACAAGAGATCTTCAGGTCTGCAAAAACGCATCATAATATGATCTATACAGGTATTTGAGGATCCATTAATACGAATAGGTTTGTTAATACACGATTCAAAACCGAAAGATGCTAATAGGAATAAATAGCTGTCAACCTCTGCAGAATCCTGCATGATGTCAATATTAATATCGCCCAATAAGATAATGTCATGTCCTGGCGCACTTACATATTAATAGACCTTACAATTCCCCCAGAAACATTTTAACCAAAGACTCATTAAGTCTATAAACACAGAATATATGTAGTTAGTTTCTTATCACTGATAGATACTTTAATAACATCACAACTCTGCAAATTAACAAAAAAAACATCGACATTAAACTCATTTTTAATAAAAACGGAAACATCTCCAGAAGCATATGCATTATTGCAACATGGAAAAAATTCATAGCCATCAATATTAAAAAGGGATACTTCCTCATCATAAATCCATGTTTCTGTTAAGAAACTTGGTTTATTATCAAACGAATCTAAATGGACAAGAAGATTATTAAGTTCGAAAAAAATAAAAAGTAGCGTGGATAAAACAAAAAGACTAAAACCCTGGATAACGACGGAACTGCTTAAAAAAGGTTAAACAAATGAATAAATTGTACAAAATGAAAATCAAATTTCAAAACAATTGTAGTACTATTGAAGCTTATAAAAAAAATTTGTAAAGATATTGCCAAAGATGTTAAAAATTGTAAACTTAACTACTACCTAAACAAGTTTCGGGAAGTCAAAGGTGACTCGAAAAAAGAATGGAAATTGGTTAGAGAAATTCAAAATAAATCTACTGTCACTAGTTTCGTTGAAAATATAAAAATTCTGATACTATCATCAGTGACTCTAAGAAAATTGCTGAAAAATTCAATCGCTTTTTTGTTTGGATTGGTAACAAAGTAGTATCAGATAGCTGTGCTAATGTTTCTAAATGTGAATGTACTTTTGTACAAAATTATTTCTTCTTTTAATAGCTCACGCTCTAAGACAAGTGACGACCTTTCAAATAGTTTTATTAAGAAAAAAGCCTTGAATATTTGTGACATTCTATGTTATATCTTCAACAAAAGTGTCTCCGTGTTTGTATTTCCAGATGATTTAAAACAGGCCGAAGCGCTACCTTTATTTAAAAATCATATCAGTTAATAGTTATAGGCCTATTTCACTTCTTCCTGTCTTTTCTAAAGTTTTTGAGAAAGCTGTAAAAAACAGAATGATACATTTTTTAGAAAAAAGAGTTTTTTTTAGTAAATCTCAATTCGGTTTCCGCCCGGAGTTTTCTACTTAAGGAGCACTGTTAAACTTCTGCACTGATGTTTCTAATAGTTTTAACGATAGCAAATGAACTGCAGCTATTTTCATCGATATAACAAAAGCTTTTGACACGGTAGATCACAATATACTTTTGGATAAATTGTACAAATGTGATTTCAGAGGCATGATACATAAATGGTTTTCTTCTTATCTTTCCTATAGAAGACAAAATGTGAAAATTAATGGGCAAATTAGTTCCAGCAGAAACATTACCATTGGAGTCCCGCAAGGTTTGGTACTTGGTCCGATACTTTTCTTGATTTTCATTAACTCGCTACTTTCACAAAATTATCGAAGTAAGGTTAATGCGTTTGCTGATGATATAGCATGGACTTTTCAAAGTAATTCAGATTTAGACTTAGCTGCCGATATAAATCATGACTTGGTTTTAACAACATAATTTGGTGATAAGTGATGAAACTAAAATGGAAGTTTGACTTTGCAACTTACTCCTTTCATTGCGCTAAATGTAATAAATTCAAACACAGTAATCATATTTGTAAATCGAGAAAATGTTCGCAAACTTATTTTGTAACGGAATCTTTTTCTGATAAATGTTCCACCATAGAAAGAATCGATTCGTCTAAGTACCTTGGTGTTATACTTGATTGGAGGATGAATTGGTCTGCATATACTAGTGCACTTAAGAAGTACCTTATAGCTGCCACAAAGCAATTTTTCTTTTTAAAACCCTATTGCTCTCTAGATCTTCTTAAATGTATCTACTATGGATTAGTTCATTCCAAACTTGAATACGGTATAGTTTCCTAGGGCGGTACTCATGACAACAAATTGAATCCTCTTTTAACTTCTCAGAAACATGTTGTTCGTCTTATATGCAATAAAATCGTCGCGTTAATAGTTTACCACTTTTTAGATATCTTAAAATTCTCCCTCTTAAATATTTATACTTTTTTAAGGTATTAAAGATTTTTTTAACAAGATCGGGATATGAATTAACTTGCGGCTCCGCAAACTATAATCTTAGAATCAACAATCTTAATTATGCGTTAGTACCACAATACAATCTACAAATATTTTTTTTAATTCCTATACTGCAATTGCTCCTAGACTCTTCAATAAGTTAACTATTAGCATTAGAACCTTAAGATCTAAATCTGTTTTTCTTTGTCTTTTATATAAAAGTTATGAAGATATAGCAAACTTAACATTTGTTACCGCCTGAATCATTTTTTTTTTTTCTTGCACTACAAACTTTGTAACTAAAAATTAATAATATACTGCGACCCCACCTCATTTGAGTTTATAATTGTAAATGCTATCGTCTCTAGTTCCCTCTGAACTATAGACAGTTTTTTTTTTTATTTTTTCTTTACTAATTCTTTGTATGTTAACGGTAATAGTAATGTAATAAATATGTAACGTGTTATTCTCTAAAACGAATTAATAAGGAATAAAAAAAAAAGTTATCATGTCAAGCATTAGGTAAAAAAGTTAGCTCTGATCATCAATCTGTATGCATAAAACTGCCTACTTGGAACAGTATTTTTTCCTGTAGAATCTTGCTCAGGGATATTGTAACGAATCTTAAGCAGGATGCCATTCGAAAAGTCTTTTTCGCTGGCCATCTCTACTTGCAGTACTATATCTCTAGATCCTTTGTCTTCATCGACTAAAAGGACGGTGAACTCGTTAGCTGTTGGCGCATTGTACCTAGGTACCATGGTGTTGGTTTTGTGATGTGCGATCAGCGAGGATAATTAATTTTAAATTTTCCGATGAGTTCTGTTCTAGATCATATTCAAAACTACCAATGTATAGGTTGTAGCTGTTTAATACTTTGTAACTCATTTATCAAATCTATTTTTAAGGTGAGGCAAGTTGATCGCAATAATAGTTGCGGAGATGTAGCAAATTTGCAAAAATTGCGGGCTTTTGCCTGCAGGCGGTAGAAAGCTGCTCATGGGATGGTAAATCTGCTTGTCTACCTTAAAAGTAGACTTAACGTTCCCTTCCCGAATTCGTTTCGCTCTAAACGAGGTCATGTAAAAAGGCTACAGGCGTAAGTATACGTATATTTTTCAAAAAAATATCAAGATAATGGATGATTGCCATTGGAATTTTTTACTGGTTGTGAAGGATATCGGGGAGAACACACACCGTTTGCTCCATCGCTCCATTTTTATAATATTAATATATTTTTAATTATTTTCAATTTATTTTTAACATAAAAAAGATTATTGTTACTGAAATATATCGTGACGCTGACCTTTTTTTAGAAATACTGATGGCTATTATTTTTGTAGTACATTATTTTCGCGTATATTCAACCAAATGGTTAGCCCACGCCGATAAAGCAGAGTTGACACTGACGACTTAATTTTTAAATATTGAGATTTCAAACTAAAACTTATTTCCATCAAAATAAAAATAGACTATATTACCTCTTTCAAGGCCCACTATTAAATTAACGCAGTAAACTAGCGATACCACCGAATTTCGCTATGCGCTCTCTAGGCTTAGGGATAAAAAGATGTACGAGAATATACATACATGAATTTACGTGAAGATGCACGAGAATATACGTGAATATCTCGCCTATTTACACGATAAATCTGATTAGGTTTCGTACGAGGGTAAAACAAAAACAAGAGTCATTTTTTCCATCCAGCAGGAAGGCCTCCCGATGTTATCAGCCTCAGGAAACTTTATATAAAGTATTAGGAACTTTCAATACGACTCCTTAAAATGTTGCAGACGACCTTGAAGCTTTTCGCAATTATGTATACCCTAAAAGAGTCTCACGCTTCCAATGCACTCGATTTCAACAAGATAAATAGATAATTTTTTTCGTGTGGAAACCTTACTCTCACCTTCTATTCATATTACCAGAACGTAAGAGGACTGCGTTCTAGAACCCATGCCGTTTTGCGTTAATTTCATGCACCCCCATTTTATATCTACGCTCTGACTGAAACTAATCTATCGAATAATATTAACTTACTATTGATGTAATTGACAATTTGGTTGGCTTATCGGACTCTCTTGATGACATCATTACCTTTATCGATTTTAATCTGCCTCAGCTGAAATGGACTCCATCTGAAGATCTATCTGTTTTCATCGCTTCTAATCCTTTTTGTACTAAGAAATGTTTCTTCATAGACTATGTCTATGTCTAGTTAATAGCGTTTCGAACTACTATGTATGGAAATTCAGTTAGACTTTTTTTCGCAACTGATCCCATTAACTCCTCAGTATCTTATTGTCATTTTCAGCTATTGATAGCTTTCATCCTGCGCTCCTTCTTTCGTTTTTCCACAACTCTCCCTTCATACGCCTCCCCGGTCAATTCTCACCACTCACAATTATCATAAAGCTAATTTCCGTAAAATAAATACATATCTAAGTAGGGCTTCTTTCCAGTTTACCAATCTCTGGTCGCTGCTCTCCCTTTATATGCCATATTCCCACCATAAAAAATCTTCTACACCCTCGCCTTGACTCCGCTCTCTATGGAACAAATGAAACAGGTTATACCTTTCACACCACTCTTCTTCCGACTATTCAAACTATCTATTGTAAGTACATATCTTCATTTCATTGAACTCTACAACTCTCTCTACTAAAGCTACCTGAATACTTCGCAAACCAATCTAATGAAAGACCCCAAGTCCTTTTTTCAATTTGTCAATTGCAAAAGTAAGGCCGATGGTTATCCTTCCTCCCTTGCTTTGGAAACCAAATTTTCAAGTGATCCCCCTCCCATCACCATTTTTTTTTTGCTGAAGTTTTTAAATAATCATTTGCCAACAACTCTTTCGTATCAGATCCCTCTTACTTCAATGACCTTCCAAATTTCTCCGTTGGTCCCTTTCTCACTCAAAATTTCGATCCTGCAGTTATTGAAGAAAAGTTGCTAAAACTTAAAGATGAATTTTTACCTCACCCAGATGGTCTGCCCGTCATTTTTCTTTTAAAATGCTCTTCCAACTTCTCTCTCCCCCTTTCCTACCTATTTCGTCTATTTGTAAGATTTGTAAGACCTCTTTTATAATCCCGATACACCAAAATGGATCAAAGAACGAAGATACCAATTACCATTCCATTGCCAAACTCTCTCATATACGCAAACTCTTTGAAAGCAATTTAAACGACGGCTTTATCTTTATGTTAAGTGCAAGTCTTTTATTTCGCCTAAACACCATGGTTTTCTAAAAGGCAGATCAACTATCACAAACCTATTTGAATCCGTGTCTTTTGCTCTCGCAGCCTAAGAAAATTGCAAAGAAATCGATGTTATCGCAACCGATTTCACTAAAGCTTTTGATAAGATATCTCATCAATTAAACCTCTCCTAATTGTCTGCTGTCTGCTTTGAACATCATATATTGAAATGGATATCTTCTTACCCGGTAAACCACAAACACAAACTCGGTTTAGATCCGCCCTTTCAGTTCGTTTATTGGTTTCCTCTGAGGTTCCACAAGCCAGGCACCTTGGTCCCCCGCTCTTCATTCCTACTGTTAACGATCTTGAGAGGGCCATTAAGCACTCCTCCCTCTCTCTTTACGCTGACGACACAAAATTTTTTAAAACTATTTCTACTCCCCATGATTCCGCGCGGTGTGCAATCATTTTAGGGGGAGGTACTCAAATCTCTTGAGTGCGCGCAAATTATTAAAAATAAAAACTCCACGCTTCTTCAAGAAGACTTCAATCGGTTTTCAATCTGGTGCCTCAAAAACTGCTTAGAACTTAATATGGCCAAATGCCAATCTATAACCTTCTCACGTAAATGCAACCCGTCTTCCCCTCGACTTTATTTTCTCTATGGTCAACCTATTAGCCTGGTTCAATCTTTTCAACACTTTGACATAGCATTCGACAGGGAGACTAATTTCCGTTCGCTTATCGAAAGGATAATCCTTAATGCTAATTCATAACCTGGCTTTATTAAACGCTAGTCCTAGGAATTTTCCAACCCATACATAACCAGATCTCTCTATGTTACCTTTGTTTAACCCCTGCTTGGGTATGCCAGTCAACCTTGGTCCCCCTTTCACCGAGTTCATGTTTCTGAGAATCGAGTGTATTCAACGTTGATTTCTTCTATTTGCACTCCGTGGTCTACTCTGGAAAGACCCTTTAATATTATCTCCCTACACTAACCCACGTAATTTACGTTCTCTACCTTCTCTTCTATCTACCGGTCCACCGTCCTTTTATGGTGTCAGCGAAGCTATCTCTCGTATGTTCCAAAATGTCAACTCAAACCTCACCGTCTTTGATTTCATCCTGAACACTCTTCGTCTCAAACACTATTTCCTACACCGTTCCCTTGATACAAAGTTATTAAGTCTTTTTGTTAATTTTTAAGTTTTAGTTATTAAGTTCTGATATTAAGCTTGTATTAAGCCAAATAAGTGAAGGCCTCAGCCCCCCACCAAACTGAAAATTACTCAGAGATATTATAGCTTACTATAAGTGAAAGAATTTTTAGAATGGGTTCAGTAGTTCCAGAAATCACCCCTCACTTACAGACAAACAAATTTTACCTCTTTATAATATTAGTATAGAAGATATATCTAATAAAATGCTGTTTTAAGTATGCCGTCGGCAAAGCAGCATCGAATTAGACATGATTTAAATTGTTTGTATATTTTGTCATCGGCCCCAAGAAGTGAAATTCTGTTTCGGTAGCTCCTATTCTTTCAAGAGTTTTCATCTATTTTTTTAGATAGATAAACTCCTATACTAGGGTAATTGACAAGTCCTGTATCTGCCATCTAGAAGAGGGCTAATATCTACAGTCACACACTTAATATGAATATACGTAATATACGCAATGATATATTCTTACTTCTAGACTTAGATATACCATATGCTCATATTGCATTATAATAATCATCTTACATGTGTTCTTAAGTATAAACATTACAATAAGACGAAAACGGAAGGAGTAAAAATGTCAAGAAAAAAGGGTTTTCGACTTTTTGATTTTCTTATAGATCGAACTTGACTTGCAACCCAATAAAAATTAAACTTCACCATATCGATTGAACATTGTTCACATACCATTTAGAGTGTATGCACGTTTGTATAGCAACACAAAATCACTACGGCATGACATGATAAAAAAATGAGTTTAAAAAGACGGGTACAACTATGATGGGATCACGCAATTAGGTGCTCTTCTATTATATTAAACGATTGTTAACAAAAATTTAATGCCGATATGAAGCAATTAATTTGTAAACTTACCCATTGATGCTGAAAATCCACCTCCAAAACCTTTGGATGGATCCAGTGGCTTCATCAAATCACTCATTCCTAAATGACTACCAATAGGAAGGCATGCACCACCAAGTCCCTTCTTCTTTTTTGACTTGGACGACAATTTTCGATTTCTCGTCTGAATGCCCTCCTTTTTCATTGTAAGAGGACGATTAACCTGGAAACGAAAAACATAAAAATCAAAAAAATACAAATATACTCGTATGTATGTACATACAGAAGAAAATGAAATAATATATTCGTAACATTCGAATAGGCAAAATGTATCCATAGCTGAAACAGTAGCAACATAGTATCCTATTCGTATCCACTATCCACAATGCTACTAGGTACCATTTGCACAATAGAGCCTTCCATTTGCAACGAAACTCATCTACAATCGACTATGATAAGTACTTTATCGCACATTTAAATCTAGCGCAACAATATTGAGTTTCCACAGTCATCAGAGTGTAGCACAGACATTTCGGGGCGTGAATGTACCCCGAATGGAATGCATTCGAAAGGAACAAAGAGTCGCACTGATCTTTACCCGGAATATATTTGTAGAACAGCCTAACAACAACATGCGACAATTGTGGCAACAATTGCTTCTACCCTGTTCACATGCGCTTACCTAGCTAGAGAGGATACACGGTATTACTGTGCCATGCCGATCGCTCTCTTATTGCATCACATTGCGCAGGGACATCCCATCCGATAGTGAACTATTTTGGATCGCTTACATTCGCGCGACTAGTTTTGCAAAGGGCTTCCGCCTAGGTAAATAATTGCCGGGTAATTGATACTTTTCCACAGTTCATTGTTGCAAACTGTTCCCATTTGTGTTGTTGTTTTTGTTGTTCTGTTGTCGGTACTTTGTTATTCTTCTATTCAGGATCAGCTTTTAAAGGGAACATCTATTTGTGAGGAAACAGATCAGGCAGAGATCAAGTGGGGTATTAAGTGGTTTCAAGAGGAATACATTCACTTCCCTCCTCTGCAATCGTTAAATTTCTGTGTAAATCTGCAAATTCGATATACATACATACATATATGTATATGTATAATAGATATGAATACTTGTACAGCATCACTCACATCTGCTGGCTGAAGAGCTGATAGCTTAACAGCTCATTAGCAGGCGATTTCATGCGAATAGTTTTAAGAATAAGTGAGATATTTATACAATCGTACGCTTTTACAATATTTAAATGAGACCAAACCCATCTCATTTATGCACGCGGCTTGTGTTGTATACTGCAATATAATACAAGCCCCCAGTTTGTGCCGACCTAATTGACCGGAACGTCAGACGCGTGGCTTTCAAAGAAACAACAAGAAGCGCAGGCTTCCCCAATAAATTCGGTCATTGGTCATACATTATCTATATTGACGACTCGCATCATAAAATTCAATAAAATTCAATAAAATCCGCACGAACTCGAAAGTGTGGGCAAAGATGAACACCACACGAAAATCTGATCTGATCGTTAGTACAGGCGCCAGTCCAAATCGGGATCCTTGTGTGACATATGTATAGACAAAAGAAAGCGGACATGTCCCTCAAAAAAAAGGTACACATAAGTCCATTTCCAGACACAAAGCACCTTGTCATTTGTCATTCTGACGCCAGGACGAATGTCGACTAACCCCAGGTAGAAAAGGACTCAGCTTAACTATCCCGAACTTACCTACGTGCGGATATGTGCTCCTTCTCAGCTCAGCGGGTAACAAAGTGGTTTCGTAAATTTACCCAGACACTTTCTTTTGTACTTAATATCGCTGTGGGAAGTAATCCACCCTCCGACAAGACACCGCCATTAATTTCTAATTAATTCGTCATGTGACATTAGTTGAAGTTGAAATTGAAGCGGAGATTGTATTGTATTAGAAGTTATTGTAGCGATTTCGGCGATAAATGGTGGCAGGTTATTTGATTTTCTATCGAATCACTCTTTGCTTGCCGCATAGCAAAATGCATTTGGTATGCAAATGCCAAATGCTTTGTGGCTACAAATGCATTACACTTCAAAGCGACACAAGAAGAATTTCAATGAAAAAAGTCTTTAGTAGAAAATTGTTGCGCCGCCATCGCCTTCATTAAATTGCCTCTAGTTTTTGTTTTTCGATGGTTAGCCAACAATTAAGTTGCTGTGGCAAAAAACAAGCAAATAAGCAAATAAACCTGCCGCATCTATACACAGGGTGAGATGATAAATTCTGGTAATCTGTGATACAAACATGACGATACGCCACTGAATATGTGTAAAACCGCTGCAGACGCACTACACTCTGCATGGTGCGGCTGTTGCCGATATTGCGGTTGCTGTTGCTTTTGCTGTTGCTTGTAGTTTCATCGAAAACAGATATAATCGCGCACACATTTTGGCGACAACGCGATAGATGCAACAGAAATTCTCTTCATGACATCTCTCGCGCGCGAGAACATTATATTTTCTGTCAGACTAATTAGAGAGATTGCCATCTTAGATACCGGTAGAGAGGTAGCAGCGAAAAATTGAAATGTAGAGAAATTAAATAAATTATAGATATGCTCGAATATATACGAGTATGCCGCTTTCGGTGAACTTTGCAATTAAATTGCAATTTAAATGCGCCAGCCCAAATTGTGACAGCAAATCGAGTATGCAACCCGGGCGGTTTCAATGTTGAAAGCCTACGAGTACCACAAGCACAATACGACTGCCTAGTCGTATCGTGACGACTAATCGCGCGACATATGTATACTCGTATATACTCGTCGTTTGTGCCAGGGCGTACATATATGTACGTATGCATACTCGTTCGAATTGTAACGAAAATTTTCTATTTCCGTCAAAATCATGGACACTGTCCGATCTTGATAAAACCCCATCAGCAATCAAATTTGCGAAAATTCAGACAACGTGTGTTATGTTGTGCAGTATGAATGAAGTGTGTACTACGCGTGTGGGTAGTAGCTCCTAACTGGTGTGTTCATCTGAGAAAATACTTGATTTAGATTCGAGTACGTATGGAAAATAAAAATCGAAATCGAAATCGAAATCAAATAATATGTTCTCTTTGTAATTGGGTGGACATTAAATGGACTTGATAGCTAATTAAATGTGAATTGGGTTCAATTATACTTGTCGCAGTGGGCATCGAAAGGTTGATTTAAACAGGAGCGACCTACTAAATCTGACACATCGCATTTGAGATATGTGTAAGAAATTTTGACTTACTAAGCTGAACTTTTAGAGCCGATAAAGACGAAATGAAAGGACATTTAAATGTATGAAATTTAATGAATATTTTGGTTGATTTTTATCATCCTTATAGCTTGATTAATATGCAAAAACGTGTCCTTATACGATTTTAATGAGTAGTTATAAACCTTCTTAGTAGAATAGTATAAATTTCAGGCATTCAATAAGCGATCACAGTAACTCCAAAGTTTAGAATCTCATTTGGGGATAGAAAATAGAGATAATTGTAAGATATCAATTATCCCCCTACTAAAAAACAGAAGATGCAAAGGAAACGAGAAGCAGAAGATGCACTTACATGGGCACTTAAACGTAAAACTATAGTAGCGAGGGAAGAGTGATAGGGCGAGAGATATACGAGCTCAAAGGAATAAAAAAGCCCCAGGTAAGGAAAACGTCAATAGTTAAAAAAAAACGTGTTTTTTTCACTTCAGTGTAAGCTCCCAACTGACTTTGAGGAAGGAATACATATTATTTGTGGCTTTATGTGTGTAGGTCAATCTCATATATACTACAGATATTTGGATGAAAAGATGAAATACCTTTGTCTTATAATTCTTTCATTCGCATTTTGGATCATCAGAAGATCAGGTCACATAGAGTTTAAGCAAGACAAGATGATGTTTTACAGAATATTTAAAAGCAAAGTTGTAAGAAAAAGGCTGATAGGTTGAGATAGAAGTTAGATAGAATTTACGAAATGTTTTATAAAAAATATGCCTAGGCCAACTATGTTCATTTAAATGACGCGTTATATTCCATATTGTCCCTTGTTGCACTCCTCAGAACTTTGCTAATAAATAAAAATAACCGTGGCTTTAGGGATGAATCATTTCGACACCTGAAAATATTTCCCGTTTCCATCTAGATGACCATTCATATTCCAAGAACATCCCAGTTCTTGACTTGTGAATTTCACTTTGACAAAACTTTTAAACGATTACGTGTGAAAAGCGCCAGAACAAAAACCTAGCCTTAGGGTGCTGACCGAAAAAAAAATTACATTTACGCACCACAACGGTGAAACAAGAAATGAAGGACTTAAATGATCCCGTTACCATCCACACAGTCGGGCACCCCAAGAAAAATGAAAATGAGATAAAAATTACCCACTTAATTCATATATAAAGTGTGCGTTCGCTTTCACAAAGTGTCAACTAATTCATCAATCCCCCGCACGCTTTTAGATCCGGATACCAAAGAAAATAAGAATAAAAAAAAAACACAGGCAAGCGGAAAAGGGATGAAATTGAATTTACTTTCCAAGCCAGTGAACAGTGGCTAGCTAACTGCTTTTGTATCATAGCAAGCAGCTCACCCTAGTTTCAAATCTAAAATCTCATTTATTTAATCTACCGTCGTGTATTTATCGCATATCGGCAGGCAGACTGCATCCCTCACCAATGGTTCGCATGTAATCGAACAAGTACTTGTATTCGAATGTATCATCTCTGGTGGCTGTCGGGATTATGTCAACCTATAAACCTCCTTTCCCAGCATTATTCCCCAATCAGCAGAACACAACACAAGGCAAATACGAGTAGAACATCACCAGAGCGCTGCAGAATAGAGAGATCCTGGGAGGAAAATATAATTTCTTTCCATTCAGCATACGAATTCACCGCCACATATAAATACACAGATAGGTACGATGAAACGAACAGTATCTACTCGTATACTGAAAGGAAATGGTGTGTGAAATCGGTTAAGCACTTAACGAGGGCTAAGACCTCTGATTTGTTTTCCGCTTTCCGACTTTTGATAGTTTTTCTCTGCCTACGAAATTGTTTAGATTTCTCTCTGGGCTTAGATTCAGGGGAATCCCCGGCATTTGGTAGTGTCAATGATGAGCTATTTTGTTGTAACATTTCCTTTCGTTTATTAGCACAGCAATGACACGTCCATTTGCCTAGACGATTGTGTTTAACATAATCGAGGAGTGGTGGTGTACATAGTTCACTCAGTATGAGACCGGATTTCCGCTCTTGTACCTCCGACTAGGACTGATGAAGGTTTTTTGCGCGCCTATCGTTATTTATTTGAATCGCCCCAAAGAGCAAACACTCTCATATCTATTCGTATCTTAATCAAAAGGATACAATTAGCATAATAAAGAAAAAGAAAATATACTTACATTGTGAAGCTTAAAATAGAGACCGCAGGCATTACATACTGGTTCACCGCTGGCGTTCCGTCGCCAAAGGGTTGTTGTTGTGGTTTTGCAATTCGCACAGGATGTCCCCGCTCGCTTTGCCGCGCTCTGCAATGACTGCAAAGTCAAAAATTGAAATTGGAAATTAGTATGATAAAAGTTCAGAGTGTCCTTAAAATTTAATCAAATGTGCCAACAAAAATAAGCTGATAGCAAACAACTCGCAATAAAGACGTGTCATGTTAAACGTCTCAATCTATACCTTGGGTCGAATAATTACAGTGGTCCAACTTAGTAATACACCAACTACGAAACATTGTATCGGTTCGTATTCGTATCACTATCTGCTTCCATGCCCTCTCGTACATATCCAATTCGTTAGGCTTGTGGGCGTTGAAATTAATTTTATTTCGCACTCTCAGAGGCTGATTCGACTGGCATCCTTTCGATTTTCGGAATGGACAACAACGTCAGTATTTAACTAAATAAAATGGGCAAACTGTTACAACATCGTTAACATAACAGATGAGCCGAAACGCAAGAATTCTGTGTAATGTCTCACTTGCCTCGTTTGTTCGTTTGTACGAAATGTTTTATTTTTCATTTAACACGTTAATTTGATGTTTGTATCGAGACCCGGATTTCAAATTCAAGCTCAGATTCAGATTCAAACTCAGATTCAGAGACAGAGCATGGATTCTTCTCACTCTCCACAAGCAAATAATACAACAACGATCGAAAAAACATCAATTAAAAATCAACGTCAGACATGATCACAGAGGTTGTTGATGATAATGGCTTGGACCAAAACGAATGAAGACATTCGAATACAGATACAGGCAGGCATATTCGATTATTCGAACATACGGATACGTACATATTATCTGAGTAGGCACCTTTCTGATATTTCTTTTTGCAGGGGAAAAAAGAAAGAAAAAATGTATCTCGATGGTTTAGTGACAGAATGTTATGTGGAACTAAGAATGGACTTCCTAAAATCGATCAAAGGCACCTTAGATGTCGAGGCTAACGTGTGGGTAACTGAATTTTTTTTTGCCTGCAAATATTTTGCGGGAGTTTTTTGACAGATAATTCATTCATCTTTGTCATTTGGAGTGACAATCTGTTCTTTCTTTTTTGAAATTAAGCGCATGATCAATAGACCCCAAATGCAATTTCTATTAACCAAAGCAGTTTTGAGATTAAGCACATTTACTCGTACAAGTGGTTTCAGGTTATTATTATGACAGATTCATTCATGGACAGAGAATGGTTGAACACGATGCATTGTCCCCTCTAGCGTTTACGTTGCTCGGCCAAAAAGACAAATTGCCACCTAGTTAAATATGGCACAGGCCCGTACGTTTAAGAAAATAAATAATATACCATATGTAGGTAAATCAAATGTTTGAAACTAAAATTACACTGTATATTTTAGGAAAAAGATGTTTGACATAACTACCAACCAAGTAGTACATCCTTCTAAGAGGCGCACAAGGACACATCACCACAGTAGCTAAGCCCTAAACTCAGAAAAGAGACGCCACTATTTTTCAGGTTCTCATTCTCCAGAGTTCTGGGTATGGAGACAGTAATTTTCTCAAAAGTGGATTTTCCCGCGGGATCTGCATTCGCCCAACGATATTTTTTTTTTCGATGCTAATGCGCAGGAAAAACCAACATCGGGATTCTCTTCCCGATTTTAGTTTTCAATTCTATCTATGACGCATAATCCAAGTCTTTACTTTTACATTTTATGTTGCTAAGATAATTTGGTATACCTTGCGTCGCGTAATGTGTAATATTTAACAATATACTCGTACATTTGTTTTCTTTTAAATTAGCCTTTTAAAGAGTAAAAACATTTGAAATTGTGTTCTTTTCTCAGTTTTAATGAATAAAAATGACGATATTTAGATGTACGTGGAAACTTAACGACTCTGACTGGGATGACGCAAGGACTATGTATTGCATTTTAACTGAGAGCTAAAAATGCGGACATGTCACTACACATGATCATATAATTATATCAGTTATATTTTAGAGTTCAAAAATAGTCAACAACATATTCACACATTAGGTATGGTGCCTCGACATCTATGCGTACTACTGGTGGTATTTTTCTTCACAATTTCACAAAAAAAATTGGAGACTTTTGTCTCCCCTTCTCAAATCAACTACCTATAAAATGTGGAACATAGTAAATATATCCAGTTAACAGAGGTTAACAATAAAAGAGACCAAATATCGACGGACTGAACGAACATGATATTCGACAGAGAAACGAAGGATGACACCTAGCTTCTTTGGGCTAAGTCGACAAATGTACAATAAGACTCTTTTCTGGAAAAGTTAGGAATCTATATGAACTGTTAATGGATGTACGCACATGTATATCATGTTCGCGGACAGAGCGGCATATGCCGCTGAATTTTGTGGTTTTTGCTGGGACAAAGTGGCATATCCCGTCCAAGTTTGCTATCCTCTAAAACACAAATCGGCAAATGCGGTCTAGTTTTCCATTTAATTCTGTGTACCTTGTGTCCCAGTAGAAAATAAAATATTTTGTAAATTGCCCCAGCAAAAGCTTTGCTTCTGCCGTTGCAAAGTACCGCTAGGTTTGCAGTATCAGTACCTAAAAAATTAGTGCGGTTTTCTTAGCACACGTATAAGTTATGGATCCGAGAGAAGAAGCTAGGGTTTTAAGATTAATGGAAGGAATAAGTACTCATGAATCAGAATTTGGTGATGACTTTGATAGCGATGGTGATGGTGGAGATCCCAATTATGAAGAATCTTCCGAACAAGAATCTTCTGACAGTGAACCTGAAATATTTTTGCAAGTTGACGACGGCGCAGAAGAAATATTGCAAGAGGATCTGGAAAAAGTTCGTGCCACGGAAGATACAGGTAATGGGTCAGATGACCAATGATATGATGTTATTGAAGATATTCCTGATTTTGAATTTGATCAAACGCAAACTGGTCTAAAAATTGATTTCGGCGACAATATTCCAACGTCTAAAGAATGTTTCAGTAAGTTATGGGACGAAGAAATAATGAGTATGGTTATTGACTCAATGAACAGTTACGCTCTTCAGTTGTCAAACTCTGGTCGGCCAGCGAGAATATTCAGCAGATACTCTAGTGTTAAGGAATTCACTATGCATTAGCTGGAACAATTTCTTGGAATAAGTATTTTGCAAGGTCAAGTTTTTCATCATGCAATGTCCGGGAGGAGGTATGAAGAAATGTTAAGATACTTGTTCTTATGCACAAGAAACGAACCATTCCGACAAGTTGGAGAAAGTCACTCCATTGCTGAACAAATTGTTCACCAATTTTAAAAACGCATATTATCCTTAAGAACAGCTGTCTTTAGATGAGTCTTTGCATTTGTTTCGAGGACGTCTAAGGTTTCGGCAGTACATAAAAAGAAAAAAAACCAAGTACGGTATTAAATTCGACCATATACAAAGGTAAAACTGTCGTTACTGACTGCAGATCAAAGCTTGAAGCACTTGTTTTCGGTCTTATTGAGCCGTATTTAGACCGGGGACATCGCCTTTTCATAGAAAATTTTTACAACAGCCTAGATCTGGCGTAGAAACTGCTCATGAAAAAAACACACTGCACAGGCACCTTATGAAGCAACAGGCCAGGGAATCCGAAAAAATAACAAGCAAGAAACTGAAAAAAAGTGAGCATGTATGGAGCAGAAACAATAAAATGTATGTATTAAAATTTAAGGATAAAAGGGATGTTCTTTGCCTCACAACACAACATCTTCCTAAAATGGTAAGTGTTGCCAATAAATTCAGACAAGTTTAGCAAAAACCGTTAGAAATTGCCAAATACAATAAGTTTATGCCTGGCATAGACAGAAGTGACCAAATGGTAAACTATTATTCATCACCTCGAAAAAGCATCAGATGGTATAAGAAGGTTATCTTTCACCTGTTAGGCTATTTGGAATTCTTTTTTCATAATGAAAATGTTTAAAAACAAAACTATTTTACTTGACTTTAAAAATGAGTTGATAAAAGATTTTCTCTCTCTAAAATATGGTAGAAAAAGAAAGAAGATGGAAGATGATAATCCCCAAGGCCTAACGAGGAACGAGCAGCACTATCCGGACAATATTCTGAATCCCAAGGATCCTGCAAGGACCTATCACATGAGATGCCGACAGTGCTTGAAGAACAAAATCAGGAAGGAGACTAAATATTTATGTTATGTAAAACATGTCCCGAAAAACCGCCTTTGTATATTGTTCCTTTTTTTGAACTGTTTCATTCCCAACAAAATGGTTGAAATTGAATAAATCTATCATGTTCTTTTTTTATAATTGAATTGTTATGTTTTTTGTAATAATTTTTTGTATTTTCTTATTTGAGAGCGGCATATCTCGCTTTGTCCCAGCATATGGGATATATATGTAAAATTTTGATCAGGTGGGACAGAACGGCATTTGCCGCCATTGTTTTAAAAAAAAAAAAAATATTTGAATTGTCATGGTGATCATTTTGGTTATTATTTCGTTCATTTAGTTCAATTGGTTCATAAGTTAGGGCGGGTGTACTTTTCAATCACCGTCTTAAATTTCAACTGTCCGCGAAACGTGATATATGTATAGAACAAATGAACACAAACGCTTTGGCATAAAACGTTCCAGATATTAACGCAAAGACTCACCGTAGTAGAGGACACCACAACCTCCTTGAAATGTGCAACTGAAGCTAGTTAACGAAGGGCTCCGTTATGTAGGTTTGTCGGTTGAGGAACGAGTATCATTCCTTTTTTGCAAAATGTGCGAGACAGGAAAATTCAAAAACTTACAAAATAACACTATTTTCATTGATACTTATTTCTTTGGAATTTGTAGATAAACTAAAGGGTTTTGGGATTGATAATTAGGCAAACAATTAAGTCGCCGAACTACTCGTATGTTGAGTGCTGTATGGTCGTCAATTGCGTATTTGAATTGCAGTAGGTTGACTCTCTCTTTAAGCGAAGAGATCATATGCAAGCAAGGGGCAACTTAATTAGAAGACAATTAACATCTACGGGGATATTTTTGAAAGCAACCGTTTTCTAAATGCAAACCTTATAAACATTAGAATACCAAATCAATAAGCTATAAAAATTTATAACCTGAAATCGAAGTACTAGGTTTGGACAGATTAGTTTCAAACAATAGAGATCCACGAATCTACTGGAAGACAAGATTTTCGAAAATAAAGCCAATTCTTATGACAAAATGGAATTAATTATAGACGCACCCGTATCGTATCGTATTGCAATCAAAACAGGGTGTAATCGGGCTGAATGCAACGAAAAAAAAAAACACACCCACATTCAAATATCTCTAGAGAAGAAAGGCAGAATTTGTTTTCATCACTGATCTATATAAATACGATAGGTACTTGCATAGATCAGTATGTATATGTCATAATATTACCAAAACTTTAACTAGAAACCGCATACTCAAAAACCGTATTTAATTTGAGTCCTTGGTTAACGCCCATTTCTAAGCTAAATAGACTAGACAATTTCACTTAAAACTAAAGATTGGGAGCGGTTAAAGAAAATTAAATCGTGAGCCATAGATGGGAAGGAGAATGGACAAATATCGTTAAATTCACAAAACATTCTAGACATTGGTTTAAGGCGTCCGTAATTCGTTCTGTTAAGATTAAGCCGGAAGAGTTGCACAGGCCTAAAATTTGAAGTAAAGCAGGACAATCAATATCATCAACTAAGATCTGATAAAAAAGGGGTTGTAAATATATAAGTTTCAGCCGATCCGAGGGAAATCGTAAAAACCTTTGTTGAACAGCTTCTGCCCGGAGAGTGTGAGTTTTGTAGTAGGGAGACCAAACTTGGCTTGCATATTCAAGAAGAGACCTAACAAATGTTATATAGAGAGATTTGGTAACAAGAGTTGGCATTTATTATCATGTTATCAATGTGAGATCGGAATTTAAGTTCCTAACACCTAGATCGCGCAACTCATTCACTAAGGGAACAGACAAATTGAAGATCAGATAGCAACGGGGTGAAGTAGGAGAGCGCTTAGGTGTATAAGTTATAGCTTGACACTTATTGGCGTTAAGCGCTCAAGGAAATTCTTCTAACGCCAAGTACAAAATCTGTCTACATCTTCCTGCAGTGGTAGACGATATACTCGTATTATGTCTACAGATTTTCATATCATCTGCGTATGTATGAATTTTCATCGATCCAATCGACCTCGTCAATAGTCAGAATAAATAATAAGAGACCAAGGTGGGTACCTAGAAGGACAGCAGAGAAGAAATCAGGAACCATGTACCTAAATAGAACATATCAATGTTGTTCAGTTAAGTACATGGGATTGAACCCACGTTATAAAGCTCATTTGGAAACGAAGAGCCTTTAATTTTAGAAGGATTATATTATGAGAAATTCTATGAAAAGCTTCGCCAAAATCGATGGTAGTCACGTCAACTTTATTTTCAGATTCTGATATCTGCACAATAATTGATTCGAATTCCGTTAGGTTGGTGGTTGTAGATCTACTTTTGAGAAATCTGTGTTGGTTTTGGGAGACAATAGATTTACAATGACAAATCATCTCATAAATAATGCTCTCAAATAGCTTAACAATTAGTTAGCTGGAAATATCGTATTTGCGACCCTTTTTACGTAGAGAATAGTAAAAGCCCTTTTTTTAAAGAGAGTTGGAAGAGATTGGGTTAGATGTATTCCACATTTTTTAAAAAATATAGGGGGAAAATCATCGGGTCCAGCGGAATAATTGTAAATATAAAATCTTTTCTTTAACTTGCTCTGAACTTATAGACTGATTCCAAAGTTATTTATGGACAGCGATTTAAGTAGGAAACGTAAGAGTGGTAGGGCTCTTGGGTATGGATGGCGAACATTCGGAAAATTTAGATATGAAGGATAGATATCCAATTTACTTATTACTAATGAAGACTTGTGAAATCCAAAACGGAATGCGACGAGGTTAAAGTTTGACACTATAGCTTTAACTGACGATAATTAATGGCATTATCAGTGCAGTATTATCAGAAAATTCATAATAAGTTAACAGTAAATACTGTCATAACTGTCATTAGGAAATATTGGAGAAATCATATGCATATGTGACGAATAAAATGATGGCAATTGTTCCGTCATACTCCGATCTGCTTACTCAGATCATTCGTTACTAGCAAACGCTGACCAAAGCAATACAAAATGAGTTTAGGTCACATCCGATGTCACTCACTTATACTGCTATCGGGTGTTATTAATGCATCATGTTGGGTCAATATCTTAGAAAGATTGACTAACTCATAAATTCTGTGCTTATACGAGTACATATTTTGGTGTTTGCCCGTCGTAACAATGGTTATTGCTGTAAGCTTAGTTCATTGAAGACATATGGTATGTACATATTTGCTAAGCAGTCTATAATAATTCTTTTTTATTCTTTAATTTCTTTATCATATATATTTATTTAATTTATTTTTTACACTTCAGAAGAAAGCCGAAAATCATTCATATACATACGTACATGTACAGAAATACTACAGCTCTGAGGGTAAAGTTTTGCGAAAATAATAAAAAATAAAGGCAAACGACAGATCTGACGTGTCGGTGATCTCCGCTTTCTGATAAGGACCCCTAAGGCCAATAAAGAATATATCACACGATGTTATGAATATTCTCTTGCGGGCGAGTTTTGATTGGCCAGTCAGTTACGAAATGAGCTAAAAGATATTTTTCGTTTGACTGATATTGTAGCTTAGTTCTGTTCTGTTTTGTTTTCAGTCCGCATGTCATTTCGTATTTTGTCGCCATTTGCTTGGATTAGCAGAGTTGTATGTATTTTGTACCTTGCTGGTTTTCATCGGATCTCTTATGATAATTTTGACTGTACGTCCTAAAAAAAAAAGTTCGTTTCCATTTTAGCCGTGATTCGACTTTGTCGGCACTTCAATCAATGGTTCAGTTTTTGCATTCTTAATTTTATTCCACATTTATTTTTTATTCTACATTTCATTAATTCAAGCAACTGCCGCACTACAAAATTTAGCACCTATCTAGATACATATGTTTCTTTGTACATTTATACAAACACACAAATGGATAAACTAATTTGTATTTGGGACTGCCAGTAAAATTAAAAGAAGCCGTAATGCTCTCAACAAATCACTGCTGTTTCAATGATATTAATTAAATTAAGGCACGGCCGAAAACGACCAACGCAATTAAAACAGAAAAAACGATCGGCGGAGCCGCCATACATAAAGCGCCAACATATGCTAATGTATCTCGTAGCCAATTTGTATTTTTATCTTTTTTTTTTTTTTTTTTTAGAAACAGGCATTACCTTTTGTAAAGTGGTCAATAAAATTGAAATAGTTATTTCATCACCCTAAATAAATAAATAAATAAAAATAAAAAACCTAAAACCTAAAATCTAAAATATTCGTATTCCCAAATGGAGGGAATTTTTTTAATTTTTTTTTTTTTTGAAACTTTCGCAGAAGCCGTCTTGATAACCTTATCGCATCGCCACTATTTTTTCGGGGCTATAAAAACAAATATATTTCCTATCACCGCACACAAATTGATTACTTAGGTATGCTATCTATATCAATCATAAGATAAAGTTGTTGGGAGGGAAACTAACTGCAGAAAAAAAAAAATTAAATTTCAAACGAACAAGAAGTTGAAATTTTCTAATAGATCCTTATCACCCACCTCACCAACTCAAAAAAGAAAAAAAAAACAGATTTTTTTTTTCGATACTGATAAGATGGACACGATGACAGCAGGTAGACTTCTCGATGATATTGACATACCATATTTCAGTTAAAAAATATAAAATCGAAAAATTCCTTATTAGTAATGCTTTCGAAAAAGCCCGTCGGCAATTGACCAAAAGGAAAACACGGCTCAGAGTGGTAAACACACTTTTTTTTTTCTTTTTTTAGAAACCAAGTAGCAATGCCCTTTGGAATCTTTTCAAGCGGCAGAACTTTGATTTTTATATGTGTACCCGATAAGCAGCAGATAAAAAATTGTCTGCAATATTTATCAAGAGGGGGCTCGTATCTTTAGCATCCTTAGATCCCCATCTTTTATATCCTCCTTTGCGCAGGAAAAAAGAGCTGTTCTCTTCTTACGAATCAGAGAAGATAATATGATGTACTCAACTTATTATGTAGACATAAGTTGAGAAGAAAAGGGAAAAAAAACCTAGACAACAACCAGAACGGAACTAGAAAAAATGCAAAGGAAAAAAGAGGAAAATAGAAAAAAGCAGAGAACCAAATCGAGGACAAAGCACTCGTTTCGTCTCCTGCACAGGCGATAGCGATTGAGTATCCTGCGAGGGTTGGTAAGTAGGTAGGTATGATGTTTGCCTGTATATCCACGATGTACTTGAGCTGGTATCTGCGAAGAAATAAACATTTTCTATATACCTACCCATGCACACATATGGAAGAGCTATACCATAGAACTATAGAATGCGTCTTTTGAAAAGGAGGAAATTTCTCCAGGGCGTGGTAAATAATGTTGTCGTTGCTAGGGATGCTTACATTCCGGTTGCTAGGGTGCCTTATTTAAGTCACGTGATTGGTCGATATCCACCCCAAAAGCAGTGGACGACTTTCCCCTGTGTACAATATATATCTTTACACATTGATACCAAATTTATTGTCTCTCTTTCTCCATCGCTTATCCTTATCTATAGATGGTATACCGCCGTTACTACATATACGTACATACCATATACCTATACATACGTACTTAGGCACGATTTTAAATGCATTGTGCAATATGAATAAAATCAGGACACCATACCGTATCCACTAACAATCTCCATGTAAATAAATACGTATTTGTATTCACAACAGCCTCTTAAGGCGGAACTTTAAAGTGGAAGAATTTCCCGCGAACTTCTGTTAGAAAGGATATGTACGAGTAGAATTGTTGACTAAGGGGAACAGAGCAGAAAAAAATCAATACCTCTTCCATATGGCGCAAGACATTACGAATAGTAGATTTTAAGAGATTTACCTCGTCCTAAGGAAGGAAAAATTACTTCCCTTCGATTTGAACTAAATAAGAATCGATCAACCCGATCGTGGGAAATTCTCAGCAAGTGTTTCGATACAGAGTTTGATGCAAAAAAAAAAGGTTTTTTTTTTTGCTTTTACCAATCTTTTGGTTACCGATGATACAGATTTTCAATCTGACGATGATGGTGGGTTGTAACGCGAAATATTAGTATGGTAAGCAAGAATCTCCCCCTTTTGCTTGGTTGTGAGTGTCAAAGGATGCGCAAGGAGTCAGAGGAGGACGTCATCTGCATTTGCAGGCAAGGAACACGACGATGATTATGATGATGATGATTATGACGACGTCGCCGTAGCCGTAGCCGGCGACGATGACGATGAAGATACACAACGAAAACTTAAGCGTCGCTGTACGTTTTCTGTGTGTGCTGATCAATTAAAAAGTTAACGATATCTGAAATTAGAGTTTAAAAAGATTCCTTTACTTTTTTCTTCTTAGTTTTTGTATAGCCAAGCCATCGAAACTGGGCGTGCCAATAACATAATGAACAGGGTAAGATGTTATGCTTGGGGTATCTTCTGTTAAGTTTGCTGCGTACAAGTATCTTTCTTGATATGCCACAGCCGTAGGCCTCGTGCGAGATAGAAAACGTAAACATTTGCAACTTCATGAAGTCTTCTATATTCACGTAGTTACAGGGATTACATACATCTGTACACATGCATCAAGTCATGGATTTCAAAGCGTTACGAGTACATATCTACATCCATATGAACATAGACTGTGCCGTATCAGAACGGTAAATCATCAAATCGACAACTGGAACTAATAATACGAATATCTAAGTGTCTACTATTTGTTTGATGAGCATCATCGAAAACATCATCATCGATTTAGTATCAGTCATAGAACTAAGCATGTCGAGTTTACTTTGGTGGAAACTAGACTCAAACAAATAAACTTGAAAAGTTTTAGAGTTTTGAGAAACAATGTATGAAACAATATTCAGTCCAATGAAAGACATTAAGTTCGTGCAAATAATAAGTAGATATGTAAGTATGAAAGCTAGCAGGATCAGAAATCACACTAGTGCCACGATCATAAATAAACTAAACTTGAACTAAACTCTTCCAATACTTTTGAAATGATTTGTCCCGCTTACAAGTACGTAGCAAAGAAACTCACGTATACTTTTGCATACAAGTGTACTGCACGAATAAAACCTCAATACTTCAGTGTTTGACAACGAGTACGCACTAGCGTTGTTGACAGTTTACACGTACCTATTCATAGACAAGCAACTACAGGGTTTGATTGATGTTTTTGGAAAGGCTAATAACACTCAAGCAGTCTGAGCAGATGTGAAAATCTTCCAAGCCATGCCATTAGTTAGCCATAACTCAGCTATCACGGATAGAAATCAATTGGTGGGCTTTGCCATAGTGAACTCCTATTTGTACGAGCGTTGTCTGAAAGTGATACAAGACATTTTTTTCTCAAATTTTTATTTTTTTTTTATGTTTCTACATAGTCTCCTTGTAACTCTACACACTTCTCCCAGCGATGCTCCCATCTCTCTAACCCGTCCAAATAGTACAGTTTTTCTCTGCAAAATAATTGTTCACGAAGGTGATTGCCTTCTCATTTGACGAAAATTTCTGTCTTTGGTCGCTTGGGGCTAGATCTGTTGAATAAGGCATATGGTCAAACAGTTCAAACCGTAATTCATGTATTTTCGTCATGGCAACCGCTGAGGTGTGAGACAGCGCGTTGTCTTGGTGAAATAGGATTTTCTTTTTCTGCAAATGTGGCCGTTTTTCCGCAATTTCTGTCTTCAGTTTGGCAAGTAATGATGCGTAGTATGCTCCTGTAATGGTTTTTCCTTTTGCAAGAAAATCGATTAAGATAACTCCTTTACTATCCCAAAAAACAGTCGCCATCACTTCCCCAGCCGAACAGTTTTTGCTTTTTTGGGAACTGACTCGCCCTTTGCAGTCCAGTATAATGGTGTATCCAGTAATTAATCGGCGCCAAAACTCGGATTTATTGCGCATAAACTGCGTCAACAGAGCAGAGCGTTGGAAATGTTCATTCGAACACGTTTTTGGTCTAAATATTGATTGAATATGTAACAAACACGTTCTTTGAACATTTTCATAACCTCTACTATCTCTCTCACTTTAATTCGTCGGTCGTCTAACACCATTTGGTGAACTTTAGCAATGTTATCGCCAGTGGTTGCAGTTTTTGGACATCCCGAACATTCATCGTGGCCGTAAGAGCTTGGGAGATGCTCTTACGGCCACGTTTAAATTCAGCTGCCCGAAATTTCACTGTGCTAAATGATGGTGCAGTGTCCCCATACACAGAGTCCAACTCATTTTTGATTTGCGTAGGCGTATTGCCTTTCAAAAACAAGAATTTAATAACAGCTCGATACTCATTTTTTTCCATTTTCACAAAAAACACTCACATTGACTCACTCAAACGACTGTCAACTAAAAACTGCGAGTAAAAAATAACTGAAACTTCGGTAAGTAACGGCCAAAAGATGCACAACTAGCTTTCACTAGCCTTTATTGACGAGTGCCGCTATCTTTACATTGCGGTCGAAAACTTTTCAGCCAACCCTCGTATGCTGTCGAACGCGAAGTATTTACCACTCCCTGACTTAGCAAGCTGATGGCCAGCAATTGAAATTCATACGCAAAGTATATCGAGCACCGAGAACCTGATCAGAAAAAAAGGATGAAGTCAAGCAGGTGTATTTACTTTAGTGATCTTTGCGTTGCGAGTAACGTCTCGTTTAAAAGGTTGAAGGTCATCACATGCAATCCATACAGAGTCCAGTATCGCTACGACAAATATTTGAGACCATATCAACCCGCTTAATAACCAACAAATTTGTTGGTCAGGATGTTGACGAAAGTGCGTTTTTATCCATAAAAACACACAAAGCATTGCATTACATTGGTGGCTCTAAAAATTGCTATGAATCTTTTTGCGAGCGCGCTTTACTTAAGACCTATACCTACTGATGGCCAAGGCAAAAGCGGCGTTAGTGCCGAAAGTAATAATTTGTGTTAAACACATATTTTTTTCTAAAAAAGAATCGATGACCTTTTTTTCGAGTTTCAAATATTCGGAAATGATTGAAATCAGCAACTTAAAAAGTTATACCCCTTGATCAAAAAATCCCCGAATATTCCAAAAATTAAAAATACAAGTTTATTCATCTAAATCTATATTGTCCCCTTCAAAGTAATCCCCATCAACTGCAACACACTTATGCTAGCGCCTGATCCAATCCTCGAAACATTTTTTATATTCGGTTTTCGGTATGTCCATCAGTGCTTCCTGCGATCTCGGCTGCTGAAAGCGTTCCCCGTAGTGGTTTTTTAACTCGATTGAACAGAAAGAAGTCACAGGGAGACAAATCAGGTGAATTCGGTGGCTGTTGGATGGTATTTGTTGCATTTTCCGTCAAAATTACGAATAATGATGGCACTGTGCGACGGTGCGTTATTATGGTGCAAAATCCACGAATTTTCTGTCTTCTGCTCACAATTCTGGTCTCTTTCGACGAATTACTTCACGCATACGTCTCATAACGCCCAAATAATACTCTTTGTTTACTGTCTGGCCTTCTGGCAAAAATTCATGATGCACTACACCGTTGTTTGACTGAAAACGACGTGTTTTTTTTGGTCCGGCTCATTTGGTGAACGCCATTCATTTGCCAGATGTCTGGATTGCGTGTCGTACTCATAAACCCACGTCTCGTCTCCAGTAATGATCCTTTTGATGAATGTGTGATCGGATTCAGCATCGACGTCAACAAGGTCTCTTTTTTGCATAAAATTGAGGTCTTTTGGTATCAACTTTGCTGCTACACAACGGAAACCCAAATCAATAACCAAAATGTTTTGGACGGATCCATAGGCAATGTTCAAGTCCCCCGCTATCTCTCTGATGGTTAATTTGCGGTTATTGACCAACATTTCTTCTACTTCATCAATGTTTTCGTCGGTTTTCGATGTCGATGGTCTGCCACTGCGTTCATCATCTTCGATTGACTCACGACCACTTTTGAACCGCTCGCGCTCGTGCCACTGGTAAACGACCGTTTTCTTTAGAGAATCGTTACCGAAACACTTTTCCAACATTTCCAACGTTCGCGCACCATTAAATCCGTTTTTTACGCAAAATTTAATACGAGTTCGTTGTTTTAAATTTAAATCCATTTCTAAAATTGTAGAAAATCGCCAACACATATTCTTGTGCTGTGATGTACTCTTGGCTACGTAGCTTTTGCAAATGTCAAGCTATGACGCTAAGATTTAGAGGGAATGTTAACAACAGATTTACCAACTTAACAACAGAACTAAAATCGGAACAATGGAAACGCCATATGGAGGTGTGGTGCGGGAACTTTTTGATCAAGGTGGTATACATATAACTTATCTTCTGGTTTGGTAGGAAATAAAATATTAAGGATTGAGTAACTACAAGCTATCAAATTAGATATATGTGTGTAGGTGTCGCAGTATAAGCGCCAATGACTAGTTGTTCTGCTAAAAGAAAATGTAAGCCCAAACAAATGGTCATACTGTTGAAATGACAAACTAACATACGATTTTTGGCAGCAAGTGATATTGCAAGAGCAAAAATATTGTCGCAGAGGCAATAGGTGTCGAATTACGTGCAAAAATTCTGTAATTCTAACGAGAAAAATTCGAAATGAACCACACACTTACAACCTCGTAGGAATAATATAACGAATACCCAAAAAGGGAAGATGTAAGACAGTGGCACTATTTTATACCAGTAATTAAGCGGAATCGTCGTGAAACCAACTTTTTCTGACTGGAAGCATTACAGATTCAAAGAATTCACGAAACCATACTGGCAAAATATGAAAAATCGATAAATGTTTTTTATTTGTTGATACATTATATTGTACAAAAGCCAGGAATCGCTCAGTTGGATTTATTTTTTTTTATTTTATTCTTTTTCCAAAGAACATAACGCTCAAGTGGGTATGAATACACTTTTTTTCATTTTTTCATTCATTATTTATTCCTTATTCCATACAATGTACTCGAATTTACATTAGAAGTATATATACATATGTATAAGTTTTAACAAAATGTGTATAAGAATTTTATAAATTAAGGAACATTTTAGATACATCCTATAGTTACAAGAACTAGTGGCGGATGTAGCGAGCGAAACTAGATTAGAATACATAAATTCATAAAATAGAGTAGTTTGTTGAAAGCGATTTTACAAAGCTAGTGAAGTAAAAATTTAAATTAAACACCAACTAGATTATCATATATATCTACTTAGTAGAGGACAAAAACAAAAGACTTATTATTCTCATTAGGTTATTGATTTCATTTAGATCAAACGCAAACAGCCACATTTTAATCCTCTTGCTGAAAGCCGAATATATACGGATACTGCGAAGCGGTAAAAAATTCTGGGTGCAACTGCGGTATAGAAGTTTAAAAAGCTAAGACTACTGTGAGCTGGAATTGACTCCAAATGACGATCGTTACTACGAAGGCTATAAGCAGTTAAATCCTGATTAAGCCGATTGCCACTGCTTAGATAAAAAATTGTTAAGACTTTATAGAAGTATAAATGCTTTAGTGGAAGTATCTTAGAACTGAGAAAGAGACAAAAACTGTGATCACGACGTCTTTTTTTCCAAATTATCCTTAGGATATGTTTTTGCGCAATTATTATGGTTTGCAGGTTGTTCGTGAAGGTACCAGCGCAGCATACGAGACCATATTGCAATTTGGATTGAACTAGGCCATAATAAATAGTTTCAAGGAGCTTCCGAGAATAGAGCTGTCTGAGGTGGTACAGAATAAACGTTGCTGATAGAAGATACTTTTTTAAATGGGAGGTATGTACACTCCAATTCAGTTTGTTATCTATATTTAAACCCAAATACTTAAAAACAAATACAATTTCAAGGGGAAAGTATTCGTTTTCAACAAAGGTTGTTCGGAATTTGTTCGCATTGCAAGTATCACTATTAAAACACATATTATTGCAATCAAAACTATGAAAAATTTAATTCGGAGAGTGAAAATAGCAAGAGAATACATTAAAAAACATAAGTTTAGTTTTGTAACTTATAACAAGCTTATGCATGCCAAACCAGTACCTTAGGATTTCCAGATCATGGTTAATATCTGCTACCAAGCCCAATACAGAATTACTGGAGAAAGAACATCCTATGTCATCAGCAAACCCAGCTTTTTGACTCTTAAGATCAAGGCTAAAAATTGAGTTGATAAATATTATAAACGACCACAGACCCCTGTGGGACACCGATTGGAATGTCCACTCACTAAACACGTTACCTATCTTAACCCCTTGCTTCCTATCCTTAAGTTATGAAGCAAACCATTTCAGTGTAAAACCTCTAAAGAAAGCTTTTTCAAGTTTGTTCAGTGACAGAGCGTGATCTACTGTGTCAAAGGTCTTTGTGATGTCGATGAAAAGTGCCGCAGTAGTATATCTCTTGTTTAAACTCTCATAGATATGACTATAAAAGTTTAAAAGCGCATCTTCCGTTGACTTTCCCGCTCTAAATCCGTATTAGTTGTTGCTCAGAAACGAACATCTCTCTAGAAATGTGATAATTCTGACTTTCATTACTTTTTCGAAAAGATTGGAGAAAACGAGAAGAAGGGAAATAGGACTATAATTATTAAAATTCTTCGAATCACCTTTTTTGAAAATAGGTATAACCTCAGCAATCGTAAGGCTGTTCGGAAAAATACCACAATACACGCTTAGGTTAAAGATATGTGCAACGACGCCCGCAATGTTTAAAGGAATGCTCTTAAGAAAGAAATTTGAATAGCTATTTTGGGTAAACGAATTCGCTTTTTTAAGTAACAATATATTTTTGTGTAACTGCAAGGAAGATATAGGCTCGAAGAAAAAGCTATTATGGGAGCTGCTATCCTGGATGCAACAGTATTGGCTACAAAATAGTTCGAGAAGGTAAAATCCGCCTTTGTAAGAGTATCAGTGTCAACACTTGAAAAAGACTCATTAAAAGTATTGGCCATTTCAAAGGGAGAATCGATGTTTCTGTTCTCATATATGATGCATGAGTGCGCGTCCAAAGACACGTTTTTAGAAAAAATTTGGTTAACAATTCCCCATTCCTTTTTGGGATTCCCTTTGGCTTGATGAAATTTATCAATGTAGAAGCTCTCTTTACATAGAGGAACCTCAGAGACAACTTCTTTGCAAACTTTTTTATAAGCCCAGCGAATCCTTACATTATTGGGTTGACTTTTACATTTGGAACATAATTTATGTTTCCTCTTTATTTTTTTTTAATAAGTTGTTTGGCTTAAGTTTCTTCAATTTGCGACTCTTGTGAACTGATTTAGAGCAACTCTTAACATGATCATTTAAAACCTTACAAAACAATAGACAATTGACCAATCTTCAAATAACAAGCGACAGTTCAGACTTTCAAAATTTGTTTCAACAGAGATCGTTTTTTTTTATTAGGGTAAGAAACTGCTGACGAAAAAAGAGACAAGCCATACAGTGATCAGAAATTATAAAATCCGATATTATAATAACTATTAATCCTACTATCAGTCCTAGAAAATATATGGTCGACACAGGTTTTGGATGTCTCAAAGATCCTTGTAGGTTCATTAACGCATGACTTAAAACCATTAGCAGACATTAATGTTAGATACCTTTCAGCAATAGAAGATTGAACTAAAATATCTAGATTCATATCTCCTAAAATAACCACATTTTTCGAATTTTCCTCATTCAATAATAAGGATAGATCATCAATAAAAGAATCTTTACTTCTTCAACTCAGCCTACAAAAACTTATAAAAACAAATTTCTGTGTATTAACAGTACAAGTGACTTTCACCATATTAGAACTTAATAGCCCAGGATAGCAAACATCACAATCATCATAGAGACTATCACCAATATAGACCGCAGAACCACTCGCCGCATAGGAGTTATTACACTTAGGATACATTTTGAATCCCGGTATCTTAAAAAAAAATTCTTTTTATGATCGTAGATCCATATTTCAGTCCAGAAAATTAAATCAGGCTTATTTATAAATGATTCTAAATCAACCAAAAACATATCAAAATTTTTTCTTAAGCTTCTAATGTTTTGATGGATAATGATGAAATTATTATTAAATTCATGACTGTAGAATACACTTTTAAACGCTTCTCTATCATAATTAATACAAAACGGAGAGTTTACTAAACTAAGTATATAAAGGATCATTAGTTAGACTAAGTGGGTTGCTCATATTGAAAGGTAATATATAAATTATATTAAGTTTTCAAGATCCGAAAAACAATTAATATGTATAATATTTTCTCCTTCATTTCTCCTCGTCAAAACTACACCATTCTGGCCCCATACATATGCATACTTTTTATCTACTTTAATTTTTTTAGCTCTGTTTAGAAGACATCTATTAAAATTAGATAAACTCTCATTAATAAAAATAGGCTTCTTGCTAAAATTTACACCAAAGAAATCCGCTGAGGCATTAGCATGTGTGAAATGGGAAATGACGTAATGCATCAGTGTTGATTATGTCGCAAAATACGCAGCGTCCATGAGATGTTGATATGATGTTCACTGCGTTGGTTCCCCAACATTACATTGACATAATATATAATAAAGCTCAAACTATGAGAATTGTTGAATCCCAACCACCAGAGAATGTCGAACCAATGAATGGTAGAACAGAGAATGTCGAACCAACGCGCTAACACTAGGTATATGCACTATAATTTGCACAACTCAAAACAACCTCGACGATGATGATGGATAAGTGATCTGGGTCACGTCAATGAACAAAATTATAGAACCGATTGTATACATATTCCGTAGGCTCTGTTAGTAATGGTCATGGAGTTGATATCTTCGTCAAATCGCTCTTAAACTTTTCAAGTGTTATCTCCAAAACTATTAACCCATCATGATTTAAATGCAACTCCATACGGGTGGTTTATCAATTAAAAACAACTGGAGTACACGACTACATAAAGTTTAATCAGAATCGCACATAACTTTGTTTCTTTAACGGCGGCGGCAGAGTAAATGGGCAAAAAATCGCAACAAAAACAGTATTTTCCATAAGTTCGTGTCCGAACACTACGAGCTTCCGGTAGACATGCAAGCTCTTCCACTCTGGTCATCATCAGTCAACATAATCACCGCATTTGGCACTTTTCTACTATCTTTCTTTATGTTTGGGTGATGACCAAAGAACAACCCTATTTACCACTACATTTGTAGTTATCCTAGAATGGAATACTGGACCTGGCCGCTCAATTGTTGTTATCGATTAAAATGCATGCTCATGCAGCAAAGTAGCCGCACAAGTACAAGTGGATATACGAATATTCTCGTTACAAACATGTGCGACTTCAACCAACAAAACGCGCTTACTATAGAGCACATGAAATAGGAAAGCAAATCGATAGCACACACAACACTTTAAGAAGCAAGGGCAGTAGAAACAGCAACAGCAACAGCAACAGCAACTACAGCAGCTAGCCAACGTTGGATTTGTCTGCTACTATATCGAACGTGTGTTTAGTGACAAATATTAATGACATTTTTCGTGCCTCGTTTCGACTCAGTTTTAATGTATGCACTGCATAACATGCCATAGACCGGCCCAAAGTTTTCTTTTGCTGGGCTGCCCTTCACTCGTCGTGGTCGGTGGTAGCAACAGTGGCGGTGCACATAAACACGAATACATTATAACTTTGACTCGTAAAATTCGACGCTAATGAATGTAATTGCGTGGCATTCACAATAGATAAAAGTACTGGTGAGGGTTTGAGTACGGTTCTCTTGTTGATTCCACGAATTCGATTGAATCATTAATAATTCAATTCCATGTATGTGAAGACAAAAAAACACCGAATGACATTATTCATGCGCAGAGTGGATTTTGATTTGGATACCAGGAGGAGTAATATCATTTTGAACCTTTCCCATGTACACTGAAGTGCATCAATGATCTTTGATTGGATTCATATCCACTTGTCGTGTGTAGAGAGAATCTTAGAGATGCCTTAAGGTGATGAATATATCTATGTACATACCATATACACCTACTCGGTATAAGTAATGGACATCCTATCCATCCGTATGCAAATATTGAGCACAAGCGAAGTAACAACACCTGCCACACTCCTCAATGTTGGATTGATAATTAATTTGTTGAAACTTGGCGACTGAATATTGAACGAATCGACAACCACATGAATATGCAATACGACAATATTTACTGTGGGAAAATCACCACTAATTGCATGCATTAGTCGTCTGTCGAGGTACGAGTATTACCTCGGCGATTGGTGCCGTATTATGACATATTGAGCGGCAGCAAATCTTGGAACAGGGTGCCGAACACATAAGTCACGAGTTTCGACTCAGCATTGTAACAACGGCAAATAAATTTAAGTAACTTTGCTGTTCATCTTGCAATCGATAGCGAAACGCGTCACTTTTCCAGTTTTTTTTTTAACTACTGCACATCTTGTAAAAATTTATTTGTTTTTCTTCTTTACTAAGATGTAATTAATTTGACCATCGTCGTCGGCCGTCGTTAGTTGGGTGTTGGCAAAACAGTTTTCCACTTGAACTTGCAGATGAGTACAAGAGAGTAGGACTTGCGTGTAAATATGATTTTGGGTTATTATACCCAGTGACTAAGAGAATTTTTCTACACAAAGCATGCAGAAAATAAAACATATAAAATAAGGAAAACTTGTATAAATCATAGGGTGCGGCAGAGCTTCTTTGTTCTTTTTACACACATGTTCAGGCTTTGTTAAGCCGAAATACCGGACTACGTATTTCAAGCAAAGCTAAATTGTGTCATAAGTGATTTTTGATAGATATGTATAAGTGAAAACAAAAACCTAAATCACTGAGAATAGAAGGGAAGGTATTTATGTAAATTATTTGGGCTAGATAAATAATGTTCTACTTTCATTTTGACTAAGGCTTTCTAAGCCTTGAAAAATACCAACTCAATTAGGCTTTGACAATTATGCTTTTTGGAATTTACTGAACTAGTACAGCGGTTCATGGAGACTTATTCGGCTTATCCCAACAGTACAAAATACTCTCAAGCATACGTTCAAAGAGGTACATCCCAAAGTATTGTCGATTCAAACGCCATAGGGGTCGAGACCGGCGCACTTAAAAGGATGCCGCTATCTCTTCTCTTGCGCTTCAAATTGGGAAGGCTGGCAATGACAACAGTCTCAACAATGGGAGCTAGCCAAAAGCAGAGAATGTTTGCATTCAAGCAGAAGGCTAGGATATGGAAAACGGAACTCGTAGAGCGAAATGTTCAACCAAGCAGACTTTTGAATGGCTGAATAAGTTTGTGCTGGAAATCACACCCCTGAAAACTATGACTTTGGAGGTTTTCGAACAACCCAAATTGATGCGCGCCATCTTCTGGATTCCGAGGCAACTCAGGGAAACGGGAAACCTTGTTATGGGCTTGGACAAAGCTTCTGTTGAGACCATTAAGTCTAGGTATATAGGACTCACGTCCCTATCAGCCCTTTGCAAACGTTAATTTCCACTTCGTTTCTCAGTGAAGGCAGATATGAGACGACCCCCCCATACTCATCTATTTTGTGTACTCAGATCAAACTGCAACACTTCAAGGATCATGGGTGTGGAATAAGCGCATCTGTGGTTTCGGATGTTTGAGAGGTTTTACATCATTATGTGATGAGCGTTTGAAAAGACCGAAAACTTGTCTTTATGTACCGAACTCAGTCTCACCATCTAAACTTGGGCCATTTTGCAACCAAGAATTAGGTGCTGAAGACACATAAATTCGTCATTGCGTCTGCTTGTTTTCCTTATGATTCGTTATTACCACCACCGCCAAAGGCGGTAGTCGAACTCATTGATTACTGTGATTCCAGGAAGAATGCTCAGAATAATTTTTGGGGCAGTATAAAATGCAATGTGAGAGGTAATTACTTCCTGGATTTCAGCCAATTTTTGTTACGAGAGTAAGACAGCTAGTAATCGAATTAATATTATCCAACAGGTATATTAATGGGATTACTGACTAGAAAGTACTATCGGACGTCTCCATGTCAGACCATATCTACATTGAATTCAGAGGAATCCGCAGAAAACCCACTGGACACGATTTAACCTCCTCCTCCTCCAACCGTGCTCCCCATAAGCCCATCCCAAAACAAAAGCCAGAGGAATCGATACTCTCACCAATTGTTTTGAAATGGTATGTCCAGCTATTGTAGAAAGTAATCCTGCAGATTGCCCGTTCCCAGTCCAGAAAACTTATAAACAGGTCACTTAAGACCAATTTGGAGGAAGACTGGAATCTGTACAGATAGAAGTAAAAAGAATATAAGAAGCTTATTCGGATTTCGAAGAGTACCTCTTATAAAGACTTTTGCGAGAAGATCGGAACTGTCGGTGAAACCAATAGGCTGATCAAAGTTCTCTAAAGGGGAAAATCAACCACACTGGAACAACTCAGAAAATCTGGTGGCACCTATTGTACACTCTGTCGAAAGTAAGGACTCTCCGTCGCATGTTTCAGGCTCACTTCCCAGGTAACCTAATAAGAACCACCTCCCAACCTGCTCCTATTAACAAAGCTCCTTGTGAACTGAATAACACAATACGCCGTAGCGGATATATGGTATCTCATCGGTTGTGGTGACGGATGAGCCTATTAAATGTGCTCTTGCTTCTTGTGAAGTCGCCTGGCACCGATGGCATTATACTCAGTTACGAGGAGAATCTTCACCGCTCGCTTGGCACTAGCATACATGCCGTAACTCTGGCGAACAGTGTGAGTAGCCTTTATACTGAAAATCGTAAAAAAGGACTGCATCGCCAAGTGCTTCAGACCTATAAGTCTGAGTTCCTTCACGTTAAAGAGACTGTTCGCAAAACTGCCTTGCGAATGTATTCTCTGTCTGCCATGCAAGACGCTTGCCAACGCGGAAGATCGCTTCAGAATCTGGTAGGCAGAGTTGAAAGCGCACTCCACAAGAAGAGCAATATGCGCTGAGTATTTTCATCGACATTGAGGTGCTTTTAACAGCGCAACTTTTGACTGCATGTGTAACTCGGCCAGACAACACGGCGTAGACGAATCACTAGTTTTGTGGATAAAAGCAGTACTGGTGAATAGGATACTGATTGCGGATGTTGACTGTGGCCAATATGGGTTACTTGAAAGGCGGCGTTCTGTCTCCATTGCTTTGCTGCAGTTTTCATTGGTCAACGCGCTCAATAGTTTTGACGTCGATGCACAAGCATATGCGGATGATGTAACTGTACTGTCTGTTGGAGCATGTCAAATGACTGTCTGCTCTAAAGCGTAGGCAGCTTCCAGTCAACCCTCTCAAAACTGCGGTTGTTCTCTTTACGAGAAGGAGGAAGCTGTCTGGTCTGAATCATCTAGCGCTTAAAGGCATCACCATCCAATTCTCCAAAGAATCTAAGGATTTTAGTATCATCCTGGATATTAAACTTCAATGGAATATATGTGTTCCGTTGAAAGCCTCTAAGACGCTGGCGACCTTCTGGAAGTGCCAAGGAGCTGTTGGCAAGACATGGGGTCTGTCACCGAAACGGCTCCTTTGGATCTACATGGGTATGATAATGCCAATCATATCCTGCGCGTCGGTTGTCGGATGGAATAAGCTCTCACGAGAATATGTCATTGCTGCTTTTACCAGACTCCAAAAGCGGTCTGCCTCGACAAACATTGACGAACCTCCCTCCTCTTGATATTTATATCATGGGCAACAGTCTCAAAACCATCTTCCGTTTAAAAAGAAGTGGTGTTTGCTACCATATGCACTGGAGCTTTGATGGCATTGAGCGCCCGCTGTTTTTTGACTCTAGTCTTATGGGTACGCCACCAGAGTTCCTTCTGCGGAAAAAATACAAAATCGACGTTCCTTATATCCATGACTGGTTTCGGCCAGAATCTGAGCCAGGATTGTTGGACATAAGTGACACAACATCCTGCGTAGTTTGCTGTGAAAGTGATGACCACACCTCGGAGCTCTACCTCTATGAATGTCAGGCTTACGGTCGAATCAGGCTGCAGGTACTCGCTGTTGACGTGGTGGGTGCTGGTACTGTAGGCGCTTTATCACTGATACGCTAACTCATCTTTCTTAGTATTGTATTCTCCAATGGTTCTATTAGAATTTAGGAAACCTATTATCCATAAAAGTTCGACCGGCCAGATGTAGGACTCTCTGGGTTAACGAAATCGTAGTTAGTACTGCATTGACGGTTCTAAAATGTTTGCTATTCATTAAGTAACTCAGATTATTCTGGCCTGATTTTTTCCACCAAATGAGCGCTATGTTAATAGATTTCGACTAAATTTCGAAAGAATCTCGAATCTCGATTCTTTTCAAGAAGAATTTAATTGGATTTTGTACAGGTTTTTTTTGAATAAATGCATCATAAAGTCATCGGCGGATTTTGGTCAAAATCTAGTGGCCTTGATTCGCAGGAGCTGACAAAAATTCAAATCGATAGAACACTATTCCTTAGTGACTGCAGACTGCTTAAAATGGAAAGATATTAAAAAATTTCCATTTTTGAAGTGAAAAAAAAAATACAATTTTCGATTCAACCTAATGCGATTGCGCTTAAAAACTGAGCCTATAAAATTTCATTTCGGTAGGATTCCAATAAATCTAGGGAAGAATAATTAATATTAGTGGGTCCGATTACCTTCAACTCCCTTTGTTCTTTATAAGTATACATACTCGTATCTAGAGTGTCCACTAGGGTCAAACTGTCTGCTCTTAGAACCTACTACAATATATTTGTTGCTGAAACTGCTAACGTCAGCCTAGTGTAGACTTCTGAGTACATGAAATGCAACATTGCCCTCATCTCACCCCTATAGCTCCTCCAGAAATCCTTCTCTCTACATTTATAGTGTAGAGAAGGTTGCTGATTTTTTGTTTTAAAAGTTGTCTTTTAACTTAGCCTTGCGCATATTAGCCTAGCTCAAACAAGTTCAATTTAAGAATTTCTTTCTTCAGCACATCGGCTTGGGTATGATACTTTTCAAACTACATTGAAACCTGAATGTTGATTTCATTTATACTGTAAAACAAGATGCTTCTAACCGAATCAGTGATGTCTCTTCCTTAGGTTTCCAACTCATGTATAAATACTACAATTATATTAGACAACGTTTTACATCCACTGCGATCTGTACGGTATTGAGTGTTTAAGGCCTAAATTGAAATCAGTTTCTGAAAGCAGTAGTAGTGGAACCATTGATGTTTATCTTACCATTTTCTACTTGCTCATAACGTCCCCATTCCATGTGGACTTATTGATTGATTGATTCTTTTATCATATCACTTATTTTCTATATTTGGAAACGGTTTTTTAAACCCCATTTCCAGCGGTCTGTTTATGGCAGATTACTAATCCCTGGCAACTGAATTATTGTCCCCTACTTTCATTGAAGTTCACTCAAGGAATTATTCCTATTTTGCATGCAATACCACTCAGTGACAGTGGGCAGGAGAAACGTCCCAATCTAACCTAAAAATATGTATATGGAATGGATTTCGCATTGGGCCATAACAACTTTGTTGTAAGCAAAATGTGCCAAGTGGCTCAAAAGTAAGGGGTGTAAGCATGCTAAAAGTAAGTCTAAAAAGACAAAACTTTTTCGTCTAAGGTTTAAGGTTGCGCGAACAATAACCGGTATTGAACGGTTTTTTTTTTAAGTAGCGAGCGCTCAAGGTCTTAAGGTACCCTTAAAATGTTTGCACACGGCGCGGGCGAATGGATGATGTCTACTGCGATGCATTTTTTAAGGACCGTTTTTTCTTTTTTCTGTTTGATGTTCAAATTTCAATGAGCGCGTGAGAAAAATTGTGCAGACGAATTTATATGCCAAGATCCATTAAACTGAACCTTATTCAATAAAAGAAAAATCTATCTCTTCACTATACGAGTGTGCATAAGACACGTGGAACCAGTTCCATCGCAAGGAAATATATTCTAACTACTTAATCCATAACACACTATAAGATCGGCTGCCGTACCAATTCAAACGCAGAGGATAAACAAATGTGCAGGACTCATACATTGCAATGAGTTTGTGCTATGTTTTAAGACAGATTTCGATGATTGCAGGATACGTTCGACGATTTTACAAATGCAAAAGTTTAAAATTATTCCTAAGGAAATACATACATACGAGTATACAAATACACATGCAAATACATGTGTCAGAAAAACTACATTTCTTATTGTGATCACCTTTTTCTAGCGGCATCTGTTTTTACTAAGAGCGAAAGTAAGTTCATGTCAGTCTGGTAACTCAAGAACGTTCTCTTCATATACAGCTAATGGTGGAATTTATTGTATTATTATTTATTTATATCATGTTTGTTTAAAATGACTGCGTAGGTCAAATCATCAGCTGAGTCTAGCTCTGGGTGTTTTCCAAGATTTACGTTCATCTTTCGGTGTATGACGCTATCAGACCAATAGCCAAAACTTATGTGCTCTTCTACTATTAGTTCACGTATTTATGAAGATACCTGTAGAATTTTGATTATGTTGAAGTACGAAAGAGCATAAATAAATTTTATTACCGAACCTGAACTCATTGAGCAACAAAATACTGCATAAGCATAACACAACACTAGGCAACAAGACCGTAGGGTGTGCATTTCAAACAACATTCTCCATTCGATTCTCCCGAATGTTTTGCTATTTCTTCTGCCACCCCATTCATAACAAAGGGAACGTAAATGTCAAATTATGATTACTAATTTTATATTCTTAGTTTTTTTGTTTCCTTTTTGTTTTCGTGTTTATTGTTCATTTATTTATTTATTTATTTATTTTTTTATGTGTCTTTGTACAACAGCATTACGCCATTCATTAGCTTCAAGTACATTGCTTACAACATACCAACACACAATACCGCAACAACCGGAGTTGCTTTGCATGTGAAACGTGCAGCAAGTACAGCGCAGCCAATATATTCATGTGGAACCACCCACCACAACCACAAGTAACACTAACTTGGCCCGCCACCTCTGGCCACTAGAATGCATTAAACAATGTTGAGGTTGAAGAGGCTTTTGCCTGAGTTCGTGCGCTAAGCTTTATAAACCCTCTAAGCAAGTCAAGTGAGTCAAGGTGAGAGAACTAGCAACCAATCGACCGACCGATAATACTTAACGTATTCCACTGCTGCTGCTAGCATCGGTGTGGCTGTTGTTTTTGTTGTTATTCTTCTAAGTTGCTCCATGGTGATTGTTTTGCTTTAATTACAGGTGCCTCTGGCGCAAAGTTGGCAAAAGACAATGAGAAGTGTTTCTTTGAGAAGATATACCCCCGCTGCTTTTAGCCATCAACGTGTCACATAAAAGATACTTTATTAGTGTTTCGTATCGGTGTGCCTTCTTCATCTTCTTTTGCGCGTCTTCTTCAGGGCGGTTACAGTCTTAAAAAGTATCGCAAATTCGCACAAAAGGATCAATGTCACCACCGTCAGCGAGCGGCATGAACATAGACTCTTCGTAACGTAACGAAATTATATATTTAAAGTGAGCTATAAATTATCATTGAATAAGAAATAAGTCAACAAATCCGGGATAACAGGGAGAGTAAGAGTAGATGCGGTCTGCGGAACTCCAGAGGCACATCAGTTGCCGAACAATGGCGAAGCGCGTCACATTGCAGAAAAACCCAAACAAATGCCATGTAACCTTAAATCAATTCAATTGCCACCCAGTGTTGTGTTTGTGTCCTATGTCACCATCACTGCACAGAAAGAGGCCATCGAGCGGAAGAAAAAGCTGCATAGAGTGTACGAGCGTTGTAGATACACTATACAGAGTCTTCTCAGATACTGAAATGGTAATTAGGAGCTGATTCAGTCCAACAAGAGAGAGATGTATACGAGCTGTGGCCGCTAAGGCTGGCCGTTGTCCAGCAATTTTTTTTACTGTCGTTGTTTGCTGCATGCATGCACCTGTCCGTAGAGAGTAGCAACTTTCTTCGTTGATTTGTCTATGACTATAGAACTAAAACTACAAAGATACGAGTACATAGATATTTCAAATACCTACTGAGTTCACTGTATGGAACCCTCGTTAATTAATTTAAATATTTATGTTCACCGTTTAACACTCAATCTCAGTGTTGGATAGGAAATTTATGGAAATAACCGGCAGCAGCAACAGTAACGGCAGTACCGGAGGTGGGACGCATGCATTATATGTCAGGTAAGCTGCTATAGAAAACAAATACAGATACAGATGTAGCTGGAGATAGAGGTGCAGATGGCAGATAGGTAGGCGCACTATAATCATCCGTGTCAATGAGTTTTTTGTTTTGTATCTTTTTTTTCTTTTTCTTTTCCTGTCCACTGATATAAAGGTGATGGCGCCACACAGCCATACAGTTAAAACAGTCAGAACCATGCGATACTTTGGAAAAATTTAAAAGGCAAAAACTGTCTTTTGGTGATTTTCCTGGAAGACGACGACTACGACTACGACTACGACTACGATTACGACGATGTCGACGACGACAAAACAGTCACTACATATTATGACATTTGAGATGCACAATCCGATGGATGTCCCAGCACCACCCCGGAGCAGAAAATTTACATAAAACTCACACGCGCACAGACAATCAATTCACCCAAAATGGATACGAGTATAATATATCTATAGATTCTTCGATGAAGACGGAGTCTTGGAGACATTGAGAGATTCGTTTAGAGACTTTGGGGACCTGATGCTAATCGTGAAGGTTGCCTAAAATTCTTCTCAGATTTTATGCGTTCTCCTAATGATTTGTTTGGATAATTAAGAAGGCTGTTCTCGATGATGGGGATGATGAAGGGAAATGATTTTGCTTTGTTGGGATCCCTTCTCAATTTTATATAAATTTTCGTTTAGTTTTTTTTCTCTTCTCTTATCTTTCGCTACGAAGCACACCTCTTTCGGTTAAAAAAAAATATAAATAATTGGCTATCGAAGAAACAACATCAACGACCTGGTTATAATTGACGAATATGCCTACACGTCGTCCTTCTGACCATATTAATTGCTATACACCATTCCCTTTGTGGTGCACTCTATATATAGTCAACAAAACTGGTAAGCGAATGGCATAGGTACTCAGGAAGAGTTAGCAACTTTTTTTTATTTTTTAGGGGTTGCCGCCGATATGGTTGTTCACCTTAAATACGAGTATATATGTTGTCTCCCACTTTAAATTGGTTCACATTTCGCATTAAGTACGGTGAACAATGACCCGAAAATACGTAGATACAATACTTACAGGTATGTATGTAGTTGGCAAAAGTAGACTTGTCTGACAGATTTTTGTATATACTTACCAGTCTTCGTTTTGGCTTAATCAAGGGTCTATTTTGTCCATTCATTTTGTAATACAGCCCGCAAGCATTGCACAGATAATGACCAGTGCCATCTCTTCGCCATAGAGGCGTTGAAGTTGCGCCACAATTTACACATTCCCGGCCTTCTGTAAAATAAAAAAAGAAAATAATTATCTTATTACTCCCAAGTAGTTGAGTAAATTTAAGAAGAAAGTTAATTTTATTTTTTTAATACTATTTAATTGAAAATTGTAATCTCCTACCCGAAGAGGGATATCACAATTTTTTTGATGCAGCCAACCTCGTTGTGGCCATTGTGAGATTTGAGGTTTTAAACTGTTTGATCCCCCAAAATCGCAAAAAATTCTTGAATTTGGCTATGATCGCACTCTCTAGATAATACTCGTAGATACATTTAATTTTTAATTAAAATAAGTAAATTGATGCTCCGACAGTCCATACAAATCATAGACAGTCCAGCCTTTCCACTCAGACTGTTAGTCTTATCTTGTTTGTGTACCTGCATGCACATCAAAGTGACGTATGGATTTTCACCGACTCAGAATGACGAGATGTAATTTTGTTGTAGGGGACATTCCTACTTTCGGGAATTTCTAATTGCATGTTAAAAGGGCCGTGACGTCAGAAATTATTTTTTCTGGTTTTTATTCGATTGGCTGGAACTAGACCCAAGCCTCTGTCGTACCAGCCATTGCGCCGTGCCGTTCACAGGGTTTTTAAAGTCAATTTCAAATATGTGAACATGTGGGACTAAACTGTAGTATCTTCGTTCATTGGTTTATCTCCCTTATCTGTATACAGTAGAGCGGTGGTTTGGCTTATGGCAACTCTGAATTCCACAACTGGAATTACAATACATTTTTAGATAGTTTGTCATACTTTGCTAATTGTTAGACAGTAGGCTTAAACCTCTGCCAAGTTAAATATCTAAATATCAAGCTATAGTATATACTGCATTCAAAACATACCATATTCTGTGGAATCATGGATTAATTTACCTTTGATTTTGAACATCTCCATCTAGTTTGCACATACTATACGAGTATATAGGCACATATTAGAGTTCGATGCCACATTCTGTGCTTCAGAATACAAGGTGCCCCTAGTTCGTTAACTATAATTTGGAAAATGATTTCTGGTCATATTCTAAGAAAAGGGTCTATCTCCAATGTTGACAGCATTTATCGAGGATTTAAGAAAAGGCTTACTTTGGTGTACCCTGACCCATGTTAACGGAAATTGCTCTGTTAGTGCTAACGCCAGAAACTTTGTTTAAAACACTAATTTTAGGAGAAATAATTGCTTTGGTAACGGCGTTTAAATAATGTTAATATCTTGTTTGGGTCTTTAGATATTCAATTTCAAAGCCTGTTCCATTTTCAATGTCCATGCTAATTTTTGAATTTGAGGTCACTTTTCTCCAGAAAATGCCTGATTAACACAACGTTTTACTATTTTTTTCTTATGAAAGTAACAATAATAAAAAAAAACCATCATCAGGTTTTCACAAAACCCATAGATTTTATGATACTTGGGAAAACACGCAGCAGGCACAAAAAAGGTTTTATGATTTTTTACCCACGCTTCTAACAACAGTTGACAATAAGTGTAGTTTTCCAAGAATTACTAATTTTCCAATATTTTTTTTAAATTACATAGTTATTAAAGAGTTCTAAAGTGTGGTCGTTTACTTGACTACCTGTCAAAATCCTCATCTCCTTAGCTTGTTCCTTAAAAGTTCTCAGAAACAGTTAGTTTTGGGATTTGAAGGCGTGTTTCGAAAACTTACCAAACAAAAAGGGTATAAAGGATTAGAAAAAAAACGAATTTATCAGTTTAATTTTTTACGCTAAGGTTACAGTTGCTTTGAAACTCTATTTGAAATGTCTGCATTTACAAACCAAGAATACGCAGACATAATTTACGTTTATGGGCTTTGTAATGGAAGTACAACTGGTGCGCGACAAAAATATCATGAACTTTATCCTAACTCCTAACCGACGACTTCCTAGTGAAGGAGTATCTGGAAATACGTATCGAAGGCTTCGAGACACGGGATCAGTTTCAAATACTACCGAAGGCGGGAGCTGCACAAGTAAGAAGGATTTCGGCTATGAAAGAATACTGGAAGCTGTTACAACTGATCCATTGATCTGCATCAGACGCTTAGCTTTGCAATTCAATGTTTCCAGATATAAAATTTCTAATGTATTGCATTACACCTTGTACACCTGTACAAGAATTGCTTCCCAATGATTTGGAAAAGAGACTTGAGTTTTCTAACTGGTTGCTGGAGGGGAGCTTGGATGACAACGAGCTTATTAGCGGAATTCTTTGTACCGACGAATCTAAATTTACAAAAGATGGGATCATAAATTTTCATAATCTTCATACGTGGGCTGCGGGCAATCCACATACAAGGAGACATAAATCATTTCAACACAAATTCAGCGTCAATATGTGAGCAGGTGTACTTGGAAACAAGTTAATCTGCCCCTTCAAACTACCAACTAAGTAGGCTGAATTCTGATGGAGTTTTTTGCGAAATGATTTGCCAGTACTATTGGAGGACATTCCACTGATTCAACTATCGTCGTAAGGTTAAGAATTGGCTAGAGAATCGTTGGATAGAAAGAAATGGGCCAGTTCACTGGCCTGCAAGATCTCCTGACCTTACAGTATCGGATTTTTTTGTATGGGGAAGAATCAAAGAACTTGTTTATTCAACCGAAGTAGTAACTTTAATGGAATTGGAAGAGCGTCTTCTCGAAGCATCATCAAAAGCGAGGCAGCAGTTAGCATCAATAAACATTCGCATTGAAATCCAAAAACGGGCTCTAGCATGCATACAAAACCAAGGAGGACACTTTGAGCGAATGCTATAACTGTTTTAGTACACACATAAATTAAAAATTACCAAGGACCACACAAAATCATTTTTATTCATAGAGCTTAAAGCAAAAAAAAACTTTTTTATCAATTTTACCTGCTGCAGACTTTTCCAAGTATCATAAAACTTGTGGGTTTTTCTGGAGAAAATTAGCATGGACAAGGAAAATGGAACAGGCTTAGAAATTGAATATCTGAAGACTCAAACAAGATATCAACATTATTTAAACGCCGTTACAAAGGCTCTTATTTCTTCTAAAATTAATGTCCTAGACAAAGTTTCTGGCGTTAGTACTAACAGAGTAATTTCCGTTAACATAGGTCAGGGTACACCAAATTAAGCCTTTTCTTAAATCCTCGTTAAATGCTGTCAACGTTGGAGATAGACTCTTAGTGTTGAACGATTTATTTCATAGAATATACCCAGAGGACACCCTGTATAAGGAAACTACTATAAAAACAACATCATTCAGATAAATGTTCAGGTTGAGAATTATTAAGATACATTGCATTTCGAACCAATATACATATTTCTACAATACAATATTTGACTCATGACAGATTGCCTTAGGCAATTCGATAGTGATTTCTACATACTTTAACTAGTTTCAATATAAATCGTCTTACTGAACGTATACACCGATATCCTGCATTAGTCATGTTATTCCAACTAGCACTCATATTTTGTTATTTGTCTTATTTACGATTGCTGTTAGTAAGTCATAAAAACACTTGTAGCTTCGCTTTCTCAATTTCAGAATATCAAACCGCTACCGTGGAGTATCTTTGTCGCAACTAAAAAAAAAACTCATCTTGAAATTTTCTACCAAGTGAATAAAATTATCATTGTAACCGGTGTAACCAAAAACCGTTCACACATCTGTACTTCAACATGCACATAGTTCGTATCAAAACTAATGACCCCCTAAATGCTAATTTGCATTCGACTTCAGCGTTCATGCTGCGGAACACGTCGTTTTTTGGTCGAAATCGCTAAACAGCCGCCAAGTTGCAGGCCGTAAGCCCTGCGGTCTGTAGATACGACTATAACGCATTGGGTCTTCTTGTGGGTGACTAAGACTATGTTGAGAAGAAGAAAAAACCATGGAAGCGGAAATGATGGATACATTCTCTTATTTTAATAATTTGGAAGGAAAAAAAGGAAACGAACAAAAACCGCCAGCCAGCAATGAAGTCTGTCCGTAATGACGTCAAACAAGAGTTAGCCAATGCATAGAGTTTCAAAAAAATAAAAGAAATATAAATACAGATATGTATGTACGTATAAAAAAAAAAAAACAATAACTATGACAACAAGTGAAGTGGTAATGTAAGAAATTTAATTGTTGTAGGTACAGGAATTTCGGAAGCAATGAACTTTGATTTGACTAATTGGTTTGCCAGTGTAATGTCCAAATCGATTTTCTGTTTGCATTTCGCTTCACTTCAGAGATCCGGAAGTTTGCGTTGAGAAGAAATCTTGCAATCACCATGAAAATATATAGGAGTGCCATCAATCTAGGTCGATCTTTCTACAGCATTAGCTAACAGTTTGACTGATGTTTTAAATGACGAGGCGTTTGCCAACAATTCAATACAAAGAACTTGGTAATTTCAACGTACAGACAGTTGATTAACGCAGGTTCAGAAATATCCATCACATACTTGTGTTTCATTTCAATTCTATCTTATGGTATAATAGATTCTTTGGAATCTACTGGTACTTTTACTAGTACTTTTGTAAATATAATTAGAAATAGTGCAACTTTGGTAATTACAATAAATTAAATAAACCTTGCCGATCTTATGGAATGAAAGGCTTGTAGAAGACTCGCGCTGCATTACTTGTCACAACCAGAGTTGGCGGATAAAACGTAGTCACTTTCGACGATAAAGATACTCTAGCGCATAAGTTGTTCTACTCTCTATTAACATAAATTCATTGAAGTCGTAAGATATGCGGTAGGTCCTCTCACAGTATTGCAAAAGTAAACGCATCTTCGCAAACTGAATTTGAATCACGTCTTCTCATTAGACTACTAAACAGGATGAATTTATACGGAGTTGTTATGATGGAATACAACCAAATCAGGAGGACAATATCAGCAGCAAACTATTGGCCTCACTAACAAGGTGATCCAAGATAGACGGCCCTGTAGAATAGTTTTTAGGGCCACAAATTTAGCAAATCCGACAGGAGCAAAATTAGTAATGCAGATACGTGAAATAATTTTGTAGTATTAGATGTAATTATAGGTTTTACATATCTTAACGGTTAATAAAAGAAGAAGAACAATATTAACTTTAAAGAGCTTTCTTAAACTTATCCTAATCGGGCAAATGGGAACAGAACCAGTATAAACAGTAATAACACAGACAAGACATGAGATTTTATTGACAAATTAAAAAATCGTTTAACTCTCATGACATCAAAGAATTTTATCTAAAACATGGCAAGTTAAAATACATTATCTAAATAGACCAAAATGACACTTTTTTTTCAAATAATTAATAAAAAGCCAAGACCTCCCCGTAACCAAGCTTATGAGATAGTGGAACGTATGTATTAGTCCTTTCTCCACTAACATTAAATAACATTAATAACTCTTGATGAGTTCTGCTTTCTTCTGCCTTTTCTCAGCACTCGTAGTGGTTTCTGGATACATTAGCCGGATTAGGCTAATGTAATATTTTTTCAAACTGACACAGAGAGCGTTTGTTTTTTATTGATCTGTCCACAAGGACATGCATGCAAGAAAAGTTTTTTTTGTTTGTTTGTTTTTTTAGTATTTTTTGTCCATTATGGATGGCTTCCGTCCATGGTGTCTTTCCTGACCAAATGTCATTAAGCATTTTCTGTTTTGGGGTTTTCTTTTTTTAGTGATATGCTATGGTGTTATGACACTATTCAGGCACGATGTCCTTTATTTAAGTCGAACCCCTACCAAGCCAGGTCACCGTAGTCCAAGTCAAAGTCGAAGTCGAAGTCGGAGTCGAAAGAGACTTCTTCCTCATTCATTTTAGTGATTTCAATTTCGTGGAAATCCCAAACCGGGCATTTTTATTAACCTGATTCTGAAATGTCAGTTTTGTAATACGAATGTACGAGTATCTTTGCCCGTGAACGTGTCCATGTCAGTATCTATGATATATCTGTATGTGCATACAAAACGAGTAAACATACGAAAAGCACGTGGAAGACAAATGTATCTAATACGCTGCGATAGACGAGTAAAGATAAGTTACAGGAATTTTAAGGATTGTCATAAACAGTTCATTGCTGCTTGCTTCCAATTATTCACCGACTGACCCCCTAACTAGCTGAGTTGAGTAGCTCTTCATAATTCAGTGCAAATGAATACTCATCCATACATATACCATATACATATGTACTCTTGTTGGTAAAGAATGTGAAATGATTTCAATTACAAGTTGTTTTATCGCATCGCATTCTTATCTGTTCTATAGTAGTCTGTTATGGTCTGTTCTCGTCTGAAATCTGTGGGGTGTGTGTAGCAAGGTGATAATATCAGGGTTTTGCATAATGTTGTGGGTTATTACTAATTAGTCGATGCCCGATTCTTATCCCATAACATCCATATAAATGTCTGTCGCCGATGTTGTCATAAACGCCACCAATAAAATTAAGAAGACGAAAACAAAACAAAATGTCCACTTAACCGAATGCATGTGAATGAAGATGAAGGCTAGAGCTATTCGTGTACTCGTGTTCTTGGTTGGGTGTTGGTTGGTGTCCCCCGCCTTCTGTCTCCTGCGTCCACCGGTCCGCCTTCGGAAATCAATAATTTCCGATTGTTTATGTTTTATCGCTTTCGGTTCGGTAGCAGTTAAATAAATTAAATTTTTATTAATTTACAAGTCAAATAAAAACAAGATAAGAACCCGAGCAAAGATTAGGCCCAGGTTGCGATCATCCACAATGACTACGGAGGAGACGACAACAACGACAACGACGTAGACGATGACATTGATGACGATGACGATGATAACATAGGAATAGTGACTGGAACAGGGATAGGGATTGGGTATCAAAGAATTCGGGAGAAATGATAATAACAATAATCACTGGATATTCGCTGAAGAATGAGTGTTTTGGGGAATCTCTGGCTGCTGCTTCTACTTTCAGATGCAGATGCAGATGCAGATGCTGGTTGGTGGTTGGACCAGTATGCAATGCCATGCTGCCCCACCAACGACCGCCACCATATACTCGTACTGTGACAACATGAGATACGAGATACGACACGACGACGATATATGAATTTGAGGTCTTGTTGAAATGTCCCATGGAAGGCGGCTGGCTGGCCGTGGAAAATGATTTGCCTTCTGTGGTCTTTTCTCTTTTCTTTAGAGTTCAGACTTCAGACCATTGCCAGACGACAACGATAACGACAACTACAACGGCATGGACTAAGCCGACGACGACAACGATGATCAAAATACCTACACACAGGTAAACGGTAGATTTCAAAATTTTGATTTTCCTTTTAATTTCGTTTTTATTGTCTCTTGTTTGTTTTTGGTAATTTTTTTGTTTTTTATTTTTTTTTATTTTTTTTTTTTGTCTTCTGTTTTATCCCATGATGTTGATGATACTGATGCTGTTTCTGGTAAAAAAAAAATGTAAACCAAACTAAACCTGGCTAAAGGGAAGCACAAGGAATTCACATTTTACCTGTTGCCCAGGTGACCGCTAATAAATCAGTAAGTTAATGATGTTGCCTGAGCGGAAAAAAAAGAATTGCTATTGTGTGTGACCTTTTCTACTCCTCCTCCTCGTTCAGCTTGAGGCTTTGTTTTTTATGGTCTTCCCAGTGTTCTTCGGTGTCCAATTTTGACTGTTATATTGTGGATACTGTATCATAGTTGACATTTGGTCACAATTATTACGAAATGTAACTGTAATTGAGAGTTAGACAACGAGCACCACGTTGGTATTTCAAGGAATTCTTCGTGAAAATCTGAAGTCGTAGGTATACTGGCTTCGAAGATTTATGTCTGTACAGAGTGGACGACACTGTGTCGGGGGTAGTGAGTAATTATTATTACTATTTTTTTTTATTTCGGTTCTTTGTTTTTATTATTATATTTTTTTTTGTTTTTTCTTTATTTATGTTTAGAGTTAAGGCGTTACAGTGGCTTTTGTGGTCATATAACACAACATGGTAGACTTTGAAAGAGAATCCAATAGAAACATTAATTTTTAACATTTGCAATGAGTAAATCTTACAGAGATATCTGTTCCATGAGGTTTTGGTGACAGCTTTTTGGGATGCTCGTAGCACATCCAGATCTTGTGCTTTCAAAAATAGAAAACACTGAGCGTAGAAAAATTGCTAATTCATTCATTGGGACGGTCCAATGACAATTTGAAGGAAAAACTACAGCATTTGGCCAAAAATAAAGAGCTCTACCATCAATACAATGAACGGGTATACACGTGGGATACGAGTAGCTTCCTCATCCGCCATATCCACTGGATTTAGCCCTCAGTTCGCGAAATTTAACAAATGGCTCGGCAGAAGAAGATTTGGCTACTACGATGGAACCAAAACTCAAGCAAGCACCTGTGTAGGGGGCCTAAAACAATCTTATTATTTAGGAGGGGTCAAAAATTGCGAAAAAGGATGAAGGCTATTGAGGTCAAAAAAGTTAACCATTTCTAAGGTGGTGGCAATATATTTGCCACTGCCTTTTCAGAGTAGCAAAATTTTTGCTGCTGCCTTATTACAGATATTGGTTTTTTTACATAGATGTTTTACATAAATAATGACGAAATTGAGGAATTCTCGCCATAATTCCGAAGACGATTTCGAAAACGATGAGGATGTCGAGAATCAGAACTTTGATGTAGCTGCTCCTACAGAAAACGTTGAGGATGTGGATGACCCCATTTCAGAAATAAAAAATTGTGAAGATAGTAGGCTTACAAATTCTGATGATATTATGATATCTGATTTGCCATGCTGCAGCTCTAGTTCCGACCAAAGTGCAGACGAAAACGAGGATCTGCTTTGGAATAAAAGTGCTGCAAATGAGACATTTTTGTCATGTGAAAGTTTCGACTCGATTAATATTGCCCAACTATTTCCATGCTCAAGTCGAAGTCGGCCAATTTCCTTTTTCAAGCAAATGTTCACAGACAGTACGCCTAAACTTATTGTCGATCAAACCAATTTGTATGCTCAACAAAACAAAAGTAAAAATTGGAAGAACATTGACATAATAGAACTGCAGGCATTTTTAGGAATAATAGTTTTGATAGGTGTGCATAACCTTCCGTCTGTTGAGTTGTACTGGTCAACAAACCCCCTCTTTTTTAATGAAGTTATTGCATCAGTCATGCCATGCAAAAGATTTAAAAAAATCTTGCAGAATTTTCACTTGGCTGACAATTCAATCCGACCCAAATATGGAGAAGCTAATTTTGATCGTCTATTCAAAATAAGGCCGCTGCTGAGTGCATAGTTCTTTTCAAAGGCCGATCCAGTCTCTAGCAGTATATGCCACTCAAGCCAATTAAAAGAGGCTTCAAAGTGTGGGCTAGGTGTGTCTTGCAAACTGGATACTTATACCAGTTCAGACAATATGCCTGAACTATGATTAGGAGCTTCAGTTGTACAACAGCTTTGTCACTCACTGAAAGGCACTAACGTTCACTTAGCCTTTGACAATTTCTTTTCCTCTTCTCAGTTGCTTCAAGACCTATACGAAAACAAAATTTATGCAACTGCAACGGTGAGGTCAAATCGAAAGGGACTCCCAAAAATCGCAGCACAAAAAAACAAAATGATGAAAGGGGAATATAAGTGGAGGAAGCCGAAAAATGTAGCTTTTATACAGTGGATGGATACGAAACAGGTAAATCTGTTATCAACTACATTTGATCCGAAAACGAAGCTTGTGGTAACACGAACGCAGAAAGATGAATCCAAAGCTGAAATCCCCTGTCCGTTGGCAGTTCAACAATATACCAAGCGCATGGGTGGCGTCGAACTTTTCGACCAAAAGCGTGCCACCTATAGCGTAAGACGCCGAGGTAAACGTTGGTGGTTATGCATTTTTTATTTTTTTGTCGATGTGGCTGTGACAAATGCTCATATTTTGCATTCTTCTATAGTCCGGGTGAGGACACAAAAACTATCTCACTTTTATTTTAGGGTACTTGGCCAAGAGCTTATTTGAAGCTTCCAAACAAACATGGTAAAAAATAGGCCACGTAACATCAAAAAAACTCCAGCCAAGTCAACAAGGAAATCTCATTTGGTGTACTTGATGAATATAGATTGGAAAATGTAGGAGTACATATACCTGAGGAGATTTCGACCTATCGCAGATGCAGACTTTGCAGTACAAAGACAAACAATGCTTGCATTGCCAAGTACCACTATGCATTACTCCATGCTTTGGTCTTTTCCATAAATAACATTTCTTTGTTTTAAATAATTAGTTTTCTAAATAAAAGATAAAATGTACAAAAAAAAATAGTTGCAGTTCACATATTTCCTTCGGTCACCAAGAGGCACTTGCCACCTCACTTTTTTTCAAAAATTAAACAAAATTTTTTTTGTTCTTTCAAAAATTTCTTTAAACACTTCCTAAATAATTCAAAAATAAACTTGTATTTTCTTAGGCAACTCCAACTAAAGCTGCCTTATAAAGGGTTAAATAACTAAAGGTTTTTTTCCGAAAAATCTATCTTCCATTTTCATTTATAAACTGGGGGCCGCTAGCCCAAAATGTGATATGCAAGCTGTTTACCCCTCGGGTCCGGATTAAAGTTCAATCTAAGACTTTATTCTACTACTGCTGTTGATCTTAACTTCGTTGATAATATCCGAAGAATTATGGAATTTTCTTAAGAAACAAAAATTACATGGAATAGAGCACACAGCAACCGTGTTTAATTGGTGAAAATTTCGACAGTACGCTTCTTACAGGACTTGAACCAGACAGGCTTCAAGGAACCATTTATCTTCATAAACGTTTATAAATTTAAAATTGCCGGTTATTGCTGTTAGAACTAAACTATATACCATATGTATGTATGTAATTATTTGGGGTTCAATTACCAATAGCACTTTATGATAGGTTTGTCATAAACCCAATTATCGCAGTTCTGTGGTTTTTCTTTCGAACTATAGAGCCTTTCAATAAGAGCAATGCAAAAATAGCAGCTTTAGTTCCTTGCCCTTCAATGTAGGTCTAAGGAATTATTTAAGCTATGATGAATTTAATTTGACAGGTCAGTTTTATAAGTATTATATAACTCAAATCGAATACCAATCTGTAAAATGGGAAGGAATCAGCATTCCTTTTGCAAAGAAAAGATTCGCTCCATTACACTTTGTTTCTTTGTTTCATTTAAGACTTTGAATTTGACCTTTTGAAACTATGTCCGTAAGAAAATCGGAAGATATCTATGAAAAGATTCAATATGATCTGCTTTACATATAAAACATCCAAATACCGTAATTTAGTACTGGATTTTGTCCTACACATTCGCTTTACATACATATATTGGTAAGTGAAGCGACAAATTTTCTTGATATTGAGCATTAACAAACTTACAAAGAGTTTTTCTTAAATGAAAAACTATCTGTGCTTAATAAACACGTATATAACTTCCAATGATCACCTAAATAGAAGAATATAAAGTTTTCTAAACTGATTGGTCTGCGAAACTTACAGCGATAAGAAAACTCTTAATAATAGTACCCAAGACAAGTAGAGCCACGAGTAAAAAAATTAAGCAGGAACCCACATAAATCACTTCACAAAATTCTTAGATACACCTGTAAGAACTTAAACTGTATATACATACGAGTTTGTATACATTTGTGCATTGTAATTAAATATAATTTATGACGCAATTTACATTCATACATACATATGTTTAATATATAGACTCATTGCGAGGAAGATTTTAATGCAAAAAAGCAAGATTAAGTGCATGCACACCACAATTTGTAATACTGAAATTTTGAAGCCGAAATCAACACAAAAGCGCAGCAGCAATTCAATTTGTGTGTGCGTGAGCAAGACAAAGACACATGATGTGAGTAAATTGTAATAAAGAAACAAAAAAAACTAATTAAAACAAATCCGACTAAATTAAATTGTAACGATTCAACAAAAACAAATAAATTAAACTATAAACTTAAATCAATTCAATTAATCAACACAAACTTTAGGAATGCAAAGAATTTTAAGTAACTGCAGCTTGGTCAGTCCACGGTGCCTCAGAGATGTGCACCTGACCATTGCCTACCTACCTATCACTATACAAAATAGGCACAGAAGGTTCAAGCCGTTCGGTCGCTGCGACGCGCTTGTCGTGTCATAATTTCACCCAGTATAGTATGTTAAGCAGGCGAGTAGATGCGCCTAAATACAATGAAAATAACTAAAAAGGTTAACTGCATCGATTGAACATGTGTTCTCTGGAAGCTTGCAGCTTTGTGGCTGCATCCATTCAAAAGGATGGCGTACATACTCCCAATAAAAAGGCAAAAAGGCTAAAAATAAATGCAAGCGAAGCCAAGCACACATGCAAGCGCTCTTACATGTTTATACACATATGAGTGCATACGAGCCTGTAACGCACAGGCTCTGGAATTAACTGGTGCCAAGCAAAAACAAAAAGGAGTCGTAAAGAAGGATTCTCGAAAACCAAGTAAAGACAAAAAGGTGCTGTCACCTGAAAATATATGTCTCAGTAAGCGTCAGTAAATTTTCTTAGCCTGCTATCGTCGTTTGGTATTTTTTTTTCTCCTTTCTTTATTTATTTCATTTATTTTTTTTTCATTTATTTTGGGCTCCTGCTCCTGTGTATGTTGTGACAGAATTATTTTCTGTTTTGGTGGTTCTTTCTTTTGATGGTTCCTGTCATTTTTGCGATGACTGATTTTCATAGACAACAACAAAAAAAAAGTGAAGTTGGTGCGCGTAAATGCGGGTGAGAAAAAAAGATGTAAAACTTAAAGATACTAGAAGCTTCCTATCTTTTTTCTTTTCTTATTCGTTTTTTTTTTTTTTTTGAACAAGAAGGGAAAAGATGCCGATGGAAATTGATTTGTAGTTAGCATGCTTCGGATGGGTGGGTGAATTTGTGCAGATATGGTACATATGCCAAAGTGTGTGCTAATAAAATGAACTTAAAGTGTTTGAACTGACAAGGTGATTGGTTTTGTCCAAACAAAAAAGGATTTGAGTTTAAATGTTCTCACGGCAATTCACGTTTTACAAATGACACTTAATGCAAAGGGTAAGGAGTTAAATGTACCCGTATAATTGTACACCGCCTGATCGTGACTTTTTGGAAAAACTTGAGTAAGAAAAGGTATAAAGTCATGACAAGCACAAATGAAATACAAACTCATGGTAGATACAGGAAAAATGTGTAAGAATTCCCAAAAATACATACGTATAACCTCAACTGCAAATGATTAAATACAACCAGGCGAAGCTTCTATTCATCTGGTAAATTTCTTTAACATTGGAACAAAATGCATGCAGTATTTGATTTGGCGTGCAGACAATTTATAATGAGTAGATAATTAGGTTTTGTGCCGGCTTCACAAACCTTACTAAGGGATACTACGGAAAGCTCAGATGAGTCGTAAATGCCAACACTCGACTTGTAAAAATCTCATATGATCCGTATTAATTATTGCTGAAATAATCCAGAATTATTTTTTACATCGACACCGTAATTGAACAGAATCTTATTCATCGCCTTTGCCTGATTCTGTTCGTAATTGCTCACTCTATTTACCACTTCATGTTCCTCGTTCTAACAAATCTTGATTCTAATCCTAAAATAGAATTTAAAAAACTTGTGGAATGCAGTGGTTTAAAAATTGATCTCGCTTTTGATTGATTTGATTAGGCAAATTAGGCTGATAAGAAAATTAGGGAGAAAATACCAATGAAAGTTGGCTTTAAATATTTAAAGGCTATAACGACTAGCAAATAAAGAGCTCGACAGCGCATTCCATAAGCGAGTTGTGCGGCTTAGGAAAGAAGCACGATATTTTAGAGTACGTCCGAAAGTGGGCTTGAGGATAAACCGGTAAGCATTCGTAATAAGGCGGGTGTTACGGTTGAAGGTTTGATGGGGCGGTACTGGTGGTGAAAATAGTGTCATTCATGGATAATGGCTGGGTGTTTATATTTCGTTGTAACGACAGCAGGCATAATTGTATTTTGGAAGTATTAAATGCTACTCTGTTAGTGTTAGTGGTTCCAAAATTAGTTATGCTCTTAATATCAGCATTTAAAGAGCTTAATATACGCTGCCGCTTCCGTTCTACAGCCGAAGAGTAGGGATGTGAAACCGGGAACGAATATGAAAAGCAGAGAGTACAGTTGTCAACAAAGGAATATATTGGATTAGAAGTAGCAGACAAGAGATCATTAATGAAAATTAAAAAGAGTGTCGGAGACAGAACGGAGTCCTATGGCACACCAGCATTTACATTGTGAATATCAGATCTGAACACATCCAAGACAACTTGAACTAACCTTTCCGAAAGGTAATTTCTAATCCATTGAAGAAGAGGGTCGTCGATCCCAAATGCACGCATTTTCGACTAAAGAGCCTGACATCGACAAGAGTTTGGCATCTTTGTCAAATCTCAGCAGTGGCCTCTTGATATGAAAACCGTATTGCCGGTCATTGAGAAGTTTCAGTGTTTCAAGATATTTCATGAGCTGACGGTTTATCAGCATTTCCATGACCTTGGAAAGAAGGGACGTATGTGCAATGGGTCTGTAGGAGGAGAGAGAAGAAGAATGCTGTTTTCCATCTACTCGGAAAGTTTAGAACACTGGGATTGATGAAAAAGCTTACGCAGTGGTTTTGCCAGCATGGAATAACACCTTTTCAGAAGAAAGGAAGGTGTACCATCTGAACCTGCGGATTTGTACTTATGTACAATTAGAAATTAGATAAGTCCGGCTACATACACAATTGATTGTTATACAGCGTTTTCTTCATACTTTGCCAGAATTCTTTCTCAAAAAGATTATAGATATATTTCACATGTTTGAACGGCATTTTTTTAACTTTTGTGCTGTTTTGGCAATCGGAAGATGTTCTCCAGAAAATTGTGTCAAATTCTATGAAAATTTATCGCCGAATAATTGAGACTGAGAATTATCTAACTAAGCTAACCAAAGAACATTGCAAACCACACAAAAGCGCTGTCTTAATCATTTCAGATTTAAAATATCTGCTGTCTTCAAAAGTGATAAATTCCAAAATGGAAAAATTCCGAATGATCGAAACTTAGATACAGTTGTAAAACAAAAATGGCTCTATAATGGTAAAGTGAAATGTAAAGCAGATATTAAAAAGAGTGTTTGTTCCGGCTGTGGCTTAAGCTCTGTATATTGAACTGGTTCTAAAATCCTTTTTGGGGTTTTTGAAAGCCATATATTCGAGTATATGGAAATTTTGAGGACATCAGATTAAGACTTAGCAAAATAAAACAAAATTGGCGACATATTTTGAACAACAAAAAGTAAAAATAAAATATTACTAAAAAAAAAAAAAAAACTAAGAAAATAATTGAAATGAAAAAACTTAAATAAAGAAAAATTAATTAAACTGTATTCACCCACACCATATGGATTTGTCTTACCGGCACTAGTGCGTGGCTTCGTCCTTTGTGGCTTAACATCCGTGCTGCTCATACCCGCTTGCCTGGCAGCCGTTTGAAACATTCCACTTGCTTGATGGTGTGAGTGGTGATGGTGATGATGGTGATATGCTGCAGCATAGCTAGGCTCATACCCAACACTGCCTCCACCTCCACCGCCACCTACCCCGTATGCAGCCTGTGCACTATCAAATAGACTGCTGGTGCCATTTAACGCTGAATTGTTGTTGTTGTTATTGTTGCTCGTCGCATTGTTATTATTTGTAGCCGCATTGTGCGAATTATGATTATTGCTGCTAGTATTGTTGTTATTGCTATTACTGTTACCCGCATTCGTACCTTCACGCTGCTTTGGCGCAGGAACTTGATTTGTACCGCCACCTCCACCGCCGCCTCCGCCATTGCCGTTCGGTATCGTAGGCTTGATGTCTAGAGCGCAACTCGCATCATTGATTGAGGTAGTTGATGCCTGTGCCTGATGCATAAAAGCATTCACAGCAGCCTATGTAAAAAAAATTACAGAAAATTTCCAAAATTTTAGTAACACAATATTGAAAACTTACAAAGTAAGATTCTTTTATCAAAAAAAAAAAACAAAAAAAAAAATGGTTTAATACTCGAATGTACACACCTGATATTCGGATGGGCCTGTTTGTACTGAATCGGGCGTTGAGTCCTTTGGCGGTGTAGGAGGGAATGGAAATGAATGTTGACCCGTTTGATGGCTTTGTACTTGACCGCCAATTTTATCCTGTGGATCCTGTGGACACGCAAACGGACTACCCCATGGGCTGGGAGGCGCAAATGATTTATGGTCGCTGGTTAGCCACGAACCCAAATGTCCGGGCGGATGAAAGTGTGGTCGGCATACCTGAGGCGATGTATGTGACGATGGCATTCGAGAAGCTGCAAATATATCAAATAAAAACAAAACAAATGTAAGCATGATACTTAGAACAAATTAGAGAGGGAGAATCAATAATAAGGCGGTCCCCTGATCTACCGATGCATCGATCTACCGATCTACCGATCTGATGATCCGCCACTATGGGGATAGGGAACTACCACTAGTAGTGTTCGGGTCGTATCGTTAACCGCCACAGGGTATGTAATTTTTCGTAATAAAATTTTTACGTTAATAGTTAAAATTACGCCAAGAATAAGATCATACATCACCAGTCACCCTTCTACTGCGCGCTGTGCGCCTTTTATCCAGAAGGCAAATGTACCAGATACTTGCACGAATAATATCTACCAAGATTTCTGGCTGCCTCACTGCCTTCTTACTCGTCCTTACTGCATCCATCCACACAGTAAAAATACAGATGCAGATGCATACAGCGAGTGTGTATAATTTTAAACACTCTCTGCGGACTGTGCAAGCTGAAATAGCCGGAAGCTTCTATTTCACAGGGCGATTGTCATAAATTGTTTAATTTGTATCATAAACAATCGCGTTAAGCTTTTTGTTTTTTGCTTTCGTCGTGAGTTTTTTTTTTCATTTTTGGATGTGAGTTCCGATCTACGAGTATCCAAATCCTTTGTGTTTGAAGTGGGGCGCGAGATTGTGGATTGCCTTAAACCTGGTAAAGGCTTTTACGCAGCGTATAATTTACCGGACACCAAGTGAGATTTATGTACAGATTTATGTAATACAGAGCATGGATTATAAGAGAGTATTCGCTCAACTGAATCTGAATCAGAAGCACAAAATAAAATGCGTGAGCCAGTGGTGAAGTACCCAACAAGCGCAACCGAACTAAACCAATTGACCACGATGTCGCGCACACCTTGTGTGTGATACCAACTGATCGATCGATCGATCCATCGATCGATGGATGGATGGATAGATGGATGGCAATCCAAGTCACCAGTCCAGATGATCGACGGTGATCTGCCACGATCGATCAGTTGGCACGATAATTCCCATTTGATTATCCTAATAACAGCTTTTTGCCAATATTATATGTACGTGGACCTGATTATAGATATTATGACTGGTCGACCGGCGCGGCGATGGAAGATCGATGTTCGTTCAATGGCAACGGCCAACCGACAATGTGACGGAGGTACGATTGTCGGTGGACAGCGAACGGTGGTAGATCAATTCGTTCGTTCGTTCGTTTACCTTTGCCACAGATTGGAGGGAGCTAAGTTGCGCAAGCAAATCAACGGATCGACGATTTCAACAATCATCTTGAGATAATATTTAATTTGGCTTTCTCTGTGTTGTGCTGAGTATACAGTTTGCCAAGTTTGCCATCATTCTATCTATCTATCTTTCCATCTTTCCAGCATCCAACATCCTGCATCATCAACCACTGCGATGGACTTTTGCGAGTATATTTCACACTTTTTATCCTACCGAGGAGTGATCTTGATGCCCCACAGTCTGCTCGCGTAATGTTCGTAGTCATATATAATATGTATATACATTCATATATAGATATAGACAACCAGGAATCCATCCACGTAATAGGAAGCCAGCATGTTATTTCCCAGCATAAATTTCAGGGAGCGTTGTGATACCGAAACGGGTAAAGTTATTATGTTTGGCGCAAATTATATATCTACTCGTGGAGAATTTTCTTGCTATTTTAATCCTTGTTTTCTTTTCATATATTTTAGTTTTTCTTATTGAAGACAATTGATACGTGTTTGACATTCAAACACGTATACGTGAACAACTGAAAATTTGCGATTACTGCATTGTAACAAATTATCGATGAATGCATCCTGACAAACGATAGCAGGTGTTAAAATTGGGGTATGGGAATATGATTGTAAAAGAAAAGAGTAAATATAGGTTTAGAAGACGTACATTTTTAATTCAATGGCTTTGTTTCGAGAGTTCTAAGAACGACATTTGGTGATCGTAACTTGAAGAGATTTTGCTATGCATATGTTACCCGCTGGATCATGTTATCCTCAGGTTTGTCTAAAATAAATCAGCAACTTAAAGCCAAGAATAGGAGTACCAATTATTATAAAGCAAAAGTTCTAAATACATATAAATAGTTAAAGTAGTTTTCTCAGTTCCTACGAGTTTGCGTATAAGTCGACTGATATGTCCATTGTCTCATTTTGAATCTGAAAGGGTTTAAAGATAATGAGATTTGGTCACTGCCTGAATGTGTTTCTTTTTCTCATTTTCAAGGCCGTTTAGATGATTATGATGCTGACAAACTATATTTGAACTAAATTTGGACCATTTCAGGATCTACGAGTAAATAGCTGCCTTGTCATCCAAATATTGTATATATGGTATGAGAGTACTCCGGCAGTCTACCGGTAGTACCCGACCTAACAAAGAAAACACAAAAAAATCGGGAAAAATATGTTTATTCCACTACCTAGTCTCCATTTAGTTCAATACGCTTTTACCAGTGAAAATCGTCGAGTTCCTTAAAATAGCCATCAACCGCAGACTCCACCTCTTTACTGTTGGCAAGTCTTTTGCCACCGAGGCATTTTTTCAAATTCGGAAAAAGAAAATAATCCGAGGGGGCTAAATCTGGCGAATAAGGTGCATGGGGAAGGAATTCGAACTTTAACTCATTGATTTTGGCCATCGCGATGACGGATGAGTGAACTGGTGCATTTTCTTGATAAAACAAAACTTTTTTCTTCGCCAAATGCGGCCGTTCTTTTCTTGATTTCATCTTTTAAACGCTGCAATAACTTCGCATAATACACGCCGTTAATTGTTTTTCCTTTCTGAAGATAACCAATGAAAATTATACGACGCGCAACTCAAAAAAATGACGTCGTGACCTTGCCTGCGGATGGAAGTCCATTGTTTTGACAGTTCCTTTGTTCCGGGTGTGAAGTGATGGATCCATGTTTCATCCATTGTTATGAATGGACGCAAAAACTCGGCTTTATCGCTGTAAAACTTCGCCAAACACTTGATTGAAACATCCTCACGACGCTGTTTTTGTTCCATTGTGGGTAATTGCGGCACCATCTTGCTTTTTCATGCCCAATTTTTCAGTCAACATGCGATGTACGGTACTTTTTGAAATGCCAAACATATCTGCTAGTTCACGCACTTTCAATAGACGGTCATCCAATATGATTTTGTGAATTTTTTTCAACATTTCTGGTGAACTCACTAGTCGTCTACGGCCTCGCTAAAACTCTGCCACCCAATATTTTATTGTTGTAAACGAAGGAGTAGACTCCCCCGGAGTATAATCGAGTTCCGTTTTGATGTTGGTTGGATTGAGGCCTTTCAAATGAAAGTATTGTATCACATAACGATAACCAATTTTTTCCATATTTAAAGATTCATTGAAAGCGTTCACTATTGATGACTGCAGAACAAATACTAAACAACATATCGTCGTCAAACTTCAAATTTAACAATCGCCATCTATACGCCAGGTTGGGCACTTCTGGGTCTACCCTCGTACTTGCACTTGTCCTACACAGCGCACAATCTGAGTCTCTTACACCCTGTTGCATCACGCTTCTGGGCAGAGAGTGCGTTGAACTTTGAAGCTATGCTGATGAAAAGAGCTGGTCTGAAAGTAAATGAGGGGAGGACTACAAACGAGTATCCATTTGGATGTCATTAAATCACTGATGGACGTGTATAGGAAAGGAGCTTATATTGAGATGCCTCGAAAGAGACGGACTTCGTCGGAAAGGTACTAAATGACGTCGGAGAAAGGCCGAATGGATGGAAACCTATAATAAAAATGCTTCATTAGATCAAATACGAAATCCAGAGGGCTTTCGAAATCCAGCTATTTACTTTGAGATGAAAAGGAACACCGAGTATATACATATCCGGTTCTAGAATCAAGCCACCGCTGATGCCAGACAGTTAAGTATGGCAAACAAGATGACGGGTACCCAGAATAGAGAGGGCTAGAAGGCCATTGATGTTTCAGCATGAGACCATAAAAGAGTAGGGAGCCTGTTAAGTAAAAAACTTAATCTTAGAGCACTTAGATCAACTTCTTTCATCGGAATCCACTAGTAAGGATTGAAACGAATAAAATCTGTACATTTTAATACGGGCTATACTTCCAATGCGTAAAAATTGTAATCCCATTTTGTACCCAAATTAGCCTGTATATTCTCTAGTTTCAGTTTGTTATTGATTTTAGTTCGGTGCGGTTTAAAATATTTATAAAATATGAGTGAAGAGGAACGCCGTAAAAAAATCATCGACCAATGGCTCGAAAATACTTCGTGTCCAAACCATTTCATCGCAAAAAATTTAAACATAGCACACAGTACAGTGGATTCTGTTATTAAACGATATTTAGAGACGTTGACAGTTAAGCGAAAACAGAAAAATGGAGCTAAAAGTGGAGCACATGATACAAATTTAGACAGGAAAATAGTGGGTATCATCGTAAAAAACTGGACTATGTCATCCAGAGATGTTGCTCGGAAATGTAATACCAACCAAACAATGGTACAAAGATCTAAAAAACGTAACGGTGTAAAAACACCAAAAATTACTGAAAAGCAAAAAAAGTCATAAAAACACGAGCCCGAAAGCTGTACGAGTTGATCGGCAACAAGAAAGCGTGCTTGGTTTTGGATGACGAAACTTATGTCAAAGCCGACTTTACTGCTCTTCCAGGTGCGTAGTTTTACAACTCGTTTGAAGCTGAGATTCTTCCGCAATCAACAACATCGATTGGGATGCAAAAATTCGGGTCATTTGCCAATGTGGACACAGAAGCTCATCGTTTATTACAATGGGAACAATTAACGGAGAAGTGTACATTAACGAGTGCCTAAAAAAACGGTTGATTCCTTTCTTAAACAAACACGATTGTTCAACACTATTTTGGTCAGAGTTAGCTTCAGCTCACTATGCTCATGCGACGTTGAGCTTTCTTGTTGCTAAAAATGTCGACTTTGTCCCAAAAGACAGGAATCCACCCAATGTTCCACAGTGCCGTCCCATTGAAAGGTATTGGCTTTGGTCAAAGCTAAATTGAGGAAAAGTTAGCAGTGTGCAAAGGACGTAAAAGATGTTAATGCTAAATGGAAAAGAGCGTCCAAAAAGATCACGGATGTAACTGTCACCAACCTTATGAAGGACATTCGAAAGAAGTTGAGGAAAGAATGGGAACCCAAATAATTTTTTTTATTTTTTGTAATTGTGAATGAATTTAATAAAAACAGAGTTTTAAAGCTAATAACAAAATGTACATGAATCATAATATTTTTGTTTTTCTTTGAAGTTTCCAAATTTTATTCGTTTCAGTCCTTAGGAGATGTTGTTAAATTCAGAGTTATTCAAACAAATTATTGTCAAGTCAATGTGCTAAAATTTTACCCAGCACATTATTATTGTTTCATCATATTCATCATATTGTCTAATCGTTTATCTTAGCTACATCCATAAGCTTGAATGATGACAAAATCCACATTTACTTGCAACGCTAATAGCGCCGTCGTCCGCACAGCTTTGAGTTATAAAGAAATGAAGACACCCCTCGGGAATAATTTGTTCTCTGGTCGTATTGAGCTATTGTATTTGTGTTTTTTTTTTTTAATAATGAGCGCGCGCCTAAGGTGTTTTTGTACCCTTAAAATGTTCGTACACAGCGCGGGCGAAGGAAATTTAGGGAGGAAGAAAAGACAGGTACCGATGTACATTGTTTTTAAATGTTTGTAAATTATAACGACCAGTAAACATAGAAATCGGCAGGGCAATCCATAAGCGAGTTGTACGGCTTAGAAAGGAATCACCATATTTTAGAGTACGTCCAAAAATGGGCTTGAGGGTATACTGATGAGCATACATAGCGAGACGGGTGTTACGGATGAAAGTTTGAATGGGCGGAATGCTACTGGCGATTTCAATGGAGCACTTGTGGTGGAAATAGCGATAAAATAAAGTGAGACAAGAGACATTACGTCGGTGTTCGAGGGTGTCAATTGATTGACTGATATTAGTATCACCAATGAGTTTTATCGCACGGTTTTGAATCCTATCTAGCAGGTGCAGAGATGTTTTAGGAGCACCTGACCAGATGTGGGCAATGTACTCAAATTTTGGGCTGATGAATGCCTTATATATTGTGACCAGATCAAAGGGGGTAAAATATTTCTTACATCGCTTGAGGAAACCTAGACATTTCACAGCATTTTTGACGACATCGAATATGTGTTCATTCCAACGTAAGTTGTCATTGACACACATACCGAGAATGGAAAGTTTACCGGTTTCGACGTTGCAAGTGCCATTCATGGATAATGGCTGGGTATTTGAATTTCGCTTTAATGACAGCAGACAGCATTGGGTTTTGGAAGAATTAAATTCCACTCGGTTGATAGTTCCCCAATTAGTTATGCTGTTAGTATCGGAAGTGTTGAGCTAGCCGCAAAGTGTGTAGCAAGCAGATTGGCACTTTTGCCTCAGTTTTTGGTCGTATTGGAATTTCACACCCTTGAGAAAAACATTGCAGTCATTTCTGGCTCATTTAAACTTTTTTCGGTTTTCCTCTGCCGGGTTGGTCTTGTAGGACCGTAAAAGCAATTCTCTAACCCTGACAGCCTCTTTACAGCTCGAGTCGCACCATGCCTTTTCTTTTGGTTTCATATTCTTCATCCGATGAGGGATAAAGCATCTCAGTCCATAGAGAATAGTTTCTGTGATCATGTCAGCAGCGGCATCCACTTCGTTATCGAGGAAACATAACGACCAGTTAAAATTCCTAAAGAAACTGTTAAGACCGCTCCAGTTGGCTTTCTCCTATTGCCATAAGTTTCTTTTAGGAATCTTATCTCTAACTGTGTGGTGGGTGTACGAGAATTTAGCTGATATGACACAATGGTTCGACGAGCCTAGAGGGGAGAGCACATCAACGCAGTACTTGTCAGGGTGAGAAGTTAAAAACAAGTCCAGGGTGTTGGCGTTATAACTATCAACGTCATACCGTTGCAGTTGCACGGAATATTTTCTAGTTAGATGAGTGTGCTATACACTTATTTTGGATGCATCAACTCCAGACTGAAGAAATTCCACGCTTAGCTTCCGATAACTTATTTTCGCGGTGTTTAATCATACTCAGGTTTGCTGAGATCCATACTCCTAGATATTTATAGTCACGTACAATTTCAATACACTCTCCACGATACCACTCTTCGCATCAGGAATATTTGCCACCACCAACTATAAATTTTTCGAGGTTGACGAACAAATTTCAAATTTTACAGTATGCATCGAGCCCGTTGATCATGAGCTGTATCCCTTCCACTGTATCGGCCAGATATACCACTACGCCGTCAGCGTATTTAAGCCCAGGAATTATTATTCGACCAGGCTGTATACCACCTGCTATTGCATCTATAAAGTCATTAACGAATAGAATGAACAGCAGATCACTTAAGATACAGTCTTGCTTTACTCCCATAGACGATTCGAAATACACTCTCCATCCCAGACATATGCTACATCATCGTATATCGCTCTTAAAATATTAACGACTTTGCTTGAGATTCCGATTTTATAGAGGCTTATAAAAAAAGAATTTAAGTGATATGGAGTCGAAAGCTACGAGGAAATCGACGAAGAAAGCATATAATTTTTTATTTTTCCTTTTATAGGATTCGGCAAAGTTGACGAGGGAGCATATTTGGTCCTCAGTTGAATATTTTAATCTAAAATCGGCCTGAAACTCATGTAGAATTTTATTATTCCCTACCCGTTTTGCGAGACTGTTACAGAGTAGTAGTTTGTTCGATGTGTTTAAAAATGAAATTCTTTTGTAGCTATTCGCATTCTCGTAATTCCCTTTCTTATATAACAGAGTTGTTTGAATTTCTTGTTTGCCTAGCCATAGGGTATCTTAAAAGTGTCAGTGTTGGATGTTCTAAGAAGTTCCCTAGCCTATACGAACTCGGTATAAAATCATTTCTGCTTACTGTATTTGCTTTTCTTTGATGGTGGTTTTGGAGGTCGGATAGCTGTTTTGATGATATCCGTGAGATTCTAAATGCAGGTTTGAGTCACGAAATTTGACAAATTCGTTATTTAAATTATTCTCGTACTGTATAGGGAATTTGTTATTTCTTAATAGTCCAAGTTTATTTTTGGTTCATTTGAAACGCAGTCTGTACTCAACATCTAGGGGCATGTGGTCCGAAAACGTTTTCATAGCTATTCGAAAGTTTTTTCAGAAAATTGTATCAGTTGCCGGAACATGAAGTGCCGCGAATGAATGTTATCTCACCTGCAGAGTCACCTTTAAAGCTTCCGTTCAGAACACGACAATCCAGAGTGTCCGCGATTTTAAGAACCTTGGCATCTCTGCTATTACAAACTTCATCTTTGAAGATGCATGTCAAATTTATTGCCGGAGCTGTAAATCCACTCACAAAAGTATTTTGAGATAAACCGATCCTTTCCATAGGCATAACATCCGTTGCGCTAGACTTTTTTTTAGTTCATCAAAGTTCCGATGCCATTGGTTGCAGTTCAAATGGATGAATAGCAAGCATTGAGCAGGGTTTCCGAACGGCTCATTGTGTGTACGACCAGATTGGTTACAACGGTTGTTTTTCTTTAAGCACCAACATTTTTGACATTGACAGATTAACAGATGACACTTGACACATTAGTTTTGCTTTGATTACGTTTCCCAGTTTCATGCAACAACATTTACAGAGACATGGGGACATCTCAGAGCTTTTTTGTTAAAGCAGCGATACAGGGGCCTATCGTTCCTAAACGCAATTTCCATCTGTGGGTTCAGATCACGTAGAATCATCATTATCGGAATTAGTTTGGCCCTCTGTTGCCGAATATTAAGTGCAGTACTTAGCTTATTCGCCTTACTTTACACCTGCCAGACAGAGTTTCGGGATTTCATCTAGAATCTCGAATCTTTGCTAGAGACACTATATTCGGACTCAATGACGGAGTTCCCATCCTTTATATTTAAAAAAACAGCACAAAGGGATTTGGATTTCTCAACTGCATCAAAGTTTATTTCCGATAAGTCTTCACGATTGCTCCGCATTTTTCTGCAAGAGTCTATCCAGCTGAGCTTCCAAGTGTTTATTTCTGTTCTCTAGCGCAACAATTTTTCCAGAAATTTCCTCATGTTTCAGTTTTAAGCTAGCCATCTCAGAATAGATCAATTGCAGGTCGGCTTTCGACGCAAGATCTTAATTGGTTTCATCTAAAATTTCTTGTAGCTTGTCGATGGTGATGGTATCTTTGGACTCCGCCATTTAGTTGGTCGAAGATCGTATCTGGTCTGCGTTTTCCTTTTTTTGCAGAGATTAGGTGAAGTTTTAAGTAGTACGCACTTACTCATTTGAAGTTAACTTTGTTTTCTAATTTGCCTATCGGTTTTCGAGATTTTAACGCTAGGGCTTAGTCAGTTCTTTTTTTTAATTTAATTGAGACAAACAATTATGAAAACGTCAAAAACGCTGCGAAATGTCTAGGTTTCCTCAAGCGATGTAAGAAATATTTCACCCCTTCTGATCTGGCCTCAATATATAAGGCCCGAAATTGGAGTACAATTCCCACATCTGGTCGGGTGCGCCCAAAACATCTCTGCACCTGATAGATAGGATTCAAAACCATGCGATAAAACTCATTGGTGATACTATCTAATATCACTCAAACAATGGACACCCTCGAACACCGACGTAATGTCTCGTGTCTCACTCTGTTTTATCGCTATTTCCACCAACAGTACTCCGTAGAAATCGCCAGTAGCATTCCGCCCCTTCAAACTTTTAACCGTAACACCCGCCCACTTTCGGACGTACTCTAAAATATCGTGATTCGGTCCTAAGCCGTAAAACTCGCTTATGGAATGCCCTGCCCAGCTCTTTATTTCCTATAAAGACTAGGAACATTTAAACATGATTTCCCTGATTTTCCTTCGCCTGCGCTGTGAGCAAGCGTTTTACGGGTACCTAAATCCCTTGAGCGCGCGCAAATTATAGAAAAAAAAAAATTCCTTAACATACGAGGGGCGTTCAAGATATTCTCGGTATCGGGGTGAAGCTGTAGTTGCATATATAAATTGACTTATTTATCAAGTAACACTATTATTTTAGTGCATTCATGTAAAATTTCATATAAATGTGATTATTAATTCGCGTTTTATCTCTAGTTAAACAGAATCATAATGGCAACTGAGGCGATGATGGTGAAAATTGAGCATCGCGCTGTAATTAAATTTCTCACTAAGCAAGGAAAAAGTCAAAAAACTATTCATGAAGAGATGGTGGCTGTTTACCAGGGTTCCGCACCTTCATTATCAACTGTGCAAAAGTGGTCAAGTGAGTTCAAGAGAGGCAGAGAGAGCATTGAGGACGACCCCCGCTCCGGCGCCCCGGCTACTGCTTGTACGGGAGAAAGCATCAAAGAAGTCGAAAAACTTGTTCTTGAGGATGCCCGAATAAAGGTGAAAATGATGGCAGAGATCACCAAGCTTTCAATTGGTACCATTCACACCATTCTTCATGACCATCTTAACCTTTCAAAGGTCAGTGCAAGGTGGGTGCCACGAATGCTCACAGCGCCTCAGATAAAAAGTGAGAATCGCATGCTGTAGAGAGCTTTTGGAGATGTGTAGTGACAACGCGGACGGTGTTATGGATCGAATTGTTACTGGGGACGAAACATGGGTCCACCACTATGACCCTGAAAGCAAACAAGAGTCCATGCAGTGGCATAAAAAAGGAACAGACCCCCCGAAGAAGTTCAAAGTCACTCCGTCTGCCCGAAAGCTCATGGCCACAGTTTTTTGGGACTCAAAGGGAATCTTGCTCATTGAGTACAAAAAAAGAGGTGAAACCATCAACGCCACATCCTACGCTTCCACTTTGCATAATTTGCGGGAGGAAATTAAAAATAAAAGACGGGGTAAACTCGCAGCGGGTGTGTTGCTTCTTCATGACAACGCTCCTGTTCACACGGCGCGAGCTTCCAAGGCTGCTGCGCGAGATTGTAGTTTCGAAGAAATCCAACACCCACCCTATAGTCCAGACCTTGCCCCTAGTGATTATTTCCTGTTTCCGGATTTGAAAAAATGTCTTCGTGGAAAAAGATTTTCGGATGATGAAGAACTCAAATCGGTATTTTGCAGAGAAAGAGGAAATTTATTATTTTGAGGGTTTAAAAAAGCTTATCTCAAGATGTAACAAATGCATTGATGTTAGGGGAGATCATATTGAAAAATAAAAACAATTTAAATTGAATTCGCATTTTCCTTCATATCGATACCGAGAATATATTGAACGCCCCTCGTACTTGCTAATATGCATAATGCATAATCCCTAACGTTTTGATGGTTGCATGGCTCAGAGGTTAAGCGGAAGTGGAATCTGTATGTAAAATATACATATACCACCTTGATCAAAAATTTTCCGGAATTTATCCAGAAAATTAAAAATACAGGTTTATTCATCTAAATCTATATTGTCCCCTTCAAAGTAATAGCCATCAACTGCAACACACTTATGCTAGCGCTTGATCCAATCCTCGAAACATTTTTTATATTCGGTTTTCGGTATGTCCATCAGTGCTTCCTGCGATTTTTCCATTACTTCGGTAAATTCGGTGGCTGTTGGATGGTATTTGTTACATTTTTCGTCAAAAAATTACGAATAATGATGGCACTGTGCGACGGTGCGTTATCATGGTGCAAAACCCACGAGTTTTCTGCCCACAATTCTGGTCTCTTTCGGCGAATTTCTTCACGCAAAAGTCTCATAACGCCCAAATAATACTCTTTGTTTACTGTCTGGCCTTTTCAAATCATTAACCAAAATGTCTTGGACGGATCCATAGGCAATGTTCAAGTCCTCCTCTATTTCTCTGATGGTTAATTTGCTGTTATTGACCAACATTTCTTTTACTTCATCAATGTTTTGGTCGGTTTTTGATGTCGATGGTCTGCCACTGCGTTCATCATCTTCGATTGACTCACGACCACTTTTGAACCGCTCGCGCTCGTGCCACTGGTAAACGACCGTTTTCTTTAGAGAATCGTTACCGAAACACTTTTCCAACATTTCCAACGTTCGTGCACCGTTAAATCCATTTTTTACGCAAAATTTAATACAAGTTCGTTGTTGCAAGTTTAAATCCATTTGTAAAATTGTAAAAAATCGCCAATACACACAGAGATAGATGTACTCTTGGCTACGTAACTTTTGCAAATGTCAAGCTATGACGCTAAGATTTAGAGGGAATATCAGCAACAGATTTACCAACTTAACAAAAAAACAGAACTTAAATCGGAACAATGAGAGCGCCACACGGAGGTGTCCCCCGGGGACAATTTTGATCAACGTGGTATGTCTCTCGCTCTCCGGCTGTTCGGAGTCCATAAAAATATTTTACTGGGCAAACAATTACAAGACAAGGTCCACCCCGAATGGTTGCGTCTGAAATTATTAATTTTTGTATCTCTAATCTTTCGGTAGATTAACCTAGATTGAGCTCAAGGTAAGCTTTGACACTAAAGATGCAACTTTATTTTAGAAAACATTTATAGAAAACCGGTGCTAGGAAACATCGGAATGGAAACCACATTAAAAGAGGGAAACGTAGAGAAACACTGCTTTAGCCACAAATACTAGAGTCAAATCAGAGTTACGTCAATACGTATGCCATATGCATATTTTGATACATGTGTATACATGCATATATTACACAAATGTTGCTTTGGTTTTCCTAAACGGAAAAATAAATCATCTTTGCAGAATTTGTTGGCCAGGAAGGCACTTTCTTTGCGTCATTTATCCACATTGTCTTTTTCGAAAACTCTTATTGCATCTCCACATGCCTATGTATATACATACTTAGATTATACTTTGCAAACACTTTGTCGGCATTACAAATTGTTTTTTTTTTCTTTTTGTGTGGTTTAAAGCATAAAAACAAAAAGAAAACAAAACACACTAAACACTTTCGTAATATTAAATGCTCTACTTAATCCGAGCAAACTTTGCAAGCTACCATATTACTATGGCAGGTTAGTATACCTACAAGAATATTCACCTAGAAAATCGACCACGCAATCTTCAGCTATCATACGGCGCCGGCCGTGGCTGTAGTTCAGTAGAAGCGACACCATCACTAGTCGTCGCTTCAGTGGATCATAATGGATGGCAAGGTATTTGCATCATATCAGGTAACACCTTCGTCATGCAATAACCGCCCAACTATTCATTTATGTGCGACTGACATAAGGTGTTGCACAAGCTCCTGTATCTTGGGCTGGCCCTTCCATCATCCCGCATGTCTATCTCCTACAATTCATACATCTGAATTCTTAAAAAGAACTTGCGCGCGCGCCTCTTACGAGTACATCTATGTGTGTATATATATATGTCCTGGCATACCTTTAACTATGTCTACACTAGGCATATCCACTTTTACTATTTCATTTTCTGCATTCGGTGCCCTGTCGTGTTATCAGGCAGTTTTTGACTTACAACTAATGCAACACTCATCATCACATACTCTGCATAAATTTCGAAATGACTAAATACGAGAACGAGTACTCTGTGGCGATATAATTAAAACAAATAAACAATTAAACTGCAATATCAGGGTGAAGTGCAATGTAAGCCGTTGCTGTTGCTGTTGCTGTTGCTGTTGAATACAAAAATTTGAATGCTGATACACAGTGCATAGAGGAGGAAACAAAAAAAAAGGAGAAAAAAAAACGCAACATGAAGAACAACTGGAACAGGTGCAAGTCGATTATTATTAAGTCGTTTGTAAAAACGTCGGTCAGAGAGATATAAGACTCGCGCCACCGTCAGCGTCAACTATCTTACACAGCACTGCTAAAGTCCAGTTTTTTTTTTCTTCAATTCTTGAGGGATCAATTGGGCAGGTGAGCTGTACCATCGTCACCGCCACGAGTCAGGGCATAAATTCAAGAAGCCCCTTCGCATAGAAGACAAAACAAAACAACAGCCAAACAGCTAAACAGTCAAACAGTCAAGAAAACTGAAGACTCAAAACCGAAAACACTCACCCCGAAGAAAATTCTTGTAATTTCCCCATTTAATATGATTGATTATCCCCTCTTTAGAAACGAAAGAAAGGAAGCAGGTGAGATTAATGAGAGAGACGTAAAAAAAAAAATTAACCAACTCAGCCAGCCTCTAATAGACTCGTTAATAAGAAGTAACGTGTATGCTGTATCGTATGATTGCAACCCCTTTCAAAGTCTCTCTGTCTACCCTGCCTATCTATCTTATAGGTATAAGAGTATCTACTCGTATAATTCACGTCAACCCCTAAATGAATGGGAGAAAGGTTTTCATTTCCATTTTCATTGTTAAGTACCAATCACATTTTCTCCCCAGTGAGTCGGAATCAAATCTCGTGTCGACTAATCCGATTGCGGAATCGATCTAAAGTGAGATATGACTACCATATACATATAGGTAAAACGGGTACAAGCCAGACTATTTTTTTTCTATACGTTCGCATTCGTGGCTTAATGGTGATGAAATGTTGGTACTCGTAGAATGCAACAATATGCTTGGTGTCAGCAAAATGTACGAAAGGGTAGTTTTAGCCCTTTGATCTCCTTGTTGGATGTTGATGGATTTTATTTTATTTTTTTCTAATTCAATAGTGTCATTCTATAATCAAAATTGCAATCGTTTGGCCAAAGTGCCAGACGAGAAATTTGCCCATCATCATCAAGATTGGAAAGAAAAGGGATTTTTGCCCCTCTAGAGGTAAAGATGCTTAACACAGATAAAAAGGTGCTGGACGCGGACACTCTTCTACTTTTCCAAATCGGGCATCAAGAGTAATTCATTTGACTAATTGAAGGTTTTTCTTTCTTTCTTTTTTTTTTCTGCAAAATGTCCGGTCAAAGGAAAATGGATCCATATTTACACTCTTATAGATATACATTCGAGTACAATCTTTAAAATCCATCAGCTTTTAAGCATTAGTTAATGACGAGTATGTTCTTTAGATTTTAGTGTTGACACCTTTTGTGGTGCTGGAGTAGCTTAGATTTTGCATTAAATTAATGAGGATGAGGAATTTATTGTAAGGCGTTTATTTTTAATTAACCCCATTTCGATGACATATATTTCTTTTGAGATGTTTGGCAGACTGGTCTTCCGAACAAGAAGACTCTGGTCTTCCCTTCTTATTTCGTTTTCGTTTAGTCACATCCTTCGAGGAATCTTTGCTTACATTCATTGCATATTTATAGGATTTTTAAGCACAACGTCGAAAAAGGGGTTAAACAACCCCCTAGCTGTTAGAAGAGACTTCGTCAGCCAACTGTCAGCCAGTCGTGCCTAGGTACGGTGAAAAAAAAAAATCCTCAACAAAAATGGATGTCTGAGGTATTCCTATGTAGACATTGTCCCTGCGCCCAGGTGGTCTATGCATGCGTATGTACTTCAGAAAACAATTATCAATGCATATTCATCTCAAAAAAATTATTAACCGGGGGGAAGTGTATACACGGGGTTGAATAAAATAAAGAAACGCATTTACAAGTACTCTGTACATACTCGTACATATATACATATGTATATACTACTTTATATGGGCATTTGTAGTTGATCTAACACCTAAAGCAGCTGCCAATGCATCTAAAAAAAAAATAAATTGACATCCTCCAAGAAGGGTGTAGACTTACGGATGATACACAAAGCCCATAGTTACCGTTTTCTATTGTGTATTTTTAAAAGCAAATATTCGTAAAAGTATCTATCGTAATACTACATATAGGAAACACATATAAACACCGGTGCGATGCCAAAGAGAGAGCCGATTAATTATGTGGTTCACGTAAACAGCGTTTATAGCTCCGATTCTAACAATGGTCAGCGGCTTTATGGTGGTCAATACTTGTTTGTGTGCAAGATGCTTGTCAAATGAGTCTTCACAAGTAACAATATGAATAGCAGCAACAGCAGCAACAGCGGCAACGTTGCTATAAAAATGATCGGCGCCGTTTGATCTCATAGCCGATTGTCGAGTACTCGTATATCTATGTATGTTCGTAACGAAAGGCAAAAACGTAATTGTTTGCAATATGCAATTAACGCGACAATGTCAGGAGATGCAAATTCAAATTTCTACACGGTTATGCTGGAATGTTATATTTTTGCTTTTTTTTATTTTATTTTTTATCGAATCGAATTGTATGTGGAGGTGATAATGGATCAGGGGATTGGAAAGGTTTATTTATTATCTTTTTTTTTTGTTTCTGTAAATGCAAGTGTGTTGCACAGGTGCACCACATCTTTTTATGCTTTTAGTTTCTTTCAGACGGTTAAAAACTACTGGACAGACTGAATGAACGCCGAATAATGACACCCATTATTATATATTTTCTGTAACAGGATAAGTCACAAGCCATATCTTCATTGGTTTTAAAATATTTTTAGCATTAAAAAACGGAGGAAAGTACCAGTATTTCCAGAAGGTAGAAAAATGCGTCACGCAGCAGCCAGGAGCAAAGAACATAAAAACGAATAACTGATCTCAATCATTATAAAAACAGAATACATGGCATCCAATGTACTTTTTTTATCTTGTACGTAGAGGAAAAGGCCTGTGGTCAGAAGCCGAATTTCTATAAACAAAACTTTAAGCTATGCATATACAATTTTTAATTTGATTCCGCTATTATCAACTAACGGATATTCGTGTTAGATTCGTCTCTTTGAATAGTAGATGTTGTGGTCGAAATATGTTAAGTCGGCTCTTAGGTGTTCGGTACTGGCATAGCGCATCATGTAGCGACTGTTCATCTGAACTTGAATGGCTTACAATTTTTTTTAGCAAAATGAAACTGCTGAGTGTCCTATAACTTTGATTGGGCAAGGAGCGCAATAATCAGGTTTGTACTCGTATGTTGATTGGTCCCCGGTAAGAATTTACTCATGCAACCTAAAATGATTTGGGCAGTAGCATTATACTGGCCTACGCCATCATAAGGCTCACAACACTACAACAAATTCGCTAATATAAGCCTAATATGTACCCAGTCCCTACGGCAGACAAGGACGATGTCACCAAAGAATGTTACTACTACGAGCTGCTCGACAAGACATATTTATGAGCAATGTTCGAAGTATGACGTAAAAATCTTAGTAGGCGATTTTAATGCCAGGATAGGCAAGGGGCATATCTTTGGTAGGACAGTTTGTAAGTATAGGCTACACGACACCACATCTGGCAACGGACTTAGGGTTATAGACATTGAAGCAAGACGAAATATCTTTATAGCAAGCACACGGTTTCCTCCTCTCAATATACACGAGGGGACATGGCTGTCTCGGGTTTATCAAACGTTAAATCAAATTGATCACTTTGAGATAGACGTAAGGCATGACTCCAGTATTCTGGACGTCCAGACGTTCCGAGAAGCCAACATTGACTCGGATGGCCACCTTATTGCAGCCAGGGTGCGAATGCGGATTTCCAAAGCGCCACAACAAAGAAGAACTACGGTAAGAAGATATAACGTGGAAAAGCTGCAATCGCAAGCCAGACTCTTTCCCCAACGCATATTCCGAAATCTCTCAACAACTCCTATGCTGCCAGCATCAAGTACCGAAGACCAGTTGCAACACTGTCAACATTATGTCAAAAACGGCGCAACTGATGTGCTGGATTTCATCCGGCCGAAGAGAGAGAGAGAGCAGAAGAGACTGGAAGAATATCGGCTTTTTCAGAAGAAGAAAAAAACGAGAAGCGCGCGATCATAGATATTGAGAAGTACTAACGTACGGAAGTTTTACAAACAGGTAAAAGAAACGTGTCAAGGCAAGAAGACCAGTAAAGATGAAGAAGGAAACATTGTAGCCGAGAGAGAATGTGGAAAAACTTTTTCTGCAGACTGTACAACGGCTACGAGGCCCAATATCTCGCCATCGGGCAGAATATACCATTCAACTTAGATAATGATAGCCAAAACTTCCGTACACCTGACTAAAACGAAGTAAGGATAGTAAAGTCTAAACTAAAATCTAACAAATGAGCTGTACCTAACGTCTTACCGGCCGAGGTACTCAAAGCTGCTGGAATTGACTTTGTGGAACGCATGAACAAACTCATTTCTCAGATCTGGTCAGAAGAGTGTATGCCCGTTTGCGCGATCCACAAAAAGTGATCTCCGCTCAACTCCGCCACCTATAGAGATATAGCTCTCCTCAACATCGGATACAAGATCTTATCTACCATATTGTGTGAACCATTGAAACTCTTCGCCAACAACGTGATTGGTCCTACGAGGGTTGTCTGAAAATTTTCCGAACAATGATGCAAGACATTTTTTCTCAAATCTTTTTTTTTATTTTTCTACATAGTCTCCTTGTAACTCTACACACTTCTCCCAGCGATGTTCTCATCTCTCTAAGCCGTCCAAATAGTACTTGGCGTTTTTCTCTGCAAAATAATTGTCCACGAAGGTGATTGCCTCCTCATTTGACGAAAATCTCTGTCCTCCGAGCGCAGTTTTTAGATAAGGGAACAAAAAGAAATCGCTTGGGGCTAAATCTGGTGAATAAGGTGGATGGTCAAGCAGTTCAAACCGTAATTCATGGATTTTCGCCATGAAAACCGCTGAGCTGTGAGACGGCGCGTTGTCTTGGTGAAACAGGATTTTCTTTTTCTGCAAATGTGGCCGTTTTTCCGCAATTTCTGCCTTCAGCTTGGCAAGTAGTGATGCGTAGTATGCTCCTGTAATGGTTTTTCCTTTTGAAGATAATCGATTAAGATAACTCCTTTACTATCCCAAAAAACAGTCGCCATCACTTTCCCAGCCGAAAAAACAGTTTTTCTTTTTTTGAAGCCGGCTCGCCCTTTGCAGTCCACTGTTTTGACTGAATTTTCATCTTTCTCGTGCCTAAATCTTGATTCAATATGTAACAAACACGTTCTTTGGTCATTTTCCTAACCTCTACTATCTCTCTCACTTTAATTCGGCGGTCGTTTAACACCATTTGTTGAACTTTAGCAATGTTATCGTCAGTTTTTGCAGTTTTTGGACGTCCCGAACGTTCATCATCTCCCAAGTTCTTACGGCCACGTTTAAATTCATCTGCCCAAAATTTCACTGTGGTAAATGATAGTGCAGAGCCCCCATACACAGAGTCCAACTCATTTTTGATTTGCGTAGACGTATTGCCTTTCAAAAACAAGAATTTAATAACAGCGCGATACTCAATTTTTTCCATTTTCACAAAAAGCACTCACATCGACTTACTCAAACGACTGTCAACTAAAAACTGCGAGTCCAAAATGACTGAAAGTAACTGTCAAAAGAGACACAACTAGCATTCACTAGCTTTATCGACGAGTGTCGCTATCTTTACGTTGCGGTCGGAAACTTTTCAGACAACCCTCGTATTACTGCGATTTCAAAATGGTAATGTCTAACTCCGGTAAATCCTGAGAAAAAACTCAATCCAAATCGATACCCCCACATCTTTTCATCGATTTTAAGGCCGCATATGACAACACTTTTATAGATGGGCTATATAGAGCCATGTCTAGTTTTGACATCCCTGCCAAAAAAGGTATTAGACAAGGTGATCCCCTGTCATGTGACCTCTTTAACACCATATTTGAAAGAATTGTCCGGATCTCATAAGCGAACACTGGAGGCAAAATCTTTCGAAAGTCTGTGCAACGAGTACTAGCGTACTACAGTGATATCTAAGATAATTGAGAGAACTTAGCGGTATTGTCAGTTGTTATATGCTGTCAATAAGAAGGGACACACAACATTGACGAATTGGACAGAACGTCATAATCCACACCTATAATTTCGAGGTACATAGTAAAGGACTTTGTCTATCTTGGCTCTGCTATGAATTTCGCCAACAACACCTCAGCAAAAATAAAACGAAGAAGCACTCTTGCCAGTGGGTTTTTTTTTAAGCTAAGAAGGCTGTTAAGTAGTAAGGCCCTATCGCGAAAAACTAGGGAGACTCTATATAAGACCTTGATCCTCGGTCGTTTTGAGAGAAAAATCCTTTGAAGGATTTTCGGTCCCGCTTGCATTGACGGGCTTTGGAGGAGAAAATTCAACGACGAGCCATACGAGCAGTTCAACGAGTGCTACATCAGTTAGCTCAAGGCCGGCCTAACTGGAGTAGCTTGTTAGTTGAGGTGCAGGTTTACCCCGAACAGTAGCGCCACCTAAGAATCTTAACAGTTTGGCATATTCTGTATTTCAAATTGATATCTTTAAAGTAATTTGAGGGTAGCTTATTCCAACATTAACACACATGATCTAAGAGCTTGGAAATGTTACCCGTCTTAATAAAAAATGACGCCCTTGTTTATCAAACTCTAGACATATCGATGCACTGACGAAACTATTTTACTATACCCTTAAAGCCAATATAATTTGCATCTGAGCTGGTAAAGATAATTGAATTGAAGTCTAAGAGCTTGTGTTGAAGCCCGCTTTCTTCGTCTCAAAGGCCCATTCCATTATGATGGACAGCGACAGCATATTAGCTCACATGTTTATGTAATCAAACAGAATAATAGAATCGCAATAACTACATACGTATATTACTTACTATTTCAGCTAGGTAAGCTGAACTTAAAATACGAGTATGTATCGTATTTAAAACCATTAAGAACTTATACAAAACCTGGCAAGGTTATCAGAAGACACCACACAAATCCTTAGTCTGAAGAAATACTCTTGTATATCTAGACGAACTCTGAGTTGATAGTATCTTAGTTCTTTAACACCTTTTAAATTCGAAAGAAGTTAGCGTTAAACATTTCTAGCTCGTCATTGATCATTTAAAACATTTTAATTAAAACAATGAAAAGTCATTAAATGCAGTACAACAACTTTCTTGCAGTAGATTAAATCGGTGGTTTTAAGGGAATTCTCATTTGATTTTATCTTAAGGAAATTGGGCAATTAAATTATAATACTTAACTCTTTTGCATACGTTCAAACGACCGAATGTGTATGTACTTGTCTTTTGTCTTTAGTCTAACATTTGAATATGACACCATTCAGTTTGTTATATTTTTGATTCGAATTGACGAGCATTTTCGAAGTGATGGTTCTTATAAGCTCTTGCTCATAAATCCACTCGTAAGAGTCCGTCTTGGCTTCGATTTATTTTGGTTAGCAATTAAAAACAAAAAGTTAACCACACACATCTCAGAGTTTTTATTTTATTTGTATCCTTTTTTTGTCAGTGACACAAGACATAGGTTCGTCCAGTCAAACAGCCGCCAGTATGACAGAGTGCATTTATATCTGGCCCCGAGATGAATTGCCTCGCTTCGTTGATGCCAAAGCAAGTCATATTTTTCTCCAATTGATAGTCCATCATTGGACGCGATTATAAATTCAAATGTGCCATGTTAGTCTGACAGCTTTTTTCGTGCAATTTAATTTGTTCGTTCGCATTCGAGCAGTTAACGTTCAACTTTAGCCGTTCAGCCGTTCGGTCGTTTGGCCTGCTGACTGTTGTTGTTGTCCCATGAGAGCCAGGACAAAAAGTGACAGTAGTTGGTACATACCTATACAACTTATGATGTGGTGGTGGCATGGGAAAACATTAAAGAAACTGGAAACCCTGACAGAAACAGAAGTATGCGCATTCACTCATCTTTCAAAAACTCTTTCCGTTTGTATCGTTGTTTATGAAAAACATAAGAGATACAAAGTTCTTACCAACCAGCACAACCACCACCACCCAACTTGTGATGTTCATTGTCGTCCGCGGTTGTGCGATCGCACAGCCTCCCCATCATCATGATGATAAATTGACTAGCGATGGCTATCGAGATGCTGAGATGCCGCAGTGGCTGCTGCCGCTGGTGGTGGTGCTGGCTGCTGCTGTTGATGTTGATGTTGCTGATCCTGCTGTTGCCGTGTGCATCCATTCTTCGACCTGTATTACGAGTAGGTATACTGCTGTGCGCCTTCATTTCCCGTGTTCCACGGTATTCGCGGAATCCATTCTTGTCCTCGCAGACAATCAGGCTGCAGTTACTACGTACGACTGTCTGTCTCTTTATATGAGTGTGCATTTAGGTATCATCGCAGTGCATAGCCTAATCAAATATTCAGTAGAATTCAGTATTTTGGGGGTAAATGTGTTGGCGGTGGTGTCCAAGTAGCCGCCTGCTGAACTGCAGATGGAAGCGCGCAAAATTTACAAAAAGGACCTCCTTGGAATTCTCCCACTAACATCCTTTCGTTTCGTTTCTCTCACGATTCTGTCGCGAAATTGTTCGCCGTGATGTGCATAATTTAATAAATAAATTATGATTGTTGCCCTTTTTGGTGGCCCTATAGGACGCCTTTGTCCCTCCGGAGGTATCATTGTCATGGCGAATGTGATTGTCCAATTCTCTCATGTATTTATGGATTTATTCCAATTCCAATCGATGATGAGCATACGAGTTTCTCAGTTTTTGTTTTTTTTTGTTTAGCTTTTGTTTTTCTGGTGGAACCGCATCTCACAATAACAGCATCAGCGACAGCATCAGTAAGAACAACGGCAACGGCACCACCAGTATGGAGCGTCGCGTGTTTTGTGATAGATGTGCCAGGATACGCGTTTATTTTATTATAACGCGCCGCATACACACATTCCCTTGGCCCATTATACAATAAATGTCAACAGGATCGATGGTGGTCCAGACTGCTCACTAGGCGTCTTCTGGAATTCCAAATTTGACGATCACAACCAGCGACAGCATGGAAAGGCGCTTTCAACATATTTCGTTTATTTGCGCTGTTTGTTTGCTGTCATATCCAGTAAATCGAATCGATCGAAATGGAAGGTTCCCGGGCGCAGTCGCTGTCGATTCTTAGTTCGTAGTTCTCAATTCTGAGTTGCTTTCTCCTTTGGTAAAATGAACATTTTTTGGGATACATGCAGCAGCAAAGAGACATGCTGCAGACAAAATCGGACGTAAATGAAGCAAAAACAAGTTGTACGACAAGCAGATTCAATGTGCGCGATGTTTTATCTTTAGATTGGATTTTGTCTTGTCTTTGAGGAGTTTTTGTAGGAGTAAGAGAACGCGCGCGCGCGCGCGCACAAGCATCCGTCTCAAATTTAGCGTGTAAACGCGATTAACAACGCCTTGCCTTGCAACGACAGCTCAAAACGACACAACGATGAGGTGCGCAATTTTTATTTTTATTTTTTATTTTTTTATTTTTTTGTTTCTTGTCATCTTTGCTTGAAGTGGGGAGGAGATGGCGGATGCAAGAGTGTGAATCTCTTGCGGATTGGTTAACAAGCTGTGACGCGCAATATTTAACGCCATGAAAAATTATGATCGCGACGATCGATTACGTTTTTGAAATATGATCACGAACTTTTCGCGTATAGCTTCTCCCTATCCCGCTCTTGCTTAGTCATCTTCTTGAGCTGTTTGTATGTCGAAAATGACGAAAACGACAATAAAAACGAAAACAACGAAGACGACGACGGCGATGCCAATGACGACGCCTTCTCCTCACTACAATCGGAATTAGGATAAAAATAAGAAATGACCAAGCTATTGTACATGATGTATTCGGTGTGATTTTACATCAGTCGGTCAAGCAAAATGTGCGCAGTACGCGTTACCCGGTACGCGCTGTGATTATCAGTATGTTGAGCGTTGGCTGCATTTAGAGTGTGGAAATAGTAATAAAAAATAATAATATAGGTAGAGAAGGCACCAACTCTGACAAGAGAAGACAAAGAAGAATCCTCTTTACCTGACTGAGACAAGGGCGCGAGATATATATCGCGGTAGTATGATGAACCTGCGCCATTCCCAGGCCGTCAATACTGAGATGTCCTCCTCATCAGCAATTCCATACTGTTCACAATTAAAATTGCCTCCGTCCGGTGTCGAGAGGGGGGGGGGGGAGGGGGGGGAGGGTCATTCTTTCGCATAACTCTTTTAGTTGGCTCCTTTATTTTTATCCTTTTCTGTTTTGTCAACTTTTTTACTGGGAATTGTAAGACGGTTTCGATTTATTCATTCTCATAGATTTTGTAAATTGAATGTGGTATTCGGACCCGAAATCGTAAGTCATTTGACTTTTGATCAATGAATGAGTTATTCAGAGGCGGCCGAGTTTAAGGAAGGATGCGGTTGAAATGGTTTACTGAAAAATTACCACCTAGAGGTTTGTTGAAAAGAAAAAAACCGTTGATAGACATAATCTTACTCTTGATGTCCATTCTAATTGCATTTGCTGTTTTTGCTGTTTGCTTACTCGTGTGTTTTATTATGTATTTTACTTCTTTATACATTTGATATTGCGAAAGTGCTTAAGAAAACTTCATGAGTAAACGTTTGTTTTTTTTTTTCATTCTTACATTAAAACCTGTTCTAAGTAGTTATTTAAGCTCCATATGGTGACATTTCAGTATGAAGTTTGTACCATGCATACGAATGCATTTGTATCTATTATTTTTGGTGTGGTTTACCAGGTGCGGTCTTAGTGTCATTTTCAACTCAAGTTACGAGTAGAGTTGACAGCATGCTATGCAATGAAGCAATTATGCTGTAGGCATATCCGTTTTCAGAATTCAGCTATTTAAGATTTTACTTTTAACACAAATTTGAATTTGTATTTGAATACTTGACACAGCTGGGCAATATGATTAATGGGTCAGATAGAATAGACGATTTGTGTGTGATCTCTATTTTTCTTGTAACAAATTAAGCAACTAGATTCCAGTCGGCATTTAGAAAAATGTTAAACCACATCGTCTCATGCAACTTTAGATTACGGAGAACACTTGAAGTCACAAAAAAAACTTATCAGCCTTTAAATTGAAATAAAACATACAAAAAAGCAATCGATTTACATGCCACACAAAGATCATGCAGTCAGTCTAATTTTTGAAACATTGGCTTTCAAGTCGTCAGCAGTTAGTAATGTATTCAATTTAAGCTAACATAATACCTATAGAAAGCCTTAACGAAAATAGTCCAGAAGAATCAAATCACATGATCTCAGGGGCCAATTTCAACAGATCGATGGTTTCAGGTGCTGTATACTATAGAAACCACTATCCAATCAATGACATCCACATTTCGGAGGACATTTTCGTTGACCACGGTCTGGTAATAATCCAAATTGACAATAACGCGAACTAATGGCACGTTTAAAAAAAAAAAAACATAAGATTACTTCAGCGGGGAAGCCTTATATGTATATGTACGAGGGCGCACTGGATGATTTTTGTAAAGTCCTGTTGCTTTCGCATGAAGGAAATTGGATTTCTCAAATAACTTTCTACAATATCCAGTTATCGATTTGCGAAATAAATTGAGCAAAAATATCATACATATCTGCAGATTCGTTCTATCAGCCGGTTCGCTCTATCACTCTATATAGAAAATTCTTTCATCATATACATATTTACAAACCACCTTGATCAAAAAGTTCCCGGAGGACACCACCGTTGGTAAACCTGTTGTTGACATTCCCTCTAAGTCTTAGCGTCATAACTTGACATTTGCAAAAGTTACGTATCCAAGAGTACATCTATCTCTGTGTGTGTTGGCGATTTTTTACAATTTTACAAATAGATTTACTATAAATTTGCAACAACTAACTTGTATTAAATTTTACGTAAAAAACGAATTTAATGGTGCACGAACGTTGGAATTGTTGGAAAAGTGTTTCGGTAACGATTCTTTAAAGAAAACGGTCGTTTACCAGTGGCACGAGCGGTTCAAAAGTGGTTGTGAGCCAATCGAAGATGATGAACGCGGTGGCAGACCATCGACATCGACATCGAAAACCGACGAAAACATTGATGAAGTACAAGAAATGTTGATCAATAACCGCAAATTAACCATCAGAGAGATAAAGGAGGACTTGAACATTGCCTATGGATCCGTCTAAAACATTTTGGTTAATGGTTTGGGTTTCCGTCGTGTAGCAGCAAAGTTGGTGCCAAAAGGCCTCAATTTCATGCAAAAAAGAGACCGTGTTGACGTCACAAAAGAGATGGTTTGCGAGGCTGAATCCGATCCCACATTCATCAAAAGGATCATTACTGGAGACCAAACGTGGGTTTATGAGTAAGACACGCAATCCAGACATCAGGTCAGTGAATGGCGTTCATCAAATGAGCCGAGACCAAAAAAATCACGTCGTTTTCAGTCAAAAAAGAAGGCAATGCTCACGGTTTTCATGGATTACAACGGTGTAGTGCATCATGAATTTTTGCCAGAAGGCCAGACAGTAAACAGAGAGTATTATTTGGGCGTTATGAGACGTTTGCGTGAAGCAGTTCGCCAAAAGAGACCAGAATTGTAGGCAGAAGCCAGAAAACTCGTTTATTTTGCACCATGATAACGCACCGTCGCACAGTGCCATCATTATTCGTAATTTTTTGACGAAAAATGCAACAAATACCATCCAACAGCCACCGAATTGGCTCCCTGTGACTTCTTTCTGTTCAATCGAGTTAAAAAACCACTACGGGGAACGCGTTTCAGTAGCCGAGAGGAAGTAATGGAAAAATCGCAGGAAGCACTGATGGACATACCCAAAACCGAATATAAAAAAATGTTTAGAGGATTGGATCAAGCGCTGGCATAAGTGTGTTTCAGTCGATGGGGATTAATTTGAAGGGGACAATATCGATTTAGATAAATAAAAAATTCTTGATCGACGTGGTACATTGCATAAATGAACTGAACCCGTTGGTAGGCATGGTAAAGGTGGCTTTATATTAATATTTCAGATTTTCTGGAGGCATATAATATGTATGTTGTATATATTATATTAGCATATTTAGATGAGATTTAGAATAAGTGACTGAGTCTGAATATTCATGGAAAATAAAAAAATTCAACTACTGTAGTTGGATAAAGTTTCTCCTGTGATGAATGTTCATGTAGGGAAATAAAGGTTTTTTTAATAAAATGTACATGAGTGACTACCAATGTCAATAACCGGTTTAGGATAATTGATATACATAGCTGACCAAAGACCAATCCAGTATCATGAAAAAATTTCTGTTCACGTTCGGCAAGTCTTTTTCGCCTCAAATATTTCTGTCAGATACCAAGGTCCACAGTTGCAAAAACTCATTTTCCTAGAATTCAAAACAAAGGCCGAGTGCCCATCGCAAAGCACCCCCACGGCCACCGCACAGATCCAACTGAATGTTAAATTAATTCGTTGTCTCAGGACAAAGCTGAGGATGCATTAATAACACATATATATATATATACCTGGTCAATTGAACATGATTTTGTGTAACCACAGCAAACAGGTAGATTCAAAACCAAATTACTTGACACTGTGTGTCCACTGTTGTGATTTGTCATTTTAATATTACGTTCTTAATTTTATTGTGAGTTGGAAGTCACTGCATCTCGCTGCAGGGGTACCAAACAGCTAACAATATCAAATGTGGCAGCGTACATTAATTTCAAGCGCAGTTTGCTGCTTGCTCATATACATACATATGCGTGTACTCTAATGAAGTCACAGTGGCACAAAGTGCACAATAAATTGACAAATGTTCAGTAATTTCTTCTGCATTTGCTTGCACCCTCAAAGCGCTATTTAGCACTACCAAACATATATACGTACAATGTATGTTCAGACATGTGGTGCATCCTTAAATACGCGCAAACTACCATGGCTCTGCCACAGCCATGGCATATAGAACCATACTCGTTTGTTCCTGTAGCTTTGGCAATTTGAAAGGCGAGAAATTTGCTTAGAAACGATTTGCATTCGATATATCAATTGGATTGGTTCACTCCGTACTCAAATAGCACGAATACATACGAATAGTATCCCATAGTTTGGCAAAGAGCACCCACATTCATATAGCTATCCGCTAATCATGTGGATTTAGTAGATGTTGCTGGTCGTGATGCTGCTAAAGCCGGCTCGATTTCATTGATGATGATTTGATAATAATTCAGTTGGCACGATGATGTTCATCGTACGGGGAAATTAGCCAGAACAGTTGGATACCGAGTCAGATGGAAAATTTTGAAATGAATGACATGAAATAAGTAGTCTCTAATTTAAAATTATATAATTGTTTAACAGTTGCAATCAATTTGAAAGATTTGATTGCAATAATTTGTGAATGTTTTACATACATCTTGGCATCACTAATTAAGGTCCGAAAGGTATATGGTATATTTCAATGGAAAATTCTCTTTCACGTAATTTAAATGATCAAATTCATCGAATGAAGTTTTTTGATGTAGAAATTGAAAAAAAAATTCAGATTATTGAGTTTAAAAGTCACAAAAACAGTGATGTCATTACACTGGGCTTTACAGCACATCTTGTTTAATGTAACATATTGAATTCGCACAACGTTGCAGCGTAGCACGTGACATAGAGCAATGTTATAAATTGTGTAAACTAGTTTATCTGCACTCTTTTACTCTTTAAATACAAAATGAAGGCGAGGAATACAAAATAAACATCGGGTCAGGGAAGACCACATCGAAATGTTTTTCCAAAGGAGTGGTAGCCTAAGTCACAGTTGTTGTCACAGACAAATGTCAATTCAAGTTCAGTTCAATTTCTTTTCTCGTCCGAAACTTTCATCAAATAAATGCAAAACAGGAATTCTGATCATCAATCCAACAAGTGTTAACCGACAATTGATTGAAATCTTTAAGACATTACTTTATCGTATAGCGACTCACTTTAAATCTCCTGCTTCCATTTACCAAACGTGATTTTATTATGACTACATATGTACATATATATATCCGTGTACAGGTATTTTGAAATTCTTAGAAGTGTGAGTGAGTAAAGTGCCTGATTCGGTCTTATTCCTCCAAGGAACTCTAGCAATTAATTAAATTTATTTAAATAAATCATTTCGTTCGTTGTTCGTCCGTCGGTTGACTAGTCAGATTGTTCGGGTTAATCGAGTTGGTCGGTCCAAAATTGGTGACGACCGAGATACGAGCTCGACTAACACCGTACACACCTCTATTTGTATACATTACACGTCGGTCGAAGAATCATCACCATTACTCTTCAACTTTAACAGGGTTTGCCAAAAAGCTTACGACTTTTATATGCTCTGGCCATAACAATAAAAGGAGTACAAATGGAACGACCAGCCATGGTAGTTGTTGGGTAATTAAATCTAGGAAAGTGTGTGTGGACAGAAAAAAAGAAAAAAACAAAGTTAGTTCGCCGTTGTTTGTTATCTTTATGTGATTGACCATCGCAGTGATTTTCGACTTTTATTTGTGTTTTCAATTCATTTTATTGCCTTAATGATGTGTTTTATTGAAATTCCACAAATGAAGTCAAAAAATGAGGGGCAAAGCAGTCGCCGACGCCGACATGTTAACTCTTTGAATACGGGAACCATAGCAGAGAAAGTCTTTCTTTCTGGCTTCCATAGAAAAACCAATAAATGGACAAGGCAAACCTATTCAAGTGAAGTCAAGTCAGGCAGCGATAAAACTACTCAAATCGTTAAATAAGCCATAAAAGTCGCGCACATCGAATTGTCTCTTTAACAAGTGATCGGTTCGATCCGATAGAGTATAATTACAGCGATATTATCCCCGGCGGCTTATTCGTTTTTAATTGTTAGCTAAAGATGGCCCATCCATTTGCTAGATACAGTTCGCTGATATCGGAATACAGAGCTATTTGTCACAGTCAAAAAGTTTGGTTTGAAATTGCTGCTGCTGTTAGCGTTTCTGCTTCCGATGTTTCTCATTAACTAAATCTCGATTTGATTCAGTAAATCTTGAGGCGTAACAATTAAAATGTCACCCGAAATGCACCACTCGGCCTTTAAATGGTCGTTGGCGGATGGGGCAAATGGATGTGGTTAAAACACACATCCGTGGGGACATGGTCACACTCTGTGTGAAGAGTTGGTATAAAACGACCCTCTACATTATGTTCATGTACCATGCAACGGAGCTGATTTCGCAATCATTCTTACAACAAAAAACCAAAAATCAAACAAAAAACACGCACATATAGTCTGCAGTAGAGATATTCGTTCGTAAATTGTTTAATGTCCCTTGTTCCATGGCCTGGTGATGTGAAATTTCCATCTTGGAGTTCCACTATTTCACTCTCAAGCTTTCAACCGCCTGACAAAAGACAACATTAGTCCAACGGTGGTACAACTACAGATACGATTATGTATGTATGTACATAATGTACATAGGCACAAACACAACTTAGCGGTGCAGCAGCAGTGGGCCTGCCAGGTGAGGCTGCTAGACTCTAGTGGGTTTGCGGTAATAAATTTCCATAGATGAGTGCTGTTGGAGAGGCAGTTTTCTGTGGAAAACTCAACATACCCGTTGGGATCGTTTCTACGGGCATTCTCGTATGTGTATCTTCGCTCTCGTTGGCTCGAGCAGCAACTGAAATGTTTTTATTACCCCGCGTGTAGCTGGGAAATCACTGGAAAACAAACGTCGTCGACGTTGTCGTTGTCGAGACACAATAACGTATATGTAATAGTTGGACAATTCAGGTGAAACACAACCCACCAGATCGGAGGAGACGTACGTATATATGATACTATGGATCATGCAGCTAGGCGATACCAATGTACACCTATCAACCACAGGCAAACCAAACGAAAACCTCTCAGCATGAGGTCGTCAGAATTTCGAAGCGATCTACACTGACCGACCGGCGATGTGACAAACTATGCGTAAGTTTGACTTCCAAAACACCTGGCCAAAGAGCGATCGCGCATTGATTGGAATGATTGATGAAAACTTCGATTTGGGCTTGCGTTCATCGAGAGAATTTCGCATTACTACTGATGGTAGGCGTAGGTAGATATAGAGAGTAGTGTATGTTGTGCATTGTATTCGTGCACCAGCAGCGCAACACATCAGCATTCCAATTCATTTATCGCTGTAAGCAGCATGCTACATTAATTATGACCCAAATTCCTGGAAAGAGACGATCCTTACTTTAGATTGACAAAGTGTACTGCTAGTAGACATGACTTTAGTCTGGCGATGACGACGGCAACGACACGACAACGACAACGACAACGACAACGACGACTTTAACTGTAGCGGCGGCGTCACTATGCGGCGGTCACTTTCAACACTTTTTTATGTTATTTTGTTAGTGGAGATGGTGATGGTGCCACGCCTAATTATAAGCCTGTCTACCCCTCGGAATCTAATAAGTACACAAAGCAAATCCTTCAGAGTTCCAACTGACGCATAAAGACGTTTTAATTAGAATTTTTGTGCAATCTTTTTTGCAAGTGGCCGGGGGCTACCACTCAGTGCAACTGGAATCGCCACTACCATTACTACCGCCAATACCGCCACCACCGCATCGTCACCACAGGCCAGCTGCAGCGTGGTGCACATGTGCGGTCGCCGGCTTTTTTGTAAGGCCGCGTTGTGTACTCATTGTTTCACTAAATGACATAATTATTACTTTGACTCGTTCAATTTATATATCCCCCAAAAGGAATCTGTGGCGCTGCGCGCCTACATTGCACGTTCGCTTAGTTTTCTCGGACTCATCAACATCATGCCAACCAATTAAGTCCCTGTGTACGAGTACAGCTGCTAAGACTAAATAAACTTGTTCATGTGTACAAATACAAAATGTTGTAAAAAGAAGCACAACTGCGAAACCAAGTGACACGTCGAACGTTTGTTGAATTTCACATGACCACGAAGAAGGCACTTCATTCTGGCCGTTCGTCTGTACGTTTGACTGCCCGTATGTCCGCCTGTCCTGTTTGCACCGTCCGCTACGTACCGCACACAAACGAGTTGGTAAGGCAAATACATATACGCGTTTGTGCAAAACGATCATTGAATTCTACGACGAATAAGGTGTCACCTTAATAGCACCGACTGAGCAACGACTTGTGAATTCTAATTTTATCATCGATGGAGCTCAAGGAGTTGTGAGCTGCCATCCTTTAGCGGCGACAGAAGCAACGACAATCGTTGACATCTCGAAATGGCTGTCATCAAATTCACGTTAAGCGACACTTTGTTAAATCCCCATCCGCGCTCACAAAGTGGGCGGTTTCCGAGGAGCGTATTCCACTTGAAGCCATCAAATTCTGGCTACTGTGCTATCATCATCAACTGACAGAAGAATCAACACCGCTCTCACTAATGTATTTCAAAAAATCACTTCAATTGAACTCAATTCACCGAATAGTGAGCGGTGCGGTGCGACTTCAGTAATGTGATGATGTAGTGATGCGGTAGTGCGGTAATGCGGTAATGCGGTGGTGATGGCGGTGATGCGACTGTCAACACTTGGAGCAACTATATGAGCGTACATGCAAGGCGACATAAAGCGGCTTAATCCGCGTCAATCGATTAATTTGCATTGCTATTTCAAGACGAATACAAACACTCTTGTCTCATTAGAAATGCGTGCCAAATTCAAGTTGGCTCTTTGAAGTAATTAGCAATAGGCGTACGAGTACGACAGCGACTACAACTACAACGACGACTGCGACAACAACGACTATGACAAGTACTCGTATACTCGTATGGATAATATGAACCGCTTTGAGTACCATGATTAATAGGTGCGATTGAAATTCAAGAAACAGATGGAGACCGCAAATGGTTCACAAATGGACTCCGAGATTGGGCAAAGTGTCTGCTTGAGAAGAGCTTTTGTTTTTCATTTTAATTAATACTGATTAACGCGATTAATTACGTGCGTACAAGGTGATTTTTTTTTTTAAAGCTCAATCTGAAGCTGGGGCAATTCTTGTGAAGACTGAAGACTTTGTTTTTGACAAATTATGATTGTCACTGACGACCAGAGTTTGTAATTTGTTTTTATTAAATTGGTTTTGTACACTTTTATCTTTGAGTTGTCACATTAATGGGCCTGTAAGTAATAAATATGCATTTAGGGCTTTAAAGGTAGCACCTTAGAACATGAGTGAGAGAAAGTCTACGAAAATCGTATTTATATACAGTCGACTTATGGGCATATTTAGCTGACAAACCTATACCTACACAAAGGTAGCCAGGAAGTCTGTTGAACATTCCTCAAAATGTTAAGTAGATTTAGGCACGGTAGTGTCTCTTTTCAAGATTGTCAAATCAATAGAGTGAGATCGAAGGTGACATCATTATACCCAAATTGATATATTTAATTGCCTTTAAATTTGAGATTCCATTTAAGGTTTCTGAGCTCATAAGAAAAATCACCAATTTTTAGTAGCAGATGAGCTATTATACATACTTCATGGTATAAAGGATAATTATCAGAAACCAAGGTACATTTTCCTTCTATCTGTACTAATGTTTCATTTATGGAAGTGCAATTCAAAACCATCAATTGTCTTCGACGTTTTTGTTATTCTTGAATAATATAAGATCGTCTTTCTTATATATAGATGGGACATATGAACGAACGCAAACCTGTAGCTAAAAAACAGAGAATACTGATAGCTCGATCCGTGTACATAGAGATAGACTAAGTTTACCCCTGAATAAGATATAGTCAATGCAAGAACTTCGGCCTACCGATTACATAATGAGGCAGCATGTACCGATTGGGTCTAGATAACCTCTGATAATAAGTTTTGTAAATTTTTTTAAGAAAACTAAAATTCTGAACTAAAGAAACAATCCTTATGGCAAATGGTGTTCACTTTTTCCGACATCTTAAGATATTGATTTATAAGAAATGCAATTATAGTAGGACGAGATAATTTAACATATAGTTTATGAATCAACGGAAGGTTTAAATCCCATTTGGTCTGATTGTCGCATTACGTTTCTTTTAAAAAACGATAACCTTGAAGCAAAAGAAGAATGAGCACTCCAGGTACTCCTTTGATATAGAGATGTAAACCTACCGGTTACTTTCAATATTGGTTTAGATTTCAACAATTATGTGGACCTCTGTTTTCAATTCCGTAAGCCTTCTTCTTTAACATTCTCGTTCGAGTTCATAGTAACAAAATGAAATAAAACGCTGCCAATAGATTCTAAATTTTTGATTTGACCGTCGAATTAAATTCAAATAATGACAACCTGTATTACTTGTCGAATAAGAAATCAGAATAAACGAAAAAAAAAACATTAAAAAAAACGCCATTTGACGAATCAACAATAGAACCGACACTATGATTGTGCTTTTTGGTTTCTTTGTAATTTTTTGTGTTTCATTTTTTCGAGTGTAGGTACTCCTCCTGCACAATATCACAAAAAGTACAAAAATAATTTACCATCCACTCGTCGTTCGGCGTCTTGCATTGAATGGCTTATCCCCGGAGTCGAAGGCCGAAAGAGGAACTGGAAATAATTCCTCGAAGGAAAATTCCATCTCCTGTCGACTGTACGGTGTGCATGTTTGACAACAATGGAGGCGCACAAACGGAAAGCAAGTCCAAACGAAGAAAAAAAAAACATCGTCTCCAGCTATAATGAAGGAGAAAGGCGTTTATTTTATTATTTTCAATTTATAGATCCAATTACCCCTGTCAAAATTGTGGTACGATTTTTGCTCATTTTTGGAATTTTCCTCAGTTTTCATGATACGAGTACATGCTCACTTGAAAAGTGTGCACAATTCATTGTTTAGCGCGTGTCAAATGTACATACATAAATATATGTGTGTTTGTTTATAAAGACTTACAACAAACTAATACTACGTATATAGACGTACACTTTCAATTAACCGAAAGTCATAGTTCTGCGGCGAAGGGTTTTGTTTACTGCTTTTCGCAGACCATCTTCGTTTTTCGTTTAGTTTTTTTCTACCCGTCCATTCGTTTTTTTTTTGTTAGAGTTATTACTTTCTTTACAGCCACAATCGTTGTCTGTCAAAAAAGTTTACGATGACCTGACAGTTGGAACACTAGCTATACACGAGCTTTACACAAGCCGTAAATAAAGGCCTTCAACTAGCCACATAACATAGTGCGATTGGTGGTGAGGGTCGTGTGTATCAGGTTGAGTGGTTATTTAGCCATTGGGGCGACAAGTTTTTCCGACACACTCCGTACTTCGCCAGCCTATCATCCACCACCCTCACTAACCGCAAGTCCGGTAGACCTGTAATTTTAATGTTTTTTTTTTTTTTTTTTTTGTTCGAAAAGCCATGGGCCATCTCATAAATCTTTAAATAGACATGAAAATTACAATGACAAAGTGAATAGAAAATGAAAATTGTCGGCTTCTAGGCTATTGTTGCCCACCCCATGGATTGGTAGATTGTCAATTTGCGTTCCTTTATTTAGGTATTGTCCCAATGGATAGGGGGTTGAAAAGGCGGACTTGCAGTTGGTGTTAGTGATTTTAATGTAAAAACACATACTCTTAAGCACTCTTGCCGATTGGATGTGTGCATATGTTTTCTCTAATAGCTTCAGCAAAACAAGAAAAATAATAACACAATAATAGAACGCAACACCCACTCAATCGAATGTGAGTTTATCGATCGATTGTTTACCTATTAGGGTGTGAGCTTCGCATAAGAATACCATTAAAATCGCATTAAGCTGCCAGAGGTTTGAAAATGGGAATTCGAAATTGTTTTGAACGACGACTATCGGTCGACTGGTCATTCGGATGGACGGTCAGACCATTCGCGTTTGATTTTATGGCGATTTTGGATAAGTTTCTTACTGCACACCCTTAAAGCGCACCCTTGCTTGCGAGAGACAGTGGTGAAACTGACCGCCTCCAAACCAAGTTGCTTCTATTTGACAAAATGGTGTTTCATAATGGTTCACTTGTATACATATATACACACGTACAACTTACATACTTTTGTTTTTATCGAAAAATAGAACAGAGAAGAATGTACATTATATACGAGTACTCGTACATATCCACACACACAGCCATTGGTATTTAGTTCCAATGATTGAAATACGTAACATATAGACTGTTATGTGTTGTTTAGCCTGGTGTTTCCTAGAACCTACACTATGTCTATATGTCAATATCGTTAAGTAAAGGCTTATTTAAAGTTACTTAACCATAGTCAATTGATGAAATATCAAGCTATAAACTATTTTTTTGGGCTAATTAGACCTAGAACCCTTAATTAAAATCTTAGCAGTTTTGCAATTATTCAGATGGTTTTTTTCAATCCCTTGATTGCCAGTCATAAGCTACTACCTTAACAACTCTTCTTGTGTGGTTTGAAATATTACAGTGCAGATTGGCTCATACTGTTTCTGCCGTCGCACAGTGGGGCAAAACGGCCTCAAAACTGGAAACAATTCCTGTGCTGGATTTAGACAAGTGAAACTTGTTGAAATCGTTAGATATCACCTATTAATGGTAAATAAACTCATTTTCTCATTTTCACTTTTAAATCTTTTATTTTTTAATTAATTAAGAATTAAAGTATTTTTCAGAACACATAAATTTTACTATTTTATTTACAATTGTTTTACTTTTTTTTTCGAACTTGTATAAATATATAAAGACGTAATAAAGAATATATATAGTGCATAATATTGTTTTTCAATTGGTTTCAATGTTTTTACAGCGAAATTAAAAGATAGATTCATCTAATGAAGAATCATCGTCGCTCTCAAATTTGCCATCAGATGCATCACCTTCACCTGCACAAATAATCAAATTAAAAACATCTTTGGGAAATGATTTAATTTTTTTTTTTAAGTTTTCTCAGACTTGTATTTAGTGGATCAGATGTAATCAACATCAAATGAAAAACATCTCGATTAGTCCTCTCCCGGGAACATTTTCTGGAGTAGCTTTCGCGATATTTCTTAAAATCTTTATTTCTCGCCTCATGAGCTTCTTCGGATAACTGTCCGATAGGAACAAGAGCAGTGGATATTACATCTGATCCATAGATTAATAGTTTGTGCACAGTGGGAGGCATAAAAAACCACGGATAGATGCTTGCAAAGTGTTTAGCGGTATTAATTGCGAATTTTTTTAAGTTTTCAATGTTTATTTCATATCCGCTTGAAATTGCCACTAAAATTGTATGAAATTCTTCAATTAATACTAAGTATGTCAACACCCAAAATTTCGGAGACGATGTTTGTATTATTAAAAAATCTCCGAGCAGTGTTGCCATCATTTATGTTGCCAAACCCTGGTTTTGGTTGATCAACATTAAGCCCCATTCGGTTTTTGAATTCATTTTGTATTCGAGCTTTGCTTTCTGCCACTAATTTTTTGTCGTCATTTCTGGCTTGCCACTTTTTGATTGGCAGTTTATATCCAACATATAACAGACATTCAAACGCTCTAATCCGGCAATGTAATATTGATAAACCAAACTCTAAAGTATCGAGTTTATGAGGTTTTGACAACATCTTCTCTATATCATTGAATTCTTTAGAGCTTGCACCACAGATAAAGCAACATTGTGTGGAGGTATTATTGGCATCCGCTATAGTGAATAATAGCATGTGAGTAACGCTAACAGTTTTGCCATCAACGTCCACTACCGAAGAGTTTAATTTCTGTATTTGTTCATCAACATGTACGAGTATCTTTTCGGAAATCGATAGTTCCGCCGATTCTTTTACGAAACATACATATTTTTAAAGGACGAACAGTATCTCGTAGAAGAAGGCCGCGGGTTTTGCCACAACATTTCTCTTTTATCCAAATTGTCAATAAACAGTTGCAATGGTACCATAGAAATAATAAAAACACTGGAATGATTAGCTTCCATTCCAACATATTTTTGTTTATATGAACTATGGCTTGAACTTCCGTCGAAGCCCCACTTTGATAACAACTTTAATTTATTCAGTTGATCGTTGTTTAATTCCGTGATTAAACATTTTTGAGATTTTATCAAGCGTTCAGTGGTGTGGTTCATAAGTGCCTGAAGAGAAACTTCAGCGGAAAATGAAGATACTTTGATACCTTCTGGATAACAGTCTTTTTTGGCATTTTGAATGACTTTATATGAAGGAAACCGTTCAGGATCTTTGCTTCTAATGATATTGTACTAATGTCTCATTAATTTTGCTTCTGCGAGTGCCGAAAGGGCTTCACCTCCTAACATCTTTACTTTTTGTTTTGTTTCCTGTGCTTCATAAGCTTTTCGTATTAAGTTGTCCTAGCAGTTTAGAGGCCTGTACATGATCTGCGGCTCTCAGGCTTACCTTCGCAGTAAACCCTAATTCCATAGAGGAAAAATCTTTTCGTATATCAGCCGTTTCACATCGTTTTGATCTATCACTACATTCTTCAAAGTTCCTCTTTTGTATGGGGTTGTATTGTATTGCCTGAAACCAATTGATGTTTACAACCACTTTTCGTTAATTTTCTTGAATCGTGCTACTTTGCGATCTGATCCGAACCACTTTTCTTTGAATCTGAAACAAACTGGGAAAGTGTGTGATTTAATGCGAGGTCCAATTTCAAGAATTCTATTTTCTCCTCCAATGTTGAACATCCAGAATCGTTCATAATGTCGAATAACTTCATCCGAGATGAAAATAAGTCACTTGATTTCGAACCTAGGGCAAAGTGTGAACATTTAATAAATTCATAAAAAACCAACCAAAAATGGAATTTTTTTATAAATTAATTTAAAAAAAAAGGCGCAAGTATCTATTAGCCAACAAGTTCAACAATATAGAAATACTTTAAGCTTAAGTTTTTTGCAAAGACATAAAACATGTTAGTTTCTGGAACACACTTCCATTTTTGATTAAAACAACTAAAACCAGGCACATACATGGCTTACTGCTCATTAGAATATTATACTACACATCTGAAGCTTTCGATTCCATGTCTTGGCAATGTTCTACCTTAATTTTTAACAAAACTACACTATTTTGAAACCAACACTTTTTTTTCACTTTTGCACATCACTTTGGCAATCGTAATAAAACTGTGACTTCAAATGCTTACCAAAGAGTGGGATAGCATGCAAATGACTTAAACGAGTGATCATTCGATGCACTGACATATTATCTAACGGGAAACATGCAAAACATTATCACTTTTCTTATTTCATTTTTTGAATTGTTTCCACTTTTGAGGCCGTTTTGTACCACTGTGCGTCGTTTAAAATGCTATCGAGATTTTATCAATTATCTTGTCATTTAACTTTGATCTTATCGATATGCCGTCAGATGCAGTAAGGTTAGAACTTTTATTGTTGCGAAAGCATATTAAGAAATTTAATTTCCTAATCTCAGCGATGGAAAAAAAGGAAAAAAAATTGCACTGACAAATTACAATTTGAATTAGCCTTCAATGTGCACATACCACCTTGATCAAAAAGTTCCCGGGGGACACCACCGTGTGGCGCTCCATTGTTCTGATTTGAGGTCTGTTTTTTTGTTAAGTTGGTAAATCTGTTGTTGACATTCCTTCTAGATCTTAGCGTCATAGCTTGACATTTGCAAAAGTTACGTAGCAAAGAGTACATCTATCTCTGTGTGTGTTGGTGATTTTTTACAATTTTACAAATAGATTTACTATAAATTTGCAACAACTAACTTGTATTAAAATTTGCGTAAGAAACGGATTTAATGGTGCGCGAACGTTGGAAATGTTGGAAAAGTGTTTCGACAACGATTCTCTAAATAAAACCGTCGTTTACCAGTGGCATGAGCGCGAGCGGTTCAATAGTCGTCGTGAGTCAATCGAAGATGATGAACGCAGTGGCAGACCATCGACATCGAAAACCGACGAAAACATTGATGAAGCAAAAGAAATGTTGGTCAATAACCGCAAATTAACCATCAGAGAGATAGCGGAGGACTTGAACATTGCCTATGGATCCGTCCAAGACATTTTGGTTAATGATTTGGGTTTCCGTCGTGTAGCAGCAAAGTTGGTGCCAAAAGACCTCAATTTCATGCAAAAAAGAGACCGTGTTGACGTCGTAAAAGAAATGATTTGCGAGGCTGAATCCGATCCCACATTCATCAAAAGGATCATTACTGGAGACGAGACGTCGGCTTATGAGTACGACACGTAATCTAGACATCAGGCAAGTGAATGTCGTTCACCAAATGAGCCGAGACGAAAAAAACCACGTCGTTTTCAGTCAAAAAAGAAGGTAATCCTCACGGTTTTCATGGAACTGGGATCAAGGAACTTTTTGATCAAGGTGGTATACATGTGTGTAAGAATTATGAGAATGTCCTGTCAAGGAAATGGTTTTAGATCTACTTTTACAAGCAATTATCCTTGGTTTATTAAATAAGATGGTAGTTCATACTATCAAGCGTCAAATATCTTACACCTGACATAACACCAATAAATAAATAGAGTTCATTCAAAAATCACACTATTTTTGTCAAATTTACAAGAATTTAATACTATTCCACCGATAAATCGCAGAAAAATTACCTATAAACTGACATTATTAACACCAGTCGTTTTTCCTTAATAAATAAAATAACTAGACCATTTCAATTCAATTCAATTCAATTTAATCGTATTAGGACACTATAAATTGTACCTTAAGAAAAAATCCTTTTATAGTAGGTACCTACTTAGAACAATATTTGGCATGAGAAAACTACATAGATACAGTCAAGGTAGAAGAGAGAAATGTTAGAGGACTGCATTTTTGAAGCTTGTGGCATTTCACATACCCCTGATGTGCTGGCCTAGTAAATTCCAAAGTCGAATGGAATGAACGAAAAATGAACGTGACGAATTCAGGTAGCTGTAAACGGATTGTAAAATGTTCTTTGGACTTAGTGATCGCGCAAATTCTATTTTCTTGAACAAATACGGTGGGGACTTAAGGATAATAACTCGCTGCATGTAAATGCAATTTTGGGCATTTAGAAACTGCTTCAAAGTGCATTTTAGTAGGCTTTTAGAATAAGCAGAGATGTGATCGTATCTGCTGAGCCCCCATGAACATATCGCATAGCGTCATGGAAAGTTACTTAGAGTTTTCATTGAGAAAGAGAGTCAAGATTAATGTAAACCATTTCGGTATTTTTCTGCAGGATTAAACAAATTTTTGTAGATCAATGTTCTAACATTAATTTCGATTTAAATATTACAGACCATTGCATGATTGGAATTTTGTTCGGTTGTATAAAAAATACGAATTGTTATAGTAAGACCACTATCTGCAGGTACAGCAGAAAAGACTATATTGTATGCACTAAATAATGCGATTCGTTTTAAAACTTGAGTTAATGTTCTTGCTGAATATAATTCTTTTAAAGCTTTTGATAAATTTGCATCTGTCTTAGGGTTTTTTAGTCTGACTTTTATGCTCAAAAAAGGCCATGTAAGAATGAAGCCCTGGATAAATAGCAGTAATCTGAAAAAAATCAAATTTAAATCAAATTTTAACAAAATTCGTAAAAAATATCTAAAGCGTCCACTTAATTTAAGCTTAAATAAAGGAGTCAACAAGGAAATTCAATTGTGACAGACATTATTTCATGCAATCCTAACAGCGTTGTACTAAGTGAGCAAAGTGCTGATATAATAGATCCTACAAATATTGCCAACGTTTTCATTGACTTCTTTTCCTCTGTTGGTAAACTGTCCTTATCAAGGACTAGTTAATTCTCTTTTAGTGTTCGATTCATCTTGTAGTGGGAGTATGTCTTTTGATCAAATTAGTGGACTAAAGCCTAATATCTATGCAATTCACATTCACATGATAACGATGGCATTTCCAACTTTGTCTTCAAGAAAATAGCCCTCAACGTAGTTGATGGTTTGGCACATATTTTCAATCTAAGTATTTCCACTGGCATTTTTCCGGATAAATTAAAGATTGCTCGAATGTTACCTTTTTTAAAAAAGAGTAAAAGATGGGATAAGTATAATTCAAGGCCAGTTTAATTGCTTTCTTCCATTTAAAAAAAAAATTGAAAAAGCTCTAAAAATAGAATCCTAGATTACTTTAGAAAAGTAGGTTTCTGTCATCCTATTCATTTCTTTTTTTTTTTAAATGAGGGGTTTTTGTACCCTTAAAATGATCGTACACAGCGCGGGAGAAGGAAATTTAGAGAGGAAGAAAAGATAGGTACCGATGTACATTGTTTTTAAATGTTTGTAAGTTATAACGACCAGGAAACACAGAGATCGGCAGGGCAATCCATAAGCGAGTTGTACGGCTTAGGAAGGAATCACCATATTTTAGAGTACGTCCGAAAATGGGCTTGAGGGTATACTGATGAGCATTTATAGCGAGACGGGTGTTACGGTTGAAAGTTTGAATGGGCGGAATGCTACTGGCGATTTCAATGGAGCACTTGTGGTGGAAATAGCGGTAAAACAAAGTGAGACAGGAGACATTACATCGGTGTTCGAGGGTGTCAATTGATTGATAGTATCACCAATAAGTTTTATCGCACGATTTATAATCCTACCTAGCAGGTGCAGAGATGTTTGAGGAGCACTTGACCAGATGTGGGCATTGTACTCCAATTTTGGGCAGATGAATGCCTTACATATTGTGGCCTGGTCAGAGGGGGTAAAATATTTCTTACATCGCTTGAGGAAACCTAGACATTTCGCAGAATTTTTGGCGACATCGAATATGTGGTCATTCCAACGTAAGTTGTCACTGACGCACATACCGACAATGTAAGTGCCATTCATGGAAAATGACTAGGTACTTGAATTTCGCTTTAATGACAGCAGATAGCATTGAGTTTCGGAAGCATTAAATTCCATTCGATTGATAGTTCCCCAATTGGGTATGCTCTTAATATCGGAATTTAATGAGCTTAACATACGCTGCCGTTCCCGTTCTACAGCCGAAGAGCAGGGGCGTGAGCCCGGTAAGGAATATGAAAAGAAAAGAGTACTGTCATGAGCAAAAGAATATATTGGATTAGAAGTAGCAGACAAGAGATCATTAATGAAAATTAAAAAGAGTGTCAGAAACAAAACGGAGCGCTGGGGCACACCAGCATTTATTTTGTGAATATCAGACTTGAAACCTCCCAATACAACTTGAATTAAACGTTCCGAAAGGTAATTTTTAATCCATTGAAGAAGAGAGTCATCGATCCCAAAAGCACGCATTTCCGACAAAAGAGCCAGATGCAAAACTCGGTCAAATGCCTTAGAAATATCAAGTACAACTATCTTGCTTTCGCCAGAATGATGTACGCTTTGGTTCCACTTTTCGGGGAGATATGCCATCAGATCACCAGTGAACTGAAAACCGTACTGCCGGTCATTTCATGAGCTGACGGTTTATCAGCGCTTCCATGAACTTGGAAAGAAGGGACGTAAGTGCAATGGGCCTGTAGTAGGAGAGAGAAGAAGATTCGCCTTTTTTAGGGACAGGCTGGACAAATGCTGTTTTCCATCTGCTCGGAAAGAGTCCTAAAGAGTAGGATTGATGAAAAAGCTTACGCAGTGATTTTGCAGCATGGAAGAGCACCTCTTCAGAAGGAGGGGAGATATACCAACTGGACCAGCGGACTTACGAATGGTAAGATCTTTAAGAACTCTTGCTACTACACGAGTGCGAAAGTGGATTCGTCCCATTGAAGATTCGACGCACTAAAGTGTAGGCGGGGACAAAGCACAATGTTGGAGTGTTGAGCTAGCAAGCAAGTGTGTAGCAAGCAGATTGTCCTTGTCCAAAGTGCTGACAGCTAGAATGTCATTGTAAATAAGCGTTGGGATGGAGGATGAGGCAGAATTTCTAATGTTTTTGACGAACGACCAAAAATTTTTACTGCCTTTGGGACATTGCAGAATTTTTTGCCTCAGTTTTTGGTCGCATTGGAATTTCACACGCTTGAGAAAGACGTTGCAATCATTTCTGGCTCGTTTGAACTTTTTTCGGTTTTCCTCTGTCGGGTTGGTCTTGTAGGATCGAAAAAACAATCCTCTAACCCCGACAGCCTCTTTGCAGCTCGAGTTGTACCATGCCTTTTCTTTTGGTTTGATACTCTTCATCCGATGAGGGATAAGAAAATAGTTTCTGTGGTCATGTCAGCAGCGGCATCCACGTGGTTATCGAGGAAACATAACGACCAGTTGAAATTCCTAAAGAAGTTGTTAAGTCCGCTCCAATTGGCTTTCTCGTATTGCCATACGGTTCGTTTAGGAATCTTTTCTCTAAATGTGTGGTGGGTGTACGAGAAATTAGCTGATATGACACAATGGTCCGACGAGCCTAGAGGGGAGAGCATATCAATGCAGATTCATATGATTGATTCATATGATTCAGTTAATCCTCTTAACTTGATTGCTGACATTAACACTGATGTCAGCATATTGTGACGATGGTTCTCACTTCAATCTAAACAAGCGCGTACCTCCAGATATTGATATATATTTTCTTGCTTCTGGCTGTGCTCGATATTGTGACATGATTGGTGCATGCAATCGTAGCAGTTACAAAGTAATGTTTTACAGGAATTCTTCCGTTCGTAGTTTGTATCATCTTAAAAGATTTGTAGATACGATGAGAATGGTTTTTGGAATCAGTCGATCATAGCACTCGAAAATTTAATCAACTGCAGTTTTGCAAAAAAAATTGCTGTGAGAAAAGTATGTAGCGCCAATCGGTTTGCGCGCTCAATGCGAAATTTTTAGAAATGTAACATTTCTCATAGTAACGCATATTTACTATTTTAAAGTTTTAAAAATTTTCTTCATGAAAAGTGGATATATGCAAAGCCCAATCTCTTAAGCTTTTAATTTGCGCAACAACTCTGGTTCTGTGGTCAACATTCCCTCATTTCGCACTACTCCGCCATATTTTGCAAATTGTTATTATTATTATCAAGGGAACGATACAAATTAATTTGTAGGGTCCGGGATTTAACGCCGGGGTACTATGCCCATGTGGCGCGTTTTTGTCAACAGCACGCGGAGTACTGAGTTCCCATGTGGTCACCCACCTACGTACTTACCGCGCCCAACACTGCTTGATTTTGCAAATTGTTTAATATGCTACCTGTAGATATACGGTCCCTTAGAAATACATCCATGTTTGTGAATAAAGTAAAAATATGGCTTTTTAATTTAGATCAAAAAAAAATCAAAGTTTTACTTTCATTTATTGCTTAGATTATTTTAGTTTGATTTAATGCATCGCTGCTTTTTTAAATTTATAATACACATTTACACATTTAAATTTTCTTGCTTTTTCGAATTTTTTAATCTTCCTTGTTTTTTTTAAATTTATATCTTTATATATGTACACCCGACAAAGAAACATAATTAGAATTCACAATTTGGTATTGTAAAGATTTTTTGGGTAAATTCTCACTAAAGTTATTTATTATTAGTTTTCCTTTTTGAAGTGATATTTAACATTATTTTTACTTAACAAAAATATAAAATATCACTGACTTATTCTTAACTTAAACGTTGTTAGATGTAAGCCTCTACTCTTACGTCAAATTAAGATTGAGGTTCAAGAACAAAGAAGTACAAATACAAATAACACAATGAGGTAATCCTCGTCTTCATTTAGTGTGAAACTTATCCTGAATTGATAAAGCAAAAAAAAGCTAAATGCAACAAAGAGCAATTGTTCGAGTATATTGATTGAAACACTAAAAAGCAAAACTTCGACGAAAAATCTATCTCGAAAAATGACCGTGCCAAAATGTCTACAAAGGCATGTGACTTCAACGCTTTGGAACATTTAATTTGAGAGCATCAGAAATACGGCTCATGATTACAAAGTCATCTAAAATACTGAGATGTGTTCACATTATTTTAATTTAGGATCAGAAAGAATTAAAACCAAGGATATCCCTTAAGTTACTTAATTTTCAACAATTCGAAAATACTAATTCGGCTGACTAATATTTCTATGCTACCACTTTTGTCATCCGTCTGTTACTGAATATAGTTTTGAAACTTCTGGAAATTACTCGTACTTACAGCAGGAATTAGTGAATTTGCCTAAATTATCTACAAAGGAAGTGGAGTCTTATATCTGGTCATCCGCCGCCGTTTCTATGTATGCATATTTATTACCTGAATGCTTTCCTATATTGAAAATAAAACTTGTGCTGACATAATTTCACCAATTGTATACTTTTCCAGAAGATGAATAACGTAGAACCTTTAACAGTTCAACCTTTTGGGATTGTTTTTTTTTTTGTAATGAAAATAAATTTGTTTATTTTACTTACAAGATGAACTATACGTATATTATTCGTAAAGCGGTGGACAGCCCTATAGTTCAATAGTTATCATAACAGAAGCATCAATAAAATACTTATATATGTGTATAAATTTTGAACCATAAACAATTAGGATATTACAAAATGTACAAGAAAATGATTTATTGATTACGATCAAAATAATATTTCAAAACCATGCGCAACTGGCAATTTTTTAATGAATTTTTTGTTCATGTAAGAATTGTCTTATGTACAATTTCAAATAAACTCATCAAAATTTATGCTCACTATTCAAAAGTTTGAGTGCGAGTTATATACCATAACTATGTATTTTATCTATCAACCTAGCTAGTTTTGAGGTGTCTGCAAGTCACGAATAGATTCTGAAAAGTGCACTTACACTGTTTTTTTAAAAGTACTAGAAAGTATCAGCTGTCAAGTATTGCCCGTGCATTTACGTGTAGAAAATAATCGAATAGTTCTTAGTTTGAAATTTCAAATAAAAAATAAAGGATGCATGTAGAAGAAGTAGCAGAAGGCATATAAATGATTTCAAGTTCAACATCTAAGAGGGTGGTCCTTCTTATCTCGGTTTCGTATTTTCTTTCAAAGAATTATTTTCATTAAGGAGCAACTAAAAAATCTCTTTAAGTATCCACTTATGTGAGTTTACAGTTGCTTTACGTCATTTGATTTAGGGCACTCTAAGTTCTACGAGTATTGACAAATGCAATAAAATATGAGGTACATATTAGCTAAAGTTCGAAGTATCAATCGATGAAGACTACAAATAAAGTTAGTCGTGGATTTAAACTTACATTTAGAGTTAGTTTCGAAGAAATTATATTCAATAAGAAGATATATACATATATGATATGATATAAATATTTTTAATAATAATGAACTCAAACTTACCATGTGTTGGATGATAGCCAGTCGAATAGTATCTTCGGTGATGCCCGGTAGTTTCGAGGGCATAAAATGCTCCCATGTCTGATGCATCGAGGCCGCTCGAAGTGCTGCTCGATAGACCCTGATGAGCGCTGCCACTCGCTCCTAGTCCATTGGTATTTGGTGAGCCACCAAGTCGCGGATTCTCGTACCAACTGCGAGCAGCTTCCGCTGTTGAAGTCATATCCATTTCGAGAATAATTTTGAATGTTTTTTATATAAACGCTTGTAACATAAAAAAGAAACCCCTTCTAACAACAACAGTGCGTGTTCTACTAAGTTTTTTTTTTTGTTTTGTTTCTCTGTAAGCTATTGTTTATTTAAATGTGTCACTGCTTATATTTTCACTTTATTTGTTGGGAATGTTTAAAATTTACAAACTCATCGTGTAGATCTGTTGTGACCTAAAAAAAAAAAAAGTATAAAAAGAAAATAATAATTTTTGACAAATATTCGTGTTTTTTTGATAAATTTTTCAATTGTCTTCCAATGAGCACAGTTTGATCGTTCGTAATGACGCAACTATAATAATATAATACTTTTGTTCTGCTACTGATATTCACAATAAGTGAAATTTAAAAATCCGACACAATCGCTACCTTACGAATACAGTAGTGTTTTATCAGATATCACTTTTGCACACCTTTTAATGTTTTTTTTTTTTTTTTTTTTGCCAAAAAATCACGAATTTCACAATGTCATAGGAGCGAATTAAAAAAAAATATGATTTGTAGAAAGATTTTTTTTTTTTTTAATTTACAATCCATTGACAAGTGATTGACTGAGGAAGCAAACAAAGTAAGAAACATAAGCGTTACCAAACGAGAGACGTTCAAATTGAAATAGTTATCAGAGAAAAATATCAAATATCACTATCAGTTACCAGCAGTTGTTGGTGTAGATGATAACGACCCAAATTAGGTATGTAAGTGATGACTTATTTCGGAGGTGCTGGTTCCTACGTAAGTCGCCTTCAACTCGAAAAGAAATGATTACGAATATTTTGGATTGTTTTTGGAATTGGTTGATCGTAAGGTGCATACAAGAAAACTATTTCCCACACACAGGCAGTTGGCATTGTTACTAAAATACTGAAGGACTATTCGTATGTAGATATATTGATGAGAAGAGGGACAATAAATGGTGTGTGTTTTTAAGAATACCTGTGGTTTTCACACTAAATACTGCACTCTGATTATTGTGTTGCGCTGCAATATAGTACTCGTAAACGAGAAGGTTTGCTTTGCTGCGGTAGGTTTGGAAACAGAGGCCTGGAAGGAGAGCTGGCGCCCGCAGAGGTATTTACCCGCATTGTTTAGTGAGGTCTGGGGTTGACACTTTTCGTTGTTACCGGTGATTGAGATTTGATTTGACTGTGTGATTAATGGATTGATGATTAGTATGAGTATACTCGTACATCCAATATGGAGTTCTATGTTGGGTAAACATAAGAGATTTATTGAGGTCCATTATTGATGTTGCAAATAAAGAAAAGAAAATAAAGGACAAAGCAAGCTGACAATTGAGTATCTATGAGGTTTTGTATGGACAGGGTTTCAAGTTGATTTGTGAACTTATTGTTATCAGCAATTAAGTTCGAAGCCAATTCAATTCCTTTCAGAACACTAGCATTTGTTTGTTTGCAATATTTAGGCGCACGGTTCTCAATATGATAGCAACTTTCATGCGATGGCTAAAAGGCCATAAATATTTACTTTTATTTTAATTTCAAATGATAAATTAATAAAATTTAGTTAAAAGAAACTGAAAAATCCAAAGTTATGATATATGTAACCTGATTTTAGGTTTTATTTATTCTTAAAATCGAACACTTAGCTCAATACTTGTCCATTACTCGAAGAACTCAAGAATTATCCATTTAATTCCATAGTTTCCAAGATTTACGAGTAGCATTTCGAAAATTGTTTCATATAATTATCTCAAATGTACACCTCCATACAAGTAAATACTTACTTACTTACAAAGGAGTACAATTTTTATTTGATTGAAATAGAAGTTTGTTTAAATTTTTCAGCGAGCACAAAACCGTCTTCTTACGATCTCTCAGACGTTCGAATACGGGCAACATCAATGCTGTCCCATGATATTTTTTATCTTTTTTTTCTTTTATGTGTGACTATTTTTTAGTTTTATTTATAAGGTCCTAGTTCGACCTTTAGAGACAATTTTTAAAATTATAAAAGTTGTTTAGTCTTTTTTTTTCTGGTGGTACCTACTTATCCGACAATATTATACAATGGCGACAAGAAACTAAGATTGTAGACTATATTTTAAACTACAAAAAGCGATGTAAATTTAAAATACAATATAGGCTTTGATTCAGACATTATGTGGCTTTTGTTGATATTTTTATTGTACCTTTGAGAAGATAGAAGTGGTAACCTGATTTCCACAACAAATGTTGTCTCTGTGTATGAACAACTTTGACTATTTTTCGCCACGTGTTGTGATATTAATCGGAAATTATGATATAGAAGTACATATATACATATACTCTTTAAGTAATAGTGGTCCATTTTTTTGTATTTAAAGAGCTTTTGTAGGTACCAAATACATAATATTTTTAAAATGGTAAAATCATCAAATTAAAGGAAAGTAAAGTTTAAATCCAGATACTCGTATATACATATTGTATTGTATTGTATAAAAAAAACTGGCTACAATGGAGTATATGCTGTTGTCCTCAACAACTTTCCCGGCGATCTATGGCATATTTAACTTGTAGCTTAAAAATTTGAAATATTCGAATGTTTTAGTTAGATTGGATTTTGAAACGTTGAAACGGAATATTAGCGATCAATTCTCTTTGATTTCGGTTTCGATTTTCGAGTGTGATAAGCCCCTTAGGAAAATAGCTCCAATCAGAAGAGCACCAGCCCGGTTTATAGCGGAAATATCGTTCAAAATTTGTGTAATATCTAACCGTGAATTAATCTTAATCCATTGTATACTAGATGAAGTGAAAAGTGACCTCCTTAACCGCCAGAATGCGTTGTTACTGCAAAAAAGGTTATGGTGCCTTGAAGTCCGTTCATATTTAGGCACACATGCCAAATTTCAGTGCGATATTGTTTTTAGTATTCTTTTGACAGCTGACTGTTGCTGCCGTGTTTGGCATCATGTTGAGTATGGACAAAAACGATTTTCGTTCTTCAATAAAACATTATTTTTTGAGAGGCAAAACGGCGAAGGAAACAAAAGAAAAGTTGAATAAATATTATGGTGCTAATGCTCCGTCAGATTACATCGTCAAATATTGGTGGCCGCAACTCCACTACCGATCAAGTCCGCAGCGGCAGGCCCTCCCATGCGGTTACAGAGGACAATGTCAAAAAAATACATGAAATGGTGTTGGTTGACCCGAAAGTGAAGGTGCGCGAGCTAGCAGATAGCACAAAGATTAGTACTGAGCACACACGCCATATTTTGGGCAATATTCTGCATATGAAAAAGTTATCCTGCCGCTGGGTGCCGCGAATGACTAAAAACACGAACGCGAGAGCACTTCGAAAGAGTGTCTCGACTTGCTGATGCGGAATCCGGCGAACTTTTGGCGTCAATTGGTAACTGGATTTGGATCCCTCGGACTATTATCTCTTCCCAAACCTCAAAAGATGGCTCATCAATAAAAAATTCAGCTCACGCGAGGAAATCATCGACGCCACGGAAGAGTATTTTGCAGACCTTCCGGAAAATTACTTTTCGGACGAGATCAAGAAGTTGGAAAATCGCTGGAATAAGTGTAGCAAAGTAAAAGAGGACTATATTGTATAAAAAAACATTTAAAAAAAAAAAAATTTTAATTCCCAAGGAGGTCGCTTTTCACTTCATCTAGTGTGTGTATATGACATCATGTAAAAACTGGCCCAGGGATTAACTAAAATAGTTTTCTTTTGCATGATTTATACTTTCATTTCTTCTTAGCGACTTTAGTTAAGTTCTTCTATATTACCGGTAAAAGCAGAAATTGTATACCTACTCCATCTATTTAAAAAAGGACTGACTTACGAGTATTTCTACGATATCTGAACAATTTCAGTAAAATTTTGCGCCCACAAGACTAGAAGATGATAAAATTCTTTACAGAAATCATCATATGGAAATGCTTTTGGAATTCATTGATATTTTCGATAACCAAAATCTATTAAGATTTTTTGCTGTTTTAATGACTGGTTTTTTAATTTCCAACCCTAGAATTGATCTTACACTATTCAGTATTTCAGTATTTATTATAACTATCAGAAACTTTATAAATATTGTTGATGCTATACCATTAAAAGAATTTGAAAGACACAAAATGCAAAGTGAGATTATTTACGTTCAACGTTTATAAAGGAAATAAAATTGAAAGTAAAAATTGCATGTAGAATAAAAAAAAAGTCAAAATTCAATAGTAATTAAAGCAGAAAAGCTATTAGGGCATCTAATTCTTAATTATTGCGTATACTATCTTTAGAAGATAAACTGTTATTAGCCATATGCCGAACTAAGGAATTATTAAAATATCTGACAATGTTTAGCATTCCCAAGTTAATGTGTTTTGAGTTCAAGAGGCGAATTGAATTAACCAAAAGTTTAAAAAGGCGTGACGGTATCAAAAGCGGCAAACGCTGGAATTGTGCAAAATTGAGTCTTTCCTTCAAATAGATGTTGTTTACTGGTAATTATTTTATGCAGATTCTCCATGAAACAGTGGTCGAGATACTTGTCAAATGTGTACCAAAGAATGTTTTCGACGGAGATCGACTCATAATCATAGCGTTTAAAAAGGTAAATCTAACAAACCGCATGTAATCAAGAGGATGAGCAAACCAAAAACCAGACCTAGTCTTTTTATGATTGGGATAACATTTTGAGAAACTGAAAAGTTTCTGAGGCAATTGATATTCCAATGTGATCATCCTATTACAGGCTGAAGTTAAACCAAACCAAAGTGGTTTGATGTCAGCAATCGCATCTCCACGCATCATTCGCAATATGTATATGCTACAGTGTTTGATAATTTAAGGAGTATCTCCTATGAATAGAAAGAATAAATAGTGTAATATGATTGACCGGTGGGAAACACCTGGTAAAGTTTAAATACAATATAATCGAAGCTATAAACTAGATTTACTGTCGTGGAAGAAAACCTATACGATGGTAGTGAGAAGACTGCGGTTCACCGTGTCAAAATCTTTGGTAAAGTCTTATAAAATCGAATAGGTAATTAAGTTATTATCAATTGATCAATTGAATCAAGAGTATTGATTATATAGTTGTTTCGTCAGCAAAGACATATTCTGATTTCGAGTTTGTTTCGAAAGAAAAACTTGATATTGGCATTATATTGTTAAAAAAACATACATACGTCGCGGTTGCTTTCTGTATGGTAATATAAATGAATTCCATTTATTCCGGCAGCGTTGGATTAAACTTTAAGAAAAGTTCTGACAGCTATAAAGTATACTTCATATGAAGTGCTTCAAAGAGTTTATTACACACTGATGGAATCTGCTACGGACTATTGTTGTATCCTGGCAAATCTATAATAATGGTTAGGTATGCGGAAATGGGATAAATGTCAAAGCTTGTATTGCAAAAGAAATCTTCAGTATTTTGAATATGTTGTCAACGACATGAATAAAAGGATATATCTAAGCCCTAAGGTTACCTCTAACTTATGGTATTTTTTATTCCTACAAAATTTGTCTTCAGCTCAAAATATGTCCAATTCTTACGAGTTTTATTGATCAAACTTAAGCATTTCACTTGTTTTGTATGCTAACCTTTGCATTGAATGTGTAGAACATATATAATGTGGTATTTTATTACACATATTTGGTGAAACAAGCACTTGCAAGAAATTTGACTTTCCGAACACTACAAATTACTAGTCAAGCAAATATGTATGCTCTTGTCATTACAAAATATTGATGATGTAGAATAAATAGTTGAAGTGTTGCATACATTTCATGGAAGCCGCAAAATAAAATAATTCATTGTACTGACTTGTGAGCTGTTGAAATAAGTTGGGGATACTTTTAATACAACATAATGTTCATCGGATTAGAAATTATGAAGAAATGTAAATGTCTGTTTATTTGATATATCATCTTCAAAATACTAGCTACCTTATGTATCTCCCATATCTCCTCAATACCCTCCAAACGAATTTCGAAATTTAGAGCAAGTTATTGATCATTGTTATAAACAATCGTTTTGTTTTCTCTAACCTTAAAGTACCTATTGGAAATTTAAAAAAAAAATATATATCGCTTAAATATACATATATGTATTTAAGTACCACAAAACTTAGATAAGCAACTATCACCAAATATTCAATTATTTTCCAAACTTAAACTGAGTTTTTTTGTCTTTGCAATCAGAATTTACTTAATCATATGATTAGCGAAAATCAATCAATCAGATAAGAATTTGAGCAACAAATTTGAGATTTTTTTATAATTATTAAAAATATATATATGTGAATGGTGTACGTATATAAAATAAAAAAAGAAATTATCAGATAACAATAGATAGTCAACTTAATAATAAATATCACGTAGGTCACCTACTCGTAATGGTTATTTGTTAAAAAGTTGATCATATGCTTTTTTTAAAATTGAACTGTCATTAGGGGAGTTAATTTTGTGGGCTAATGTTTATTTCTATCAATAAATATATGGTATATCTACATTTACACGGAAAATTGTTAAATAATATAAATCACATTGTTGGGTTTATTGCAAGTATGGGTAGTCATACAAAGTAAGACCGATTTTAAGATATCAGCTATAAATAAAGTTGAGAAGAAAAGTTGAATATTTAATCAAAGCACAAACTTAATCTGAAGAATTTATTTCCTGTGCCTAATGTTATATCATCATTCATTCATAAAACAAATACACAGTTTTGGTGGTTTTTAAAGACCATCGAACCCCACGCTAAACAAATTGACAGTTCATTTTTGTATCTTTGCACCAGGAAAGGAGAGTTAAATAACAATAAAACAAAACAACTATATTCAAAAATCAATAAGTAATTTGAATTAATTTAAACAAATAAAATAAAAACAAACAAAACTACAATTGTTCACATCGGGAAATGGTTAGCGCTTAATTTTAAAATTTAAAATAGCAATAAAATCCAGTGTTTAACAATACAATCGTAATATATGTAGCTACTTGAGATTCACCGGAACCGGATTGAGGACTAAGCTAGTAATTTCGGAGATCTTATTTTGATCGATAAACACGAATTAAGTAAATATGTATGTATATGCCATAAAAGATAGTATTGATGTTTAGTGTTTTGTTGCTCTCATTTTCATTAAAATAGGAAAATTTGTTAATTGAAGTTTTTATAAGTACGCGTAGTATGGCATCAGTTTTCAGATTTTAGAAAGAGTGATATCTTATAAAAAATAGTTATTTTCGAAATAGAACTTGAAACACAGTATAGTTGTGTTACATTATGCGCTCGGCAATTATTGTTATTCTTTACTTAAAGTAATTTAAAATCAAACAGATATCCTGTGTTTGCGTGATTGATCTCGTGTTTATTCTGAGTCTTGCAATTAAGTATTCATTTTTAAGTTTTACCATTGTTATATTATTTTGGGATGCCATAGTCCCATCTTGTTCAAAACTATTTAAAATGTAGAGTTCAGGGAAATTTTAAGCCGACGGATATTGTGATGAACTTGATATCTACATCATTTTTAAAAATACAAGTAGCTGGTTCTGATTTTGCAAAGAAAATTTTTTTTAATAAATTTCCGGCTCTAACTTGCATTAAATCTTATTTAACAACAGCTTGTAATCCACTTAATTATTGGAATTTAAATCATGTACGTAATATATTTAGACATCCGAGTGAGCGAGTTAAAACTGAATGAAAAAAATTTAATATATCCTTATGGCCATGGATTTCCTGTTAGCAAAATAATATCTTATAATAACAATAGACATAGATATGTAGACGTGTACTTTTTTTAATTGCGAAATGAGCTCTGGTATTCTGGCTAAACTGACATGATATCTTATCTACATCTTTCATTTATATTATATCTAAGCCAACAAACTTAAATACAAAGATTCTGTCTAGAGATGTTAAGATCTTCTTAATAGAAAGTGTCTTAATTGTTAATTGTTGATCTAGTAAATATGTGTTTTGGACAAAGTTCTCTTGGTATGGTCGCTGATTGAACTGCATTTTGCGGTACAAGAATGTACAAATGAGTACGCTTATGCATGCACATAAACACTAATATGAAATGGGTGGAAATGTGTTTTTCGAGTGAGTTTCGCACCTAATTTCTATTTTAATTTTCGTATCCTTATTCATTTTCATCACAGTAACATAGTTTCCCTATATCGTAAAAATCGAAAACTACATATTGTGTTCATCGCAGTATCATTTTCATATAAATAAATGGGATCCATGTTTAATCCCAAATCCGAACAGGAAGAGTGAATAACTTTTTCGCAGTGAGAGGTGAACTTCTTGATTGGTGGAAACATTCATTCATTACTCCTATTCTCAAATCTGATTCTAAAAGCAACACTGAAAAATATAGGACTATAGCCAAATTACAATTGATTTCCAACATTGTTGAAGCTTTTGTAGAAAAGACATTATACCGTTGTGCAACAAATTTAGTAGTTCTTTCGAATTACTCTCTCCATAACATGGTAAAACGTCTACAAATTGACTATGTTTACACAGATTTTTCCAAAGTCTTTGACCGTCCTTTTGAAAAAACTTGAGATGTTTGATTTCATTCCAGTGTTTTAAGTTGGGTTGGCAGTTGCTTGATGAATCGCAAAAAATATGTTAAGATTGGTTCTGTTTGCTCAAAGGTGATTCTGAATTCCTCAGGCCAGCCATATTGGTCTGCTCCTTTTCTTTCTTTTCACAAACGACCTTCCATCGGTTGTATTAATATCAAAATGTCTTTTAGGAGCAGACGATCTAAAAATATTAAGTTCGGTAAATTCTATTTCTGAAGCGCATCAGTTTGCAAAATGATTTTAATCGTATTAATGGCTGGTGTTCTTTGAATGGTTTATATTTGAACATAAATAAATGCCCAGTTACAACTTCCAATATAAAAAAATTCAAATTTTCTTTGATTACAGTATTCAAAGAACAGTATTAAAGAGAGTAGCTGATTATAAAGACTTGGGAGTAATCTTTGATGCCGAATTAAATTTTTCTTTACATATATATTATATAATCGGCAAGGCTAATTTAGATTTTTTTTATTTCGCAATTCCAATGACACCCTTAAGTCTTTGTATAATTTATTAATTCGTTCTATATTAGAATATTGTTGTATTATTTGTAACTTTTATTATCGCAGTCATGAAATACGCGTTGAGAGAATTCAAAAACCATATACGAAGTTTGCTCTTCGTAGAATGAATTGGAACATTGATATGCTGCTTATATTGATTGTTCGCTTTTACTATCGATTTTTAGCACAGATATATGCTCCTACTCACATTCCTCGACCTGGAGAACCGTTTTTCTTTATTTCCAGACACAAAAAAATTCACGACGAAATGATCCCATAACTACAGATTGTGTGAATTACAATTTTTATAGAAACGCTGTTGATTTCAATATATTTAGATTGCTTTGTAAACGCTTTATAATATAATTTAATTGTAATCGTTAACTAAGATGAAACTTTGTAAATTATTAGAGTTAGCCTAAAATAAGATTGTAACTTATAAGACGATATAAATAATATTCCGAAATTTATCAATATGAAGGTTCGCTATATTTTTTACAACATACCTAATGAACTAACCACTGCTTCACGCCATGCCGCGCCACCTTTAGAAAACAATAGTTAAATAACATAATACATTTATAGATCCTTACTATAAGCATTTGAAACTTTCTGGGCCTCAATTAACTTAATAAATTTTGGTAATCTTGTAAAACTAGAGATTTTCTCTGCAGTCATGTGAATTAAGCATCGCACTTATTAAAACAACGATACCCTAACAATACCTTCAATATTAGAAAAAAGTGTTAAAAGTGTTAAACCAGTCCTAAGTTTGAACGGAGACAAGAACAAAACATAAAGCTCTTCTTCTAAACAGTTTTTCAAATATCAGGTTTTTGTCCTAGTTCGTACACGAAGATATCGTTATACATGGTTATTAAGTGTATGTTGATGCTGACTACTACAAGCACTAGCAAAATATTTCATAGCTTTTGTACCTCTAATCTTTTAATAGAAACAAATTTGTGTAAGGAAATAGGTAGACAACATAAGCAGGTCGCATTCAACATTATTTTATTTAAGAACTATTTGCCACAGAACCCTTTGGGATTTGTGTTGTAATGGCTACCCACGGAATTTATTTTGTGCATCGCAGGCATCTATGACACAAATAAAGAATGCTATATGGTTTTGTTTTCCATCTGTAAGACTGATTTAAACATATCTAATTTTTAACCAAATGCGGCTTGAAATGAGCTGTCTGTCAATCCGAGGTTCAACGTTCTCTGATATTAAACTGGCTGACTTTTCAGATTTTGAAATAAAAATTTCGACGAGTTATTATGTTAGCTCCCTAGAACTTTATACGAGTATAAATAAAATAATCATTTAAGTTGTTGTGGTATTGGTATTATATGTATATTTCCCCCTTGCACGCTTGAGGTTAAAAATTTTTTTCTTTGAAACGTAGACCAGAAGAGTGAAGGTTTATGGATGTGTTCCTAAGGTCACCTTGGAAATATTGCTATTATATACGCATTGATGTAGATTGTAGAACATAAATTGGGAGTATTCTTAATATAAGAGCTATTTTCAGACTATTGACTAGTGGTCCTTTCCAATTCTAGTATGACAATCAACTATGTGTTTTCCTGTTAAAACAACCATTATTACAAAATCATATCTGCAGTTTTTATAAATTAATACTCTGACATATATTCTTATTACAATAGTTTTCGATAACTGATGAATTCGCAAAAAATATTAGGATAAGTTGCAATGATGACCAGAGCCTTATAATCACAGTTTTTGAAAATTGTTTGAAAAGTTGATAGGTCATTCAGGAAAAGCAGGTCGAATTTAACTATGTCCAACTGAATAGTGAGAATTAAGGAATTACTAAAACGTGGATGTGGTAACGACCTACAATGCCAACCAAACAATTCGGTAAGGACTACCGTATAAATCCAACTTAAATTTTGTATATTCAAACTTGACAAAAAGTAGGCCTATGACTGTTGAGAATTAATTATCTTAAAGTTGTATTTCCACATATTTGTGGAATTTTTCCACTAAACCAAGCACCGTTGAATTTTTTACAGGTTCTGGGGTCTCTAATTTCCAATAAGCGTTCTTTAAAAATAATGCGAAACGGCCGTCGCTTTTCGGTTAATCTAAGTCTATAAATCATGCATGTTGAATTCAGTAAAACATATTTCTATACAGAATTAGAGCCATCAACTCCCTAGTTTTTGAAAACCTAGGTTAAGTTAGATAACCAAGGAATATCGTTATCCACAAATTAAATATTATCTGTCATATGTATGTGTTGTATGTACTTGGAAGAAGAAATCAAATTAAGCGTATCAACATCTGTCCTTACCGACTCAAAATAAGGAAAAACTATAAACCAAATTGAAAAAGATACTTGTGATCTTTGTATCTAAAGTTAAAGGAAATTTAGGCACTTACGAGTACAAAGAAAATAATTAATTTGTTTTAAAGAATTTGGCGCAATATGCTTGAAAGAGGAGTTCTTAGTTCCTACAATTGTATAGGAGTTCTAAAGGACAATACAAATCGTTTACGTGGATTTCAGTTATTAGGTAAGTTTTGATTATCATTAGCAAATATTTACAAACTTCGTGTAAATAAAGAAAATCACCGAATTCACAGTCAATATGTACATTTGCACTTCAATAACTTATTGTAGATATCATCTGTAGATACAAACATACATACATATGTATGGTTTATACAAATGTAGCTGTGTGTCCTCTGTCGCACAAATTAAGTTGTTATGAAACAATGTTATCCTTACTGATGTTATTTTGATTTTTGTTTTTGTAATCCACACGATTTATCTTTGATTTTAATTCAGATTATATAAAACTCACAAATAAAAAAAAATTATGCACATCCTTGCGGTTAAATTGCCGCACTGTATCTATCACCACCGCACCTTATCCGCAACTAGAATCAATCCATTCACACGATCCTGTCGATCAAAGATTGACAGGTAGTCATGGTAACTGTTAGCTATAGCCAATGACACTGTTTGTTATCGCCGATAGATAAAAACCAAAAATATATTGACAAACGAAACAAAAAAAAATACTACAAATCACTCAAAAAAAAAAACAAAAAAACACCAAAAGATACCTAAACTAGAAATTGGAAAATACAAGAAATAAAAAAAAAACTACTAAAATAAAATTGAAATTGAAATTCGGCACCCAGATAAGGTGTGAATACAATATTTCCTCTCTGTTAACACTGATAAGGCAGGCACTGCGCGCTGATAGACAGATAAATAGATCGATCGATCCCGCGTCAGGTAGGTTGGTAGGTAGTAAGGCGCAGGCATAGATAGGTATTCGAAGCAGCATACACTGTTTGGTGCGGCAGGCTGAACGCAAATTGGTAAACACTGACAATTGATTTGATTTTCATTTTTATGAGCATGTAATTCTGTCACTATAGTGATACGTGGACGAGAACACTCGTATCGTATCTTTACTCGTACATAATAGGTAGGTACTTGTATTTCTTATTCGATGATCGGCGGCAACTCCGATTGTCTACACTGTTTTAAGTTATAGTCGTCATTTAAATCCTAGATCAAACTGTGGACAGTAGAGCAGATTAAGATGCTTACACATATTTATATTATTATTATTTTTTTTTTTTATTTTTATTGAATTCGATGATTCAATCAAAAGATCGATTATCGTCGGATATGCATCGTTCGATAACTATCAACAACATAATTACTATCGACATCGGCAATATTGATTAGAGGAAAAACGCGGCGCGAAAATACCACATGGAGTGGTTGGTAATGTAGATAGTAGATTAATGGATGGCCGAATGATCCGGATAGAGATAGGTAGGAGCGCGCGCGAGATAAACCGCAATTAAAGCCGAGGTATGTATCTTACCGTACCGTGCCGAATCTATCTGTTTGTTAAGGGGCACACACAAAATACTCGCACACGCAAACACGTCAACGGTCGCAGACGAACTGAAGAACACGTAGAAATGACGTTGAAAAACCAAGCGTACACGGTTGCGGGAACGATGACAACGACGACGAAACCAACAACGAAAACAGGGAAAACGAGTATAGCAAGCTGGTTTGGCTGCTGCCTTCTGTTGCCTGCCTTCCGTCAGCCGGTTGCTTTGGCCAATCCCACCGGGAATTGATGGTGGCAATGGTGGTGGTAGTGGCAGGCCTGTGCCCCGTTGGCTAGCGTAACCATGCGCTTAAAGGGGTTCCAAATCGAGTGTCATACTCGTTTTTTGTATCTCCTTAACAATGGGCGTTTCTTCACATTTAAGATATTGTATCTCACTTTGTTTTAGCATTTGGTAAGGGAGAGAAATATTGAAAACTTTAACTTGGCAATGATGTGCCACATAATATGAGAGAGAGCTATTGATGTCTCTTTCGGACGTTACTAATCGAAGTGCATGCTATTTAGAGTGCTGCTAGTTTAAGCAGAACCAAGGTGGATGTGTAAGCGCCCATTTGCCGTTGCCGTTGCCGTTGTATGGTGTACGAGTACTTTGAGATATTTTGAAAGAGAGATCCAGGGTTTGTGTGCGGCAGTAGTTGCAATTGTTTCTCTCACTCCCTCAGACTTAGAATGTTGTTTGTCATATGGCCGGGAAATGTGGAAAATAAAAAAGCGAGAAACGAAAATGTTTTCTTTCCTTTTTTCCTGTAGTTGTTGCTTTTTTTTTTTGTTTTTTGCGTAAAATTAGATTTTTTTTTGTTTGCATTTTTTATTGGAATTTTCTTGGGTTTGCAAAGTTGTTGTGCTGTTGGGTCGTATGCACTGGGCGCTTCAACTTCGAGTTGAGATGGTCGTGGCAGTGTTGTTGGGTTCACAGATTATGTATGTAGGTGCTGGATACGCGTAGTTGTCGTTTTGTGTCTTTTTTTCGTTTTCTTTCAACTTTGTCTAGTACCTACTGGAAATGCTCATTTGAAGTTGCGTCTTTTATTTTGTTGTTTATAGTGGACAAGTCGCTATTTCGGGAGGACTCCATTAGAGCTTATATGTGGTTGTCTTCCAATGACGATTTTGCTTCCCGTTTTCCGCTTCCTTTAGTTGGATTTAGTGTTTTATGGGGGTTTTGCGAAAATTCTTGGAAAATTGGACCAAGTATCTTATGGATGGTTTTGTTTGAGGGGAAGGGGGGGGGGGGGGCGGTTGTCGGTAGATACTACCTACAATCATACACTCATACGGAATCTTTAGCAAACTTTGTGTTTGTATGCATGTTCAACCAGATGTAGAGAATCTGCACATTTGAGGAAAATTGTAAAAATTATTATATTCTGTCAGATTGGTAATCATTGATATGATGGCGAACATCATTTTCCGAATGCCATATTTGTCAATGTATCGATGTTGCAGATGTATCTGATTCGGCGATGTATTATCTCTGTTGTGGGATGTACATACAGGCCTTCATACATATGATATTCACATTTCTATAGATACCTATAAGGTTTTTACATCCCTCGTACATCATATCAACTAGGCATAAAGCACACATTTCGGACGCATGTTCTGTGTACTTTTGATTGTATCTTTACTTGCTGTTAACTATAAACATGTTAAAATAAAAAGATACAACTTGTATCTGGCATGCGGATAAAACTACACCGAACGCATTCGTTCCATATAAAGAATCATGGAATAGTTTTTTTCCTCTTCGTTTTTGATGTTGTTTTTGATGTCAGTGGAAATCAAAAAAATAAGTAGACATACATAGGTACCTATAATGTATCAAGTCGTACCTATCTGTTTGAAAAGTACGCATTTTGTTAATCAAAAACAGTTTAAAGATTGTGATCTTATCTTACTATTATCATAGTTGACAGGTGACAGCAATAGCTACTGGTAGAAAAAAAATCTAGTATCATTGCGCATTTCGATTGCTTACATACATATTTTCAAGTACTCATATCGATTTGGTGTAGGTATGTATCTACTAATTTTAAGTCAGTAGGTATATAGAACTAATCAATTGCCAGTCATTAGACTTTGATTAGCAACTTGAAGAAGTAACTGGTAATCAAAATATTAAAGAATTTTTTTTAATGACGCCAGCTAGAGGCCGATATAATTATTTGAAGTCTATGTATTGTAATTTTAGTAGCAGACGTTTCCGTTAAAATGTGATATGTCCATACATACATGCATACGTACATAAGCACCTAGTGTATTTCCTAACACTACGTTATTATTCTTCTTACTTTCGTTCGTTCTAAAAATTAAGCATTTATCCCTATTTCCAGAGATGGTGTCTTGGAATTTTATTAACAATAGTTTGGTAGCAGATTCCGGAACCGAACGTAAGTATTGCCATATGTAAATTCCATTTGGACCTTCTTCTGCGGAAGACAGCTATATAAATTTTGCTTTTAACACTATAATGATGAACATCAGATGGAATGTTATCTATGTTATTCACAAAGATGATCTGTACGGTATTAAGATTTTCGGCAAAAAAAAATACACACTCGAAACACTTTGTATTTTTTTATTTACATTAACAAAGTTTTAGCAATAACACTAAGCATAGCTTCCAGACACTTTTTATGAAGGGCTCCTAAATCTCAAGAAGTTTCATAAAAAAAAAAAAAAATATAGGTACGCAAATACGGAACTCTAAGTTTAAATAGAGGAACACCAAGCCTCTTTATCTACAAAGCCGTGCATGATCTTCTCTTGAAAGAACATGTCGATGAATTCAAGACCACTTCTCTTCTTCTCACCTAAATGAGTGCCATCATAGGTAACAACGCGACAACCTTTCAGACAACAATTAATAGCTGTGTATAACAGGATAATGGCATGTGATTCCTTCGTACAAAGAGCGAATATCTTCATCGTTCTATTTCCGATTTCGCAAGCCCAGGTATCGACATTTATTCAAAAGGAGTTATCATTTAAAACTGCGACGGTTGCAAGTAAAACTTAGTTAAAACTACAATGATCTGCCAAAAAAAAAATTTTCTGTTTAAAACTATCTTTTATAATAATTCAGATACTTACGAATTATAAAAAAATACGATGGAAAATACAATATACCCGGCCAATTATCAGGATATGAATATTACACTATAAAAAAAAACGGCGTTATAAACGCTGGTATCAATTAATCGCTGGTGCATAAAAGCACCCACTTAACTATTACGGCTAGAGCCGGCCATTAGAAAGTCTGATGTCTTGAGATTTTTTTTATCTTATTTCACCAAAAGGCAGAGCATTCCATGAAATCCGCATAAAATTTGATCATTAGAATTTTACACCAGATCTGCTAGATCTTTGTACTGCAAGAGAGTTATAATTTTTTTTTTTGTAATTGAGAAAACTCTTCGATTATTATTCTGGTTGCCCGCCAGTTATTCTGACAATTAGCGCCTGTATATGTAAAAGGAAGGCCCATTAAGACAATCTACAATAAAAATAAATTATGACTCTGAAAAAAACGACCGCGAAAATATGTAATATTAAACTGAACGAATCAAAAAGGAAGTCGTTCAATTTATTGAAGTCTTACAAAGCACAGTGTGGAAAGCACCTCGGAAATAGTCGCAAACTGCGAAATTTAACATTCGCAGTAAAATAATAAATTAGTAAAGAACAGAAGAAAGTCGTCTAAAATATGGCAAATAACAAAAAATTAACGTAAAAAAGACAAATATTCGAGAATTCTAAGATTGCGCTATTTCTTTACAACTAGTACTATTAAAGAAATTTGTGGGTGAGCAAAGGTAGGGTATTTTGTTCTCAACGAGGCTAAATCGACAAAAAAATGTGTCGAATTGTCAGCAATCTTCCTATTTAGTTGTCCATTGGAAAATGCGAAGAACATTGGCTTGATCCTAGTTTTTCTAAGTACAGGATGTATAACCAAATGTGTTAACTCTGATCCGGGAAAGGTACGAGTATGTCTAATGGACTGCTTATATTTTTTTGTGATATTTCAAGAATGAGTTAATATTTACTCTTGTCGATTTGTGACATCTCTTTTGGTCCTATAATGTTAGAGATTATACATATATATAAAAAATAAGTACACTATAAACACATTTTTAGGACATAAACGGGCAGCAGTGTCCATTAAACATATCCGATAAAGTCAACTACTAAAAAAACGATAAAACAGCGTAGGCATAGCATTTTTGCATTGTTTTAGATTCTCTTTACTTGTTCTTTCTACGAGAAAGCGATTTGCCATAAATATATTACCCAACAAAATATTTACCATTATTTTCTTGATAAACTTGCAGACAGAACCTACTATGTATTGTATCATTTGTCATTGGTTCGTTTCCAGATAGTATATATATAGAAAGTTTCCCTTTTGAGTGATTTTAGCTTGTTAAAAAATAATAAATATTGTATTATATGTAGTTAGAGTCTTATTGAAATGAAAGATTTTATGATGCGTGGTAATCAAAGCACTTGGATGCATGGATGCCTTATTATTATTTTTATATTTGAGCAATTTCTAAAAATGACGAACGAAGAGACTTAGAGAACATTTTAGCTAATTTATCCGATGATGATAATATTGGTGATGTTGGCTCCGAATCTGATTCAGAATTGGATAATACTTCCCTCGCAAGTGAAGCCAACGATGAACAAATCGAACATCAATGAAGATATGGAAGAGGACTGGAGAAATGAAAATGAGGTTGGATCACAAGAAGAGCAAAAACACTTCAAAAGATAAAATAAGTTGGTCAAATACTACTTTTCCTTCTGATCGCGTTCGCGCACATAATATAACGAGAGGTGTCAAGTCGTTGCACAAAGTAAATCTCCCACCACACAATAAGTTCACGACCTGGTGAATGCTTTTTAATGTACATTTGGACGCTCATAATATTGAAATTGTTCAATTTACAAACCAAGAAGCTTTTCGATTCATGATAGTAGAAAATTGGAAGAATACAGGTAGTGTATTTCTTTGGTTTGCTGCCGACTGAAGGTCATCTCAAAAAAAGTGCAAGCATTTGCTATGTTTTATGGAATGTTGTGTATGGTCCTTCAATTTTCCAAGACTGGTGGGCTTGAAGTTTTAGGTTTGATGACAAACCAAGTACTTAGATCCCTTCGACGTCATGAAAATAAACTAGCACCTACAAAGGGCATTTTCAATAAAATAAATAATAAATTGAAAAAAATGTATGCTCCAGGAGAGTATATGTATAACGGTACAGGAGCAGCTTATGCAGTTCCGAGGACGTTGCCATTAGGACTCTTTGCGAACAGATGGGAATTTGCATTTGTCCAGCCCGTCCCTAAAAAGACGAATCTTCTTCGCTTTCCTCCTGCAGACACATTGCACTTACGTCCCTTCTTTTCAAGCTCTTGGAAACGATGATAAATCGTCAGCTCATGAAATATCTCGAAACACAAAAGCTCCTTAATGACCGGCAGTACGGTTTTCGTAGCAACTAGTCAACTGGTGATTTTGTGGTATGTCTCACCGAAAAGTTTAACCAAAGCAGAAAAGCGGCGAAAGCAAGACTTGGTATTTCTAAAGCTTTTGCCAGAGTTTGGCATTAGGCTTTTCCAATGGATTAGAAATTGCGTTTCGGAACGTTCAATTCAAGTTGTCTTGGATGGTTTGAAGTCTGATATTCTGATCTGTCTCCGACACTCTTTTTAATTTTGATTAATAATTTCATGTCTGTTACTCTCTGCTTTTCATATTCGTTCCAGGACTCATGTTCCTGCTCTTTGGCCATAGAACGGGAACGGCAGCGTATGTTAAACTCATTAAATTTCGATATGAACAGCATAACCAATTGGAGAGCTGGAATGATCACATATTCGGTGTCGCCAAAAATGCTGCCAAATGAGTAGGATTCCCCCTCAAGCGATGAAAGAAATACCCCCCCCCCCACTTATCTGGTCTCAATATATAAGGTATTTATCTGCCCGCAATTGGAGTAGAATGCCTATATCTGGTCAGGTGCTCCTAAAACATATCTGCACCTGCTAGATGGCGTTTAAAACCGTGCGATAAAATTCATAGGTTACACTAATATCAGTCAGTCAATTGACACCCTCGAACACCGACGTAATGTCTTATTATTTCCACAACCAGTGCTCCATTGAAATCGCCAGTTGCATTCCACCTGTCTCGCTATGAATGCTTATCAGTATGCCCCCAAGCTCACTTTCGGGCGTACTCTTAAATATGCTGATTCGTTTCTAAGCCGAACAACTCGTTTATGGAAGGTCCTCTATTTCCTAGTTATGGTAACTTGCAAATATTTAAAACCAATGTACATCGGTATCTCTCTTTTTTTTCCTCCTTAATTTTCCTTCGCCCGCGGTGTGTATAAACATTTAAAAATACATGGGTAAAGAAGGATATACCGTCGCGAAAAACCTTGCTGCGCAAGTGCTAGCATCAATAACATAACCTCTTTGCGGATCTTTTTACTGACTTGGATTTATAAAATGCTAACAAATGGTTTGACTATAATTGGCACAGTAAGAAAGAATAAAAAAATTGTGCCGAAAGAATTTCAGCAACATTAAAATACAATGTTTGGATTTACTAAAAAAGCTACACTTTTATCTTATTTAAAAAAAAAGGATAGACGTATTTTAGTTCTATCTATGAATCATAACAAGCCAGAGATCAGCACAGCAGATTCCAAAAAGCCTGAAATAATATCGACCTATAACAAAACAAAGGGAGAAGTAGATTCTCTTGACCAGTTGGTAGATGACCTTTTACTCGTAGTTTCTTTGTAAATTTGCTAGACGTTAGTTCTATGGCTACATACATATTATGTTATCTGGACAAACTTATAACCTAAGCGGATTGAAAAATACCACGAACAAAGGCTGTTGATTCTTATGAGTGTTTACTAAGGCCACAGATTGAACGAAGAAATCGTATTAATTTGTCGAGATCTTCTGTACAGGCGATGTCTCATTTTTTACCGTAACCAAACCCATCTTCGGAAGAGCCTTCAGCATGAAAAAAGGAGATGATACATTTATATGCCCTTTATCAATTTCTTCCAGAAAAACGTATGCAATCAGCACAATGCCAGGTCATAAATTTGCTCAAATTGATAAAGAAATACTATAAGTATTAAAGAAATACTATAAGTACTACTTTTTCTAAATATCTAAGCTGTATTTTTTTAAAACAAAATTTACTAAACAAAAACAAACTACATATATTATTTTTAATAAAAAAAAAAGTGTATTATTTGTATTTAATTTGACATTTTCAGCAATGTGTCTGTCGGACAATCAGGTCCGATTGTGTAAGTAATATTCTTTGCCCGGACAAGGGTTAACAAGCAAATATTAAAACCAATTTGTAAACAACTTTGGTTGTACCAAAACTAGCAATATTACAATATTCCTTTGTACGACAACCGTCGAAGGCATCTTATTATACAAAGTATGATACTTCGCGCAACTAGCAGGCTCGCCTTTGCGTCTCACTCGATTTTATTTTTCGGAGGGCAAGTGGCAGCAGCCACTCGGACGGATTATTTTTCAGGAAAAGGTTTGAACGGATATAAGAAGGATGATGTACTCGTAAAAAGGCTATGCACGATTGGCACTCGCAGTTTGCACGTGCGTCGTGTATATTAGACTAGCGCTAGGAATATGACATTACTACAATATTCATAAGTATGTACATAGTTTTTAGTTACCTTTACTCTATTATAAAGAAGTTACCAATAGAAACAGATCTTAGTTTAGTTTTGTTCCTTCTGTCTCATTTGACGGAAAACATTTATGGTCTATTTCTTAACAATCCTATCCTTGTTGACGGTTTACGAGATATATTAACTCCTTCGTCTTAACCTAAAACCTCTGATCTTAGAACTGGGTATCGTAAGAAACTGATGAAACAACATTACGTTTTCAGATCAAAAGGACTGTGAACAATTACAAAATGGACTCGAGGTAGACTTAAAATATAAAGTTGAGTTCTATTAGCATCTCTAAGTTTTTGAAATAATGCTCAAAGTGACAATGCAGTTGTGGTTTAGAAAATAAGCCTTATCATTAACATTTTAGTTTGCTTGACCGCAGTACAAACTGTGATGTTAAGATTAGGCTTCAGAACAATATTTCTTATACATATCATGAATTATGAATTATTTTTTTTAATTTATTTGGTAATGAACAGTTCACACTTAAAACGCCTAGTGTTTCTGGATGATCCTGCATATCCTGTTATATACGCAAAAACTATACTGAATAACCTTTGTTCATTCATGGGCATTACCTTAATTACGAAGCCAAGATGCATCTTCAAACTGTGGCAAAACGTTAAAAAAAAATACGTTTTTTGAAAGGTCGTGAGCACTATTAGTTTCCTCAAAGGAGAGATATCTCCGCACTTGAGCACGGTTGTTGAAACAGCGCATACGGTTGAAAGTGCTCAAGTTTAGGTTTAGTAATGTCCCTGCGTTTATATTGCCGTCATTTTTAATGTTTTAAGTGAACGATGAAATTGTGGCATTTACAATTCGCATCGTCAAATGTGCTTATTTATATATGTATGTATTACTCCGGCTGCGATTCATAATTCTGAAAACATACGATGTACCGTGGATTGCGCAGGATTCTCCGATATACTTCATAAGTGTACCGTATTTTGGTCCATCTAGCTCAAGGCACATGCGTTTGTAAATTGCTAAATTCGACGGAAAATATTTCTGAGTGATAGTTGCTGCGTCGAATAAGCCATATTTGGTTTCATAATTTATAATTACAATTTGGTTTCATAATTTGCTTTTGTACGAAACAAAATAAAATTTTTTATTTTGATAGGAGATACATCTTTCACTATAGCGTAGGGTAGATTTAAGTAATTTGTTTAAAAATTTTTGTCTGCGACTGAAATTAATTTCACAAACAATAATTCCCAATCCAAACTACATACTCGTACGATTAAAGTTAGTACAAGAGTACTAATTAACCTCTCTTCCTTATAATGTTGAATCATCTACTAAAAAATTATACTTATATACAACACATATTTGATAGTAAAAGAATAATGTCAATAGTCTAATTGATTTCACATAGATGGAGGCAGAAAAATTTTGGATATTTGACCTCAAGTACTTAAAAATCTCTTAGCACGTGAAGAATAATTGACCGAAATAAAATCATGTCCGCCCACAATATGTAAAATATAATAAATACACGATTAAGTGAGCCTAGTGGGAGAGACTGGCCTATTGGTCCACTTTGAGTTGTTGCACCAACAGGTAATTTACTTATAACTTACTTACTTACGTATTTATGTACAAAGACATTCCCAGAAGTTGTGGCACCATTGTATCTATTTATCACCTTTAAAACATAAAAAAATAATTGAAAGAAAAAGTTTGAATATAAAATAAGAAAACTATGCATTTTAATTGCTAAACCTTAGCACTGAATTAGGAAAATTTGAATCGTCATTGTTTGAGCATACCGACATAATTTCGGCATATTTTCCCATTAATCTCATTCTGTAGTTAAAGATATATGAAAAATAACGTAAATATTTGATATATTAAGCAAAGTTTGGTATGCTCTCTTTGAAGCTAGTTACCTGCCATTGATATTCACAATTGTCCCCAAAGAACTTCTTAGAACTCGATATAGTCCATTTTAACAGTTTAAAATCTGCACAATTGTCCCAAAAGATGACGCTCTTCTTAGAACTCGATATAATCCATTTTAATATTTTAAAACTGCATCTGTGTGATTTTAAAATTCAATTGATAATAATCGGAAAAAAAACAGTATCAATCGGCCGTTTTCCAGGAATCGGAGCAAAGTAGTGGGCTGTGATAGACATGCACGCAATTTGATGATGCAAGGATTTTCCTTTAGGGGTTATGTGAAACGAGGATTGCGCACTGCAAATAATTAAAATTTCAATTGAAAAACTTTTGGCAAGATTCAGATGACTCATATCTCGGCTTCTCAAAAATAATTATTTTCTAGTCAACGGCCTCGCCACACTGAAAGCATTGGTTCCCGCTTTGAGATGGCTTGTCTTAGGACTTGTCTTCGCTTATACAGAACACCAGAGTCTGAGTACATAAAATTCTATCCTAATGAGGTCTTGTACAATAGGGCGAACCTGATGAGAGTGGACAATTTCGTCATTAAGCTGACTCGAAGGCACGTTGCGAGAGCAATAACCTCATCGAACAACCTGATCTCCGGGGCTTACTACCCCAATTATATGTATCACGAGAGAGTTCGCTTCGACGGCTTTATTCCTCCAGAAGCGTTCCTCTATCTGGATAGTAAAGGTCTGATCCAGGACAGATTGGCGGTGTCGCTAATCTTCCACGTCGCTCGAACAGCTGCGGACAGGCGGCTCAACTACGAGAGAGACGTCGCATACGGCAGTGCGGGTCTTCTCCGGTTCAGTAGGGCGGTAGGGAGTCGCGACAGGAGGGATGTTGCTCAGCAGCACCAGCAATTTTGGTGGCTTAATGAAGGCGAGTATGCTTCGTCGTCGAACTCCTCCAATGATGGATAGCTTCATGTGAAGCAGAGTGGTCCAGCCTAAGTTTTGTTTTTTTAGCCATAGTCGGCTTACATAGTTTTAGGTAGGTTTAAGTTAGATTGTAAGAAAAAAATATAAAAAACTAAAAAAAAATAAAAAAAAGTTTAAAAAAAAATATGTACATATTAGATGTAAGTAGGTTAAGTAGATTAAGATTTATTTTTTAGGTAGTATGTAGGTTTTTAGGTTTAAGTTTTATAAAAAAAATAAAATGTCCATATACTAAGTTTTTACTTAAAATCGATTTTCTTAGTTTTAGTTTCGATAAATATAAAAATAAATATAGACTGTAAGATCCGTCGAAAGACATAGTTTAAGTGTTAGGTTTAACTTAGAGTGCCCGCATGGGGCCAGTAAGTTAGTATAAGATTATTTCTAAGTTATTTAAGCTATTTTTTAAGCGTTTTTTTGTCTAGCATGTAAGAGTAAATTAAGAAATATAAATAAAAATGCATAAAAAACTGAAACTGCATCGGTTCCCGCTAGATAACCGAAATCAAGCAGTGTTGGGCGCGGTAAGTACGTAGGTGGATAACCACATGGGAACTCAGTACTCCGCGTGCTGTTGACAAAACGCGCCACATGGGCATAGTACCCCGGCGTTAAATCCCGGACCCTACAAATTAATTTGTATCGTTCCATTGATAATAATAATAATAATTATTATTTTCTAGTGGTTGTAAATATTTGCAGGTATTTTTTACAATAACCATGATTACACTTAATTATTATTTGTATATTTTTTTTTGTAAAGAAAAGAGAAATAATTAAAACTTACAATATCTTATTTGAATCAATCTTCCACTTAAGATCACACACGAAAATAATATTTTTCTATTTATATGTATATAACTTCTAATACGATAGAATATTAGTTTTTCATTTTGTATTGTTTTGTTGATATTAAAAACAAATTTGAGAGCATTGTAGGTATTGTTGGTTAGATTGTTCTAAATTGTTTTTCAAAGAATTTACGTTCATAAATAAACGGGCCAGCAATTGAGAAGAATTAAAAATTGTTTTTCAATAGAGAACTCAAGGTCTTACCACATTAATTTTATTTATCCAACAATTCAAAATTATTTAAGACAAAATACTGATTTATTGATTAAAATAAGAAAACAAAAACATGTAACAACTTAATTTTGATAAAATAAAAATAAAAAGTCGTGTCATGGTATTTGAAAGCTATCTAAGTTGAGTCGGAGGAACTGATAAGTTACTCTTGAGAGATTCTTACATTTTTATTTAGTGATCCAGGTAAAAAATAATGAAGCAAAAAAGCTCATATGGTATTGATAGATTTTCAAATATAACAAAATATTTGAGGTGGCAGAGAAGTTCGATAAAGGGGCTTAGTGCTAGAATGGATTCTAGTCTCTATTTGCTAAACGAAGAAGTGTAATAAACGAAGAAGTGCTATGACGCGTAAGGAGATAAAGGGAACTTATACAGCGTAGTCCGGTTTAAGATACAGATGTTTTGGGATTTGATTCATTGGTTCATATTATGAAAAAAATCATATGGGTGGGAGAAGTCTATCTTCAACACCCACTGAATTATAGAGTGTTTAAAAAAATTAAAAGAGTTCCTTCAGAGAAGTAGGTATCACCAATTATTTAGTTACAGCTTCCAGAGTATTAAACCTAGCTGTACTCGTTTGATAGCCAATTAATAAATAGTTAATTCACGTTCAAAAACTATTACCATCAATTATTTTAGAGATATTTTTTAGTAATATGTAATAGGAAATCATCATACCTATTAGGGATACATTTATTTAACCTTATACCTGTAAAACTGTAAGCCGCGGGAAAAACTTTGTATGTTGAATTTCTAGGTAACATTATGGTGCATCAAAATAATAAATAAGAAAAAGAATTATGAGCACGCTTTTCCGAGACAAATGCGATTTTCCTAAAAATTTATTAAAAAAAATTTAAAAATTTGCCTTTAAAAACCAATGTCTAGAAAATGAAAGCATGGATGGTAATAGTGTTTAAATATGAATTATCCATTAACCAGTTGGCTGTCAATAACCTGTAACTCTGTGGGTGTTGAAGATATACCCCCACCCGCCTTCCAAACGATTTTTTTCATGACATGAACCCAAAATATCTGTATCCCAAATCGGACCTTAGGACATTTCTACGTAATAGCAAGTACAGTACAAGTACAGTCTTTCAATTTATCCTAAAAAGAAAGATTAAAGGAGAAGGCATATGGAGAGACAGATGTTGACTGTTTACCATCTGGCACTGGGTCAATCGTTCAGCATTAGAAAACAATAAGAGGACTCACAAACAAACCAAAACGTCCCCAGTGAAGAGAAACGCTAAAAAGGAGAAGAAGGATGGCTTTTAAAATGCAAGTAAATCATATCATAAACTCGATTGAAGACAAATATTTCATGTTTAATGTAACTCATTTCTAGATAAATAGTTGCAATAAGTATGAACACCAAACGACAATAAGCAATCTAAAAAAAACCCTGAAATTTTAGGAAATCTAGAGAAAACTGAAAAATTTCCTAAATCGACTGCGCATTGTGTAAAAGCGCTCAAAGAGGAGTGTCTACGAGGGATACGATTTTAACCAAATAGTATCCTGATCCTGAAAAATGATCAATCACAGCATTTCTGCCATACACTGCATATGGAAATTTTTCGGGTTCCTAAGTACCCCAGTACACAATATCTAGACATTTTACTGTACACAAATCTAAGGTTAACGGATACAAAAAACCAAAGCCAAACCTACTCCGGTCAAATTGAGGCTATGGGTTTTTTTTTTAAAGGCACACTTACTCGTAAGTAATCATCAGGTTAACTGACGTCCTGTGTGGTTATTTTGTCGCGAAAAGTATTTTCTTATAAAACCCGCTTCCAAAAATGATTCGTAAACCTGTGTCGTCTTAAGTTGATGACTATTCACGATATTCGTTTGAAAAAACATAAATCTGGTTCCTGATTCTAAGATTTCGACGGTAACTCTCTCATTATCCGATGATGATGTTAGCAGAGTCTTTTTTCCTATATTTATTTACATATATGTACATATTCCTATTAATTTTCTCCTCTGATCAGCTTTGTCTTTAAATTTCTGTGTAAGATCCTAAAACTACTAGTTTGCATGTTGAGCTCTGTGTGACGGGCAAGTCAAAGCTATGACTTTAAGTAATATTGCTGATTTTGCATCCAGACCAATGGGTGTATTCTAATATATATCACATCGCATCGCATTTTTTTTTGCACGTATTGTCAAATGTAATTAATGATGTCTCACTGTTGAAGCACGAGCCCAGTGTAGTCTCTCCATCAGATGAGTGGGATCTGAAAATTGAGAGTACGAGAGGTACCCATAAAATTTGACTTTTTAGATGTTTGTGATTGCCTGATAGAAGGATAACTCAGCACTAGGTATGTGGTAAATTTTGTTCAGTACCCTAGTTTCAAACCATACAAGTCTACTGGTCCTGCCGAGCTACAAAGCTCCTCAGATATTAAATTGCCTACGCTAGAGAGGTAGAGATCTGTGTCAAACTGATCCACTTTCCGCTGTTATGGAGAAAAGTCAATGCATATATAGTAGTTTTCATTCCTAAAGCCGCAAAATGCTCTCTTGTTGTCCCAAAGGACTTCAGACCTATAAGTCTATCATCTTTCCATCTGAAAACTCTAGAACGACTGACTGATATTCACATGCAAGCTCAAATTGATCCACGACTTTTGTCAACGGCTCAACCTGCCTACTGTAAAGGAAAGTCAATGGAAACGGCTCTGCATTCACTGACTAGCCACATCGAACGATCCCTGCAATATAGAGAGTACACAATGGTTGCTTTCGTGGACATAGAGTTGATCAGTCTTATGCTAAATAGCAGCATAATCAACTCCTAATTGGGTGAGGCTTCTGCTAAAAGATGTACGCCGCGGTACGCCGCGCGGCAAGGCGGTGTCCTTTCTTCCTTTCTCAGGAACTTACTGGTTAGGGTAGATAGGTAAGAGTGGCTGTTAGAAACACCAACAAACTTAGGCCTATTGGCTCATTGTAATGCCACGTGGATCTGTGATCCTCTTACTAATGGAACCAGTTTGAGCTTAGGAGACTGTTTACGTCCATATTTTTTAGATCGTTCAGGGCATTGTAAGTGAAGTTTTCTTCTTTGGGAAAGAGCTGGACATGTACAGTTTAGGTGGAGAATTGTCTCCTCTCCCTCCTCGTCCCTGCAGCTTCTCCAGAAATCGTTTGTAAAAGCGCCAACCTTTCTTGCATGCTTGCCTATGAAGCAGTGTCCAGTGATGACACCTATGATGGCGATGAGATGAGATTTAGAAGGATCAGACTCTTAGAGCGATTCAGGTCTAGCTTGAACTGTTTAGTCGCTAGACATGTTCGTCCAACAGTCCAGCTAAGGTCTGTTCTTTTATTGGCATCCAGCTTTAATATTAGTTTGGATGTAGCGATTGGTATACCTATGCTGCCCTTTTCCGGTAGAATAGGTAGAGTGGTTCTAATTTTGGCGAGTTCATCGGCTCTACAGTTCTCTGGAATGTCTCTGTGGCCCGGCACCCAATAAAGGTGAAGGTTGAACTACTCTGCCATCCATAAGAGATGATCGGCATTCAAGGGCGGTTTTAGAATTTAGTAAAACCGAGTCCAGGGACTTGATAACGGCCAGACAATCCGAAAAGATGCGGATATCCTTTGCAGATATCGCGTTTTTCTTCAGCCAGGACAGAGCTTCTTTAATTGCTAAAATTTCCACCTGAAACACGCTACAGGGATTTAATTTGACAGGGGGATCACGGATCCACGTGGCATCACAATGGGCCAATAGGCCTAAACGGGTTGGTCTTTCCAACAGCCACTTTAACCTAACCTAGCCTAGCAGAATAATCGTTTGAAACAAACAGCGCCGGAATTAAAAGGAAATCGTGGAGTCAAGTTAACATATTACTGCAAATGAAAGCTGGAGAACCCTTTTGCACTCATTTCGTGACGGAAATCATTTACATTGACGCATATAGAAATATACTTCTAAGAAATTTAGGTTAGAACAATAAGTTTTATATATTTTATGTGACTGGTGACATGAGTGGCATGAGACATGCATCTGTTCAGAATGGAAATATACGAAAGCCTATTTAACTCTCAACTTTATTTCTAATATACTCTTACCTAGAAAACATTTTGGATAAAATATACGTCATAGTTTTCCATGGTATCGAAATAGCCGATAACATTGTTGCCAACCTAATCAAAAATTTACGATCAATGATACTTTGTGTAAACTAATAGTTTCTAGACGAGTAGGTATATTAAAAATATATTTTTTTATAGTTTAATAAAATTAGGGCTTAAGCTGTAGATTAATATAAAATTAAAGATAATTAGTGAAAACACAATATTTATGTAATTTTCCACTTTGACATAGAATGCCCCTGTACATGTAATGCTCTTTGTATGCGCATCAGTAAAATATCGTTGAGTAGGACATTAGAGAGGTTAAATGATACCACCTTCCGATAGTTTTAGCTTTGAGTCTTCGGCTTACGTAAGAGTTAAAATATTGAGTCAATAAAAGTTTTTTTATTTTGTGCTAGCCCTAGCCCTGCTAGCTAAATTTTATCGAATGTTATTTTTGGAATAAGCCTTTTAAATTTGTATGATAAATTGTGTCGTGGTTGTGCTAATTTGCCATTCCTAAGGACCGCAATTACTTTTCATAATAATGGAACCTATTTTAACTTATAAGCAGGGCCGAAGATCAAAGGAAGCTTCATGCTTTTGAGAGCTTATTAAGGATATCAACTTAAATGCAGGCAATCATATTAAAAGAAATTGTAATTTCGTTTAGTATTTTAATTGTTGAAGTCTGGCATATTTTTTCGTCTCTCTGTCCTGACCATTATACGAGTACATATAGGATATTCCATTAAATATGACCGATTTCTCAAATATTGATTCCGTAACTCACAAATAAAAGATTGTCTACCATTTGTCTACCATATGGAAAAATATATGTACTCTTCAACAACGTCTACAAACAGTAAATTTTTTTTGTTAAAATTCGTGGTCAGTAACGATACACTACGAGCGTTAACCTCGATTTTTGGTTTTTATAATCGATTCGATAAGCAAACAATTGAGCGTTAAGTGAAGAATTCGAATCAACTTAGTTACTCTATACTGTAGATTTGCAGTGCATTACAGAACAGCTCAGGGCAGATGAAAGAATCAACCGAACCCTCTCTAGCCACTTCGTTGGCTATTTCATTTCCGTCAATACCTTTACTACCAGGCACCCAGAAAACTTTTGCTTTGGCCTTATGGGACAGATCTTGTAGTGTATTAAAGCAGTGCAAGTCTGATTTGGAGTTGATCAGGTTAGAGCCTAATGATTTAATGGCTGCTTGACTGTCCGTTAATATATGGAGGAGGACACCCTTCATTTCTTTATCAAGGATGAGACTTGCGCATATTTGAATGGCATGTATTTCTACACCAGTACCCACGCCGGTGTTAATCTTTGATCCATACGTATACCACTTGATACCGTTAAGGTTAGAGGTTTGGTTTATATCACTATTTTAAGCCTTCTGCCGAAGCACAGAGTCTTAGGTAGGCGCGCAGATCATGTCAAGCTCGGGGATTTCGGAGAGAAAATTCACTTGATCCATGTGATCTGAGTGATTAATAGCTGCTATGGGGCATGTGTGAATTCTGCCGGTGATGCCGAGGCATGCATTTTTTTGTATGGCAGATTTCCCTTTTGTTTTGTTCCACCATACTACCATCAGTAGGTGATGATGGGTCATAACATCATTGTATATATTCAATGGGTGACCTTTGGGGTTAATCCACAGGTTTTACCTTAAATGGTAATTATATTATTAATATGTAAGTTCCAATTTAGTTTTTCAGCAAGAACCATTCCGAGACATTTCAATTCATTGGAGTACACAATTATGGTATAGTTAAATGAGATCTGGTCAAGACTCAGATTTAGTTTACGAGTGAAGGAAACAAGTTTAGCTTTACTGGAGTTTATTGAGAGATTTTCTCCAACACAACAGTCATTTACTATCTTTAGAGCAGCCTACATCTTATAGCAAACGTCTTTAAGGTGTTTACCCTTCACTGTTATGACTAAATTGCCAGCATAACCTATTGTTTGATAACCCAGATTACGAAGTTTTTCTAAATAGTAGGTCATCAAAGACCAATCACCACACGAGTGGAGCCAGGTCAGCTCCGTATGGACAACCTTTGATGGTTGAGACAGAAATTTTACTCTCTCCGGAAGATGTGAAGATTTTTCGGTTCAGGGGCATCGTTCTAATTCAGGGACTGGTTAATACGGTTTTAAGACACGGCCTCCGAAATGGATTCACATCCGTATTATCGAAGACACCTTCAATTATTAGGCCTCTTTAATCTGTCACTAGATTCAGTAGAACGCCTTCAGTGTATGCATATTGGTGAGGATGCAGATGTGAATTTTGATTAAGAGGGTCTCTGATGTGTAAATCGATAAGTCCATCCACGGCTTTCATGGCATTCATGACCCATAAGACTTCTGGGTCGATAAGATTTAAGTAGTTCACTAGGTTTATCTGGTTGGGGAATAAGAACTACGTTCACCTCCCTCAAGGCTTGTGGGATATATTCCCAAACTAAAGCTAGGTCTAAATAAGACGGTTGGAGTGGGAAGAGTATGGACTAGGCCTTTTTGAATAAGTGATGTAAAGATTCCTTCTGTTCCAGGTGCCTTATTTGGTTTAAATGAGCATATGGCCCAATTAACTTTGTCCATGCTGAACATATTTCCAGTTTGCCTTTTAATTGTTGTGGGAGAAGCTTTTGGATTCAGAATTGATGTACTGTTTGTAATTTAAAAGGGTGGAATCTTAAATAGTATTTATAGAGTTTCCTCTCTACTAGCAGTGAAATTACCATCTACTTTTGTACAGGCCAGTTCGTAAGTTTCGATATTGCATCCTATATTGAATGCTATGTACGTATGGTCTGATAGGAATGCTTCATCTGGTACTTGCCAGTCTTTGATAAACGTATGAAGAAAAGGAGACGAGATGGTAAGGCCTAGTACCTCCTCTCTAACAGAATTGATAAAAGTAGTTTTATTACCCATTTAACAAATTTTGCTAAAAATATAAAGTCAAATGACCATAATTCACGTCAGGCTTTCCCGGATTGGGGTCTATTGAAGATGGTAGACGTTGCGGATTTTAACCGAAATTTCATCCTCAGTAACGAACATATTTTAAGGTAAATGGCTTTGTTAATAAGGAAAATTGTCACATTTGGTGAAGTGAATACCTCGAGTTCCTCCAACAGTAGCCATTGTATACGAACAAAGTGACTCATGCAAGCGGTTTCGTGGAGAACATTTGAATGATGTCATATTTAATGTTATTTTTTAATAAAAAAAAAGGTCTAAGAAAAGCTTTCACCTAAATGGTTCTACGGCTGTAAACGAAGGGGCATAACCAACACCTACCAGGAGTGCAAAATATAGCAGCCGATAGATACATATGTATATGTATATAACTTTCACATCATTGATGTGGAAAGAAACGAAAAAGCTGTCTTAAGATATACATACTATATTTGTATAAATTTATAAAAGCATAAATGGTTTTTCACAACATTTTTACCAATTTGTATAGAAAAATTTAAGCAAGGGATTAGTATTTGTGTGGATTTTCGGTTTTTCTACAATACATGCTAATGGGCCAATAAATTTTTTGAGGTAGACATAGACCTTTATTATTACAGCGACATTCGGCTTGCTTTTTGATATGCACAATTATAAAGAAATAATATAAACGATAATATATGAAGCGCGATGAAAACATACTGGCCTTTCTACACAACTAAGTGAAACGGAATTTATGACGCTTTCATCATCAGATATTCAACATTAGTATGTTTTGCCGGTAAAATTCAATGTTGGTTTGTATAAGTTCTGATGATTTACGCATGCTCAAGGGATTTTGCGTACCCTTGAAATGTTTGACAGCGCAGGCGAAGGAAAGAAAGAAAGAGAGATACGATGCACCGATGTACTTTGGTTTTGAATGTTTGCGGGCTATAATAACTAGGAAGTAAAGAGCTCAGCAGAAGATATTTCAAAGCACATCCGAAAGTGGGCGTGAAGGTAAACTGATTAGCATGCATAGCGAGGAGGGTGTTAATTTTGAAGGAGCAGAATGCTACTTGCAATTTCATTGGAGCACTGGTGGTGAAAATAGCGATTGAACTAGCTAAGGCAGGAGACGTTACGTCGGTGTTCAAGGATGTCAATTGGCTGTGTAATATTAGCATCACCTATAAGTTTTATCGCACTGTTTTTAATTTTATCTAATAGGTGCAAAAAGTTCTTAGGTGCATCTGACTCCAATTTTGTGATGATAGCAACTAATACATTGTGGCCTGGTCAGAGAGGGTAAAGTATTTCTCGCATCGCTTGAGGAAGTTTATACATTTTACATCATTTTTGACGACAGTCGATGTCATTTGAATTAGGGTTGTCAGTGACATTCACACCGATAGTGGAAATGTTTTCGATTTCGACGATGCAAGTGCCATTCAAGGGTAATGGCTGGGTGTTTGAATTTCGCTTTAACGACAGCGCACAGAAAACACAAACAGCATCCACATGTATGGGTTCAGATTTGTCAAAAAAATGCCGTACTTAAGCAAGATGTTCTGCAAGATGTTAAGCCGATAAAAAAACACCAGCAGCGTCCTAAGTAATACAAAATATCAGAGAAGGACATCTTTGGTAGTACAGTCTTCCTAAGCACAGCAAAGGCTGTGGATTTCTTAGACTGTATGGAAATTAGACCTGCCATGCCGTAGCGTTCCCCTCGTATACTCTTGAGTGTTAAGTTCTTTAAAAAAAAAAAAAATTGCCAAGACAACAAGGCCTGTGAGCAAGAAAACTTAATAGCTCTACTACTGGTTGAATATGAAAACTTCTGCAAACTCTTTGGAAACGACCCAAATTCTCCTGCTATGCGCAGAACAAATAATTCGAAGTAGGTGATGAAAACCAAGACCGCTGTAAATCCAACGAAAATAAGGCAAGGCTAGCAATTTCTAAATTTAGTACAATAACTGGCGAGCGAGCTATTGATTGCAGTAGAAGATGACATGGAAAAGAACACGAACCTATTTTCAAAATTTGATCAGAAAAAATTATGCCTGATGGATGGAAGTAGATGTGCATCAGCATCGTTTGTCCGATCCACGAAAAATTATACCTATGTACAAGTCCAGTCATCCAGTCACTTTAACATCGCGTACAAGATCTTGTCTGCCGAATTACGTCGACGCCTGACATTATTTGTCAGTAATGTGGTTGGCTCCAAAAGGAAAGCTGTAAGAGTGTGTTTTTCATATTTTTTTCTGAGCAAACGATTAATAGTGTTTTCGTTATTGATACTAATATTCAATATATACATCTTATAGAAGGCACTACATAATTTTTTTGTTCGAATCTTAAGAATAGTTTGCGGTGTACGGTTCATCAGAGAAATACAAAAAAATATATTCATAAACTAGAGTTTATACCATTACGTAGCGAAATTTCGATATCTAAAAAAATGGCTGCCCAGCGAATTAACCAGATTGAAAAACGTAGTTTCGAGAATACGCGGTATGAATCGAATGATAGGTACGAATCGCACGACTGCCGAAAAACAACTGGCTCTTTCATGTCGGATTTCTCTACGCTTGGTCACCGTGTTTCTATTCAATTCGGTAACGAGAATTTCCTTTCCTTCCTTCCCTTCTAGCGAATACAATATATTAAGGAATGAAACGAATAAAATCTGTAAATCTTAATACGGTCTATACTTCCAATGCGTAAAAATTGCAATCCCATTTTGTACCCAAATTAGCCTGTATATTCTCTAGTTTCAGTTTGTTATTGATTTTAGTTGGGTGCGGTTTAAAATATTTATAAAGTATGAGTCTAGAGGAACACCGTAAAAAGATCATCAACAAATGGCTCGAAAATACTTCGTGCCCAAACCATTTCATCGCAAAAAATTTAAACATAGCACGCAGTACAGTGGATTCTGTTATTAAACGATATTTAGAGACGTTGACAGTTAAGCTAAAACAGAAGAAACAGAAAAGTGGAGCTAAAAGTGGAGCACATGATACAAATTTAGACAGGAAAATAGTGGGTATCATCGCAAAAAACCGGACTATGTCATCCAAAGATGTTGCTCGGAAATGTAATACCAATCAAACAATGGTACAAAGATCTAAAAAATGTAACGGTCTAAAAACGCGAAAAAAAACAAAAAATACCAAAAGTTACTGAAAAGCAAAAAAAGTCATAAAAACACGAGCCCGAAAGCTATACGAGTTGATTGGCAACAAGAAAGCGTGCTAGGTTTTGGATGACGAAACTTATGTCAAAGCCGACTTTACTACTCTTCCAGGTGCGCAGTTTTACAACTCGTTTGAAGCCGAGATTCTTCCGCAATCAACAACATTGATTGGGATGGAAAAATTCGAGTCAAAATATCTCGTTTGGCAGGCCCTTTACCAACGTGGACACAGAAGCTCATCGTTTATTACAATGGGAACAATTAACGGAGAAGTGTACATTAACGAGTGCCTAAAAAAACCGTTGATTCCTTTCTTAAACAAACACCAGGGTTCAACACTATTTTGGCCAGATTTAGCTTCAGCTCACTATGCTCATGCGACGTTGAGCTTTCTTGTTGCTAAAAATGTCGACTTTGTCCCAAAAGACATGAATTCACTCATTGTTCCACAGTGCCGTCCCATTGAAAGGTATTGGGCTTTGGTCAAAGCTAAATTGAGGAAAAGTGAGCAGTGTGCAAAGGACGTAAAAGATTTTAGTGCTAAATGGAAAAGAGCGTCCAAAAAGACCACGGATGTAACTGTCACCAACCTTATGAAGGACATTCGAAAAAGTTGAGGAAAGAATGGGAACCTGAACAATTTTTTTTATTTTTTGTAATTGTAAATGAATTTAGAGTTTTAAAGCAATTAAAAAAAATTTATATGAATTATGAAAATATTTTTTTTTTACTTTAAAATTTCCAAATTTTATTCGTTTCAGTCCTTAACCGGAAAATATTAGGGAGGATAAGGGTTCATAGGCTCCAACAAAGGATGGGCAGGTAGCAAAGCAGTCTAACTTGAAACTGTTTCACATAAAATGTTGTATTTCCGCCAATTTTACAAATTTCTTTACTAAATTTGATTAGAGTATTCTTAACGAATGCTTTTTTAAGAAAATGAAAAAAAGAAAATGCTTACCGTCTGATGCCTTAAGAAAAGTACACAAAACTCGTAAGTCAACACCAGAGGCACAACTTTTCAAAAGTCTGTCGGGACAACTAATGGTATAAGAGGATGACATTGAGATCAATGAGCACGAGTAAGACCAAGTATGTACATATGTATATGGTGTTAACAACAAGGAGAGTAAAAGATCGACAAATCAAACAAAACAGAAAGCTTTACGCCAATGTAACCATCATTGGTCCGATACTGACATTGACAGATCGTTAAGGAGCGGCAACAACTATTAAATTGTTAGCACTTTGGTGTGATAATTGCTTCTTAAAGGATGTCGGCCTTTGAACAGTTGATTTTTACACCACAATTAATGAGGGATATATCATTTTTGGGTCGTATTGCTGGATGTTTTATCCTCCCGTTCACTGTCGCTTTCCAAAGCGATTCTCTTAACATATCTTCAAACATCAGATAACGAAAAAACCAGTTTATTCCTTTGGATCGATACAATGTAACCGAATTTCGTGATCGGTATTTGACCAGACGCTTTTGTGAATCCTGCTATGCTGAAAACAGCAATGAGTTTGAACTTTTCGTTTTCTACTCGTAGCTTACCTTGATTTTCAAAACCATGAAACCAGCGTGACGCTGTGCATACTTTTAAGAGTCGCTTTTGCCTTAGTACGCACTTTAATGCAATGCTATTGGGTCTACAAGTAAGTTTCCAGCGTTTTTTTCCAAAATTTGAAGTTTTATTATGAAAAAATAGTTACAATGCTTTATTCAAAGTATCGTCCATCGGAAGCTACAACTTTCCCCCATCTTTCTGGCAATTTATGAATTCCGGACCAAAAAAATTTCTCGTCTTTCGAGCCCAAGAACGTATGGAGCCAATTTTTGATTTCCTCTACTGAGCTGAAGCGTATTCCCGTAAGAGCGTTCTGCATCGAACGAAACAAGTGGCAGTCAGATTGTGCCAAGTCTGGACTGTAAGGCGGGTGAGGCAGAATTTCCCATCCACTATTTTTCAAATAGTTTTTCACCGAAACCGCAACATGTGGCCGAGCGTTGTCGTGATGAAAAATGACGGACTCATGCCTGGTCTCATATTCTGGCCGTTTTTCTTTTAATGCGCGCTTCAAACGAATTAGTTGGGTTCGATATAATGGTCCTTTGATGGTTTCACCACTCGGAAGCAGTTCGTAGTATACGACACCCTTTTGATCCCACCATATGCAGAGCATGACCTTATTCACGTGAATATTTCGTTTCGGTGTCGATTGGGCGGGTTCGCCGGGCTTTGTATATGATTTTCTGCATTTAGGATTATCATAATAAATCCATTTCTTACCACCAGTGACAATACGATGCAAAAATAATTTATTTTTATACCGCTGCAGTAACATTTCGGACATGCAAAATCGCCGTTCGACGTCTCTTGGCTTCAATTCGTACGGCATCCAGTTTCCAACCTTTTGAATGAATCCCAGTATTTTTAGGCGCAGGTAAACGGCTTGTTGCGTGTCGCCCAATGATGCAGCAAGTTCTTCTTGAATCTGACACGGATCCTCTTCCAGTAAAGCGTCCAATTCCTCGTCTTCAAAACTTTTCGGCTTTCCGGGGCGATCTTTGTCTTCAACTCCAAAATCACCACTTTTGAACCGTTTGAACCACTCGCGGCACGTCGATTCACCAATACATTCCGCCCCATAAGTTTCCGAAAGCAAACGATAGGCCTCAGCCGAACTTTTCTTCATATTAAAGAATAAAAGCAGCGCTTCCCGCAAATGACGTTTATTTGGCTGGTAACTTGCCTTGATTTTGCTCGATAAAATGTACGACAGCGATAGAACTGCTCAAATATAACGCTGCAAAGTTGTTGACAGATACAAAATCTACAAATAAAACACATGGGGTCTGACATTTCTGCCCGGGATCCACTGGTGGCGCCATCTCTGACAAACGCTGGAAACTTACTTGTAGACCCAATAATTATAGCATGTCTGAAATCAAAACGTTTCTACTTTATCAATCGGTTAAATTTTTGTCTTATAGAATGTTTGTCACCGCTGCCGCTCTCGCTATTTATTTCTCATCACTTTTGCATATATCTGTTTATTTTAATCCTTTGCGGTGATTTCAATAAAAATCTTTTGCAAAATGATGAGAAAGCAAATTCCATTTAAAACCTTGCTGCTAACTGCGCTCTTAATATTGTTCACAACTCCGTTCCGACACATGTCCAAGTAGGTTATCGACCTTCACTTTTGGACTTCTTTCTTGTGTCAGCTGCGACCCTTGTATTATTCCACGATCAAATATCTGTATCCAGCTTTAACTCATCTCATGACCTAATATTTTTAACCTTCGACCTTCACATGAATACTGAACTTTCTCCCAAGAAGGTGTTATTTAGAGATTTCAATAATATTGACCTACCGGTTCTGCACAACGAAGCATCAATATACCCCTGGGTTTTATGTTGGAATCTCGCTAACGTTAATGACAAAATTGCTTTATTCGAGTCGATGGTGTTGGAGCTCTTCAATAAATATATACCTTTAAGGCAGATGGTTGTCAAGTATCCTGGTTGTCCTTGGTTTACTCCGAATATAAAAAAGCTCATGAGGCTTCGTGACAAAGCCTATCGCAGATGGAAGACTTATCCTTCATCTATAAATAGAGCCACCTTTGTTAACTTAACAACTGCAGAGACCCGTAAACAAAAGCAGCGTTATTACACCTCTAAACTTAAAACCAATGCAAAACCTCAATATCTCTGGAGAAAATTGCGAGAGCTGGGAATTACTTCCGATAAAAAATGTTTTCCTAGCCGTGAGGGAACTAATCCGGATCTACTACATAGCTTTTTTGTAAGCAAATCTTTTCCATCTTCCACTGAAACAGATCTAAGCTGTGGACGCTCAGCCTACTCAGGTCCAACATTTTCCTTCAAAACTTTTAACAGCGTTGATATCATTTTTGCTATTAAATCTGTAAAGTCTACCGCTATAGGTATAGATGATATTTCTCTGAAGTTCATAAAAATAATACTGCTGCATGTAATAGATACGCTTACCCATATCTATAACTGTTGCATTGTTAAATCTTGTTTCTCCCCAGTCTGGACACTTGTAAAAGTGACACTTATTCCAAATTCAAATTCTCCCGGGTTTGTCTAAGGTTCTTGAGATCGTCATAAAGAATCAACTTCAGACACACTCAATTTAATAAGCCCACATCAATCTGCTTATCGTAAAAGTCACAGTTGTACCACTGCACTTGTAAAAATAATTGACAACATTCGCTTAAACTTTGACAAGTCCCATGTAATCTTACTATAGTATGTCTTTTGAATTTTTCAAAGGCATTCGATTCGGCTAATCATGAAAAGCTCTGTCGAAAGCTAATTAAAGGGTTTGATTTAGGAATAAGAGCTGTAGAACTGATTAAGAATTATCTAAGCGGTAGATATCAACAGGTCCATATAAATGGCAAAGTATCAAGCATGCTAAGGCTTCACTGTGGCGTCTCGCAGGCTCAATACTCGGGCCATTGCTTTTCGCTCTGTTTATAAATGACCTACCCCTAGCTTGTAAACATGCGATTGTACATATATTTATACGCTGATGACGTCCAATTATACCTTTCCAGCCCGCGAACATGTATACAGAGTTGTGTCAGCCATTTAAATGAAGATCTGGAGGCAGTGCGACTTTGGGCTTCCTCCAATCGGCTTCAATTAAATGCTACAAAGACTTTATGCTTGTTGGGAAGAAAATTGGACAATTTGAAGAATACCCAGATGTTTATCTATCTACGGAAAAATTATATTTTTCTATTACAGTCAAAAACCTTGGCATGATTCTTAACAATTCTCTTTCAGCTACCGATCATACCGACGCTGTAATAAAGAAAATGCCCAGCGATTATTGTGGAAATCCTCCCGTTATATACCGACTGGAATTCCACTCAAACTAGTAAGATCTCTTCTTGTGCCACATATTACGTACTTTTGCTTGATTTACAGTTCACTAGACTCAGTATGCTTTAGAAAATTGGAACTTTGTTTTAATTCTATAATTAGATATAGCCGAAAGCCCTAGCAGCTAGCGCTATCCAAACTTACAAATTAATGGTGTAATTAATTACATATTAATAAACTTATAATAATAATAATATAATTAGATATGTCTTACACCTGCGCAAGTTTGATCATATTTCCAGGTTTAGGAATTCCATCTTAGGGTGTTCACTTTTAAACTACCTGAATTACCGCAACTGCCTATTCATTGCACGATTGATAACCAATAAGAAGCCATATTACCTATACCGTAAGATGCAGTTTCCGAGGTCATCTAGAACTTTAAGAATTAATGCTCCAAATTATTTCTATTTAGAAAGTAGCCGTCTGTTTTTTTGTGCACTCCGTAAGGCTGTGGAACTCGCTGCCATCTGAAATCCGGCGTTCGCTTGGAACAAAAAATGTTAAAGATTTTTTTTTTGGTTTTTTTAGAGATCATTGAGGCATATGTATATGAGACAAGCATATAATAATAATTTTGTAAATATGTACATACATACATGCACATAGAAATATAACTTTTTTAGTGGACTAGTATTTGTATGACTCTACATAGTTGCTCTAAACTTATTATTACTTTTTTGAGCTGTTAAAAATAATTTATTTCTAACTATCCGTTTGATACTTTTTTGTCGTATGTACTGGTAAAAGAGCTTAGCTCTTATTTGTACAATCTGCTTTTTATACTTTAAATAAATACTTAAATACTAAATACTAATAAAATACTAATACTAATAAAAAAAAATTAAAACTGCCCTTCAATAATCTAAAGCTTATGCCATATTCTGTAATCCCTAAATGTAAAATCATTCATATGAGAAATTCCGATACTTTGAAACGCAATGAAACTGGAACCCTTACATTAACACAACTCCATACTTAAAGGACGATGTCCATATTCTGACCGACCGATAACGAGTAAAATGCTCTAATTTCAGTAAACCAAATCAAGTATGGCTACAAATTAAATTTAACCTCAGCTGTTGGCATAATAAACTTAACTGGATCAACGCTTTCGCTTTACAGAAACAATTTTATTTTGTGCAATCCACTGTGGCCCAAACTGTTTACCAGTATTCTTTCAGAAGAATTCCTTTCATTCTTATATTCAATTTTACAATTGTAAAAGCAATACAATTTTGATTGAAATTAAGAAAAAAATAATAACAGATAAAAACAAAAGGCGTACATTTTTCGTTCTGTATAAATATCTGTCGTCTAACAGGCGGCTAAAAAAAAAATATTTAACTCACACCCGCTTCCTGTCTAATTAAATATCCGGGAGATTCCCAAAATGTTAATTGAACAAATTTATTTGGCAGATAAGTTATGTATGATCTTCAATTTGCTGATTACGTTTTCTGGTAAGCCCGATTTCCTTCTCAGAAACAGTATAGATAAAGTGAAGACAAAACAACATCGAGATATTTGATTGTTGAGATTAATTACTTTTGAAACTGGCACTAACCACTTCGGGAAATCAAGTTTTAATAATTTATAGACCAACCCTTTGGGCCAGACAGATTCAAATGCTTTTCAAGATCTATATTCAAGGAAATCGTGCATTTTTTAGATCTCAGGTTTTGGATAATTTTATTGCAAAGAAGAAGAATGGCAGGGTTGTGCTGGGATATATTTTTCTTTTTTTTTCTATTCTCCACGTTATTGAGTCTCTATCTCACGGAAGAAAACAATTAAAAAATAAGATGAAATTGATATAATAATGCGGTTTTCCGCAGTAGGAGGATAAATTAGGTTTAACACACGTCTATTTGCTTTGATTAACCACTCCGAACTCTCAGCAACTTCATCTTCAACAAGTTGTTTGTGGCCAGCGAAGTGTGGTAAATATCACCATCCTATTGAAGCCACAACCCTCAAAGCATTCCAGCTCCAATTTATCCTAAAAAGAAAATTGGTCAGCATGCTCTATTTCCCCTAACCGCCTCCCCGGCATCATCTCGGAAGAAGTACGGCCCAATGACACCGTTGGCATGAAAGTCATAGAAAACAATCAATTTGCTCGTATACAATGGTTGCTGATGGGAACACCTCTGGCTGTTCATGTGACCAAATGTGTCAAGTTTGCTTATTAACAAAAACACTTAACCAAAAATGTCGCCATAGCTGAGGATGATTTTTCGGTAAAAATCCCAATCAGCGAAAGTTCGACGTGCACTCTGAGCATTTGAATTTAGCTCTTATGTCAATACGGTCTTATACGGACGTAAAACCAAGTTTTTCGCAAGATGTCCAGTTGTAGAGAACGACGCGGAATGGATTGATTGCGATTTTGACTTACCGACTAGCGACTTCACTTCACAATTCGAATTCTTCACTAAACGCTTAAGTATTTCGGCAGAAAAGTGGTGTTAATGCCCATAACGTGCGCGAATTTTACTAAAAAATTTTATGTTTGTAAACGTTGTTTTTTGTTTTTGATTAAATGGTAGACAATCTGGAACATGACACTTGTTAAATGGATCCAGGAAGATTGAGGAGGATTTAAGTCTGGAGACTAGTGCTGTAATGGTAAGAAGAGGCCATCTAGAGGCCAAATGAAAAAGAAGAAGTCTGAGAAATTCGTGACGCAGTCAATTTTGTTACTTGTTGATCGCAGTGTTATTATTTTTAGCACAGCTGTAGATAAGAGAGCAAACATCTGTCATCGCCGTGATCATTTTTGATAAAATATGTATTCAGCACAAAATAAGTTTTTGTCGAAGTCGCTTTTTAAAGACTGCTACTTCATTAATGTTTAGTGTATACATATCGCACTTCATACTCGTATATACGAGTATCTAAAATTAAATACATGTCTATAACTACAGTTGAAAACACATACCGGGCATGGAGTTGGAACTCATTAATTTGATGCTGACAAATCAGACTGATCTGGTTCATTCGAAATGATCACTGTACATGTAACAACGATGATTTGCCACTTCATCTGCATGTACGAATGTACGAAAATACTTGTATTATCTGATTGAGATTGCTAGAGCCAATGTCCAGTACCACCCGTATGTGCTCGTTGATAACCATAAAACTGAACTAACCCATTAAGATACTTTCTCTTTAATATGAATGTGGACAGTATTCACTCATAATAAAAAGATTTATCTAGTCAAATATATGACGTTGGCTCCTACTTAATTGAAAAAAAAAATAAAATCACTTAAATCGAATATACATATAAAGTCGCAATCAACCGAAGAGATACTAAGTAACTAATTCAGTTCATTGAACAACTTCTTGGTATATAAAATGCTAATTCTTGATGTTATTCGAGCTAATTAACCTCTTAGACTGAAACCTGTGTATCCACATATGTATATGTATATAAGCTTCCAATTTCAGATTGGTATCAGTGACACTTAAAAGCATCTTGTTCCCGATAAACATTCAGTGTTCTCATAAATTAATCAGCAAACTCTCTGGTGTGAAACTAACATGTTTTGAACATTTCTTTTTGCTACTCGTCGATTTTTTTCTGTTTCTCAAATGATATCGATTGGTGATAAGATAGTGGAAAATACATAACTACGCCTATACGTAATAAATTCGGCCAAGCTATGCGTATCTATGGTGTTTGGTTTGTTAAAATGCGACATTGAATGCTACGATGAAAGCTAACTTGAGAAAGACTCAACATGCCTTACTGAAAACTTATCCAGTTAAATATCCAAATCATTATGATTCATTAAAAAATTCTTTTCAACAATCTGTTTAACAAGAAAATTAGGTAGAAGTATGCATTAAGTAAACAGAAGAAATTAATGAACTAATGATGGAATAAAAAAAAAACGAATAATTCCCACTTTTTGTCAAGTGGAAAACAATTTAGGACTCTAAAATAAATGAACTACAGGAATTGCTGCTAATAAACTTTTCTTAACAATCCAAATTAACAATTTTTAACAGTCACAATCACAATCACATTCGGTTCGCTGGACGTTTCTGCTCGTTAGTAGAGCTAAGCATTCACATGATGCGTGTGAAAATCGCATGGAGATTATCGTTACAAATAAAGGATAAAGGATAGGCTCAGTGACTACATGTTCCAGATTTAGTTTCTTAAATTAAATCAATATAGAAAATAAAAATGTATAACCTACCGACTACTTTCCAGCAATGTTGTTACTCTCTCCTTGATGCAGAGAGATATGTAACCCAGCGCAACAAAAAGAGTCGCATCCAGTATTTCCATGTTTTTCGGCTAATTACTTTTTAGGGATTTCCCTAATTATATTTTATTGTTTAGTTTAGCATATACATCGAAATTCATTCTGACTTAAGTTTACAATGCGTGCAGTTGTGAAAGTGAAAAGCTGATAGAAATAGAAAAGGTATCCTTTTCGATGAGTAAAGAAAATATGGTGGCTTTATCTGAACGGATGCAATCAGAGTTCTGTAAAAAGATTCTACTCGTATAACAAATATCGTCAGGATAATACTCTGACGAGAAAAAATTGGCATAGGATTGAAGAGGCTCAGCTTGAGAAACAGGTTTAAAACCGCATCAGGTTTGAGAACTGACCTCCTGGTTAAATGTACTGTTCTCGGATGAGTCCAAGTTCTTATGCCAAAAGGACAAAAACCGTGGAAGAGAATGCAAGAGCATTATTGAAGAAGTGCGGTTCAATGAAATGAAGTTGTTAGGGTAAAAGGTGGCGCTACGAAGTACTAGAACGAGTTTCTTAATCCTGCCAAAGTCTTATATTACGTAAAAAGATTTCTTAGTGTAATAAAAATATAAACAAAGAAATTTTCTTTCCGAATTTGAGCTTTTTCTTTCAATTTATATTGAAATCAATACTTGGACAACATCTGAGATTTTGCATTCTGATCGTATAATTATTACTTTTTTTCGGATTATGCTACAAAATGTTTTATCAAAGTGGGCTATATAAATATTAAACATTCAAAACAGAGAGTGGTTACAGAGTAATTAGTGATAATTTATTGGTTTTCTTCCATTTTGCTCAAAACTACCATAGTCAGAATACTATATGCAGCAGCATATAAATTAAAATAGATGGAAGCATCTTCTGTGTAATATATATAATGAAATAAGGTAATGTGGTAATCCATTAGTTATATTAGTACCAAGCAATGTATTGGCTTACAAATCGGACAGTTCGGGGTTCAGTACCAGCCGGCAACTAAATTCACGTAAGATGAGTGTTTGGCTAGAATATAACAAGAAGTCCAATTACACTAACAATTTAGTCTCTCCATTAAATGTTGGATGCCGCCCATGGAGCTACTCGTAAATAACCACTGAGCCTAAAAATCTTTTTTTTCCTCTTTGTCCCATTCTCCTATAAACTTAATACGTGACCAGGCAGGCTCAAACTTTAGCCTTTATTGCTTTTTGGACCGGATTTGCCGACGACATTCGTTGAACATGGCAAGAGCAGACGATTTGATCGAATGAGATTTTCCCACTATCGGTTTTTTATTAAACCTACTGAAATTCGTAATATTTTAATTTTTTTTTTAAGCTTTTATGTTTAAACCAGACGCACGACTGTTAGGTGGCAATCTCCTGTTCCAAATTACTGCGGTGTTTTCGTAACAAATAAGCGACCCCTCAAAGACTCTATGTGTGACATCGTCCCCGTTATTTTCTTGATGTTTAAATATAGATTCTGAGTATTTAAACTTGCATGTCGGAGCGATGACTCTTTTTATTACGATGACAGGAGTTAGCTTTTCGTAAGTTTGTAAAAACGAGAAAGCAGATATTTGGTCTTAGTACGACTGATTACTTATAAGTACTGGCCTCAATATATAAGGCATTTATCCGCCGGAAATTGGAGTAAAATGCCCACATCTGGTCGGGTGCGTCCAAAACATCTCTGCACCTGCTAGATAGGATCCAAAACCTCGCGATAAAACTCATAGGTTATACTAATATCAGTCAATCAATTGACACCCTCGAACACTGACGTAATGTCTCCTGTGTCACTTTATTTTATCGCTATTTCCACCACCAGTGCTTCATAGAAATCTCCAGTAGCATTCCACCCCTTCAAACTTGTAACCGTAACACCCGTCTCGCTATGAATGCTCAGCAGTATACCCTCAAGCCCACTTTCGGACGTACTCTAACATATCGTGATTCATTCCTAAGCCGTACAACTCGCTTATTGAATGCCCTGCCTAGCTCTATCGAATGCTTTTTCCAAATCAATTAACACCGCTGTACCTAGCAGGCGCTAGAAAGGCTTACTTTTGTTACTTATTTATATGGATGGCACTATTTTTATAGTTTTCAGTAATCATCATCGGCGAACCTTATAAACAGAAGAGACTTCTACGATAATTTTATAGTGACAACGAAAATTCAACTTACAAAAAGCAACTAAATTGTATTTTTCTAGAGACTTTAACTGAACGAATGTAAGATCAAGAACACTGATTGGAAGGGTCAGAACCAAAAGAATAAAATCAGGAAAAATAAATATCGCTCACCTCACTTGAAAGTTTCGAAATATAATGTCCGGCCAACGAAAACCCTTGCATGTCAATAAATAAAAATTTTGTTAGATATAGCTTGGTGATATAAACGTTTATGTGATCGAAGAAAAGCTTAAGGACTTATGATTCCCTGGTACACACGATCGAGACATATGTATGCATATGTGAATACAAATCCTTTTTTCCGAGATCTATACAATTCTATCCATTACAGGATTAGATTATGGTAATCAGGGGATTTGCTTAGTGATTTTAACATTTTGAAAATAATTCGTCATCAACCCATTCTGGCGCACAGATTGTCAAAATTGCCTATGCCGTATGGGTTTTGAAGTTTTGCAATGTTTTTAAGCTTCCTCCAGCTCATACTACAGAATCAAGAATCTTCTCGGCAGTTCGAAGGTAAGTGGATTATATCCATGGTTTGCATTTACATTTTACATCTGTACACATAGCTGATCGTTCGATATGAGATTTGGTCAGAAAATCTTCAAGATACAGCGGAAGCATCAATTCATATTAGATGGAGTGAAAAGTGACCTCCTTGACCCCCAAAATGTGCTGCTACTGCAAAAACGGTTATGGTGCCTTGAAGTCCGTTCATATTTAGGCAGACATGCCTAAGTGCGATACTTTAGTTTTGTTTGGACAGCTGATTATTGTTGGCGTGTTTGGCATCATGTTGAGTATGGGCAAAAACGATTTTCGTTCTCTCATAAAACATTATTTTTTGAGAGGCAAAACGGCGAAGGAAACAAAAGAAAAGTTGAATAAATATTATGGGGCTAATGCTCCGTCAGATTACATCGTCAAATATTGGTTTCGAGAGTTTCGTGGTGGCCGCAACTCCACTACTGTTCAAGTCCGCACCGGCAGGCCCTCCGATGCGGTTACAGAGGACAATGTCAAAAAAATACATGAAATGGTGTTGGCTGACCGGAAAATGAAGATGCGCCAGCTAGCAGATACCACAAAGATTAGTACTAAGCGCACACGCCATATTTTGGGCAATATTTTGCATATGAAAAAGTTAACCTGCCGCTGGGTGAAGCGGATGCTCACTCCTAACCAAAAACACGAACGCGAGAACACTTCGAAAGAGTGTTTGGACTTGTTGATGCAGAATCGGGCGGACTTTTGGCGTCGATTGGTAACTGGATTTGGATCCCTCGGACTATTATCTCTTCCCAAACCTCAAAAGATGGCTCATCAATAAAAAATTCAGCACACGCGAGGAAATCATCGACGCCACGGAGGAGTATTTTGCAGACCTTCCGAAAAATTACTTTTCGGACGGGATCAAGAAGTTGGAAAATCGCTGGAATAAGTGTATCAAGCTAAAATAGGACTATATTGAATAACATAAAAAAAAACATTTAAAAAAAAAATTGTTTAATTCCCAAGGAGGTCACTTTTCACTCCATCAAGTAGGTTTTAAATTTTTGTGCTACAGTCATGGTCAGTTTTAAATACTTCATACACATAAGAGAACGGATTTCACTTTATTGGAACAGCTTCAGTTTGGTTCTTACCGTGTAATCACTGCTTTTCAATATATTCGACCCCATATTCATGAAAGTCTTTGTTATTCAGCATTTTCTGTTATCCACTTCTAATACAGTAGCACCATCAGTCAATACCATACTTCCCAAATGCAGAATGCTATTAAGTCTATCGACTGGCTATTTAGGAATGCGTTGATGTTGGTGTTGGAAGTACTAACGCTTTTTTTTCTGGATCAGTGTAGTTCCAGCCCTACTTTGTTTATCTCTACTTCCAATATGTGGATCAAAGCATGTAGGCCTAAAGCAAGCAAATATCGTCAGTATAGCCAACTTTTTAAAGGTAGCCAAGTAAGTAAGGTAAGTGTCCATTTCAGTACAACGTTTTCTGCAGGGAATGTCGCCCGAATAATCTCGTTGATTGTAACATTGTTGATAGTAGACTTCTGCGGTGATAGTGTGGTTACGAGGCAACATTTGAAAACGGATTATTGCCTCATCATCCCACCATACAGACAGTAACACTTTGAGCTGGTGAAGTCCATCTCTAGGAAGTTGTGCTGATCTGTCTTTTGGACCAAGTGGAGACATTGAATGTTAGTGTAAGGAATCCGTTTTTCATCTCCGGTAACGATCCGGTTTAAAAACGGCTCTTGATTGTGACGGGACAGAAGTGTAGTGCAAACTTCGATTCTTTTGCGATAGGTGCTGTGGTACCCATTTTCCCAACTTTATGACTTTTCCCATATTTTTCGATGAATCTGGCTTGTCTTTGAGTTCCCTTACCGTAGCAGCGGGATTTCTTTCGACGGTGGACTTCAGAAGCTCATCGCTCTTTTGGAGCTCTTTTGGCCTACCCGAGCTAGGTTCATGCTGTAGGTTAAAATTACTATTTCGAAACTTTGCAAACCAAAGCCAACACCTGGACTCGCTGAGAACATCTTCTCCATACACCTTTGGGATTTCTTAGTGGATCCACTTCCATTCTGGTTTTTCCGAAACAAAAGCAATAAAATCGGTTATGCTCTTCCGACATATCAATTTCAAAATTCAGTTAAAAATGGTTACAATGATGTTAACATAATGAAATTTGCAGACTGAATGAACAACATATCCCAAATACTAATTCCAATAATGGTTTCAGCATTAACTTGGTTTTGTGGCAATTGGAAAATAACCCCTGAAACAAACACGCAATACTTAGGTTACAACCTGATATATGGGTAAAGTTGGGACGGGCAAATGTATCCTATTGTAAAAAAATATATGCTCCTCCCTTCTTTTAGGCTTGACTTTGTTCTGTGGACCTGATTAACCGTTCGATAAACCCATATATTTTTAATCAAATAATCATCACTAACGTATTGGTAATTTACGCCAAACATGTGTTATTTTAAGGCACCAATGAGTCCATTTACCACATGTCTGGGAGCTCTACCTGCCTTGGGTTCCCACTTTCTAAGTCCAGATGACGTCACAGAAAAAACAAGCTGCCAGACCTTTATCCTAAGTTTAGTTTTGTTATGACCCAAAGTTTGATTTTCTTGGGAACGACGCTAGCTCCTAAAATTTGTATGATCTCAGAAGAGAATTTAAGCATACCACTCGGAACAAATCATCCACTATATCAGCATTACTCTGGAAGTAAATGACATCGACGATGCCACGACGAAGGAGGAGATCTGCGAATCAGCCAGACAGCAACGCCAGCTCAATGACATAGACAATGCAGACATAATTAGCCTGACCTAAGGTTTATACAGGCGAGTTAAGCTAGTAGGGTGTTCGATTTTTTACTAGGAGGCCAACCATCAGCCTAACTCACAAGCGAAATTGATGTGCTATGTAAGTTACTAGTTAACTAACTAACACATGTAAACTCTACTATAACTCGCCCGTGTAAGAATTAAGTGAGAAATGCCTTTGGACATACAGAAATTACCACGATTATTTTGTCTGCAAGCAGTGGACACATAATTCTAAAGTAAGGCAGAGTCAAAATTGGATGGGTAAACTGTCATCTCCGGCACCCTAACTACATATTTCAGATGTTTTGAATTTAGATAGCTCCAAGCAATGCAGAAAGCGTGGGGACGAAGGCCATATAGCCAAAAACTGCATCAAAGGTCCGCTTTGTTTCTTCTGATAGAAGGGCAACACGAAGAACGCTAGGCATTTAGCCGGTAGCAGCAAATGCCATTACCAGCAAGCAACCATAATGATAATACAGATTAGCCTTAATCACTGTAGGACAGCCTTGGACACCCTGGCCCAAACCGCTAGGGGCGAATGAGCGGACATTATTTTGATCAGCGAGACATATAAGAATCTCGACAGCAACATTTGGATCTGAGATAAAGCATAGTATGCCACAATTTGGACATGTGCACAACATGCCTTCCAAGATACCAGCGATCAGGCGGATGGGTACGTTCATGCAAAAATGAACGGGATCAACCTCAACAGCCGCTACACGCGGGCAAGTTGGATTATAAGTGAATTGTAGGCAATTCCAGAAAGCGTAAGTGCAAAAACATATGATAGATCTTCAGTTATTATAGGCGGAGGCCTTAAAGACTGGGCAACAGAGTAGAGTAGCAGGCTCAATAATGCAAGAGGAGTTATTCTACTAGAAACATTGGCATCCTTGGACACTTTTAGGAAAGCGGGATTGGGATCAATCAACGAGATTACCTTCATGAGTAACTCTTTACTGCGTAAAACAGTACGATGAATCAGAGAAGGATATAACCATAGTAACCATCAGGCGATAATAATTGATATTAAAGAACAAAGGGCATTTCAACGCCGGGCACAAAATGGCAACATAAACTCTTCGACAATAACATGTTCGATGAAATGATGAATATCAGCGAGGTAGCCGACAGCGAATCAGCGGAGTATTTGTCGCATCACTTCATTCGCGCTATAACCACAGCATGTGACGCAGCAATGCAAAGACGAATACCTAGTAAAGAAGTACATCTTATATCCGCCAGGAGGAGCCAAGAAATAAAAGCACTCAGAGCAACCTGCTTACAAGGCCGATGGAGAGTGTAGTGTTCTAGAAGGTTAGCCGGTATTCCGACTGGAAAGAAGGGACGTAAAAAGGCGATTCAAATAAATAAAGGAAGATGCTTTTAGCGCCTGTGCGACGAAACGGACTTAAACCCTTGGGGCACGGCGTACAAAATGATAATGACTTAGCTGAAGGACTGTAGGTCGCCGCAATTATCATGTCCAACAATGTTAATGTCTACTGTAGAGCACACCTATCCCCACATCGACCCTATGCAATATAATCACCGAGGCAGTTCTAATAATAACACCAGACGAACTTCTCAATGCATGCAAGAATATAGTCATCAACAAAGCGCCTGGACCAGACAGCTTCCCAAACAAGGCAGTGAAAGCCGCTCTTCATAAAAGACCAGACATGTTTATAACAACAATGTCTGAAAGAGGGAGTCTTTTCAGAACATCAGAACATTGGAAGCTGAACATTTGGTTTTCTTACCAAAGGGAAACAAACTACCTGGAGAACCAGCATCATATCCCCTAATATTGTACATTTGTCTACTGGAAACACTATGCAAACTATTGTATTTGAACAGTTCATATATCAGACCAACAGTTTGGATATAAAAAATCGCGCTTCGCCGTCGACGTAGACATAGCAGAAGAATCAATAAAGGGAGAAAGATGGTGATGAGGGACGAAGGAATATTGTACAGTAATGTCAACGCTGGACAGCAAATTGGTCGTTTATAAAAAGGTCACGACATCGCCGTTGTAACTGTTGCAAAGAATATTTCTGAGATAGAGTCAGCAATTAACCTCATCAAAAACTGGGTAATATCAGCCGACTTAGAATTAATAAATCACAAAACGGAAACTGTCCAAATAACCAACCGGAAAAATATGGAATACATTGACATAAGTGTAGGAAGTCAAACTATTCAAAAGACTGTATACATAGAATATCTAGGAGTAATACTTGACAATAGACTAAGCTTTATGCCTCACATCGACTCTTCGGGTAAGAAGGCGTCATAGCTCCAAGCATACTGCCAAACATCGGAGGAGCCGGGTATTCTAGAAGTATCTTAATATCTAAAGTAGTAAACAATCCTGTTACACGCTGCCGCAGTTTGGGTGAGGACCCTAGCGATAAATAAGGCAATGAGAAAGTTATCATCAACATATCGACTTAGCGCATTTAGGGTAATCAGTGGGTCTATGTAGAATGATTTCGGACGAAGCAGCTTTTGTTATAGCCGGGATGATTCCCATCGATATCCTTGCGGATGATGCGCAGAGCGTTTATAATGAGTGAACTTTTAGCAACCAAGAGGCAACAGTCCTAAAACGGATCAAGGAAGAAGAAAGAGCGACTTCAATTATCAGGTGGAAAGCTCGGTGTAACAGCACTACGAAGGGCACGTGAACCTACAGATTGATCCCATTCATATACGTATATATATACTATAACTACCATTTTACGCAGTTCCTATTTGGCCACTGTGGCTATCGGTAATAAATACACTACTTCGGGCACGTTAGATCACCTTTTCGCCCAGACTGCCCAAATCAGGAGCAAGATACAGAGCATGCATTATTCCATTGCATACGCTTTCTGGGATGGAGAACTGACATACCAAACCCACAGTTAATAATTGACCAAATGTTGCTGTCAGAAGAAAATTGGATAGAGATTTGCACATTTATAACAAACGTTGAAAACGAGTTGCTAAGGATCCAAAGAATAAGACGTGCAGATGCAGCAAATATACTTAGAAAGTATAGCATAGATTGCTTACCGGCTCCGCGAGGTATTACCTAATGGCAGTCCGACGGGAAGAGTGGTCGAAGTGTGTAGAGTGTGATTTAGTACGTAGGCGTATTCCTGGAATCGAGCAATCAGGCCAGCGAATCGTGCTTGCTGGTAGCGCGGGCTACTGGTATCTATGAAGATTACACAGCCTTCGGCACAACAAAAAAAAAAAAAAAAACCTATGTGCGCAAGTTGCAATTGTATCACATACAAATATTGAACTTGTTTGTTATTATGTGATGACTACTGCCTCTAAGATCTTGTTTTTTAACTCTTAAAAATCTAGTACGATGGGTTTATCCAGGAAACAAGATACTAAAACATTTCAGTTCGAAAGTATACTCGTATTTGCCCAAATACTATGGTTTCCTTTTAATGTATCGCATACATAGTCCGCCAAAAAAAGGGATGATATTCCCACATGTTCATTTGCCTCAACTTAGGCGTCTGTAGTCATATGATCGCTGGCCTACATCTCAACTGACTCTGAATATGCAACCAACTAATCAATACGAGTATCTTCTACATTTGTAGAGACACATGCATAAGTATGTAGTTAAAAATGTGTCAGATATGGGTTCATAATGTGCACTTACACACATATCCATGCATACAAATTTACGTACATCTTATGAACCGCTTGACGCAGCTGGCCTATTTTGTCGCAATTCTGGACATTCGACTTCTTTTTCGGACTTAATCACCCACACGGTGGTACTCGTATAACGTCAAGACCTAAAACCGCACAAAGCAATACGATAACTTTGAATGAAAATGCAAATTTTGACAAAAGCTCGTTCAGGCATAAGCTCAAATTCATCCGTGCACAGTCCTGAATGGGTCAATTATGCAAATGTGTTGAGCTACATTGCGATGAATTGATGTCGGACATGCAGAGTTCGTCGTCGTGACCCCCAACCCCGTTTAACCCCGCTATCAAATCGACTGACTGACCAAAACGGAGAGAGAGAGAGAGAGAGACTTCAGTCGGGTTGTTAAATTTACGGTATTATATGAGATTTACACACGCGCACGTTTCTAACGAGGCAACTCAAATTTACACACAAACCCCCCATTCCAGGAGTCTATTGTATAAAAGTCAAAAGTATCTACGCTTTACAAGGGCTCACGTACGGGACGTTAACCCTTTCCTACAATGCATCGCTCCACTTGCTATGACTGTGTGTTGGTTCCTATGGCTGGAGAATGAGCAAAGAAAGCACCTCGCCTGATGGATACGTGAAAAGGGTTTGTTTGCGAACAGTCTGCGAAGGAAAGAAGCCTGCCGTGTGTACTAGTGTCACCCCTTTTTGAATAATACGAACACCACCTACCTACCACCTTCTTGCTATAGTTAGCAATTCATTTCGGTCGCAGAGTAAAAGCTATCCCATAATACGTACGTGTACATGTACGAGTATGCTCACACTCGTAAATGTGAATGGATTCTTTTTTTTTGTGTGCGGCTCTTTTCTTTTGCTTCAGAATTCACCGTCAAGGTTAAATCTTGTTATTTGGACATACTGTCTGTCTTTGTGGGTGAGCGTATATATGTATGTATGTACATAACAGAAAAGTTACGACGTGTCTACCAGGATAATTTAACGATTTCCTCGAATGCAAATGGTCTGATTAAAAAGTGCTTTATGTATGTGGAAGCACCTCTGTTCAAATGGGTAACAACGAATACCAAAGAAACCTCACCATACTTGTGGTTTCTGTTGGCCTCTGCTCTGATCACGTTTATGTCACAATTGCTTCATGTAGATACATTTTCACTTGTGGACTTGTAAATTTTATGGAAAATTGGAAGTTAAATTGTCTTGTTGGTTAGATTGATACACGATCAGAGTTGCTCAGTTAATTGATTTACACAAAAAAAAATAACATAAAAAAATCGGCTCAACCTTTAGGCAGCCTTTTTGTATCTGAAGAAAAACTGGTGGTTTCGGGCTTTTTGCCACGCCTTAGATCCATGACAACAACGTTGTCGCTAATATACTTCTACGCCCACAAATTGAAAAATTCAATTCGACTTCAAAAGGTATCTATCTATTGTTGTCGTTACTAAGCAATTAGACTTAAAAAATAAATGAATAAATAAAACATCTAAATGATGTTTTGTTTTGTCACTGCCAATCAACAACGAGCATGCCTAATCGTATAAATTGTTGTCTCATCAGAAATGATTAGATTGCATTTGAGCTAATTTTTTTATTTAGATTTTCGTGAGTTGACATCTAATTCGTTAACGACCAACAACGAGCTCTGTAGATGGGTTCTTAGGTACTCGTACCTACTTAATTAAAAGTCAGCTCGTGGTGAATGTTAAAATAACATGTGCTGAAGTCATAAAAAGACGTTTCGGACTAGATTGTTCTAATAAGATATAAACATGCTTTGATTTCGTAGTCAAGCGACGATGGTAAATATATAAACATGTACACATATACATATACATATATGTACATATCTTAATTAACAAAATTGAATTGTTCACATAAAATTGTTTTCTCGACCGTGATTTAAACATAATCAAGGCCGAATAGAGTCAATACTCATGTCACTTGTATGTCTGCCAGCTTCCAAATTGCCTTTATTACATTAAAGTGAATGGCAAGTGAGAGACGAGTCGCATTTTTAAATAATATTTTGGTTCTATAGCCACCAAATCATACCTTTCTTCCGCCACGTGGAATTTTGGGCAACAGCGATAGTCTTTTCTAAAATATGTGGTCTTCGCCGAGCAAATAAACAAAGTCTCAATTAGCACTGCCATTGTAATTGGCAATCAGCAGTAAATGAAGTGACTATACGCATACCGAACACTGCTCCGTAGGCTATTGATGTGAGTGGCATTAGAAAAACCAGTGTGGACACCTAGTCCTTTCGAGCTAAAAGTGTAGTCAGATTCATACCTTATTCGATTGCTATTATTTGGCAGTGCCGTCTAACACTTCTTTATGGGGAAGCTTGGCGATTATTCCCATTTTTGTCAGATTTAGAAAACGTCTTTACTTGTGGATGCAAGACCTCTGCAGATGTTATTATGGTTGCTAAATGCGCCTTGTTGTTTTTAAGTGTCCTTATCATGGCAACAACATTGCTGGGATCGCTACGAATACCTACACAGTTTAGAACTGAAATGATATACCTCTGCCGCCCCCTTAGTTAGTTCTCAGCCGAAATGAACAGAGAACGGACAAAATCTTTCAGCGGATGTCTTCTAGTGGTGGTGGTGATTTGGTAAACACTTCTGCTGCTCCACTTGTTTACTGCTTTTTCTGCTTATGCATCGAAAGCAGTGATGTATTGTAGCTGCTCACTCATCGTTATCCGGGATAGCGGCACGAATTCATTCTTCATATCTTTTGGAATTGCATATAAGCACGTAAAATCTTTCGTTTCACTATCATCCTACAAATGCTACCAGAAAGCCACTTACTCTGTTTAACTTCTCAAAGTTTCATCCAGTCCGAAGAGGAGAACTTTTTCTTATTCTTATGTTTATGAAGGTTACTGGTGTTAATTTGTTTATTTCCATTGTTCTATGTTGTTAATTGTTAATTGTTGGCTAACTGAAGCGATCTGTAATTCGTCGGTTATATACGAATTTTTGTATATAATTTAAGACCAGCTACCACAATGTGTTCGCCTCACGTCATCCCCACTTTGTTTTCCTCTCTTTTGGGTGTCCATGCGACAGCTTCTAAACCACGATTACTAATCAATATATTGGGTCTACAAATAAGTTTCCAGCGTTTTTTTTCCAAAATTTGAAGTTTTATTATGAAAACATAGTTACAATGCTTTACTCAAAGTATCGTCCATCGGGAGCTACAACTTTCCCCCATCTTTCTGGCAATTTATGAATTCCGGACCAACAAAAATTTCTCGTCTTTCGAGCCCAAGAACGTATCGAGTCAATTTTTGATTTTCTCTACTGAGCTGAAGCGTATTCCCGTAAGAGCGTTCTGCATCGAACGAAACAAGTGGTAGTCAGATTGTGCCAAGTCTGGACTGTAAGGCGGGTGAGGCAGAATTTCCCATCCACTATTTTGCAAATAGTTTTTCACCGAAACCGCAACATGTGGCCGAGCGTTGTCGTGATGAAAAATGACGGACTCATGCCTGGTCTCATATTCTGGGCGTTTTTCTTTTAATGCCCGCTTCAAACGAACTAGTTGGGTTCGATATAATGGTCTTTTGACGGTTTCACCACTCGGAAGCAGTTCGTAGTACACGACACACTTTTGATCCCACCATATGCAGAGCCTGACCTTATTCACGTGAATATTTCGTTTCGGCGTCGATTGGGCGGGCTCGCCGGGCTTTGTATACGATTTTCTGCGTTTAGGATTATCATAATGAATCCATTTCTCATCACCAGTGACAATACGATGCAAAAATTATTTATTTTTATACCACTGCAGTAACATTTCGGACATGCAAAATCGCCGTTCGACGTCTCTTGGCTTCAACTCGTACGGCACCCAATTTCCAACCTTTTGAATGAATCTCAGTGTTTTCAGGCCCAGGGAAACGCCTTGTTGCGTGACGCCCAATGATGCAGCAAGTTCTTCTTCAATCTGACACGGATCCTCATCCAGTAAAGCGTCCAATTCCTCGTCTTCAAAACTTTTCGGCTTTCCGGGGCGATCTTTGTCTTCAACTCCAAAATCACCACTTTTGAACCGTTTGAACTACTCGCGGCACGTCGATTCACCAATACATTCCGCCCCATAAGTTTCCGAAAGCAAACGATAGGCCTCAGCCGCACTTTTCTTCATATTAAAGAATAAAAGCAGCGCTTCCCGCAAATGACGTTTATTTGGCTGGAAACTTGCCATGATTTTGCTCGATAAAATGTACGACACCGATAGAACTGCTCAAATATAATGCTGCAAAGTTGTTGACAGATACAAAACCTACAAATAAAACACATGGGGTCTAACATTTCTGCCCGGGATCCACTGGTGGCGCCATCTCTGACAAACACTGGAAACTTACTTGTAGACCCAATATGTATGTATGATCAATGGAGAGAGACCCAGCTACGATTGTCAATCCACGTAAAATAGTCGTATAGGTACTAGTTCATTGAAACGGTTACCTACTTACTTTTCGACTTGTGTACGCCACCTAAGATGAGTTCGTCTTTACTGCGTTGTCCCTCTGAAATTTTCAAGGACGGGACGCTCAAGGTGATCTAGCCATCTAAGAGGGATTATCAAAGCTTTTGTTGATCAGGCTGCACAGCCCGTATAGTTTGCTGTTGAAACGTCTGCTCCATTTCCCATTGATGCAAACGATCCCGAAAGAGAGCATTTTCATCCGCTTGCGTAAGTGTCCAAGCCACTGCGTCATAAGCCCGTACTAGAACAGTATGAATTTTCGGATGATTTCCGCGCTGGTGCCGTTGTCGAAGTTGATAGTGGAGAAGAGGTAGATAAATAATAAAGTCCCTTACTACCTTAAATTGAAGCTGGCTATATTACTAGTTTTGTCCTAGTCATCAATGTTGTGTGTCCTTGTTTGTTGACAGCATATTCTTTGTTTTTCCGCTTCACCCATGTTTTCCGCTTCTGTTTCAGTAGTCCTAACTGCTCCATTGACAGCTCGCTGTATTCTTCCCATTCTATCAATGGCGTAACTGAACATTTGAAAGATGCCACCATCTGGAGTTGGCTGGTAAGTATCGCACAATTCTTTCAAGAATGATGTTTAAAAAAAGTCATGACGGCACATGGCTTTATTTAAGTCCCGTTCTGACATTGAAGATCTTGATTTTGCCATTACCGACCTTGATGGAACAGCGTGCGCCTCTATAGATGGGGTCATATGCGGCTTTGAAATCGATGAAGAGGATTTTCCCAGACTGTGAAAATTTGAAGAATGGTGGACGCTCCCGGCTTAAAATCACACTGAAAGATGCCAATGAAACTATTGGTTAAGGCATAGAAGTACGCGTTCACATAATACGGCAGATAGAATTTTATGTGCTACGATGAAGTATCCTACGCATTCTATTGTAGCTGACCCAGCTTTTGGAGATGAGCTTAAACCATTGGGTCCAGCAGCTTTAGGCATAAGCTTGGAAATTGTTGTCCTGACTTCATCTTGGTCAGGAGGACGGAAATGTTGCCTTTCTTTCGCCCAGGTTGAATGGTTCATTCTGCCTGACGATGGCATTTTATTCGGTCGCTCATTGTATAAGTAGGCACCATACGGCAGTTGTATCTACGGTGGCGATTTTCCAACAGAACACTCGACTACAGCACTTTACCTAATCTCGTTTCTAAATTGATGCTGTGACAAATTTCCTCCTGTGTATTTTTTTTCTTCTTATTTGGACCAAAATGTGGAGATTGCAAATAAGTCAGATTTTTATTAAAAAGACAGAAGTCCGCAACATCGTATTGCGTTTCCACCTGGCCAATATATTGTACACAATTTTTCCTGGTTTGTGAAAATATTTTGGTATTGTATTGATATAAAAATATCCGTAGCTGCAGAATACCGTTTTAAGTTTATAATAATAAATATAGGCAAAATTATGAAAAGCCAGATAAATGAACATAAGTGTCAACGTATGGTATTAAGGACTGAAACGAATAAGATCCGTAAATTTTAATACGGGCTATACTTCCAATGTATATCTACGTCGAATAGGTTCGAAACGACTCTTCGAAGTGCCAGAATAAATTTCTACAAAATCGTGGATATCACTAAAAGAAATGGTTTAAATCGTGCCGCCATGCAATGAGCTAAAAGAGGTTTTGTTTTCTTTGAGTTGTTGGAAATTTGATGATTTTTGACTTAGCGTTGATGAGAGACTGCTAGCGTTTCGAAGTGAAAGAATATATTTCCAGCAACTCAACAAAATATTGCCGCTGGTTGATGCATAAACCTATTATCTTTTTCATCTTGATACATAATGTACATTGGGATTGAATCTGAAGGGATGCACAAATTTTATAGTCACGAGGAAGACATAAGCCCGTCGAAGAAACAAATAGAAATATGCATAGCAGGATAGTTTAGAAGTATTTAACTCATCAAGAAACTAGAAGTTAATATTCATTGGAACCATGTCAAAAGAGATATAAGGTTCTTGCCCACGGAAAATGGGGCCGAAAAGGGCACTGACAACAGGAAAACAAAAGAGTTATATTGATGTCGTGTATGCTATGTGATAGTACAATACAAATCGCGAATATTCTTTTTGGGTTTGTCGATGTACCAAGGGCGTCAACTAAGGCAACTGGGATAAAGAGGGTTGTTCAATTTGTAGTTTAATTTGTTCTGATCTATTAAGATTACCACTATTTCCTTTAGCAAGTATGTAAATTTGATCCTGTTCCTAAAAATGTCAAAATAACACATTTAACAGTCAGAAAAAATGGTCTGTTATCGTAGGCACAGGGATTTCTTGCGTCACAGATGCAAAAACTTCAGAAAATTGTTGGCTTAATAATATTGTGATTCAAAAACACCCGCATCTAGAATGTCATTTAGGTTCACAAACGTAGCCAAATCTACAATTGCCGCGGCGTCTTACCAATATATTAGATATATTTGTACATTCTTTACTTATGATGGAACAGAATCCAGGGCCCTGGCCATTGCCCACTCGATCTCCCGCCAGCTGCCTTAATTTTCGCACGCAGAGTTAGCCGAGATCCCCTTCCGCACCTTCTTAAGAGAGGTTATTCCTCTGCTGGTCATTCCTCTTGATCGGGTCATGTCCTGGCAAATGGAGCAGAGGTAATTCGATGAGTTAACGAATTATTCATATACTCGTAGTCTTATTCTCCATTTGGGACCATATCACACAAATAACTGTTCCCTCAAAGCAGCCAGGGACACACTCAGTCACCTGAAAAAGGCTCCATCTTTGTACACCACAAAATATGACTGTAATAATAGGGGTTTGCTATTCAATTAGAACTTAGGAGCCGTTCGAAGAAAAAGCAATTGGAACGATTGAATCCTCGTTAGATTTCTATTCTGATGTAGTTAACTGCGTTTCCTATATCACTGAAATCTTCTATAACATCAAAGTTGCATAAGTCGAAAGGCGACATTTGTTTAAGACGGTGATATCAGTACTTAATCTTCATTCACTGTCGCATAAAGCCGTAACGTCTTTATCCTTAGACTTGATGTCCTCTGTGCATGTCCCATTCATTGGACACGTTTTTATCTTACCTAATTTAGGGATGTATTGATGCGAATTCCATATCAAGTTCACTGCAGGTTTCAGCAAGCAATTTTTAGTGTTAGAGTTATAGTACAGCGCTGACCTGGGCCTTAACCAATGAACCTCTTCAGTAGCGCGGTTTTTGCGAACTGCCTCAGGTGGCTTGTTCAATATGGATGAGGTCCCTTCCACATGTGCGCAACATTTAAGGTGAGGTCTGTTCCTACTACGGCTAGGAATCAAAGACTTTTCGGCCCGGAGTTTGAATACTCATTCGCTCTAGTTTCTTCGCCATAGAGCGATAAAATGGCATTAGAGTGAGAGGCTTTTTCATTTCCTGGAGGCGTATAACTCAGTTTACCTCATGGAAAACTTAACCTTTTTTTTTTTTTAGTGCTGACACCAAAGGGGGTTTCTTTCTGGACGTCTAAGGCGCCGTTTCTGCATTCGGGCCGAAATAAAGTCACATAATTCTTGTCACAGAGATTCAGACACAAAATTTGTCACTATAGTAACCTAGATTGAAAAAAAAACTAAAGACAAGTAAATTTAGTAGTAGATTCACAGTTGGTGCAAAGGAGATGGAAAGACCACTTCAGCAAGCTGCTAAGCAGTGCAGGCAGAGCTAAACTCAAAAACTGCCAAGCTATTTATGGCAGCGGGAAATGAATGATAGGTAGCACACCACAACTCATTTCCAAGAATTGGTCTATGAACTGAATCTCAGTATCTATCGTTTGGCCGAAGGCGTATGAACTTATACTCGTACTTAGCCATCTCGAGTGCAAATTTTCTGTCGCATTTGTGTTGCGGGCTTTGGAGAAAGAGATGGAACATTGAAATCAACGATGCGGATCAATCGCCTAAAATGGCTACGACATGTATGTACCTTCGAGCGTATAAATACCAACGCTTTAGCACAAAAATTCTTCGATTCATACCCACAAGGACAATGCAATTAGCGGAAGGCCCCGCCTTAGATGGTATGCTCAAGTTGGAAACGAACTTAATGATCTTAGAGTGCTCAACCGGAGGCTGTTGGTTTAAAACCGCGCTAACCGGAGAGGTTTATTGATTGAGACCCAATGTAATTAACTAAGTAAACGAAAACGAAACAAATAGTCACTTCAATAAGGATTCTTTAATTCAAGTGTATACAAGCAAGGCATGCTGCTGTGAATTTCTTAAATTTATATTGTATATAATTACCCAAAAGAATAAAAAACCCTTTTGTTTGCCTTTTCGAAATATACATTTGTGTACATGTGTTTGTAAATATCAACATTTCTATGTCGGAACATTAATTGCATGAAATTTCACATCGCAGCATCATCGCCATCGAAATCGATTGCTTCCAAAAAAGTTCACTTCTCAACTAATTATGACATCAAATCCGTTCCAGCATCCAGCTGCCCTTTTGTTCAGCTATGTAGCAGCACCGAACGGCATTGTCATATTCGTATGGAAATGAAAGTCCTTCATCGTTGTCAGTAGTAAGAAAGTCATGCATAAAAAAACTGCAAACAAAACATGCCGCGTTCACTGAACTCTGTTCTCGCCTATGGTGAGTTTCTATAACTCACCATGGAGTTCCCCTCCACATTCGAACACAATCTCATTTCTAAAAAAATTGCTTGCTCACTAACGGTGTGGATGACTGCGCTGCGCACACTATTCTTAGGTGAGTGGGGAACGAATGAACAGGTACGCATGACAGAGACCAACCACATGGCACAGTATCTTGTTATGCTCCGCCTGAAAATAAAATGGCGAGGTGATGTGCAATCTGGTAAGTACTCGTATCTGTTAGCTACTCGTATCTTTTGTAGGTAGATACCATTGGAGCAAAAGAGATAGATACATAACAAAATCACCTACCAGGTAAAAGAGCATGCACTGAGTTGGACAAAAATACATACTCGTACTTCCATCTATTGCAGTGGCGTAGAGTTGCATTGATACGAAGGATTTTCCGGGTCTTGACACTTGTTTTCCTTTTTTCTGTTGAATATTCTTCTTTTTTCTTCGTTTGGCCGGATAACACAGCCTCTGAATTCTGCAATCGAATTTGGTTCAACTGAATTTCGATGCAGAGAATTTTGTAGTTCCATGCAATGGCGCACACAGCCGAGGCAATCGTTGTGGCAGCGATAGTGGAGCGGGCGAGCCAAAAGCTGTATCTACAGCTGGTACTCGTAGATGGTAGCTGGTAGCTGGAGTTGTGAGTTCATCTGTTTTTTAGATGACGCTATTTACTTTGACTATCAATGCGAAAACAACGACAATGGATGCGATAATTGCATTCTGTCGATAATCATGTTGCCCACAGCGCTCTTGCCCCATCCCCAGCTTCCCGCTTGCGCTCCTCGCACGGATATTTAAGGCATCAGTGGGCTGATTGATTGAATTGTTTGCTGTAAAACAAAAGATTTTAATGGAAATATCGTCTCCGAGGGCATCGAGGATGAATTGATGCTGGAGCTCCTGGAATATTGAATATTTCGATCATGACTAGCTGGCTTGGTTCGAAAGGGTTGCCGAGGCATGGTGTACTATACACGTACTCGTTCAGTGGTATTTCGTGTTTGGTCCTGTGATGGGATGTATGGTCGGTTAGTAGGTTATTTCGGTGGAGGGGGTGAAAATTTTAGATATGTATCTAGAATGCTGTGTATATCTAAAAAGATGTAGGTATGTACAATAGTTACAGATGTGTGTTTGTTTTGATTTGGCCATATTGCTGATGTGTATTAGTTTGCATTCTGGGTACTTATTGGCAGTTAACAGGGGGCTTACATCAATCAATTAACAAATTCAATTACTTTGAATAGTTTGTATACGAATACTGGCAGCTATAACTACGAGTGATTTGTTTTTTTTTTCTTCTTCACCTTTCTGATTTTCGGGATAACATTGCTTTTGTTTTTCAATTTAGTTCGAAGGCCAATTGTGGACTCATCTATAAATATCCACATTTTATTGATCTTTTAATATATCTACAGACAATACACATAATATCTACACACATACATACATATATAATCACAGAAATGATTTAATACTTTTGAAGCTTGACTGATTGCATTTAAAAAGGATGAAACTAATAAAACCACATGAAGTCGTTTATAAATTTTACTGAAAATTTTCATTAATAAAGTAGATTGCTGTATGAAATATGTGCAGTGGAATTGAATTGTGAAATGTTGGTTCCAGCATTTACCTATTTTCAAATAAATAAAATATCGATTGTGGCACGCGCTATGTGTCAAGTTGCACCGTTCTGTTGAAACCACATATCATCCAAGCTTTTCAGTCCCAATTTATCCCATGAAGAAATAGTTAAAATGGAGCTATAGCGGTCGTCATTAACTGCTGACTCGCCAGTACCTATCATCTCGGAAGAAGTTCGGCCATATTACATCTTCGTATGAGAAGTATACAAATAGTCAATTTGTTCGTATACAATGGCTACTGTTGGACGACCTGTATCAATTTTGCTTATTAGACAGACATTTAACCATAAAAATGTCTCATCACTGAGGATGACTTCCAGTTAAAATCCTGATATTTCTCCATCGAAAGTCCCTTAGTCCTTAACTTTACGGAAGCCGAAGTTAGCGAAGCTGTAAAAAGAAAGAACCGCGGGCTCGCAGTCGGACTGGATAAGTTACTCTTCGAAATGTGGCAACAATCGGAAAACTTAGGTTTAAATAGCTCTCGGTTTTGTGGGAGAAGCGCCTTCTTGTTCCAATGTATTAAAGCGAAGGCGACACGGTAAATTGCAACAACTACCGATCGGTGAAACTAATTTCGCACACTATGAAAATATTATTAAGCTCCATGGCAGCCAATGTTATTGATATAAGATTTTTTATTGAAGCAGCACACAAACGAGTTGGGAACAACTTCGCTGATTATAGCACTATAGGCAACGACCTGACTGCTCTTCAAGCAACTCTGAATAATTGGAGAAAGGCGCTGGGAGATAATAGGTTACGAATCATCCGTATTAGGACTGCATTGTGAAGGGAATTTTTTTATGAAAGTCGGTGGGTGTAACAAAATAAGAAATATTCGCATCTGCGGAAGTCTTCCCATAAAGAAACTGATAGTAGAGAAACTGAGGCTGAGCAAATCAGCTGATTTTGTCAAGTTCAACAAAGGTCGCCGGAAAATCCAGTCAAAAAGCAAAAGAGGCTCAAATTCCTGCCACGGTTCAAAAAAGAAAGAAAAAAGTTGGATCACTCAAGTGCGAAAACAGCAAACTCTTGGCCTCACTTACAAGGTAATCCTAAATAGAGTAGCCTGTAGAATGGTCCTAAGGTTTGCAAATTTAACCAATGTCACAAGCAACGCAGTATCAATACAAATACGTGGGCTAAATACTTGTATATAACATTCAATGTAATTATTTGGCTCTTTGAAGAAGAAATCGACATCGACATTATTTCTGCTTTTTTGTTTAAATGCATAATTATTATTTTCATTTAATTTCTTGAATTTTAAGGCTGAATTAATCTTTATTATTATATACTTCATTATTCAATATTTTTTTTAACTTTTTACATTTTTATATAGGTACGAGTATTTATAAATATTCTCTTCTACCACCTTGATCAAAAATTTTCCGGAATTTATTCAGAAAATTTAAAATACAAGTTTATTCATCTAAATCCATATTGTTCCCTTCAAAGTAATCCCCATCGACTGCAACACACTTATGCCAGCGCTTGATCCAATCCTCGAAACATTTTTTATATTCGGTTTTCGGTATGTCCATCAGTGCTTCCTGCGATTTTTCCATTACTTCCTCTCGGCTACTGAAACACGTTCCCCGTAGTGATTATTTAACTCGATTGAACAGAAAGAAGTCACAGGGAGCCAAATCAGGTGAATTCGATGGCTGTTAGATGGTAATTGTTTATTTTTCGTTAAAAAATTACGAATAATGATGGCACTGTGCGACGGTGCGTTATCATGGTGCAAAATCCACGAGTTTTCTAACCACAATTCTGGTCTCTTTCGGTGAATTGCTTCATGCAAACGTCTCATAACGCCCAAATAACACTCTTTGTTTACTGTCTGGGCTTCTGGCAAAAATTCATGATGCCACTACACCGTTGTAATCCATGAAAACCGTGTTTTTTTGGTCTCGGCTCATTTGGTGAACGCCATTCAATTGCCTTATATCTGGATTGCGTGTCGTACTCATAAACCCATGTCTCGTCTCCAGTAATGATCCTTTTGATGAATGTGAGATCGGATTCAGCCTCGCAAATCATCTTTTTTGCGGCGTCAACACGGTCTCCTTTTTGCATGAAATTGAGGCCTTTTGGCGCCAACTTTGCTGCTACACAACGGAAACCCAAATCATTAACCAAAATGTCTTGGGCGGATCCATAGGCAATGTTCAAGTCATCCACTATCTCTCTGATGGTTAATTTGCGGTTATTGACCAACATTTCTTTTACTTCATCAATGTTTTCGTCGGTTTTCGATGCCACTGCGTTCACCATCTTCGATTGACTCACGACCACTTTTGAACCGATCGTGCCACCGGTTCTTTAGAGAATCGTTGCCGAAACACTTTTCCAACATTTCCAACGTTCGAGCACCATTAAATCCGTGTTTTACGCAAAATTGAATACAAGTTCGTTGTTGCAAATCTAAATCCATTTCTAAAATTATAAAAAATTGCCAACACACACAGATTTAGATGTACTCTTGGCTAGGTAACTTTTGCAAATGTCAAGCTATGACGCTAAAATTTAGAGACAATGTCACAAACAGATTTACCAACTTAACAAAAAAAACAGAACTCCAATCGGAACAAGGGGAGCGCCATACGGTGGTGTCCCCCGGGCACTTTTTGATCAAGGTTGTATTTCTCTGCTCTTCCTTCTTCTAATGCTTGCTATCTACTATATATTTTCTTTTTGTTTGCTTGATGAGGATGTGGAAATGTGTTTAATAGATTGTGGTGCTGTTTGCGGTAGGTTAATTGAGAATGGGTAACAACAGTTTTTTAATCATAACCAAGGTGTGAATACTAGATCAGCTTTGTGTCTGTTAAATGTTCTGTCGAGATACAAGAATGGTTTCAATGTATGTCATATAAACGCTGGAAATCTTAACCACTGTAAACGAGATTACTTTCGGTATTTGTTTACAAATTCAAGCATAGATGTGATCTGTATTAACGAAACTTGGTTTAAGCCCAAGTTTGAAAACTTTGTGTACGATATTGAGAGTTACGAATTATATCGCAACGACAGAATAACCTCTACAACGGGCGGAGGAGTGACAATTTATTGCAAGTCGTCTTTAAAATGTGATGTGTTAGTAAAATCTGTCGACACTGATGTTGAATACATTATTGCTAAGGTTCATGATGGAAGTGTTAAATGTTTGGTTTCTTGTTGCTATAACCCGAACCGGAAATTTTCATGTGAACCATTTTTTTCTGCGCTGTTAGAGTTTTCATCCAGTTTTGTAAACATTATTGTATTAGGAGATTTTAATGCTATCTTATTAAACAACGATTCTCGATCGCGTCATTTGGTGGATCATGCCTCTTTGAGTGGTCTTTATGTTGTAAACACGTCCTATCCAACTTGTTTTAGTATAGATGCACCACCGAGTCTTCTTGATGTTGGTCTTGTTTCAGATCAAACAGCAGTCCTTCTATTTGACCGAATTTGCCTGGGTGGTGTTACTGACCATGATATGTTGCTTCGTACGTACGATTTTTCTCATTAAGTCTACGGCCTTTGAATTTAAAGATTTTAAATCTATTAACATCAATGCTCTGCAAGTTGCAGCACAAACAACGACTCCCTGGTTTCTTTGTAGACGAGTCCAGATCCAAATGAACAAATTAATAGTTTTCAGTTATGTGTTGCCCAACTCTATGAAGATTTCATGGCTGTTAAGACTGTTTGTGCAATAAGACTTTCCTTTGGGTTACTGCGGAAGTTTTAAATGCGCTAAAAATCGGGAATAAGCTTTACAGCAAATGGAAGCGAAATCGTTCTTCTTTTAATTGGGTTGCTTATAAAAACGCTCGTAATACAGCCACTAGCATTGTGCGTGATTCGAAACGAAATTACTATTCCTCGAAACATAGTATGTCTTTGCCCCCAAAGGAACTGTGGAGCAACCTTCGGCAAATTGGTGTTAGCAAATGAGCTAAATGCACATTTTGTTGACAATGCAATGGTTGGTGGTATGTTTGATTTTCATCCGAACACCTTTACATCAGTGCAAAGGCAAGCCGACTTTGAGGTAACAACTGAGACTGATGTAATTTCAATCATTGCCTCCATTAAGTCAAATGCAAGACGGTATACCAGTCAAATTTTTAAAAATAATTTTACCCAGTATTGTAAGCCATATAACCCACATAATTAATTCGTGTATTATGACATCCCCAGACTTGGAGACATGCACGGGTTATTCCGATTGCCAAAAAATCGAACACAAGTTCTGTTAACGATTTTAGGCCAATAACCATTCTCCCATGACTATAATACTCAAATACCACTTATCCTTCAACACTCTATTAACTTCTTCTCAGTCAGGTTTTCGAGAAGGGCATAGTTGTCAGTCGGTAATGGTGAAGATTTTGGATGACAAAGGACTTGTGACATTACTTTGCTTTCTCGATTTTTCGAAAGCTTTTGACAAAGTGAATCACAAAATTCTTTTATGGAAGCTTAAACACTTTTTCGGGTTTGGCGAAAGAGCTGTTAAACTTTTGCAAAGCTACTTGTCGAACCGATTTCAAAAGGTCCTTGTTGGTGGACGGATTTCCTCTGTTTGGGCGTGAGGTGTTCCTCTAGATTCCACCCTTAGACCGATTTTATTTTCCATGTTTGTCAACGATTTGCCATTAGTATGTGTACACACTCGTATGCATATGAACGCAGATGACGTTCAATTGTACATGTCTGTGCCTATGGATCGGCTTGACGAATTAGTTTTTTGTTTAAACAAGGACTTGTCAGCGATTAATGATTGGGCAGACAAACACGGGCTGCTGCTAAATCCTTCTAAGTGTCAGGTTCTACCCATATCAAAAAGCAATTTCGAACTGAGTCTTGTGGTTAATACGAGTATATGCATATTGGAATCGAGATTGGCGATAGTGGAGTCGGCTACTAGCCTTGGGTCCGTAATAAACCGCAATCTGTCCTGCAACAACCACATAAACTACGTCATTGGTCGTATTTATGGTTGTTTGCGTAGACCGTGGTTGGCTGCAAACTTCACACCTTTTAAAACTCAACGGAAGCTCGTCCAAGCCCTTATACTTCCCATAATAACATATGCCGATGTTGTTTTTAGTAGCATGGATTCGTTGTCACGTAATAAGTTACAGGTAGCCTGCAGTTAGATACATTCATGGACTACGCAGATACGATCGGATATCTATCTATGTGAAAGGTTTACTGGGTTGCACTTTAGTACAATACATGTATGCAAGAAATTATACATATATTCTTACACAAACTTATAATGACAAAAACGCCAAATTATCTGTTTTGCAAGCTTGAGTTTTCTTCTTCTCGCAGAACACTTAATATTAACTTACCAACATTTAAATATCTCAACTCATCAAGGTTCTTTTTCGTTCACAATGTGAGGCTATGGCTATTAGCTATGCCGCAAGCTTTAAAATTTCAATATTTAGGCATTTTTCCATTCAGCAACAATAAAGATTATTGTATACTATATTTAACTCCTCTTTCTCTTACTTCTTACTTTTCATCTTCGTTGAATTTCCTTTCTTTTATATTCTTTTTTTTTTCTTTTTTTTCCTGTCTAATCTTTTATATAAATTATATTTTTAAAAAAATGTTAACCTTGCTTATTTCAGTCATCTATAGTATATAGCTTATCTATGCCTGCTCCCAAGAGGCCCAAAACTAATAACACCAAAACTCATGGGCCTTCCAACAGTACAGCTCTGAGGTCTTTTAGCGAAGTCCTAAAAGATGCAATAACGATCGGTAATCAACAAAAACGACACCGATGGATCGATAACATCTGAACGGTGGCAGTTGGTCAAGTTAAAGCTTTCGAGGAAATTCTTGGCCATAATGCGGGAAAACTCCGGACCATCTACCATCACAAGCTACGCTGGCTGGCACTGAAGCCACGTCAAACTTATCGCATGTGCCGATCAAAGATCTCTCGATATTTAAACCATAGGTGGGTTCGGAGAGATTTTGCCAGTTGCTAAACTCGAGCATGGCTAAGAAGGATATTCCTAGCAGACCTAGAACTCGCACCTGGATTCCAGCAGAACACTCCTCCCCAGAAAGCATTCTGCAGATCATCAGGCTCAGCAACACGACCTTTCCGACTCATGACTGGAAAGTCTCGAAACTGGAAGAACTCTAGCGCAGACTAAAGGTATGATTCGGTTCGGATTCGAGTTAATTCTCCTAAGGGTTTATAAAAAGGATGAGCTAGATGTTGATAAGCAATCTTCTCCTCGTTTAACTGAGACTATAAATCCAACCTACGATCTTGGAGCGTCGATATTCTTTCCTGAAATGGATAGCGACGACTCCAATTTGCCCAAGGCGACAACTAAACCGTCGGTCTCCTCCTCTGTTGGAAATGGAAACCGATGACGAACTAAAAAGAGATCCTGTACGATCAGAGGAAGAAGACGAGTCTTGGGGAAATGTTCAGAATCGGAGGACTCGAACAGCACCGTGGCGGAGGCTACTCTGGTAAATTGCAGCAATGATACGGTTTCTACCGATTTTTCTCCATCTGTCAAAAAAGGATTCGGCCGCACTTATTCTGCGTCTTTAAAAAAACGCAGAAGACGTCATCCTAATCCAGGAACCATGGAACCTCAGCGACCCCGACATAACCGTTGCCAGACTGGAGACTGCCAAAGGCACCTACTGGCTATCATCGGAATATCTGGGCCGCAATCATGTGGGCCCTCACCCTGGTCATCATTGGGTGCCACGCTAACGCTCATCACACGGAATGGGAGAGTACCGAGATCAACGATAAAGATGACTCACTTTTTGATTATATTAGAAGTACTAACCTCATTGTTTGCAATATTGGCAATGAACCCATTTTTATAACAAGAAACAGACAGGAAGTGCTAGATATCACTCTTGTCTCCGACAAAATCACTCAAATGCTAATGAACTGGATGGTATCGCCTGAACACTCACTTTGAGACCACAGATATATCCAATTCGGCCTGAGTGATGTTCCTCCCAGCCAACCAGCATTCCGGAATTATCGAAAAACTGATTGGCCAAAATATAGAGGAATACTGTCAGAAACACTATCCTCTGAACTCTCAAGTCCCCAACAAGCTTGACGTGCAAGTCAAGGAATTCGCCCTATTCTCAATTAGACTATGACTGCTTCCTGCCCTTTTATTCAGCCCAGAGGCAAGAAAAAGCCGCACTGGTGGACATCAGCACTCGGACCGCTTAGAAACGTTTGCAGAAAACTTTTCAACCTAGCAAAAAGCACAAGAAAAGTGACTGACTGGGACACATACAAAGAATCCCTCAAAATATATAAAAAAGAACTGATGAAGCCCAAGCGACTATCATGAATGTCATTCTGTGACAAAATAACAGAAGCCTTTGAGGCATCGCGGCTAAGAAAAATCCTCTCTACAAATCCTATGATGCCTAGCTGTTTGAAAAAAATTGATGCTCTTGGGCAACCTCAAATGCTGAATCACTCAAACTGCTAGTGGACACTTACTTTCCAGATAGCTTCCCACTCGCGGCTAGTAGCAACCAAAACAGGACTACTGTAACCGTGGCCAAAATTCATGATCTGATTACAAGAGACAAGCTGCATTGGGCCCTGAATAACTTCCAACCATACAAGTCTGCTGATCCGGACGGTATAATACCTGCCAAGCTACAGAGGTCCTCACATATTATTCTGCCTCCGCTTGAAAATATTATGAGGAGCTGACTTCTGTCAACTGCTCAACATGCCTACGGTAAAGGAAAGTCGGTGGAAACGACTCTGCAGTCACTGACTAGCCACATCGATAGAGAGTACACAATGGTTGCTTTCCGGGACATAGAGGGTAACAACGTCAACACATCCGCAATCACGACTGCGCTGCCAATTCTGCAGGTAGAGGACTCACTTGGAGTGATGGTCAGTTTTATGCTAAACAGCAGGACAATCAACTCCAAACTGGGTGAGGCTTCTGCTAAAAGATGTGTCAGCAGAGGTATGCTGCAAGCCGGTGTCCTTTATCCCCTTTTCTGGAACTTAGAAAGCGGGTGGTAGCAGGGTGATTGCCTATGCGGATGACTTCACTATAGCGTCTCAGGTAAACATCTTAATACCATTAAAGAACTTCTTCAGTTAAATTTTAGCGGATTAACCCGGTGGGCTGATCGCTGTAGATTGGAAGTAAGCCCCCATAATACTGATCTTGCCGTCTTTTCCAGGAAATAATAAATTTCAATCATAGACCCTCCCTCAACAAACGGTACTAGCTTAGTCTTATCCGATACAGCAACATATCTGGGTCTAATTTTTTACGGGAAACTAAATTGGCAACGTAACATTCAAGAAAGAGTCAAGAAAGCTACAGTAGCTTTCTTGCAGTAGCTGCAAGAGGGAGGAAGATGCTTTCATGGAGGACAGGTCCATCCACTTTTACACGGATGGATCTAAAACTGATAGCGGGATTAGTGGCGATGTTTTCTCAGATAAGCTAAATCTAAGCCTCTCCTTCCGTCTTCCAAATTACTGTAGCGTGTTTCGGGCGGAAATGTTGGCGATTAAAGAAGATCTGTCCTTGCTAAAGAAAAACCTGAAATCTGCAAAGGATATCCGCATCTCTTCGAATAGTCAGGCCGCTATCTAGTTCCTGAACTCAGTCTCATTAAACTCTAGAACCGCCCTTGAATGCCGTTCAACCTTCACCTATTTTGGGTGCTGGACCAGAGAGGCATTCCAGGAAATTTTAGGGCTGACGAACTCGCCAAAATTGGAACCACTCTACTTATTCTACCGGAAAAGGGTAGCATCGGTATACCAATCACTACGTGTAAATCAATATTAAAGCTAGGTGCCAACAAAAGAACAGGTCTTAGGTGAACTTTTGTATCAACGTGTTTGGCAACAAAACAGATCTGGCCAAGGCTGGATCTTATTCGCCCTAAGAGTTTTTTCTAAATAAAAAACACCTCAGCGCCATCATAGATGTCATCACTGGACACTGCCTTATAGCCAAGCATGCAAAAAGGCTTGTCGTCTTTACAAATGATTTCTGTAGAAGCTGCGTGGACGAGAAGGAGGAAGAGACAATCCTCCACCTACTCTCTACATGCCCAACTCTCTCCCAAAGAAGAAAACTTCACTTCAGGAGCTTTTTTCTACAACGACTTGAGCGATCTAAAGAATATAGGCGCTAACAGTCTCCTACGATTCACCATAAGCTCAAATTGGTTCCAAGAGTAGGAGGATCACAGATCCATGCGGCATCAGGATGGGCCAATAGGCCTAAATAGCTTGATCTTTCCAACAGCCACTTTTGCCCAACCTAACCTAATTAGTAACTCGGACAGTATAGACGGAGTAGAAATTAAAACAAATCCAGTGACTTATAAAAACCAAGTGATCGGACATCAAATAGATTGCATGAAAGTGCCAAAACAATTTCATTTTCAATCACAAAATTTGCTTGAGGAGTGGATATTTTGGCAATAAAAAATTGATCTCTATTTGCTTGCAGCCTTGTCGCCTAGACAAGGGTATAAAATTATACAATACTTTTTAAGTGGCTAAGAACGTGAAATTCAGTCAGTGATAAGCACATTCAAGAAACATTTCGCGTCCAGAAACGATTTGCCCTACAACCGGTACGAATTTTTAACTACTCGTAGTAGAAAAGTGGAAAATTTTGATAATTTTTTGGAATGAATTGATAGTGTTGGTAGCTCCGTGTGAGTACGAAAATGAAATTGATATGATAAGAGACATCTTTATCACTGTTCTGAAAGAGAAATTCCTACCACAAGAAAACCTTACCGTCACAAGATTAGAAAATCTTGTCAAAGCATATGAAGCCAGAGAGCAGCAAATTATACCAATCCGGCGAATTTTCGGTCGATAAGTCTCCTTCGAATATCAGTAAGGTGTTCGAAAAGGTAATCAATAGCGTTTTGACTCAGTGGGTTGAGGACAAAAATATACTCGTAGTTCCAGATAATCAATTCGGTTTTAACACGAGGCATGATGTCATACATGCCGCGTCTAAACTGGTGTCAGATATCCAATGGAATAAAAGCAAAAACCAGTATACTGCGGCCTGCCTGGTTGACTTGGAAAAGGCCTTCGACACCGTATGGTTAGAGGGTCTTTTCTGTAGGCTGACCAGACTGGGCATGAGTGATCTGCTTTTGTATATTCTTCATACTACGCTCCCCGACAGACAGTTGATCGTGAAAAATCGCGATGCGACTTCTGTTGGAACATTTCCCATTAAAAACGGTCTGCAACAAGGTCCGGCTAATTCGCTGATCCTATTCAACATTTACACAAGCGATTTGATAGGTTCACTTCTCCATTGCATTGCGTATGCAGACGACTTGATAGCGTACTGAACGGGTCCAAAAGTCGAGGTCATTAACGTGCTTTTGCAAAGTGACTTCTAAGAAACTAGGCGATTTTGTGATGACTGGAAGTTGAAAATCAACTTTCAGAAGTCTGAAACAATTCTGTTTAGAACGCCGTTGTCTGGTGCCTCTAGGGACACCAGAAAGAATTGGCGGAAATACTCGATAATTGGACAACACGGCCAGCCACTTCTAGTCAGATACCTTGGGATCTGGCTAGACCAATATCTATATTTCAACAAGAATGTAGATGTTGCTCTGGTCAGAGCTAAAGGTGCTTTTACCCTTACAAAGAGACTGTTTTATAGCAGCCAACCCAATGCGAGGGTGAAAGTTATCTGCTACATGACCCTCATCCGACCCATGCTGGTATATTGGTGTCCCGTGTGGTTCAACGTGAGAGGAAGCTTAATGGAAGAGATTCGGCTGTTTGAGAGGGCTTACCTTACTGTTTGTCTTCACCTTTACAGAACACCAGAATCGGAGTACAAAAAATTCTATCCTAATGAGGTTCTATACAACAGGTCGAATCTAATAAGAGTGGTCAACTTCGCTATTAAGTTGACTTGAAGGCATATTGCAAGAGCAATGACCTCATCCAACAACTACCCATCTACTTATATCAGGAGAGTGTGCGCTTGAAAGGCTTCTCCCCCCCCCCCTGAAGCGTTCCTCTGTTTTGACATGAAAGGGCTGATCCAGGAGAGGTTTGCGGTGCCGCTAATCTACCACGTAGCTCATGCAGTTGGTGAGGGGCGACTCAACTACAACAGAGACGTCACACATGGCAGTACTGAACGTCTCAGGTTTAGCAGAGCGGTTTCAAAACCCGATAAAAAAGATATTCTTTTGCAGCACCAAAATATTTGGTGGTTGAGTGAAGAAGACTCGATTTCTTCATCGTTTCCTTCAAGTCCAGGTTAGCCTAGTCAGAAGGCAAAGTGGGCCTTATTTTACTTGCTATGTTTAGCAAATGGCGGAATTACGTAGGTTAGGGTTGTTTTAAGGTATGACGGCTGGCAACCTTGGATTTGCTAGCAATTGGTTAACAACTTGAAGTTTGCTAACAATTAGGTTAGATTAGATTGTATAGTTAGACTAAGTGGTTTAAGGTTTGGTATAAGTTAGCACAGGTAGTTAGTTTAAGTAGTTTAAGTTAGAGGTATAAGTTTTATGTAAATACAAAAAAAAATGTTCATTTGTTCAATAAGGGAGCCAAATCAGGTGAATTCGGTGGCTGTTGGATGTTATTTGTTACATTTTTCGTCAAACAATTACGAATAATGATGACACTGTGCGGCGGTGCGTTATCATGGTGCAAAGTCCACGAGTTTTCTGCCCACGATTCTGGTCTCTTTCGGCGAATTGCTTTACGCAAACGTCTCATACCGCCCAAATAATACTCGTACTCTTTGTTTACTGTCTGGCCTTCTGGCAAAAATTCATGATGTACTACACCGTTATAACCATGAAAACCGTGAGCATTGCCTTGTTTTTTGACTGAAAACGACGTGGTTTTTTTAGTCTCGGCTCATTTGGTGAACGCCATTCACTTGCCTGATGTCTGGATCGGATGTCGTACTCATAAATCCACGTCTCACCTCCAGTAATGATCCTTTTGATGAATGTGGGGTCGGATTCAGCCTCGCAAATGAAATTGAGGTCTCTTGGCACCAACTTTGCTGCTACACGACGGAAACCCAAATCATTACCCAAAATGTCTTGGACGGATCCATAGGCAATATTCAAGTCCTCCGATATCTCTCTGATGGTTAATTTGCGGTTATTGACCAACATTTCTTTTACTTAATCAATGTTTTCGTCGGTTTTCGATGTCGATGTCTATAGTCTGCCACTGCGTTCATCATCTTCGATTAACTCACGATCACTTTTGAACCACTTGTGCCACTGGTAAACGACCGTTTTCTTTAGAGAATCATTGCCGAAACACTTTTCCAACATTTCCAACATTTCCAACATTTCCAACATTTCCAACATTTCCAACATTTCCAACATTTCCAACATTTCCAACATTTCCAACATTTCCAACATTTCCAACCATTAAATCCGTTTTTTACGCAAAATTTACTACAAGTTCGTTGTTGCAAATTTAAATCCATTTTTAAAATTATAAAAAATCGCCAACACACACAGAGATACTCTTGGCTACGTAAGTTTTGCAAATGTCAAGCTATGATGCTAAGATTTAGAGGGAATGTCAGATTTACAGATTTACCAACTTAACAAAAAAAAACAGAACTCAAATCGGAAATGCGGGAACTTTTTGATCAAGGTGGTATGGCTTACACGAAGAAACATATTTTTTATAATTATGTTTTTTTTTTTACGAGTATTTTAAGAAATTGTATTTTTAATTATACGTGTAGAATAATAACTAGAAAAAATTTTTCAGCTCTGGTAACACATGTTTAATCGTTAGTGAAATTACCTGTTGCCGTTGTTTTGACTGATATTTGGCTCTATGAGGAAGAATTCGATTTGTATGAGATACCGGGTTATGCACTTTTCCGAAATTGTAATGAATTATACTCAGCTGGAGGTGTAGCAGTTTATGTGAAAATTGGTTATGTATGCGATTGTTTAAAGCTTAATTTTCTTAGTGCTGAATTTATAAAATTGTTTTTTGATTTCATGAGTGAGAGTTATGCAATGTTGTGTGTTTACAGACTGCATGCAGTTTCGAAATGTATTCTCATTGGTGAATTAAGTGATGTTCTGAGTTGTTGTAAAGAGCAGAACTTAATTGTAATTGGTGATATCAATGTTGATATTTTAAATGAATCCGATAGAGGTACTTATTTGCTTCTTATGGTATCAAATGGTCTAAAGAGTTTTATAAGTGAACCTACCCGTGTAACCGACTAAATCTTGCATTGATCATATACCATATATTAGATTAAGTGGCAGACAAGAGATCATAGATAAAAATTAAAAAAAATTGTAGGAGACAGAACGGAGCCCTGAGGCACACCAGCATTTATTTTGTGAATATCAGACTAGAAACCATCCAAGACAACTTGAATTGAACGTTCCGAAGGGTAGTTTCTAATCCATTGAAGAAAAGAGTAACCGAACCCAAAAGCACGCATTTCCGAGAAAAGAGCCTGATGCCAAACTCTGTCAATTGCCTTAGAAATATCAAGTGCAACTATCTTACTTTCGCCAGATTGGTGTAGGCTTTGGTTCCACTTTTCGGTAAGTCATGCCATCAGATCACCAGTGGACCTGTTGCTACGAAAACCGTACTGCCGGTCATTGAGAAGTTTTCGTATTTCGAGATATTTCATGAGCTGACGATTTATCAGCGTTTCCATTCCTTGGAAAGAAGGGACGTAAGTGCAATAGGCCTGTAGGAGGAGAAAGAAGAAAATTCGCCTTTTTTAGGGACGGGCTGGACAAATGTTGTTTTCCATCGGAAAGAGTCTTAAAGAGTAGGATTGATGAAAAAGCTTACTCAGTGGTTTTGCAGCGTGGAAGAGCACCACTTCAGAAGAAGGGGAGATACGAGGGCGGGTCAATAAGTCCGTGACTTTTGGATTAAAACACAGATTTTTTGATAAAAAAATAATTTTATGTTTCAACGTAGTCTCCCTTGAGCTCTATACACTTTGTCCAACGCTTCTCCAATTTTTTTATCCCTTCCAAAAAAAATTATTTGTCGAGGTCCTCAAAATAGGCCTTTGTTTGAGAGATGACTTCATCATTGGAGTCAAATCTTTTTCCAACAAGCCATTTCTTCAGGTTTGGGAACAAGAAGTAGTCGCTCGGAGCCAAATCTGGAGAATAGGGTGGATGAGGGAGCAATTCATAGCCCAATTCATGGATTTTTGCCATGGCAACTGCACATGTGTGCACCCTTGCATTGTCTTGGTGGAAAAGAACTTTTTTCTTGGCCAAATGAGGTCGTTTTTTTTTCAAATCGTCATTGAATCGGTCCAATAAGTTGGCATAATATTCCCCATTAATTGTTCTTCCCTTTTGAAGGTAGTCAATGTGGATTATCCCGCGTGCATCCCAAAAAACAGTCGCCATAACTTTATTGGCTGACAAACCCACCTTGGCCTTCTTTGGCGCCGATTCACCCTTAGAAACCCACTGTTTTGACTGTTGTTTGTTCTCTGGTGTGTTGTGATGGATCCATGTTTCATCCACGGTTACAAAACGGTGCAAAAACTCCTCCATATTGCGATTAAACAACGCCAAACCGTCCTGTGAAGTTGTTACACGATTGCGTTTGTGGTCGACTGTGAGCAAACGCGGCACCCATCTTGCGGAAAGCTTTCTCATGCCCAAGTGATCATTCAAAATTGAAACCACTGAGCCATGCGAGATCCCTACGGCTTCCACAATCTCTCGCACTTTCAATCTTCGGTCGGCCAACACCATATCGTGAATTTTTTCGATTGTTTCGGGTGTAGAGACCTCAACTGGGCGTCCAGGACGTTCGGCATCTTCAGTGCTTGTACGGCCACAACGAAATTCAGTAAAGCACTTTTTTACCATTGAAATCGATGGTGCAGAGTCCCCATAGTATTTATCAAGCTTAGCCTTGGTCTCGGTAATGGTTTTTTTTCGCAAGAAATAATGCTTAATAAGCACACGAAATTCACTTTTTTCCATTTTCTCCTCAAATTAGTGAGTAGTCTGATAAAAATAGCTGTCAAACACAAACTAACTGACGCAGCAAGTTTAAATTTTGACAGAAGTCAACTGACAGATGCCTGTTGACAGGAGCAGTGTTGCTGTTTCAGTAAAGAGGTCAGAAATTCAAAAAGTCACGGACTTACTGGTTTATGTATGTTGAGATCTTTAAGTACTCTTGTTACTACACGAGTGCGAAAGTGGATTCGTTCCATTGAAGTTTCGACGCACTCAGCTGTAAGCGGGGACAAAGCACAACCTGGAAGTGTAGAGCTATCCTCAAAGTGTGCAGCAAGCAGATTGGCTTTCTCCAAAGAGCTGACAACTGGAATGTCATTGTAAATGAGCGTTGGGACATTGTAGTAGTTTTCGCCTCAACTTTTGGTCGTGTTGAAATTTCACACGCTTAAGAAAGACGTTTAAACGTGGCTCGTTTGAATGTTTTTCGGTTTTCCTCTGTCGGGTTGGTCTTATAGGACCGAAAAAACATTTCTCTAACCATAACAGCCTATTTACAGCTCGAATCGTACCATGCCTATTCTTTTGGTCTGATACTCTTAATCCGATTAGCGATAAAGGATCACATTCTAAAGAATGATTATGAAGCCAAAGCAGGTGTTCAGTTTTTCGGAAAATGGGACAGAAAGAAAAAGAAAAATATTTGGACTCAGTAGCTATTTCGCTCCATGGGTATTGAACCCAGTACCGTCCGATTGGGAAGCCAATACACTACCACTTGAGCCACAGCCACCTACAGAGATCATAAAAGTAATTTGTTCCTTGAATAACTAACATGCTTTATAGCTGATGTCCCAAAGTAAATTTTTAGCAAGAGCATATTCACTGTAGTCTTGCCTGAATACGGTACGGATAATATCACTTTGAAAAGCGGTTTAATTAATCCGTTCGTCTATAAAACCAATGAAAAATATCAGAATTTTATTAAAACAAATTTTTTTATTAAAGTATAAACCAAAAAGAATCGTACAATTATATTATTAGGTACAGTCTACTAATAGTAGTACTTGTACAACTATTATAGTACAATTTTCACTTAATTTTTGCTCATATTCTAAACTTAGGCCTATCAAAATTTGCTTCAAGACCCGCGCAAGTTGTTTTATCGTGGAAATTTTTTTCCTCTCATTAAAAACCACACATTTTCTATTGGATTCCTTTCCAACGCATGCAGATTCGACTCCGATGTTTTGGATCGTTATCCTCTTGCAAAATCCAGTTTTTTGGTCCATGCAGAGATTCGGTAGACTTTAGCAAACATAGAATTGTGCATCGAGGTTTTGTGTGAAAAGTATTAACTTTCCGAATTCTTTTGCTGAGAAGCATGTACAAACATGAACTTTTGAAGAATATTTTAAGGTGTGTTGAAGAAACTTTTCATCTTTTTTTGTCCAGGCTTTCTTCCAATAGAGCCTTCAAACCAGTGAGGCTTAATGTTCCACTAATTAAAATGTACTTCAAAAAAAGATTCCAACGAGTAAAATAGTAGTGGAATTAATCTTAATCTGGGTGTACCCCAGTGATCCGTTTGATCCACTATTATTTTTAATCTACATTAATTCGTCGTTTGACTTACATTTTAAAGGCATACTCGTACTTACTGCTTTGGCAGATAATGTGGTCTATACTTTGAGTCTAGTTTCTGATGTAATCTGGGATCTAAATTTATTGAAAATCTGGTTTGCTAAGAATAACCCAAAAACAAAAATTATGTCATCACAAAGTTGTTTTGAAGCTGAATTTTTATTTCATGCTCTTGAGTGTCAAAGATTAAAATTATCATGGTGCAGTTGTTTCTACGGTCCTTGATTTTGCAGTAATATAATCTGCAACAACGTCTGTTTTCGAATTGAAAAGGTTGATGAATTCAAGCATTTAGGGCTTATTATTGACTCCAGAATGTGTTTTTTAATCACACGGAATATTTGCGAGGAAACTTTTGATGCACTCGTAGATACTTTTTTTTTAAGTGTGAACTATTTGCTCAACGAAACTTTTAAAAATAATTTATTATATAATTTTTCATTCCAAACTACAACACAGGATTGAACGCTGGAGGGGATTAATTTTATAAATACCATTTTCATTCAAGTTATCTACTGTTTTGTGACATGAGAATTGTGCAAGTCCGTTTTGTAGGGTATGCAGGGAAATTTAAGAAGATAATTTTTTAAACGTTCAAATTCAAGTTCAAGTTTTATTTCAAATTAGAGGATTGTACAATTAAGAACTAGGCTCTTTACAAGTAACATACATATTTCATAAACATAAACTTAAAACCAAAAAATAAAAATATAATATAAAATCTAAAAAGACAAACAACAAGAGTGTGTGCAAAATTTTACAATATATTTTGAATAAATTTATTTAATCAGCATTTTGTTAACAGGGGCACAGTTTGCTTCATATATTCTTAAACTAGTTGAAGAGAGAATACCCAAAGTTTCCTGTCTCTACATATGATTTCGTAAGTCAAGATGTTCTAAAGCCTAACAGCGTGAACAAAGAACAAACGGCTACTTTCTAAAGGAGGAAATAAAGTATCAATCCTGGAATATCTAGGAAATTGCGGATTAAAGTATAAGTAATTGAAACTCTGATAGGTTATTAAATTGCAAGAAATGAACAGTTACGATAGTTCAGGAATTGTTGAAGCGAAAAGATTGCCCGTCTGAACGTAGAAATATGATGGAACTTTCATAAATGGAAAATATGTCTTGTCACAGCGTTGAAAGCTAGTTCTAATTTTCGGAAAGATAGCAAATCAAATTTTTTTATTTTTTTTTTATTTTTACAATATTTTTAATTTACAATAGTTTACCAAAAAGCAAAGTGCTTATCGGTAGGCGGTTACAAACAGTAGTATTATTTAAGTTTACAAGTGATTAAAAAGGGTCAGTTAATATTTACGTTTTAACAATGTTTGACATATTTAGTTTACTTTATAAATAAAAAAAATAGTTTAAAACTTTAGTGCATAATTATAGTAGTAGTTAATTATTATTTTTACTATCTCACAAAGAACAATTCTAGCAGATATTTTTTAATTTCTTTCTTTCTTTTCTTGAAGTTGCGAATATTTTTTAAATTTTGTGGTATTTGGTTTAATATCGTCGGGATAATAAATCTAAGTTCTCTGTTCCCGTACGCGTTAAACGTTGTCGGGATTTCGAACATCTCAAGTGCTCTTCTTCTGGTGTTTTGGTTATGTCTTATTAGCTGTAGGAACCTTTGATCAACCATATCATGTGGTAATGCAGTCATGCGATAAATTGGGTTTATATCTAGAACTTTAAGGTCGACATTATTACGTTTAACCAGTTTAATTAGACGATGTTGTAGGTTCAGTATCTTGTCTAGATGTGTTTTTGAGGCGTTACCCCATCCCATATCCCATGTTTAAGAACTTCGAAGTTTGAAAATCTTTTTAGATAAACCAAGGCAAACAGGGTGCTTTTGAGTTGAAGACGTAAAGTGTTTATATGTTCACGCCAAAGAAAATGTTCGTATATTGTGACTCCAAGATACTTTACCTTTTTGACAATTTCGATTGGCTTGTTGTTGGCTGACAATGGACACTGGTCGTTTCGGTGATATATATTAAATATATCTTCTTGCTTAAATGGGTGGCATATATGCATCACTTTTGTTTTGGTAGCATTGATAATTAGTCCATGATCATGACACCATTTAGATACATCATCGAATTGCTCTTGAAGTATTTCTATTGCTGAGTTTAGTTGTTTGTGTTTTACTATGATGGCTATATCGTCTGCATATGCGTAGGCTGTATTGTATTTAATTAACCTCAAAAGTTCTGCAATATATAAACTGAACAAAATGGGACCCAGTTTGGAACCTTGTGGAACACCATATACACTACATTTTTCCTGACTCAAGGTTGTTGATACCTTTACTTTAATTGTTCTATCAGTTAAATAGTTTTTGAGCCAATTTGACAAGTATCCTCTTACACCAATTCTTTTTTTTTTTTTTTTCTTTTCCTGACTAAGAGTGTCGAAGGCTTTACGGATGTCGACGAATAGCACAAGAACGTGCTGTTTCCGATTAAGGTCTGCATTAACTGTATTTGTGAACCCTCCTAGAAGTTTTTCTGTACTTTTACTTTTTTGAAATCCGTATTGATTTGGGTGTAAAATTTGGTGTTTGCTAATAAATGTATTAAAGCGTTTGACAACTATTTTTTCCAAACTCTTTTCTACGACTGACATGATTGCGATTCGTCTATAATTTTCGACTTTGCTTTTGATGCCACCTTTACAAATAGGACGAATAATAGATGTTTTCTTGAGTTTTGGTACACAACCTTGTAACAGGCTGCGATTAATTATGGTTTGTACCGCCAGGCGTAAGAATTTCGGCATTCATTTTGAGATCAACTGGTCGAATATCATATGCTCCAGGTCCTTTATTGCTGTTTATTTTGCTTAGGATTTTAAATATCTCTTCCTCGCTAGCTTCTTCGACGTATATACTCTCTTGTATTTGCAAGTTCTCATGGCTTAAAGTTTGTGTTTTAGAATTGCACATATGCATAAATGTTTGGTACTTGATTTGCAAATTGATCCGCAAATTCTTCCACGATATCGCATTCACCGTTGACATTTGTTGGAAAGTTCGTTTGAATAATTTCATCAATAGAAGGTTTTTTTCTTCCCAAAATTTCATTTATAACGATCCATGTTTTTCTGGGTCATGTTGTGCATTTAAGAATTTTTGTTGGTAATAGTTGGCTTTTATGATTTGTATATTTTTGTTTACAATGTTTCGGAAGTTTTTATATTGGCTTCTTTCACATTGTTATTACTTCACTATTGATCCACGGCTTTTGTATTCGTGTTCCTTTTGTTTTTTTATATTTACTTGATTCCGTGTACTCGTATATGTTGTTTATTTTCAATACGAAGCTGTCACATAGAGTTTCAATGTTGTTTTCTTGAATCATATTTTCTCAATTTGTTTGTTCGTTAACTTTCTGTTGTTAATATGTACAGCATTGATTTCTTCGATCAATCGATCATCCTGTAGACCTTTTGTAGCATAAAGTATGGCATAATGGTAGGCAAGATCAGTTTCCACAACTGCTGAAAATATTTCTTGAGTCGTGATGCTTACGTATATGTGATCTATAAGGGTGGATGTATTTCGTCTAGGATCAACACATGTTGGCCTTTTTATGACATTTGCAAGTCCTTTTGATGCCACCGTCTCCATATATTTCAGAACTATTGAGTTGTTTTCGTCAAGTATGTCTATATTCATATCACCTAAGACGACGTTTTCCTTTTCTGCGTTGATAGCTGTATTCAATCAAGCAGCAGTAATTTATTTGTGGTACTAGTAGAGCTTTTACAAGTTTTAGTCGAATATAGCAAGCAGAGATCCATAGCATGCGCAACGCCATATAAATCTTTCTTATAATTGGGTTTATTTGGTCACAGGCTGTAAGATGGTTGTTCAAAATGATTCTAAAACTTTTACCATTTCAGAGACAGGAATCTTCTCTCTCTATATAAGCAAACTTGAGGGTATTTGTCAACTCGATGTTCTTGCCTATCGGTAAGCGTAGTGACTATTTGGGGTTAAGTAGAAGATAATTTCAGTCTGCCCAATGATTTATTGTATTTACGAGTAAATCCTCATTGAATTTACTGACGCAATACCCAATTTGTAACCGCGAAGTCGACAAGCATATTTGGACATTATCCGCATATACATATGTAGGTGTATCGTTGTGTATCTGCAAACTTGGGCGAGGGCATTAATGTATAAAGAGAAGGGCAAAGGTCCAACGATTCAGCCTTTACAAATTCTTAGCATGCTAAGAACATCTCCGTTTAAGGAAACTTGTAGAAATCTGGGGACAGGCGACTCAACTACAACAGAGACGTCGCACACGGCGGTGTGGATCGTCTCAGGTTCAGTAGGGCGGTGGGGAATCGCGATAAGAGGGATGTCGTTCGGCAGCACTGGTGGTTGAATGATGGAGAAGATGTTTCATCGTCGTTTCCGTCAATTACTGATCAGCCTCACTAATGGGGCAGAGCTGACCAATCTATTTGCTCTGTGAATAGCGATGGCCAGCTTACATAGGTTTAGGTTAGCATTTAAGAAATATATACATATATTAGTATATACCTTTGTATAGGTATATTAGTATATACCTTTGTATATACTAATATATGTATATAATTGTGAATGTATAATATCTATGTGTGTGTATTGTGTATGTAGGTTAGGTAGACTAAGGTTTATTTTAAGTTAGATATTAAGTTTTTATAAAAAATTAAGTACATATGCTAAGTTTTTTGTTAAATTCTTTTCTTAGCCTTAAGCATAGAAAATAAGTATATATAAGTATAAAATGTAAACAAAGTCGAAAGACATAGATATAAGAATTTAGAGTAGCTTAGAGTGCCTGTGTGGGGCCAGTAAGTTAGTATAAGTTTGTTAAGTAATTTTAAGCTAGCATTTAAGCATTTTTTTGTTAGTATGTAAGAGTTAATGATTTAGAAAATAAAAAAATGCATTTAAAAATAAAAAAACTAAAAAAAAACTTGTAGAAATCTTTCGCTGTAGTAGTTCCGGATCAATTCAACGGCTCCCTTGTCTAATCCGAACTGAGAATATGATTTCCAACAAAGTATGCTGTGATTCACCGAAGTAAGGCTTTTAATAAGTCTAAGAGGCACAGCATGGTTATTTTAGTATCATCAAAGCTCAAACGGTCATCGTCAACTATTTTTATGAGGGGTTGTTGGGTGTTGTAGGCTAGGTACTGCTGACGATGTTGTAACTATTTCTAAACATCTATTGTGCTTATTTTATCTCCAAGTGCCAAACTTATAATTCCGAGTGCTAACGAGCAGACAAAAAATAGCTGTATTATAAACGGGACAGCGGATGCATTTCCCAGACGGTATTAACGGTGAAATAAAGTTCAGGAAAAAAAAAACAAATAAGACCTTATTCGGGCTACTCCCACATACATATTTGGAGCTCATTTTATAAGGATATCCGTGACTAAAAGTCGGTGGCGAATCGGCCCCTATTGGACCAACGGCAGCAATCATATCTCCGATCGGGTTACCAGCTTCGGGGTAACTGTCCGGCTATGGAAAAAATCTTTTGTTACGAAGCAATTTCAAGCCTCGGATATGGGGGCTAGGGCTGCTCACGAGCTTTCCGAGCAGAACAGAAGAAAATAACAAAGGCTTCTAGGGATGAAAAATAAAAAGATTCGGAAGTTTTATCAAAATGTAAAAAAAACATGTAACGGACATAAACCTCGAACCAGTAGATACGAATTAGGAATATCGTAGTAATTTTTTTAAAATTCATTCCTTTTATTTTGTTTTATTTAATTTAATTCCATCCACCCTACCCGTATGAAGTGAAGATAGACATATTTAAGTTTATTTCCAACAAAGCTGCTTGAGCGGACGGCCTGACTGTCGAGCTCCTCAAAACTGCACGCGATGACTTGGTAAAGAGCATACATCAATTCATCTGTAAAATATGGACGGCTTACCCTCTGAACTACCCCAGCTACAGGGGCATCAGTCTTCTTAACGTCGCCTACAAGATCCTGACGCCTGAAGCCGCTACGGAACAACCTAATTGGTCCATTTCAATGCGGCCTTAGGCCAGGAAAGTCCACCGTAGACCAAATATTCACACTACGACAGATCTTGGTAAAATCGATACAACTCACCAAAGCTTTGATGCCAAAAAATGATTTAGACAAGTCGATGCGCTGTCATGCGATTTTTTTAACATCATTCTTGAAAGAATGGTGTAAGACTCACGCACCGACACAAGAGGCACAGTTTTTAAAAAGTCCGTCCAATTATTTGCATACTCCGATGATATTGATATAATGGGAAGAAAGCAGCATGATGTCAGTGGCGCTTTCGTGAGTATTGAGAAGGAAGCGGAGAAGAATTTCAACGGTTATTGAGGGCAAGACCAAGTATGCGCTGTCAACAACACAGGACTTCCAACACCGACGTTTCTGACAGAACGTCACTCTAGACAGATATAACCTTGCGATAGTTAAGGACTTTGTCTACCTAGGCACCGCTATCAATTCAGACAACGACACCAACGCTGTGATCAAACAAAAAATAACTCTTGGCAATCGCTGCTTTTTTGGGCTAAGAAGGCAACTGATTAGCATAGCCCTCTCTCGAACAACAAAAATGACCTAGTAATCCCAGTCTTGTAAAATGGCGCAGAGGCATGGACTTTATCAACAATGGATGAGGGTGCTCTTGCTCTCTTTTCGGTTCCATCGACTTAGCCAGAAGAGTGAAGATCCAACGTCTGAGGTGGCTGGGTCATGTACAACGGATGAACACAAATGCTCCTGTCCGAAAGATTTTTGAAACCACCCACGAGGGACAGCGCAGTAGAGGAATAGCACGACTAGGTGGCGCACACAACCGGAAGGGGACGCTAGCCGACTTAGCGTGAGAAACAGGAGGCAGCTGACTAAAGATTGAAGTTTCTGGAGACTCCTGTTGGTTGAAGCCAAAGTCCACCCCTGGCTGTAGCGCAACCTTAAGGAAGTAAATAAGCGGTGTAACTGTGCCATGCTCAATATGCAGATTGGTGTGGGCTTATTAAAATTTTGTGTGTTAAGGTGTAAAGGGTGTCCCAAAATTTCAAAATTCAAATAAGATTTGAATTTTGCACCATTTGTGCGGTAGTCTGTTGGCAACGAAAAAAAAGGCAGCGTGACGGCCGACAGTTCAGTTTAAATAATAATGGAGCGCTATGCGAAGAATAATGCGTTTATAATGCGTTCGCAATTTTCGTATAAAATATGGTCGGAATAGTGATTCAACTTCATCAACTAAGAAGGGATTAGTTCAAAAATTCAGGGAGACTGGTTCAATTAGTGATCTTAGACACTCTGACCGTCCTTCAACAAGGCTTTCAACACAGAACATCGAAGCTGTTCGTGAGAGTGTTGCTGAGGGTCAAGGAACATCAATTCGGCACCGTGGTGAAGAATTGGTTATTTCGGAAAGCTCTCTACAGCCTATTCTCACGAAAGATATGCATCTTCATTCATAAAAACTGCAATTGACTCAAGCACTGATGTATACTGACCACGCACAGCGAAGAGAGTTCGTTGAATAAATTATGGAACAACAACAAGTGGATGCCGATTTTTCAAACAAAATCGTCTTCAGCGATCAGACTCATTTTCATCTTTTTGGCTTTGTTGATTGTCAAAATTGTTGAATTTTGGGGTTCAAAAATCCACGAGTTATTGTTGAGAAACCAATGCATCCACAACGTGTTATTGTTTGATGGAGATTTTTGGCTGGAGTCATCATCGGACCGGCCTTTTTTGAAAATGCGGCTTGTCAGGCAACAACAATTAAATGGTTCTCGCTATCGCAACATGATAATCCAGTTTTTTGTGCAAGATATCGATATGGACGACAAGTAGTTTCAACAAAACGGTGCCACATGCTCATGCCCAAAAAACAATTCGAGTACTGCATGAGTCTTTCCCTGGTCGTGTAATTTACTGTTCACCGCCAGATCATGCCATTTAATCCTATTGTACTCTTTTCTATAAGGTTTATGCCAGTAAGCACACGGCCACGACTAAGTTGAGCGCCTTATTAATGAAATTCAGCCACATTTATGCAAAACTGCTGTGGAAAATTTCGATCAAAGAGTGCATATGTGCCAGGAAGGCCGTGGACAAACATTTATAAAACCAAATCACAAATTAAATGGAAATAGAACCGAATGGAAGACAACTTCTGACTTTGCCAATGACAATACCATTATATCCGTTGCTATTTTTCAGTAAAACATTGATATTATACGGAATTGTATTCACTCTGAAACATAATAATGATTTAAAATAAAACTTTAGATATTAATCAAACTTTTTGGATTGTCCAATTGTCTTCGAGTGCATTTCAATTTATGTGCCTTTTGCGAGTCACTATAGACATATGTACTTCCAGTGTATCCATGGAATACAAATTGATCTCATGGACAACCCAAAGTTTTTCTATTTAAAGAAAATCTAACAGTTATCCCATGTCAAGAGTTATATTTATAGTTATACTAAGCGACGCGACGTTTGTACATGTTCCGTAATCACAAATCTTCTTAGAGACTATGTAATTCAGTCAGATTTGTTCTTCTAGGCTCTGCCTTTAAGATAAAGCGCAATGAGATTGTTCTTTTTAGGAATTTTAGCGGGGATGGACTCATTGATTTTACCCAAAGGAAGTTCTATACGTACATATATACACATGTGTATGTCCTGCTTCGCTCACAATGAAACTCATTCCAAGATTATAACCTCAAAGGAAGTCACTATAATGATAGCACGGTAGTCAAGTGCGGAATTGTAGGGTAAAATTGTTGGACGGTCTCTAAGAGTAACTTATTGCTTCCATAGGGCACCACCGGGCAAAGATGACTATTTCACGGCTATTGAATTCCCTTTAATATTGCAGACTACCTCCGATTTAAATCCCCAACTTTCATCTTGGCAAAACGGACTCTACTGTTAGGTGATTTTCATATCCCGATTACTCGTGGGAATCAAAATCGATCCAACAAAATTTGTAACATTAGACGCTCATACCTCTTTAAAAGACATCAACTTTTAGAGACGCACCAGGAACTGCCGATCGGATGTCTGCTGCCAACTCTGACACTGAATTGAGCGAGGAAGGGAATTCACCCCTTCTGGGCGCCTCAGGCACTTTGTGTAAAGATACAATTAACATGTGTGGCAGGTTTTCCCAGTAAAAGACGACTGACAGCACTTCTTCAAAGTGAAGTAACAGACTTTATTGAGTTAATCAACGTGCTTATACTCGTATATTAGTTCTATTGCAAAAACGCTAGTGGAGAGTTTTCTCCACTATGACGACTATATGCGTGTACAGTGAAGTACAAAAGTCACAGAAAAGTAAAAGTGCAAATTAAATTGGCCTACAGTTTTTTTTTTTTAGTTAGTTTATTTAGTTTATTTACTCAGTTTTCATTTTCAACTTAAAATAAGAACATTTACAATTTTTAAGGAATAAATAATAGCTATCATTCTGTAACTAGGAAGTTAGTGTTGAATGGTACATTTGTAAATTAAAATTTCCTCTAATAGTAAACTGTAAACTGTTGTGGGGTGACAATCAGCAATATATAATACATAGTATATCAATGTTTGAGAGAGAAGAAAGCAAAAGGATAGCAAGAAAATGATACATATTCTATTAATAATAAATTTTCAACAATAGTTATCAATACAATTTAAGTCAATCGTGAATAGCCAGTTTTTCACCATTTTGAAGAAAGATTTAAAATTAAGACTTTGTCTTATAGACAGAAGTAATTTATTGACAGCCTTAGGGTCTGTGACAGTATAAAAGTTAGAGAAATGAGTTTTGTGAGCAATGGGTACAGTGACCAGGTGCATGTTGTTTATTCTCAGGTTATATAATTGCGAGTTTCTGCTGGGAATATTGCCACATCGTTTAAAAAATTCTTTAAGTACTTTAAAAATATAAAGATGTCTCATAGGCAGAATTTGCAATTCCTTGTATATATCATCAACTTACCAACTTTCGGTATAACGATTTTTGTTGCGGATTATTCGAATAAGATGCTTTTGAGCAATTATTAGAGGTCTAAAAGTATTTGCATAGGAACCACCCTAACTAGATAACCCATACGTTTAGAGTGCGCAAGCCCATAATATATTGTTTTGAGAATCTTTTTAGAGCAAAATCGCTTTAAGAGATACATTTTTTGTGTTATAAGCATCAAATGATTTTTAATATTTTTACTATGGTCTTTCCAATTAAGGTTAGAATCAAATACAAATGCAATCGGATGGGTGTGTACCATCCGTTAGAAGGAAGGTAGTCATAAGTTCTGTGAACATGTCACAAAAATCTAACGGTTTATTATATAATATACCTATACTATATGTATATTACTGGGCTGAGACCTTCGGACAGGAGAAGGTTCAAACAAGCCTTGAACTAAGGTAACTCTAGAGACTGCCACTGTTAAAACCTAAAACAATGGCACAGAGGCCAAACGAACCCGATCCGATGACTCCACTCCCCCGACGTCAGAAGCAAAGAGAGTCCGAACAGGAAATGCTACAGTGCTACAGTCGACAATGTTTTATACAGTATTATACTCGGCTATGTCAGGCTGGGGGTAATCCCGGAAAACATTAATCTCAACCTTCTAAGTGTTGAGCTAAATGGGTCAAATACAGGAGGGAGTTATCGATGTTTCGATTGAGCTTCATGACGAAGAGATGGACCCGTCTTTTGACAGCTCTAGAATGAGGGCTGGCTTTTTTGCTCCAATGAAGCCACTGTGAATTAGCTGAGGAGTAATTTCTCAAGAATCAAGGAGAAATGAAGTCTGAACATGATGTAAGCGGAGAAAGATTCATTTCCGAAACCATACATCATAACGGAGTTCTTTCCCCAAAGTATCGTCCTAGCTAGGGAAAAATTCTTGCGTCCTTAGATGCACAGAACTCAGGTTAAAACAACAGAGCCTGGAGAATCCTGCGAAAAGTGGAAGAAAAAATTAACAGGTTCTGTGCTGTTAATGACAGCGCGATGAAACGGCTAAATGACTTAAAAGGTCATATAAGTATCATTTCGGTAAGCTGAGGCTCATTACAAAGAGCTCCCATAAAACTCCACCACAACCAACACCAGTAGCTTGTCAAAGAGAATATAAAGCAACACAGTCAATATAGCTGCAGCTAAGGGTGATAGAGTACGTAAGCTCCCCTCAACTAGCCGACTAGCACAAGAATCAGCTACTGCGAATAGACCCAAAAGTAGAGTGCAAGTATGTCTACCGCGAATTCAACCGGCTCAAAACGCATCTCGTCCTGCGAGAAAGAGGCCAAAGGCCACTCCTTTGTCTAGATTCCCATACCCGGGGGAGAGGGGATAACTAATCGAGCGGAACACGGAACACCGCTTATACCCGCAGAGGATGATGGGTACACTTAAGATTTTCCAGGGAAAGGCGCCTCATACACCTTTACTAATGATGCGCAAGAGAGATCATCGCTCTAGGGCTAGTGAGGTTAAAATATTTGGCCTCAATAATAGTGAGCGAATATTAGAATTTGCCCGAGAAGATTTTAGACTGAGGGCTGCTTTACTGATCAGTTCCAAAATTAAATATCTTCTCATTCCAGGGTATAGCATCGGATATTTAGTGGCAACGATAATTTAACTACCTCAGGGGAATGGATTGCATGAGTTCATGTCCGCCTCCGCTTATTTTCCCGGAGATATAGATGTGGTTTTTTCCTGTTCGACAACAACAGAGGGGGTGAGATACTTTCAAATTATATTTTTAGCAAAAATCTACTTTTATGTAATAAAACCACTTTTGTCAATTCTTACCATCTCGTCTCTTTTTCTTCATATTTTTATGAAAGTCTGTACATAAAGAAACTCACGAACTGAAGTACTTTTCAAGAAAATCTCTCTATCAAAGTCGACTCACTGCCCTCATCTCTACAGTCCACTGGGGATCTAAACGAGGAAGCGGATCAACTAAGTGAAGCCATTATCTCAAAAGTTGAAGCGTAATATGGTTAAAAGGTGTGTACCATGGTGGAGTCCTCAAATTGAACAAATGGGTACAATGGTGAGAAATTATTTTAACAAATCCAAACACACCGCAAATTGGAATCTATACAAGTCGACTTGAACTAACTTTAATAAAGAATTGATTAAGGAAAGCCTTTTCCTGGAGGAAGAATTGCGAGAGCCTGGAATAACTGCCAGAAATTTTGCGTCTCTCTCAAAAGACTTTTCAAATAGCTTAGGTCTGTTACAAAAATATGATGGCACGAGTACTTTCACAGCTAGTCGAGAGGAAACTTTAAAAATATTACTAAAGGTTCATTTCCCTACCCTTTTAAACAAAACACATAATATCAATTCTGAAGCCACAAGCTTCTCCTACAGCAACAGAGTTAACAGCCTACCTGGAAATATGTTCAGCACAGTCAAAGTTGGATGGGCCATAAACTAATTTAAACCATATAAGGCATCTGGCACTCAGCACTGATTCAAAAAGATCTGGTCCAGATTCTTCCCACTCTAACCGCCTTATTTAGGTATAGATCCAACTGGGGATACATCCTACAAGTCTGGAGGGAGGTAGACGTAGTATTTAACCCCAAACCGTATAAACCTAGTGAGGTACTTAAATTTTATCGACTCATAAGTCTTAAATCGTTTTTTCATGGGGTGACTATCGACTTGCACATCAGAGTCCTTCTTAACAGAAATTCATCTGTGCACCCTCATCAATATGCATACAGGAAAGCATGATCCATGAAAGGCGCTCTACTAAGTCTGGTAACACAAATTAAAAAGCAGTACATGGCTCTATTTAATTCGTCTCTATAAATGCTGTTATATGTGGCCTTAAAACCGATGTAAAGATGGTGCTTTTCGATTTGGACCTTTTGTGGATCTGCTGGAGTGTAAGGCTTTTTTCGATTGTGGGCTTTTCTGGTCTGAAACCGCACTGATAGAGACCAATCAGGTTATTGGCGAAGGGTTTCAGACCTTCGCACAATATCACAGATAAGATCTTGTGTCCGATGTTGTGGATACTTATGCCTGTATTGTTGGCGCAGTTGAGGGGTCTCTTTTCTGTGGATCGGGCAAACGGTGGTGAGATTCCATTCATCAGGCATACACTCTTCTGATCAGATCTGGGAAATGAGTTGGTGTATGCTCTCCACAGTCATTTCCAGCAGCTAAGAATAGTTCGGCCGGTAAACCTTCAGGTCCAGCTCATTTGTTGTACTCGTATTTTAGCTTAGATATTGCTATCCTTACTTCGTTTTGGTCAGGTGGCGGAAGATTTGACTCTCATCTTCAAGGTTATATGGTCTATTCTGCCTGACGACGGGAAGTTAGGCTTCGTCGCCTTTATTCAGTCTGCAGAAAAAGTTTTTTTCATATTTTCAACACCGACTGCTACTCTGCTATGCACTTCCTCATCTCTACAGGTTTCTTTATGATCTTGCTGCCTTCACACGTTCCTTTTACCTATTGGTAAAACTTCCGTACATTCTTCCTGGAGTACAAACTCTCAAGATTTAATCAGTTTGATCGTCGTATATTCCACAGCTAACTTTGAATACTACATAAGCTCATAGATCCATCGATGTTTATTTGGTTTCCAAAATCAGTTAGAAAGGAAAGATATGTCGGGAATGACATAGGAGATCAGACTAAAATATGTTTTTCCTTGGGTTGTTATAAAGAAAAGATTTAAGCCAATTTAATAAGTATAATGAATTACCAAGAACCATACCAAAATTGACAAGCATGGCAGAAATAGGATTTATCTTGCTATGCGATGTAGTGTGTGAAAGAGCACAGCTTTAAATACGCGTACGGATTTTGTCGAAAATCGCAAACAACAAACATTGCAATTGCGTTAAAGTACACGCAGCTCAGTCCATCTGTAAGCTTTAACGCCATAGCCGTGTAACATCTTTAACATATTTGATTTTTGTGCTTTTATATTTTACAAAGTCATATGCACAGATGTAGAATTTTTTTTTGCTGAGTATAGATATAAGACTGGATTCTTTAAAGTGAGGTGGGGATACGATTTCCTTGCTTAGGTTTCCAGTAAGAAGGAGAAATTCCTATATTCTCGTATATTTTTCTCCTTGCTGTTTTCTGTTCTCTTAAGCTCTTGATGCAGGAGTACTCGTATTATGAACATGTCTTATCTGCAATCACAGTCATTGCTTGCAATCGATGGCACTTGCAACATCGTCGTCTTAGTCGCCGTCGTTTTCGACGGTAGCATCATTGGTTGTAGGCTTTGCCAAGTGGCAAGAAGACAATAAAAAAATAAATCAATGCTAGAATTTGGTCGCACGTAAGGTGACACATAACCGACAACGACGACAACGGCGACCACGACAGAGCAGCCTCTACTGAATGATGATGTACTTTGGAAATAGATCCAAGGAGCTATAGATGCGGCGGCATGGCAAACAAGGCTCATATCGTAGCACTTTGGCCTTAATATTGCATCATCAATCCATGTGCATCCACTTGAATGCAATCGATGCTACACTTCATCGCGGAGCTCCTTTGTCCTAGAGCTCCTTTGCGAGTGCTGACGCTGTTTTGGATTGGAGCTCTCTTACAATTCGTACCCCACGGCCGAATGAAAGGTGTACGTGTTAATTGGCGTTTTTTACATCTATTTCCATCAAACGTTGACTGTTGTAAATGCTGCTTGAGGACCGCACTGACTACATTTCTCATTTTAATTGCCTGAGTAAGCGAATTAAACTGCCAACACTATCTCCATGTTTATAGCTAAGGTTGATTGAGTTTCTATAATGAATTAGATAGCGACTATGGATATCACACTCTAAATTCACTGCTAATGTATATATATACCAGATATTGCCATACTTTTTTTGCATTAATATTTAAAAGTAGCTACCTATATAATATTAGATACAATATACTAGTTTGTTTTATTTCTTAATGAATTAATTTATCCATCGATTTATTGTACCTTTTTTAGCGTGTAAACTAAACCCGGCTTAAATGCTAAAAATGGTTTAAATATAACGGCAACATTTTTAATTTTGTACTCAACATTTTTACGTGCTCACAAGTAGGCCAGCTTACTATAAGTGTGCGAAGGTTATCGTCGGAATTGTTCTTCATCATTTTTTTTGTGAAGTTTTTCTTTTATATGGGGCCATTGGTCTTCGAAATGAGCGTAAAATATTTAAAAAAAAAACATTTCCGAAAGATCTCAGGGCGTAGTAAGAAACCCTCACCCAATTATGCGTAAAAAAGTTCAAAAAGTCTTAAAGGAACTCCTCAAGAGTGTAAACTGTGTTAAGTTTTTTTTTTGTTTAACTATTCAAAATGAGTTACAATTATATCCTATTCTATAATATGAAAATCTTTTAAACAGCATCAAAGATCCACCAGGTTCGAGATTGTGCGAGGGCTACGCAAAAATCTCTACTGTCGTGGAGTAACCAATAACCTCGGATAATGATGGATTCACTTATAACAACCCGGTAAACCAAAAAAATTTACCACGACTTTCCGAAGAAATAGACGATGCTACGATTTCCTCGACAAAACCTATGAGTAAAGCAGTAATTGTTATTAGGTTATTTTAATGCCAATTTGGAAAAGAAGACATCTTTATTAGCACAATCGGAAAGCATAGCCTCGATGAAACAACGTCAACAAATGGGCTTAAGTTTATTGACTTTGCTGCGACATGGAATATCATTATAGCTAGCACACGATTCCCACACCTCAACATTCGCAAAGCAATATGACTGCCACCAGATCATAAAATAGGTAACCGAATGGATCATATTGCTATCGATTCAGTATTACTAGTGTCCGAACATTTTCGGCCAATTTTCAATAGTTGCAGGCGAGATATCTCCATATGTACATATATCTCAAATGCCTCAATAATAAAGATTTAACATTGAAGGCAACAAACTGTTGGAATCTCCGCCAATCGCATATCCTTCAACCTCTCGGCAACGCACTGTGGAAAATATGGGTCTGTTCGAGAAAGTGGTTAATAGAGCGCTGTTAAGGTGGGTTGAGGAAAATAATATAATTCCGGAAAAACAGTTTAGTATTAGGGCGAGGCATGAAACTATTCATGCTGCGTCAAAGCTGGTCTCCGACATACAATGGAATAAAGGCAAGAACCAGTGTACGGGTGCCTGCCTCGTTGACTTTGAGAAGGCCTTCGACACCGTATAGTTAGAACCCCTCTATAAGTTGACCAGGATGGGCATGCCGAAACCTCTGCTGTTAATGCTTTACAACATGCTTATGGGAAAGAAGTTCGTTGTTAAATGTAACAAAGTCATTTCGAGCAAGATCTTTGACATTAAAAACGGCTTAAAACAGGGGGCTGTGATTTCTCCGATACTGTTTAACATTCACACAAATGATCTAGTAGGTTCAATTCAATTCAATATTATTTATTTCCATTTTAAATTAACAATTTCAATTCAATTAAATTTCATAATACATAAAAGATGCTTACATATTAATTTAATTCAAGCAATAATTGATATGGATTTCTGGGTAATTTAATAGGAAATGGTGCACTTTGTAGTAAAATGTTACCAGTAGCAAGTGCATAACATTACAATATCTAAACAAAAGACTACATTTAAGGCCGGAAAGGGGAAGCAGAACGTTGAAAAAAGAGAAAATATCTTTACAAGTATGAGCAGATTAGTTTATGATGACAGTAACAGTATGCGAGAATGAAAGTATTGGAGCATTCTAATGTGAGAAGTAATGAAATTAACATACCACTTGAAGTAGAGATTCAACTTCAGTTTGTGAAAGTAGCCAAGCTTTGAGATTTTTCAAAAATAGACTTCTGTTTATTATTAGCTTGGATTTATTAACCCTGGGGATGTCTACTACAAGGCCGGTTCTTAAGAAATATGTTTCATTTCTTCTGAAGTGAAAGTTGCCGCTTCTAAAAAAGAATATTTTAAGTGCTTTAAAAATGTAAAAATAACGGAGTGGAAGTATTTTCGCTCTTTGGAACAGTGGAAGTGAGGGCTGTAGTCTATTTTTAAAGAACAATAGACGAATAATTTTTTTTTGAGCTATTATTATACTGCTCTGGTTACTAACGTAAGCACTTCCCCAGCATACAAGACCATACTCAATCCGCGATTGGACCACTGCATAGTAAATTGCTAAGAGTAAGTTGCGTGGTACTAATCTACGCAAGTGATATATTTTACTAAGTGATAAATATAATAACTTTTTTATGGACATTATATGAGGTTTCCAACTCAATTTGTTATCTATTATAACACCTAGATACTTGTATTCTTTTACGAATTCGAAACTAAAGCAATTGTCCCTGCAATTTATCTTGTCACATCTGCGATGGTGAGAAATAATGTTTTCAATATAGATATTTGGCTTAGACAAGGAGAAGCACATTACTTTTGATTTATTGCTAAGAATAAGTTGATGGTAGTTTAACCAGGTGGTAAGAATCTCTAAATCTGTGTTTATTTGGTCACGAGCCACAGCTGCGGAGTTACATGAATATGCTAATGCAATATCGTCTGCGTAACCGATTATATGACCATTGACAGGGAGACTGAATATAGAATTTATATACAAGAGAAAAAGGATCGGCCCTAAGACAGATCCTTGAGGGACGCCGGTATTAGCGCAAATCTCTTCCTTGCTAACAACGCCATTAACTCTTACCCGTTGTTTTCTGTTGGTTAGGTATGATTTAAACCAGTCGAGTATATTTCCTCTGAAACCAGCATTGTTAAGTTTTTGAAGTAGGATTTCATGGTCAACTAGGTCAAAAACTTTGGTTAGATCAAGAAATAGGCCAAATGTGCTCAGACTATTGTCTAGTCCTTTATATATATTACTTAAAAATGCCACTATTGCATCTTCAGTACACTTAGCTTTTGTGAAACCAAATTGAGAAACGCTAAAGAAACTTGATTTATTCAAAAAAATTAGCATCTTTTCAACAATGATTCTTTCAAATATTTTTGAAAAAACTGATAGCAAGGATATAGGTCTATAATTGTTCGGATCACTTGGATCACCCTTCTTAAAAACAGGAATAATCAATGAGGTCTTAAGATGTTCTGGGAATACTCCGATTTGGAAGCTTTGATTAACAATATATGTTAAAGGCGCAACTATATATTTTCCTATCTTTTTAATGACAAAATTACTTATACCGTCAGGTCCAGATAAATTTTTGTTTTATAGTGAGTTAATAATAGCCAGAAGATCTGAATTATTTACTGATGTAAAGAAGAAAGAAAAAGGGTATATTTTATCAACCATACATCCGGTTCCCTCAATCATGTCATAGCGTACGCAGACGATTTAGAGGCGTACAGATAAGGTCCACAAATCGAAGTCATTAATGCCCTTTTGCAACGTGTCTTCGATCATATTAAGGTGTATTGCGACGATTGGAAATTGATTTAGAACCCCATTGAGATGGGCTTCAGGGATACCAGACATAACTGGCGAAATTTGGCCATAATTGGACAGCACGGACTGCCATTAGTGGTGAGAAGCGTAGTGAGATACCTTGGTATCTGGCTCGATAAGTATTTGTATTTTAACAAATATAGATGCTTGTCTTGCTGGAGGCAAGAAGGCTGTTTCATAGCATTCAACTTGTCTCCAGCGTGAAGGACATATGCTATGTGACCCTAATCAGGCCAGTCATCGCGTATGGTTATCCCGTGTGGTTCAATGTAGCGCCGTATCAGATGGAAAGAATTTGGGTGTTTGAAAGGCAGTGCCGAGTTGACCATCGACAAGTGCACACGCACAAGTGCACTGTGAAATTCTCGCGCGAGTGCAAAAAAAAAAAAGCAAAGTTCACTGTGCGGCCAAAAAAAAGAACAACGCGCGGGTGCAGTGAAACCGAAATCCACATCCACAGTGCGGGCATCACAAGCTTCCTGCCCCTGGTCGTAAGTACTGTTGCTTGCACTGAGTAACTGCCGTTGCTGTATTACATTGTCATACATCGCGTGCAGTGTATGTAACAACCGATGGATAGCGGGCTGTGGGTATGAATTTTGTTGGTGTGCTGTTTCCTATTGTTGTAAGGGCATAACCCCTACAACAATTTGATTCGGCAAGCCAATCTGAATTTTTACTTCACAGCTGTGCTTAGTATCGTCGGTGTTGGTTTTTCTTGTGTTTGACTTTTTTTTATAACGACTGGGAAGTGGATATAGCCCATACTCGAATGTTTAAAAGTAACCACTTTTCTGTAAATACAGACCAGCTGTTTTGGCACTTAGTGAAACACAGGTATGTACATATATCCCCGCCCATAACTCTCAGATCACTCTCATCTGAAGCTCCCTGGCTACGAACTAGTGCCATTATTCTTCTCTCGCCGCGGTCTCGCCATTTACGTGTGTAGTGATATAGCTTACCAAACTCCACCACAATGCAGTCCCTGTTCCACTCCAGAATTCAATTTCATGTGGTTAAAATTCGATCTCCGTAAGCAAATTATCCACTACTGCTTTATTTACAGAAGCCCCAAACTGGACAGCAATTCGACTTTTAATGAGTTTGATGCGCTGTCTGACTCTGTATTATCATACTGCAATCGTTATTACTGGCGATTTCAATACACACAATTCTGGGTGGCTTCGACATTCTGGACAGACAACACGCGAAGGAACATGTGTTGAGATCTTCGCTGCGGAAAATTACTTAACCCAGCTTGTAAATGAGCCCACACGAATACCAGATTTTGACAGTCAAACAGCCAACACCCTAGACCTGTTTCTAACTTCTCACCCTGATAAGTACACCGTTGATGTGCTCTCCCCTCTAGGTCATATCAGCTAATTTCTCGTACACCGACCACACAGTTGGAGAAAAGGTTCCTAAAAGAACCGTATGGCAATACAAGCAAGCCAATCAGAGCGGTCTTAACAGTTTCTTTAGGAATTTTAACTGATCGTTATGTTTCCTCGATAACGACGTGGATGCCGCTACTGATATGATCACAGACACCATTCTCTTTGGAATGAGAAACTTTATCCCTCATCGGATGAAGAGTATCAAACCAAAAGAAAAGGTATGGTACGACTCGAGCTGTAAAGAGGCTGTCAGGGTTAGAGAAACGTTTTTCGGTCCTTCCAGACCAGCCCACTGAGGAAAATCGAAAAAAGTTCAAACGAGCCAGAAATGACTGCAACGTTTTTCTTAAACCTGTAAAATTCCAATACGACCAAAATCTGAGGCAAAAAATACAACAATGTCCCAAAGGCAGTAACATTTTTGGTCGTACGTCAAAACCATTAGAAATTCTGCTTCATTCTCCATCCCAACGCTCATTTACAATCACATTCCAGCTGTCAGCTCTTTGGACAAGGCCAATCTGCTTGCTGCACACTTTGCGGCTAGTTCAACACTCCCAGATTGTGCTTTGTCCCCGCCTAAACTTGAGTGCTTCGAAACTTCAATGGAACGAATCCCCTTTCGCACTCGTGTGGTAGCAAGAGTTCTTAAAGATCGCAACATGCACAAATCCGCTAGTCCAGATGGTATATCTCCCCTCCTTCTGAAGAGGTGTTCTTCCACGCTGGCAAAACCACTGCGTTAGCTTTTTCATCAATCCTACTCTTTAGGACTCTTTCCGAGCAGATGGAAAATAGCATTTGCCCAGCCCGTCCCTAAGAAAGGCGAATCTTCCTCTCTCTCTTCCTACAGACCCATTGCACTTACGCCCCTTCTTGCCAAGGTCATAGAAACGCTGATAAACCGTCAGCTAATGAAATATCTCGGAACACGAAAACTTCTCAAAGACCGGCAGTACGGTTTTCGTAGTAACAGGTCCACTGGTGATCTGATGGCATGACTTACCAAAAAGTGGAACCAAAGTCTACACCAATCTGACGAAAGCAAGATAGTTGCACTTGATATTCCATAGGCATTTGACAGAGTTTGGCATTAAGCTCTTTTGTCGAAAATGCGTGCTTTTGGGATCGACGACTCTCTTCTTCAATGGATTAGAAATTACCTTTCGGAACGTTCAATTCAAGATGTCTTGGATAGTTTCAAGTCTGATATTCACAAAATAAATGCTGGTGTGCCCTAGGGCTCAGTTCTGTCTCCGACACTCTTTTTAATTTTCATTAATGATCTCTTGTCTGCTACTTCTAATCCAATATACTCCTTTGCTCATGACAGTACACTTTGCTTTTCATATAAGTACATTCCCGGACTCAGGTCCATGCTCTTCGGCTGTAGAAAGGGGAATGCAGCGTGTGTTAAGCTCATTAAATTCCGATATCAACAGCATAACCGATTGAGGAACTATCAACAGAATGGAATTTAATGCTTCCAAAACACAATGCTGTCTGCTGTCGTTAAAGCGAAATTTAAACACCCTGCCATTATCCATGGATGGCACTTGCATCGTCGAAACCGATGAACTTTCCATTCTCGGTATGTGTGTCAATGACAACTTACGTTGGAATGAACACATATTCGATGTCGTCAAAAATGCTGTGAAATGTCTAGGCACCACATCTGGTCGGGTGCGCCCAAAACATCTCAGCACCTGCTAGATAGGATCCAAAACCATGTGATAAAACTCATAGGAGATACTAATATCACTCAAACAATGGACACCCTCGAACACCGACGTAATGTCTCTATTACCACCACCAGTGCTCCATAGAAATCGCAAGTAGCATTCCGCCCCCTCAAACTTTTAACCGTAACACCCGTCTCGCTATGAATGCTCATCAGTTTACCCTCAAGCCTACTTTCGGACGTACTCTAAAATATCGTGATTCATTCCTAAGCCACAACTCGCTTATGGAATGCCCTGCCTAGCTCTTTATTTCCTAGTCATTATAACCTTCAAACATTTAAAACCAACGTTCACCGATACCTCTCTTTCCATCCTCCCTGATTTTCCTTCGCCCGCACTGCGCAAATTATAAAAATTAGAACCTGTCTCGGCTTGTACAGAACACCAGAATCCGAGTACAAAAAATATTATCCTTTACGATGGGGCTAATCTGAATAGGATTGACAATTTCCTGATTAAGTTGGTGCGAAGACACATTGCACGAGCAATGACCAGCGATAATAGCCTGCTCTTTGGGGCTTATTACCCAAATGAAATGTACCACGAGAGCACGCTTGAGGCATTTCTCCTCATTGACGCTAAAGGGACAAGCGGCTCATCTACGATAGGTATGTTGCCAATGCTCAGAAGCTCTTCCGTTTTAGTACTACGATTGCGGACAGGGATCGGATCGATGCCGAGAAACAGTCCACCTAATTCTGGTGGCTTCAGGAAGGAAGAGGGTTAGGTCGCTCTCCTAGGTCGGTACGTTACTAAGGTAACACACTCCTCTTAGTTTTAAGTTAGATTAAGGAGAGTTAGGGGGATCTCGTGGTAGGGCGGCACCTCTGAGAAATAACCGGTGGTGTATGGCACTGGTTAAATCTCGGTGGTGCGTGTGCACATTGTTGACGATGACAGGCGCCCGAGACCGCAATTGGGATGGTGACCACCAGTTGCGATAGAATACGAGAGCTCACCACCCCGATTACAGTTAAGTTAGGCTTAGTAGTTAAGGTAGATTAAGTAGAATAGGGACTTAGTTTTAAGTTTTATAAAAAATAAAATATATTATGGCATCTAAGATTTTTCTAAAACCATTTTTCTTAAAAATTTTATATTTCATAATATCTAGATAGATAAGAATAATCGTAAAATAGTTTTTAAGGCCGCAAGGCAAAAGTTGTATGAAATTGTTAAGTTTAGAGCGTTCGGTTAGAGCCAGTAAAGTAGAATATGTAACTGTTGTTGTCAAATTACATGGAGTGAAAAGTGACCTCCATGGGAATTAAAAAAAGTTTTTTTTTAAATGTTTTTTTATATTGTTTTTGGTCATTCGCGGCACCCAGCGGCAGGATAACTTTTTCATATGCAGAATATTGCCCAAAATATGGCGTGTGCGCTCAGTACTAATCTTTGTGCTATCTGCTAGCTCGCGCACCTTCACTTTCCGGTCAGACAACACCATTTCATGTATTGTTTTGACATTGTCCTCTGCGGACTTGATCGGTAGTGGAGTTGCGGCCACCACGAAACTCTCGAAACCAATATTTGACGGTGTAATCTGACGGAGCATTAGCCCCATAATATTTATTCAACTTTTCTTTTGTTTCCTTAGCCGTTTTGCCTCTCAAAAAATAATGTTTTATGAGAGAACGAAAATCGTTTTTGTCCATACTCAACATAATGCCAAACACGTCAACAACAATCAGATGTCAAAACAAAACTAAAGACAGTATCGCACTGAAATTTGGCGTGTCTGCTAAATATGAACGGACTTCAAGGCACTATAACCTTTTTTGCAGTACCAGTGCATTCTGGCGGTCAAGGATGTCACTTTTCCCTCCATCTAGTAATCATTTTTGTCTAGAAGGTAAGTTATTATTATTATTATTATTATCAAGGGAACGACACAAATTGTAGGGTCCGGGATTAAAAGCCGGGGTACTATGCCCATGTGGCGCGTTTTGTCAACAGCACGCGGAGTACTGAGTTCCCATGTGGTTATCCACCTACGTACTTACCGCGCCCAACACTGCTTGATTTCGGTGATCTAGAGAACGTTAATAATGAAAGAAACAATAAAAATGAATTTAAAAGTAAAAGTAAAAAAATATGGGTCTGTTGCTGATCAAAAATCTATAACTTTTTTGATTTTGAATATTAAGACTTGAAATTTTGAATAGACATAGTAATAAGTATATGAATTCAGTCGAGTACATATTTAACAAAAACTTACGTTTGTTTGCGGCCTCACTCACGTTTGAATTTACAATTCTATCCTAAATTCATTTAAATATTTCAATTTTTTCAGCTTTTTAACTAAATAGGAATACAGGGAGAGTTTAATAAGTGTAATAAGTAGGTAGATAGTTTTATAAATACATATGTATGCAGATATAAGCATAATTTTGTCAAACTATAGTCTCAGGATCCGAGATGAGTTGAGTCTCTTTTAAAAGGTGTAGAGTGTTTTCATCTACATAGTTCCTTGACATTTTTGACATAAAGTTTACGGATGCTTGTAATATAGGGATCTGATGTATACAGAGATGTATGGAACATATCTTCGTTTCTTAAAGATTTTGAGCGTTTTCTCGCATGATGGAGTCGAAAATACTTGTAATCTTTGTTGCGAGACTCTTGAGCGTCTTCCGAGAGTTGTCCAATGGGTAGTACAGCAAAATGGTTTATTATGGTCTCTACATGAATTAAAATTTTATGGACTGATGATGGCATATAATACCAGTTGTATTTATTAACATATATTTTTGCCGTTTCTAGAGCATATTCGCCGAACTATTGAGCATCAATCATAAAACTTGATGACAAAGCTTGTAGAATTACATACAATCTGCGTATCAGTGCCTCATCAACACCTGTTATTTCTACAGAACAACCGGCATTACTAAAAAATCTTCTTGCTGTATTACCATCATGAGAGTTGCCGCTTACTTGTCGCGGTTTATCTACAAATAATTAAACCCAACTCTTCGCGAAAACGTCTTTGAACTACACCACCTTGATCAAAAAGTTGCCGCACCACACCACCCTGTGGCGCTCCCATTGTTCCGATTTGAGTTCTGTTTTTTTTTTGTTAATTTGGTAGGTCTGTTGTTGATATTCCCTCTAAATCTTGACATTTGCAAAAGTTACGTAGCCAAGAGTACATCTATCTCTGTGTGTGTTGGCGATTTTTTTTTTACAATTTTAGAAATGGATTTAAATTTGCAACAACGAACTTGTATTAAATTTTGCGTAAAAAACGGATTTAATGGTGCGCGAACGTTCAAAATGTTGGAAATGTGGGAAAAGTATTTCGGCAACGATTCTGTAAAGAAAACGGTCGTTTACCAGTGGCATGAGAGGTTCAAAAGTGGTCGTGAGTCAATCGAAGATGATGAACGCAGTGGCAGACCATCGACATCGACATCGAAAACCTACGAAAACATTGATGAAGTACAAGAAATGTTGATCAATAACCGCAAATTAACCATCAGAGAGATAACGGAGGACTTGAACATTGCCTATGGATCCGTCCAAGACATTTTGGTTAATGATTTGGGTTTCCGTCGTGTAGCAGCAAAATTGGTGCCAAAAGACCTAAGTTTCATGCAGAAAAGAGACCGTGGTGACGTCGGAAAAGAGATGACTTACGAGGCTGTATCCGATCCCACATCCATCAAAAGGATCATTACTGGAGACGAGACGTCGGCTTATGAGTACGACAAGCAATCCAGACATCAGGCAAGTGAATGGCGTTCACCAATTGAGCCGAGACTAAAAAAAACACGTCGTTTTCAGTCAAAAAAGAAGGCAATGCTCACGGTTTTCATGGATTACAACGGTGTAGTGCATCATGAATTTTTGCCAGAAGGCCAGACAGTAAACAAAGAGTACGAGTATTATTTGGGCGTTATGAGACGTTTGCGTGAAGCAATTCGCCGAGAGAGACCAGAATTGTGGTCAGAAAACTCGTGGATTTTGCACCATGATAACACACCGTCGCACAGTACCATTATTATTCGTAATTTTTTGACGAAAAATGCACCGAATTCACCTGATTTGGCTCCCTGTGACTTCTTTCTGTTCAATCTAGTTCCCCACTACGGGGAACGCGTTTCAGTAGCCGAGAGGAAGTAATGGAAAAATCGCAAGAAGCACTGATAGATATACCGAAAACCGAATATAAAAAATGTTTCGAGAATTGGACCAAGCGCTGGCATAAGTGTGTTGCAGTCGATGGGTAATACTCTGAAGGGGAAGATATAGATTTAGATAAATAAACTTGCAAATCCAACTTGCTGATCAAGGTAGTATGTTTCTTTTCTTCTTTTGATCGTTGGTTTTCGTTATTAGTCGCTGACCATTTTTCGAAGGAAAGATTGTATGATATGTGTAAAATCATCTCCATGCAGCTAATCCAGGCATGTAACGTGGAAAATCCATACCGGAAACAATTTTCGTCTTCTGGCCTAGCAGTGACTTTCGCTAAATCGTTCATTAGATGTGGAGTGCATTACAAATAGTAGCTGAGCCACTTTTCCGTCTATAATTGCTAGGAAAAGTTTATATTTAATCTGGATTTCTTCACCATGTCTTTTAATCAATAATGGATACAAATTCGATTTTCAATATTACTCAAAACAGCTCTAGTGTTCTCGGGAATTTCTTTGGAAAACTTGATCGACAAAACCTTACAAACGAAGGCACGAGATTTTGCCAGATTATAGCGCCAGTTGCTTCATCAACTAACCTTATTGGAACAACGGACGTTATGAACAAATTTGCATATGAAATAAGTTCATACTCCCCGGGAAGTTTTTGTTTGTATTCACTTTGTCCAGATGAGCCGTCATAGCCCCACATACACACAGTGTCAATCAATAGAATTCTAGCTGCTGTGTGATTCAACAAATCTTGTAAAAAAATATTTTTTGCATATGAGTTAGTGATTTCAATCGATGAGAGAGGTGGGTAACAGCTTTGCTTATAGTTCTGTATTTTGTAATAAGGTAGCAGCAGAAAACAGTTTCTTTCATTTATAAGATTCCTGAAGTAGAGATACTCAACTTTGGTAAGATCCAAGTCAATGTAAACACTTAAAGCTTCGTCGTCGGACAACATTTCAGTTTTTTCTGAAGTAGTCAAATCTAAAATTGTCTTCTTTCTTTGTATGTCTACAGTCCTTATAATTTCCATAAGGTTTGCCTCGATTCCTTCACCCATCGATCGTAATCCTTGCTAATATGCTTCATAGATGTGCTCTAATCCGTATTCTCTGGGTAGCGTAGTATTTTTGCGCCTTTTCCTCAATTCTGAAGAAGCAACACTATACCTTCCTCGTTTCTCAGAAGAAGTTGAAGCCATGCAGAAAGTTGATTCGTCTTCTGCCATTCTAGATAACAGATTTACAATATGGTATACTCCGTTTCAAGCCAACTACTATTAGTTCGAAGAAATTGATCGTTCTTACGTGAAGCTTGAAATCAACGTTTATTGAATTGTGGTAATAATTTCTTCTGGAAATCAGAAATTATTAATTTTATACTGTCTTACGAAATTTGATAGTTTCCACGTAAAAATGCAGACAAGGACAAAACATTTTTTCCGTTCTCAATATAGAAAACTAACACTTCTCGTTTTGAACAGATAAAAGAACTTATTGTTAACAATCTGAAAATTATTATTGAGTATATGTATATCGAATTTACAAAATGTAAGTATCCAACGTAATTTACTATATAATTTGTATACTAAGCTCATAACAAACGAGCTAAATATTAAACTATGACCTCTTAACTAACAAATAAAACCAAAAAAATGTGTAATTTCCAGCATTTTTGATCAGGAGTTGTACTAAAATATTCCATAGTGCAACTTCCGTCAACAATAGTCGTTGACGGAAAGACGCTGGGTTTCATTTGATCACGCAAACGAAATTCCAGAAGGTAGATCCTAGAGGAAACAAAAGACATCCAGATGGTTATAAAACACTTCTTTATCGATTTCAAGGATACATAACGCAACATCTATAGAGACATGTCTAATCTTACCATCCATGCGAAACTACTCAGAATGTGAAGAATGACAATGGTGGGCGCTCGCTACTCGGAAACAGTATCATGTGTCTCAAAATGTACATACATACTACTAATTCTGATAATGAGCTCTTATCAGAAACCAAAGGAATACTGTATTTTAACACTCCAGCCAGAAGAGTTTTCGACTCCTACCTAAAGGGACCACGCAGTCGAGAAGACCTTTGTGGTATGCACAAAGTAGAATCGCGCTGCTGGAGACCATAAGCTAAAGACGGAGAGGCTCAGGACTATCTAAGCAAGTACTCGTCAGTAACTAAATACTTTTAAAAGGACAAATACAAATATTTGTTAGTACTACAAAACTGTATATAGGACCATGACAGTTTAGTTTACAATAACAAGCGTTTTATAATTTTTCGTCCTTGAGATACTTTTAAAAGCCGAATAATAAGTTAACTTGCAATATATGTACATACGAGTACATATATAGAGCAATTGACTGGAGTGATTCTTCATTGTATTCCTGCAGAAATGTTGTTTGGATTTCATTTGTTGGATCTTAGCTTAGATATTGCTATCCTCTCTTAATTTTGGTCGTGTGGACGGAAGTTTTAACTATCATCGTCTAAATTATCCTGACTGCGGGATGTTAAGTTTCTTTGCCGTTATACAGTATGCAGAAAAATTTTCCGCATTTTCATCACCGACCGTGACTCTATTACAAAGTGCCCTTCTTCATCTCTACATGCTTCTATACGTGTCTTCTTGCCTCGACATGTTCTTTTTAACTGTTGGTAAAATTTCTCTACGTTACTCCTGTAGTATAAAATCTGATTATTTTCGATAGCACGCTTCTCGTGCTCAGTTTTCTTCTTCTAGAGAAAACGATGTTTTCCTCCTCTCTTCTGCGCGTAGAGCTCACGAGCAGCTCTCATTCTTTGCTATAGCCCCGCATTGTAGGCTTCTTGTTTAGCTGCATGTGCTTCTTCATCAAACCAGAAATTTCCTGGTGGTTGCCGGGTGAAAACCAACACATCAGCTGTGGCTTCTCTTATGGCATGTTGGCAGCGCTGCCACTGTTCTTCGGTACTTGAAGCTGGTGGCACAAGAGCCGTTGATAGATTTCGGGATATGCATTCGGTGAAGATTCGGTTGGTCACTTCCGATTGCAGCTTTTCTACATTACATCTTCTTACCGTAGTTTTTCTTTATTGTGTGGCTTGGGACATCCGCATTCATACCTTGGCTGCAACAAGGTGCTGATCTAAGTCAATGTTAGCTGTTCGGAATATTCGGACGTCCAGAATATTAGAGAGATAAGACATGAATCTCTGTCGCAAAATCATCAATATGATTTAGTGTTTGATGACCCGGAGATCGCCATATCCCATTGTGTATATGCCGACGACACTGCCTTGACCTACAGTTGTAAAAGTTATTTGAATCTATCATTCGCCATAAACCATGATTTCTGCGTCGTTGGTTTAAGCTGCACAAATTGGTTATAAGTGAAAAAACGAAGTTCATGATTTTTGATATCAAAGATAAACTCTGTAGTGATATGCCCCTATACTACCAATCACCCAACTGAAGGAAATTTAAGTTGTTGTTAACCTGTATTCACGAAAATAAAGCAATCTCATTTGATTCAAAAACATGTTTCACTGTCAACTACTTTGCAATTGAGTGCTTTGACGCTTTTAAGTACTTAGGAGTTATTTTGGACTATAAAATGAGCTGAATGAATCCTACTACGTATTTTAAACAATTTTTAAATAATGTTATAAGACAGATCTATCTTCTAAGCCAATATTGTGGTTCGGCTGTTTCGAAATTAGTTTATAACGGTCTTTTTAAATCTAAACTTCAATATGGTATAGCTTGTTGGGGCGGAACTCATTTCAACAAATTACAACCTTTATTAATCAAGCAAAAGCATGCGATTCGTATTCCATGCAAAGTGAAGTCTAACTCCCAGCTTTCAGTTATTTAGAAACTTTAATCTTCTTCCACTAAGGCATTTGTATTTTTATAAAGTTTTAAAAATATTTTTTGAAAAATCCGGTTATAACACTCCGAGAGTTTATGTAATTTGCGTGTTAACACCAGAAATCTCGTTCTTATGCCCACCATCAAAAAAACTCTTTTCTCACAATTTTTTAAAGTTGCTGCGCCCTGTCTGTTTAATAAGGTACCTGAGAATCTTAGATATGAGAGAGTTAAATCAGTATATCTTAAAAGAGTTAAGCAATGGCTTTTCCATTTAAATAATAATGTTATTAAAAACTTGATCAATCCTTTAATATGTTTTTTTGTTCATATTGTAAATTTTCTCTTACTATATTTTCTTTCTATTCAAATTCTAACCTTGAATTGATTTTTTTTTATATATTATTAACATTATCGTATCCCCATTGATATATGTATACAATTGTTTATAATTTTGTAGTACATTCGCCTCTTGTTTTTAAGAACAATAGAATAGATGTGCTTAACTGTTTCACTTTTTATCTTAAAGAATCTGCTATATGCCTAAATTTATTTTTATTTATAGTTATCTCTATTTGTTTTATGTCATATACATATATATAATTCTGAATTTTTGTTACTTTTATAGCTTTCAGATTATGAGAATGAAACAAAGTTTAAAAAAAAATATATATATATATTGAGATGCAGAAACCATAGTGGTATTTCGTCCCAGGGCAAAGTCGATAAGCCTAAGTCCATTACTAGACGTGATATCTTGTAGACTATGCTTACCAACTGTCCCATCAGAGATGTCCTCCTTCCTATCCTGGCATTAGAATCGCCTAGTACGATTTTAACCTCATGCTTCGGATATTGCTCATATGCCTTGTCGATGAGCCCGTAGAAATATTCGTTGGTGCCATAGCCCTTGTCTTCCGTAGGGGCATGGGCGCACATTAGAATTATGTTAGGGAATTTAGCCTTAATGCGTATATCACAGGCCTCTGCTACCCTGGTCTGTTGGTTCGTCACATATTTTAATCACTTCTGTATAGTGCTATGAGCCCTATAACGGCGTAGGCCAGGATAATGATACTGGCCGGACATGTCCAATGCCATTTTAGTTTGCATGAGTAACGGCCTCTTGTGAATAGTAATGAAAAAAATGTAAGATCGATAAATACCTTAAGTTTGGTCCTGGTCTTGAAGTCTATTTAGTCATTTCTGACAACACATCTGTTTATTACATTGTAGCTGATCAAAAATATAATACAGAACAGCGTATATGTAACATAGATGCAATAACTCCGGTTCTATATACATATATTATAATGCTTTTCGAGCCAAAAAAAAACATTTGAGTTATAACAAATAATATTTATCAAAAGTGGATTAGGAATTAAGTGTTCTTTTGTATTTGGAAAAAAGGAACATCGTCGTTCGTAAATTGTGTAGCAATTATTGGCGATCGTTGGACGAAATAATGAACACAGCTTATGCTTTCTCGATTCTTCTTCGATGAAAAGGAGATATGACAGAGATCTACACCCGACGTATTATTCTATAGTCATCCACACTTGCCACATTCTATTAGGTTCACTTGCAAACCTATTGATGGGGTAGATCACCTCTGCCTAATTGATTGGAGCGGCTAGAAACGGCTCGGCAGGAACTTCATCAAAGCAAGTCGATTCGCGAAAATGGAGAGAGCCGCTTGTTATTTGGAAACATTACTACGTAATGCACCTACTTGGTTATGCTCTTCACGATTTTTACTACACTAAAAATCCCCAAGTTTCACGCAGTACCATGTAAATAGGGTTTTGATAAAAAAAAAAGCTGGCTTACAATGACTACAAAAGTCTACGAACAGTCCTACTTCGAAATTGAAGTCTCACATCATATTCACAATAATTCAGTCAGTTGTTGCCATCACTATAGAGGTTATTGAAGTTCTCATTTTCACCCTCTAACGCGTTATCTGTCGATGACCGTCTTGCCCTGTAGCCCTGCCATCATAATTCAGTGTATGCTCTGAAGGAACACAAAAATAAAAAAATAAAAAAAACACACAAGTCTGATAATAAACGGGGGAAGAGGCAAGAACATCTGACTTGCAACTGACGTACATAGCATTTGACCACTGACATATTTGAAGGCTTTCAACGGCCAGTCAATATATGAGATCTGTAGGTGTCTTACTGGTAGACCGAATCAGGAGCTGCCGCAACTTCGGTTTCGTCATGATTTGAAGAGGTTGGCCCCCTTGTAGGAGCGTCATGGAGGCTGCGGTTTACGCCTAAATTCCGACTGTTGTTGGAAAGCCTAAAAATGTTGGATTGCTACAGGGTGCACGACCCAAAATTTGGCGAAGGTTTTAAATGAGTCTCAACCTCGACCAAAGGGGAAGTCTATCCTACACGATGAATTGGTACTAGTCTGAAATTGTAGTCCACATGATGACCAAATGATCGAGAATGGAGATTATTCCCGATTGTAGATCAGGGTGGCCTATCCCTATGAGTCTAGTCGCTCCGTGGGCCTAACTCGTCAAGGCAGGTTCACACGCAAAACACTAGATACACTCTCGAGGTCTACTTTGTATATACATTTTTATTATAAATGAGTACCCTTACCCTTAGTACATCGACCAGGATGTAAAGTGTTTGTCAGGGCATTCCATAAGCGAGCTGTATGGCTTAGAAAAGAATCACTATATTTCAGAGCACATCCGAAAGTTGGTTTGAGCGTATACTGATGAGCATTCATTGCGAGACAAGTGTTACACTTGAATGTTTAAATGGACGGAATGTTATTGGCAATTCGGCGAAGCACTGGTTGTAAAAATAGTAATAGAACAAGATGAGGCAAGAGCAAGTGCAAAACGGTCTTGCCATGCCATTCATGGATAATGGTTTGGTGTTTAAATTTCGCTTTTTTGACAGCAACAGGATTGTGTGTTTGCACTCTATTGATAGTTCCCCGATTGGTTAAGCTGTTAGTATCATCATTTAGTGATCTTTACATACACTACTGTTCTTGTTCTACAGACGAAGAACAGGGACGTGAGTCCGGGAACGAATATGAAAAGCAGAGAATACTGCCGTCAACAAAGGAATATATTGGATTAGAAGTAGCAGACAAGAGATTATTAATGAAAATTAAAAAGAGCATCGGAGACAGAACAGAGTCCTGTGGTACACCAGCATTTATTTTGTGAATATCAGACTTGAAACAATCCAAGACAACTTGAATTGAATGTTCTGAAAAGTGCAACTATTTTGCTTTTGCCAGTTGGGTGTAGACTTTGGTTCCACTTTGCAGTGAGACATGACATCATCATGATGAGACATCAAACCACCAGCGGAGCAGTTACTACAAAAACCGTACTACTGGTCATTAGCAAGTTTTCGTGTTTCGAGATATTTCACGAGCTGACACGTTTCCACGACCTTGGAAAGAAGGGACCTACGTGCAATGGGTGTGTATGAGGAAAGAGAAGAAGATTCGAAAATGTTGTTTTCCATCTTCTCAGAAAGAGTCCTAAAGCGTAGAATTGATGAGAAAGATAACGCTCCGGTTTTGCCAGCGTGGATGAACACCTCATCAGAAGAAGGGGTGATATACCATCCGGACCAGCGGATTTGTGAATGTTGGGATCTTTAAGTACGCTTACTACTACACGAGTTCGAAAGTGGACTCGTCTCATGGAAGATTCGATGCACTCAAATGTAGGCGGGGACAAAGCACAATCTGGAAGTGTTGAACTGGCCGCAAAGTGTGCAGCAAGCAGGTTGGCCTTGTTCAAAGAGCTAAGAGCTAGAATGTAATACATCGGCTGAAAAGTCCGCGCCCTTTTATAGTAAAACACAAAATTTTTGCAAAATTCAACTTTATTTATCAATATAGTTGCCTTCGAGGGCGATACACTGATTGAAACGATTTTTCAATCTTTCGATACCAGTTTTGTAGTACGATTTTGGTTTAGCCTCAAAATAGGCCTCTGTTTCGGCGATTTGGTCTTAAATCTCTTTCCGGCGAGCATTCTTTTGAGGTCTGCGAACAGAAAATTGTCGCTCGGGGCCAAGTTTGGAGAATACGGTGGGTGGGGAAGCAATTCGTAGCCGAATTCTTTCAATTTTGCCATCGTTTTCGCACTTTCTTCTTCTTCAAATGTGGCCGTTTTTCTGCGATTTCGTCCTTCAAACGCTCCAACAACGCAATGTAATAGTCGCTGTTGATAGTCTGCCCCTTTTGGAGATAGTCGATGAAAATTATTCCATGTGTTAATTAGAAATGATCGTTGGGATGGAAGATCAGCCAGAATTTCTGATATTTCTGGCGAAATATTACTCCATTTAGGGCACTGTAGTATTTTTTGTTTCAGTTTTTGGTCGTATTGAAATTCCATATGCTTAAGAAATTCGTTGTAGACATTTCTGGTTCAATTGAACTTTTTCCGGTTTTCCTCTGTCGCGTTGGTCTTGTAGGAGAGACAAAATATTTCTCTAAACCTGACCATCACTTTGCAGCTCGAGTCGTATCATGCCTTGTCTTTTGTCTCATTCCAACGAGAATAGTGTCTGTGATCATATCTGCACCGGCATCCACGTCGTTATCGAGGACTCGTAACGACCAGTTGAAACTCCTAAATAAGCTGTTAAATATGCTCCAATTGGCTTGTTCATATTGTCATTGCAATTGTGCGATGAGCCTGGAAGTCGGAAACAAGTCCAAGGTGTTGGCAGTATGACCGTCAATGTCAATGCCCGAAATATATATCTATCATATAAATGAATGCAATGCAATGAACTTTTTAAGGTGTGACATCAAGCAGCATATAAATACTGAGGTGCCATTAAGCGAAGCTTTAAACATTTGATAATTATTGATATTTATATAAAGTAAGACACGTTAATCGTTTATTTCTAAAGCGGATTAATAGTTGCTAGAGTTCTATATGCTTATATTTTAAAATAAATACTGAAATACTTACTTCTACTCGATCTTTGTAACAATGTAATTTGTGTGATGACTAAAAACATGAGATCACAAATAGGAACTGCCGAAATACGATGTCAGGATTGATAGGAATTTAATTTTCAGGAAGCGATAATTTCTCTTTGGAATTGCATAATCAGTGTTTCGATCTTGAGCCAAAACGATTCCTTAGCAGAGATATGATCAAATGACTTCACCAAATTTGACAATTCCTTTTGGCCAATTCACCTCGGTGTCTTACATCACAATAGCTGAAAATAGTGATATATGGTTCAAAGTTGTATATAAACCTGCAAAAAGATTATAATAACTGGGAAATTTATTTATAGACTAAAGTGCTAATTCCAAGTGTTTTGAAAGATTATATTTTTTTAAATAAGTCACACACCATTTTCTAAATGCCTTTCTTTTTGGTTCAAAAATCTCGGTAGGATCGCTTCCGATTTTTACGAAACAGAGACCGTCCCCCTTCATCAATCTACGTTTATCTTCCAAGCTTGTCTGACAGCGGAAATTGTGTCGTCTACGCCGTTTGATGTGGTTTTTCCATACCCTTAAACCTAGAGTGATATCCCGCATCAAAGACAATTTGCCTACATGTCGTATCAAAATATGTAGTGCCCTTTTACTTTTTTCGGATTTAAATCACCTTAAAGATTTGTATGCCATAGTTAAGACAGCGCCAGTGGCGATGATGGCGAGCTTAGCCTTGATACGGATTGTATCAAGATGTTCGCAATTCGCACTTCCTGGATGGCGCTGATATTTGCTTTATAGGCCAGGATTAGTTGTTCAGATGGTCCCAACATTCCGTATCTCCTAAATAGTGCACATGCCTCGAGCAACAAAATTCATAAGGAGGATCATGTTGCCCATAGAAGGATTGACTTGGAAATCTAAGTCCAAATTTACCTATAACTTTCAGTGGCGTATATACCAATTTTGTCCATTTTTTGGTTGCCCCAGGACTTAGATTTCGACTATAAATCGAACAAATCTGCAACATGAACATACTACATAGATATTAGTTTCACACTATCATAGTAAGTGCTGGACAACAAGCAATAAGCAAAAGGATGCGCTGTTATCGTGGCTCTTTGAAGGAAACACAATTTGCCGCATACTCGAACTTATTAGCTAAATAAAACTAGTAAATAACTAAGGAAAAAACACTTCTCCACCTTAAACTCAATACCTACGATTTGGAAGTATCTTGCCACCGCCGTAAAGTCTTCCTTATGTTTTGGATTTCAATAGATATCTTCTATTTCACTGGATATGCTAAGTACTTACTGACTTACAGGGAAAAATATGTACCCCGACCACACTTACTGGTCGTCCTTAATTTGCGCCTTGAAAATCCTCCCAAAATTACATCATATTATATTACTTAAGATTATAATCTGAGCTACAATGATGTTTTTCAAAGGGAATTTCGGCAAGGGAAAGCATCTAAATTCTGCGCCTTATATTCAGCCTTAATATGCTGCAATTTTCCTCTTCATTCGTATCGTATACCAAAATTATCTTTGGCAACTAAGATTAAATATATACAATTGTAATAAAACAGCTAAAAAGAACTTTCCAACTTGACCAAAACTACTAATGCCCATCGTTTCGTAAAGAAATCAATAAAGGTCCTAACGAAATAACCGAGGCAAGCTGGCTTTATGTTCGGCAGCTCACATCAGCCACCCATCAAGGGTATCCCATATATACTTGTCCATACATTCCTACTTACATCCATACATATAGGTATAACTCGTAGCTCTGATCAGAGATAACTACAGGAAAGATACACAGCAGCACATAAATCTCCGTCTGATTTATCTATCTCTCAAGGAGAAAACCAATTCCCTATGTCGCGTCATCTCCACGAAATTTCATCCAAATAAACCGTCAACAATACTATTTTGGCTATGTGTGCTCCAATGTAACGTGCAATGTTCCAGATTGCCCCAGAGGGGGATAAAAATAGGAAAATTTCGACTGTCTTCGCCAAGTGAAAACTCCTCCTCGCGCGTTAAGAAAGTTGATGAAGAAGATAGCAAAAGAGAAGAGCAGAAAGAATGGCAAGGAGAGAGTTCGGCAATGTCGATTGTCCCACAAGAAAATCAAAATAAAATGGCGTAGAAAAATTCAACACAGCATTAAGCATTACAAATGTCCTGTATACGTTTGTGTATCATATAGTGCATCTGTGTAAGTACTGCTACTGACACACATAGTCGAAGCGATTCCTTAGCAAACTCTCCCCAATCTCACCCAGTCCTCCACAATCACCATCCCAAGTTTCACTCCTACCGGTCGACCAAAAATATCTGAGTGTTTGTATCTATGCTCGGTTGAGAGATAATTTTTGTAGATGCTTTTGGGTGCGCGTGTTTGTGTGTATTTGTAAGATACACATTTGTGGAGAAAGCTCGTATATTATCATAAAACGAGGGATGTGAAAAGTCGGATCGTAAATCTTCCAGATAACACTTTATGTGGAACTGGAAAGCGAACGGCAAACGAAAGTGGGGGAGGAAGAGTATTCCAAATCAACGTTAGAGATAAAATAAGACAAGAGAACGCCAGAGATTCAAGCAACGAAGAAAATTTAGAAGCAAAGATATAAAGAACGTATTCTTAACAAAAGCCTTGAAAATATTCACGAATTCACCCCAAAATCACCCCAAAAATAACCAGAATCCTTGGTCCAGCCAGATTCAGTGTGCACTTGAATAAATTTCTATTCGCCTCCCATACTATAGTTACAGCTATTTTGCCATAATTACCTTGCCATTAACTTCTTCCCCAGTTGATTGACGCATGCACCATCACGGTCGCGCCAGCCGACAGAGTATGTTATATATTATATTAGCAAAACCACCCCACAGCAAAATAAGTCGTTCTATTCGTATCGTTTGCTGTTGTTTTTTTGTTGTATTGTTGTGAACTTGTATAAAGGACATGAACGCACGCTTCAAACAAATCCACCCTCTTCTGGATGTCACATGCGATTGTCCTCTATTAAATCAAAAGACGTAAAAACTGCACAATTGAGATAAGGCAAGATACCCCACGAATCTCGGCGAGTGAACGTCGTTCCGTGTGTTTATGTATAATATCATATATCTAAACTTTTCGCAGATCCTTGCACTCTGGAGATTTAGATTGCTATCGTCATGTCACAATCTTGTTCAATTTAATCTGTAACCACCACTAGCACCAGCATTATCTCGCAGTGGCCTTAATCGAATCATTTCTTCTTGTCTTCAAAAACGTTTACGTTCCCAAATACACACAGTGTGGTGGATGTGGATGTGGATTTGAATCTGAATCGAGATCTGGATCTGGATCTGGATCTGGATGCTGATGGTGATGGTGACGTGCGTCGACTTAAAAATCCATCCCCTGACAAGTGCGTTGCTCTTTTAATTCAAAGGAAATAAAGGAGTTCTTGAAGGTGTAGTGTACACTGTATGTATGTATACACGATGAAGGAAGAGGAGGAAATAGCGGTTGGTTGCTTGACTGGTATTTTGCTGCAAAACCACTTTGATTCCATCGATTTGACTGAGCTGATGATGGCGATAGTTGTATAGGCACAGACGTAGTAATTCGGTTTCTATTCCCATTTTTTGGTGGTTTGTGATTTTTGGTATTTTAATCGCATCGACCTTAGACTTAGATTTCTGGGGTAGATTTATAATTTGATTTCGGCTTGCGCAACGAGCGAAATATGTTGTCGCTATTAATATATGTATCTAATAAATAGATGTCACTAAGACGTTAATAAGTTAATTTGCTTATTGGATTTGTTTTTAGATTTGCTACTCTACTTTTGTACTCAGTGTTACACTACTATTCGACTAGAAAATATTAAAATTTCCCTATATAAGGTGTCCCTTATATAGTCGATTTTTTTTCCTTTTAAATTTCGTAACGCATACCCCCTAATTCTTTTTATAATAATAATAAACACTAACCACGTGCAAAATTTTATGGTTATATATTGTAACAACGATAACCTGTGCCGACAAAAGCTCAATGTATTCCTATATAAACGGTTCTAAAACATCTAGTGGCATATAAGCTATATAAGAACAAAATTCCTATTTTAAAATAAAAGCACAGTGCAAGATTAATTTGGGTATGAGTTTATTTATAAAAATTAAATAACTGTATAATTATACAGGATACTTTCTTTTCAAAGTTTCCTTTTTACAATCTGGGTACAACTTTCTATGTTCTTGAGCATAGCGTAACAAGAACTGCTTTTGTTCTTCGTCAGCAGTAATTAAACCATGAAAATTTTCCATGAGCCTTTATATGCTGTCTCATTGACTGCCTTCAAGTGCATAACTTTTTGTTTAGCTTCCTGAAAGGAATGAATTTGATCCCAGGAAGAGACGTCTTTTTGGAGAAAAGCGTTATTAATTTTTAACCGCGATAACAAACTTGTGCTCTTTATGTTCACTAAATCACTGAAAAATTTTTCTGCAACAATAAGAAAAATTATTTATTGACAAAATTAACAGTTTTTCTAGGTATAGAATGAAAAACACTTATTCAACTCACCGTACAATGAGGCACATATTTCTTCTTTTGACGGAACATATCTCTTCCCAAAATCATATAAACTTTCTCTTTGTAAATTCGATACAATATCATCAAATAGTGAAAATAAAGCTATTTCTTCTGATAAATACCATAAATGTTGACTGAACTTGGTCAGAGCTGCTTTAGAAATCACCTTGTCGACCGTTTCATAGTTTTTCAGTGTTTTTAAGAAGCATAAATCTTGATTCGGGGCACCCAAGCCAGGGCTTTAAATAAGCTTTTGCGATAAATAAGCAAATATCTTGCAGTGGTAGCTTGCCTGTAGCACACATTTTAAACTGGAATTGCAGCAAACATATCTTTAAAATGTAAATACTCGTAGCTCTTGCCATCCATGGTGCATGATGCATTGCACCAGGAGGCCTGATTTTAAAATTGTTTTCATTGTCTCCTCCCAAAAAAACAACAGAAAGTTCAATCAATTCCCGATATTCGTCACGTATAATTGGTTAATTAATTCGTTAATGACCGCCTCACAGAAATATTTCTTTGCGAAATCAGACCACGTTTCGATAACAGTTGGATCAACGTTCTTCCAATTGTCTCTGATTTTTTTGAATAACGGGATATCCGGACTGCTGGTAACTTGGCGGATCTTTGATACAAATACACATCTCAAAACTAGTTGCAAGCAAAAAGTATCGCAGCACATAATATGCGCCTTATCTTTGAGGTTCCAATCAGGAATAGCATTCAAAATAGCTTGAGCTTTTTCTTTGCCAGTAGAAGTTTCGAGTTTGGGCACTGCTAAAATAAGTTCTTTTTCGTTCTGAAAAATTTGATCGATTTTGCTCTTTCTTCTCTCATTTGGGTCAGAATTCGTTGAATAGGAGACTTGTTGATTGTAAAATCTTCACAACTGAGATCAAGTGCTTCTACTACAGCCTGAAGTATGTAAACAGAATCCCTTACACTTAGTTGACACCTATCTAAAGCAGCAACTCATTTAGGAGTGATAAAACACGTCCTTCCTCTTTTTGTGGTAGATAGCGAACTCACGGGTTGCGTTTGCGAAGTGGATGGCAAATTTCCATCCAAAGTTTCGTCAGAACTGGTAGACTGTTCGTGAATATCTTGAAGTCACTTCATGATATGAAGTCCTTGGCAGTCAAAGACTTAAGTCTTTTTTCCTCTTCTTTTAGTTTTCTCTGCCTTACTCGTTTTTCTTTCTCAGCCAACTTTTTGTCAACACCCGCTAAACAACACGAACGCCGTGGCTCTCTTTGTTTTTGTAGAAAAATTTTGTCTTCCGGTATTTTGATCTTTTCTAGAGCATCAACGTGTGCGATATCCAACAAATTATCTAAATATTTTTGAAATTTCTCCTCGCGGTGCTTACTCGTATAAACGTCCTGTGGTTTTTTTGGAGCACTCTCCAAACTTGGTAAAGATCCACAAGTTTTTTCACATAGTTAGGTACAGATCTGGCGGGTATTCTTGCCTTTACCCAAAATAATCTTTCTCCTATCCACCGTCGAGTTCGGACGTGTTTTAATTTCGCTCCGCGATAATTTGTGAATATTTGTTTTTCTGTTTGATCTTTTTCCTTTTTTTTTGGTTTTTTTCGTGTGTGACCCCATTCTTCCCAATCGCTTACACCATAAATTCCCAGTGTCATCAAAATACAGTGAATTTGTGTCTTAAAAAAAAAAAAAATACATATATATAAAAATATAAAAATAATTAATACTCTGATCTAATTTAAACATGTCTTCCTGTGAATTTGCTGACTGCGCTGTACCTACTAACACAGTGGAAATGATTACATGCAATGGGATATGTGGAAAGAAATTCCATCCCATATCATTGGTTTAAGCAGAAACGCTAAAACTCATCTGGAAGAGTATAAACGCATATTCTGCTTCTTCTGTGTAGAGTGCCGGACCATCTCCCTGGCACATATAATGCTGGCTATAAAATGTAATAACCAGCAACTAATTGGGCTTGCAGACTCGATTGCAGAGTTGAAATGCGAAGTTCAATTCAATAGTAAAAATGTAACCAAACTAATTTCCGAGAGCCATGATAACCTACACTGTTCGATCGATAACAGCATAACCACCACAAAATCAGCTGTTCAATCCCTGCAGTCAAAAATAAGTAAATTAGCAGATTCTGATAAATCTCACTGCTCAAATGCGTGATTCAGTCAACTTCAGTTTAGTTGGAAAAAATTATGTCAACGTTGACTGACCAATAAACTCTTCTACATCTCAAGCATGCTGAACAAACCGAAAACATCGGATCCATCCAACATGACCTCAATTTTCTAAGTGAGGAAGCTGCATCCACTAGATCAAGCACAATGCAGATATTGGAGGAATTAAAGCACATCTCTAGTAAGCCGGATGCACCTCCATCTGCAGTAAGCTCGTGTAACAAATCCTTACACGACGAGCTATATACATCAACCTCAACCACTTCAGCCCCAACTCATTCAATAACCATTACCACCGAAGCCCCCGTTGAATCCACTTCGATAAATGCAACTTCGATCACCAATCCCGTCCCAAGACCATTGCCAATAATTAGGGCTTTTGGGACATCCTGGACTCTCCCTGAATGGACCAACAGAATTCAAAAATTAAATAAAATGAATCTTGAAGCCACCAAAAAACCGGAGCTGTCTACTTTCTTTCTTCAAGGTGCCCAACGTCACGCAAGCCCGTCCAGCATCAAATACCTTTTAAGGAAGAAATTTGGTATACAAGACATCAAGTGTAAACAAGTTGGCAAAGTGAAGAGCAAAAACGGCATGTGTTTTGAAATACGTATACTCACCAAATACGATTGGATGTTCAAATCTTCGGACGGCATACCAATCTCGGAAAAGATGGTCCTCACCCAACGGAAGGATATGGTATATAATAAGTTTGCTAATAAAAGAAAAAATAGCACCCACAATTCTGCCCTATCCCATCAATATCCCAACTCAAACTGGTCATTTAAGACCCAAATCTTTCCAAGATTCACCTCGCTCCTACCCCCCTTTGCTACATCCGAAAAGAACACCAGAGTCGCTACACCAAATCCTCTCGCTCTCCTCACCAAATCTTTAAAGCCGACTCAAAACAGAGTTTCATTTAACCTTGCTCCTGCGCCTTCTACCCAAGTTCCAACTAACGTTGCCCCATCAGTCAAATATCCTAATTTTATCAGCTCACATATACTAAACCCAACCACCCCTTCCTCATCTTCATCTACCAATCCACCTGATCCAACCACCCTCACTAGTCAAGATTCTGGTTCTGGGGTGCTTGAACAACATGTCCCTTCTTCATCCGCTCGTTCGCCTGCCCTAGATTCTTGCCCGAAATACCTTGACCCACTCCTTCCACCTACTGTCAAACTCACAAAAATATTTTCTGATATGAATGATGACAGTCGTTACGTAGTATCTCGTTTGAGAGACCGCCGCATTTGTGGCAACAAGGCTCTACCTTGCCTACTTGCACGACAAAACCCAACTCCGTTTGCATTGATGGCATAACCAAAACCAACATTATGGTTTCGATTCAACGAGAAGGTCTTCCTATTAAGCCAGCTGAATTGATGCAAATTTTCGTTCGATACCATGAGAGTTTCGACATCTCTTCCGATGAAGTTCATAATGATCTTTCCACGCTGTCTTTGCATGTCAGCTCTAAACGTCTCTCCCACTTGCAAAGAACTCGTTCAAATTTTAAAAACTATTACAGTTCCTAACAAACTAAATCCTGTATCCTCCAGTCCACAATGCCTGTCCATTTACTACCAAAATGTAAGAGGTTTGCGCTCTAAAATCTCCGTCGTATATCTCAATTCTCAAAAGTTACCCTATGACCTAATTGCTCTTACTGAAACAAATCTAATTCCTGACATTAATAACCTTGAGCTGTTTCCTCCAAATTTCAACGTTTTTCAAAAAGATGGATTTGAAAGAGCTGATAATCCCTACGGCCGAGGTGTCTTACTAGCAATCCGGAACTTTTTCCACGCAACTCCTGTTGATATTCCCCACACTGACAACTTTGAGTTAGTATGTGTCAACATTACGCTCCCCAAACGCTGTCTTTACGTACTTTGTTGTTACATTCACCCATCCCAACCAATTGAGTCTTATCGACCTGTAGTTCACGCAGTGGGTTTTTTGACTGATAATGCACAACCTGAAGACTGTATTATTCTTTCAATCTCCCTCAACTTAAATGGGGGTCTTCCGAGGATTCGTCTCATTTCGTCTCTCTTAATTCGTCCTCAGAAATAGAAATTTTGGTGGTGGACTGCCTAACCAACTCAAGTCTATATCAGATTAATGGAATACCTAACACAATGAACAGACAACTCGACCTTGTCTTCACATCCGATTCAGATAATTGTGTCGTTTATAGGAGTGATCATCTTCTTTCTACCCTAGACCGCCTTCATCCCCCCTTGTCAATTATCTACTCATATGAAAATGGCAACACAAGTGTCGATGCGGAAAATGCATTTTCATTTAACTTCCGAAGAACCGACTTTAACAAACTTAAAAACCTCATCAGCAACATTAACTTTGACTTTATTGCTGAGACGACTAATATTGATCTTGCCCTATCAACGTTCTATTCGTTAATTTTCTCCTGCTTTGCCCAATCGGTTCCATATACCTTCCGAAAGGACTGCATGTCAGCTCCTCCCTGGTACAACAAGGAGTTGCGCTCTCTCCGTAATTACAGAAACCAGTTGTGGCATAAATTCTTAAGGGCTCGATCTGATTCCGACTATAGTAATTATCGATTGGTATATAATCGTTTTTCTGAACTTTGTGAGTCTCTTTATCGTGAGTACCTCTACCGCATGCAATTTAACTTAGTCTCAGACCCTAAACGCTTCTACCAGTTTGTTAATACCAAAAGAAAGTCAGACGGCTACCCATCTACACTCAAATTTCTCAGTGAATCTTCTGCCGACCCGAAAACCATTGCAAATTTCTTTGCCTGTCATTTTAATAAATCTTTTTCTAAGAAAACAGCTGAACCCGATCCTAGTTACTTTAACTATATGAGAAACTATCCTGAGACATCGCTAAATCTAATAACATCTTTGGTATCTGATAACATTACCAAACTTAAAGATGATTTTTCGTCCGGCCCTGATGGCCTTCCGGCTATTGTAATAAAAGAGTGTATTAACCATCTCGGTCCTCACCTTGTTGCCCTATTTAACTTGTCTGTCTCAACAGGTACTTTCCCTTTCCTATGGAAGAAATCTTACATCATCCTTATTCATAAAAAAGGAAGTAAGGCCGAAATCGATAATTATAGGCAAACTTTTTGAAAGCATAGTCTATCAACAACTGCTTCCGTACTGTAGGCCAACTATCTGTACAAATCAGCATGGTTTCATGAAAGGTAAATCAACGACCACTAACCTAACAGAGTTCGTCTCTGGGACGCTTCATGCTTTAGAAGACGGTGATGAAGTCGATTCAATTTCCACTGATTTCAGCAAGGCATTCGATAAAATTTCTCACCAACTTATCATTTTTAAACTAAAAAAAATTGGCTTTTCCACTCATTTTGTGGCATGGAACAAATCCTATTTAGAAGACCGAGAATACAGGGTCATCTTCAGATCTTCAATATCCGACCCAATTAAAGCAACATCTGGTGTCCCTCAGGGTAGTCACCTTGGGCCAATCATCTTTATCCTGACGATTAACGACATAAATCTCATTTTAAAGAATTGTAATCTTTCTATTTTCGCTGATGACATGAGAATTTCCAAAGTCATTTCATTGCCTTCTGACTCCGATTGCCTGCAAGATGACTTAAATAGGTTTTCGGTATGGTGCAAGCAAAACTTTTTGGAGCTTAATGTCAGCAAATGCCAACCTATTCCCGCAAACGTTTACCTCCCCCTCCAAGAAACTACTTCATCTGCGATGAGCCTATTCCTTCCACTACCCAAGTACGGGATCTAGGAATAATTTGTGACAGAGAATTGAATTTCGACTCACATATTGACAGCATTATAAATAAAGCTAACTCTGCACTTGGTTTTATCAAACGCTGGTCGAAAGAAATTTCCAACCCTTACGTTACAAAGTCCCTGTACATTACTTTTGTAAGGCCTCTTCTCGAATATTGCAGCCAAGTTTGATCACCCTATAAACTAACCCAGGTTAAGGTTAAGAATATCTTTGTTAGTTTTAAGTCTAGGTTTCAGTTTTTTGCTGGTTAATAAGCTAAATAAAGTTGTCCGGGGTAGACCCGGGCTAATAAATATAATGCACTCCCGAATCACAAGATTTAGACTTTCATCTACAGTCAATTTTACTTCGCGAATATTAAAGAAAAGAACTGAGAGAATTTGGCGATTAGACTGCAACTTTGCACCAGTTATTTGGTTATTCATCTCACCAACCATTAGAAAATATTAACTTTGAAAAATAAGGGACACCCTAATATGCATACACCTTTAGAAATAAAGCCGAAAGACTCTTTTCAGAAGAAATACTATAACCTTTTAAAGAAGTATATCCAGTATACCAGTTACCAGTTCTAGAGATACAAACAAAAAACTGATACGTGTTAGCACCATTAAACAGACATTTGCCACTTGTAAACTTATCCTGGTTGCGCAAATGTTTGTCCGTATTCTGGGGTTTATTGCGAAGAGTTGAAGCAAGATCGTAATTACACTATTATTCACGTCTGGCTCATTAAAAGTCCTGAACGATTTAGATGAAGACGGAAGTATCTGCCGGGCGATCGATAATCGGATCCTTACTGTTATGTAACATGGATTGAGCCAGCAGCGCAGCAATCAAGTTCGTAACATAGTGCTTGCCCTCCCTCTTAGTGGTCGTCCTCTCCAACAGCATAAGTAAATCCTTGCTCACGCAGGCTAAAATGGCAATTCTAAGGAAACTAGCATTATACTGGCCACGCCAGCTAATAGTTTCGGATAATAACGGATTCACTGTTGACCAGCTTGGCAAACGATTAACGGACAACGATTTTTGGATCTCCACGGGGTACGTTCGAACAACTTGCGGAGATCTTCGACTGCTAAAAAGCAGACATAACCGTCATTCATTTTATTTCATTTTATATGCATTTTTGTTATATCGAAATCATTTACACTTACAAGCTAGACAAAAAAAATGATTAAAAATTGGCTTAATGAATTTATACTATACTATGATATCTTATTGGCCGGCCCCATGCCGGCACTCTAAGTTAAACCTAAAATTTAATGTATGTCTTTCGACGTAATCGAGCAGAGTAATTTCTTTATTTCATTATATTACTACTAAGACTGATCTTAACCTACTTAAACTATCTTAATTTTAGAGAATTTTTTTTTCAGAAGTTGCTACCCATTGTCCTAATTCACTTTTTTCTTTTATTGTTTTTTTTGTATTTACTTTTAAATTTTTTTATTTTTATATTTTTTTTTATATTTCTTTTAATCTTAAAACTACATTAATCCTGCCTTAGCTATGTAAACCGGCCATCGCCCCCAGATGGGGGTCCTCTAAATTAATTTAATTTAATTTAATTTGTTTGTATAATTCATCTCTGTACAGATAAGGTTTAAACTTTTCAGTTTGCACAGGCAAATAAGTACTAAATTTAAATACAATACAATTTCTATTGATAAATCTTAAATGCTAAGATATAAGAAAAGGATGGTACAGTAAAAAGGAAAATATGTACTTCATATCAAATGTTGCTGTTTGCAAGAAAATTAAAAAGATGCTTTTTAAATTGCTGTACTGTGTTTATTGTTCTTAGGTGTCGGGGAAGACAGTTCCACTGTCACTGAATATTTATGGCTTTGAGGAAATAATTGGAAAGATCTTTGGGAGCGTACAAACTGGATCTTACATTTCAAATAATTGGGTGATTTGTCATGAATAATCATAAAAAGGGTTAGAAGTATTCTATAGTTTAAAAAGGATTGTAGGGTACAACCAATTATTTTTTTTGTAAAAGCAGATATGTGATCAAATCTGCTTAAATTAAATATATATCTAGCGCAGCTGTTAAAGGCGACATTAAGTTTTCTAGCCAAGTCCGACTCCAAATCTGAGAAGATTTCACACCCATGTTAAACACACGCCTCAATAAGTTTCTTCTTAATCTCTGACTGAAAATATCATCTAGTCGGACTCAAGCCACGAAGAATGAAATAAATCTTAGACACAATGTGATTCACGGATCACGCCAACCTAGCTGCTCATTGAAACAAATACCCAAGTTTTTAAATTTGTTTACGACTTCAACTGGACAATTATTAATACTATATATACGACTGAAGTGCCCTCTATTTTTCGTACATGTGTATCGAATTTAAGGGCTTTCGTTTTTGAGGAATTTAGCTTCAGTTGGTTTTGTTGTGACAATATGAAAATAGCATTCAAATCAATATTTACCGCTGTAGTTCCATCTTTTTCATTCGACTGCAAAAATTGATTATACATACTCGTATATCTGGATATCATCCGCATAAATGTGGTATTTGCAATTTGAAATACATTTCGAGACGTCATTGATGAAATGTGGAAACGGAAGGCGACCCAAAACACAACCTTGAGGTACACCCGAGGTAACGAATAAGCTATGCGAAGACTTAGATCCACAGTATACAATTTGCATACCATTGCAAAGGTATGACGTTACTAGCTTACACACAGATTCTTCGAAATCGAATCGGCTTTTAGTTTGTGCAATAAGATTTTATGATTTACTGAGCTAAAGGCTTTCGAAAAATCTAAAAAAACAGCTAAAGTTACAAGATCTGAGTCAAACCCTGGCTGCCGAAATACAATTCTGCTTATTTCTAAAACTCGACTGAAACTCCGTTATCAGATGCTCTGTATTAAGAAATGTTTTGATTTGTTTCGCTATAAATTTTTCAAAAACTTTGCTTAAAAAATGCAAAATTGCACTCGGGCTGAAGTCAACATTATTCCCTGAACTTGATTTAGAGGGAGGCCAAAACTATCAGGATAAACACCAGTAGTTAGGATTGTATTGAAAATAAGGGTTATATATGTATTTGCATACAAATGGCAAAAGTATCTTAATAATGTCAGGATGAACATCGTCTAAACCCTGTGCATTTGACTTAATAGAGAGGATTGTCTCGTCCACAGATAGGGCATCGATATTTTGTAAAAAGAAACTTCTTCGTGTATTTGGAAAAAGAGTCTCAGGGACAGAAGAGTCGATCTGAATATGCGTCTGCGGTGGTAACTTTGGTTGAGCTCATTGAGATCAACGGTGATGTCAGTAGATTCTTTTTTACTAGTAATTACAATTTCACGAATGGTTTTCCACAACTGTGCACTTGACTTACCCAAACTAAATTTGCTTTTAAAATACGCAAACTTTGATCTGCGAATTAGCAAATTAGCAACATTGCACACGCGCTTATACTCATCGTACATGCATTGGCATTTGAATCGACGCCATCTGAAAAAAGGGTAACAACGATTTAATCTCCTGGGTGAACCATGGTATTTTGTTGGTTTTTGCCTTTCTAGTTTTTAGTGGTACATGCTTATTAAATTGGAAGTCAAGATAAGAAATTTGATGGAAACGATGAAGGCGTTTCCTGCCTTTCAGCAAGCCACCAAAATTGCAGATACTGCTTAGCAACATCCATCAAATCGCGACTCCCAACCGCTCTACTGAACCTCAGAGGCTTCGCACTGCTATGTGCAACGACTCTGTCGTTGCTGAGTCGCTTGTCCGCTGTACGAGCCACATGGAAGATTAGCGGCACCTTTAATTTGTTTTGGATCAGCTCTTTTTATCAAGATACTCTAGAAAAACGCTTATGCGGGCACAAAGCGCGCGTGATATAGATAATTGGGGTAATAGACCCCGGAGATTTGATTGTTCGTCGATATCATTGCTCTAGCAATGTGCCTTCGAATCAATTTAATAACGAAATAGGGATAACCATTATCCAAGAAGTGTAATGGGATAGACTGGGTTAATAGAGTATGAAAAACCGTGTTATCTACTATAGAGAATGTTACAGATAACCGGTGTGACAATGTTGTTTCAGCAACGAACTGTACGGGTTGTATGGTGATGCCGACCTCTTCCGAAAAGCTCGGATGATCTGACTTAGATGGCTAGATCACCATGGACAGCAGCGCCCTGGCCCGGAAAGTTTTCGACTCCAACCCAGAGGAACAACGAGGCTAATGGCAATGAGTGCAAAACTGGAGGCTAATGGCTAAGACCGCTCTAGCTGGAGAGGCATATTACCTGAGGCCTTGGTCCACCCCGAACTGTTGCGCCATCTAAGCAAGTAAGTAAGAATGAAGACGGGAGCAAAAGAAACGTAATTTTTTGTTGACTGAGAAATTTCGAATTAACGAACTTTAAAATGTTGCTGTCATTTCTGACAAATATACATATATAGTATATAATAATAATATATGTATAAAAGTGAATGTTTGCGTGTTTATACTTTATGCGTTCCTATTCATTCATCCGATTGTGATGAAAATTTGGTGAGCTGTTGTGTCGAAGGTAACTTAGTATAACCTTTTGACAATAAGTCGTTCACGAGTCTTTTAAACAATTGAGTGTAATGCATATACTTTAATTGAATGAAATACGAATAGCGACATTTCATTTCGTGGGTGACATAACAAGCAGCGTTGATTGTGTAATTCCAATTTCCGTTCATCAGCATTTCATCGTAAGTGCAATCGATAATGCAAAAACTGACTCAATCTAACTTTTGCTAACTTTTTTTTTCTCCAGTGAATTTGGGAACATCATCAACAGTAACGTTTCATTTCGTGTGTGAGGAGCCGAACAAATTGGATTCGTTGCGATATTACGATTGCCTATCAACGGTTGATAAATTTTCAATGCATTTTCTGTGCAGTTATGCCTCCCAAACAACAAACGATTGTTCGACCAATACCTCAAACACGAAAAAAAGGCATTACGAGCTTCAGAATTAGACGAGCAAGGGAAGTAAGACTTGAAACCCAACGAGTACGCACTGCTCAAGCCCGGTCGTCTGAAAATGATGAGTAACGGGAAGCAAGACTGGAAACTATTCGAGTACGCTCTGCCCGTTCTAGACGAACACTGCACGCTGATTTAAATCTTGGTAAGATGCTTATGATGAGTGCAGTCTCCATCCAATTGGGAAAATTAATAAATTATGCGTGTATATGCAATGCCCTAAAATTTAAGAATGAAACACCAGGAATGTGCTGCGAGCTTGGAGAAGTGAAATTGCCAGAATTACATGCATCACCCGAACATTATCAACGTTGGTATCAGGTGCATGCCAATCGAAATATTTCTTGGCAAACATACGCAAGTACAATTCATGTTTCCAAATGACATCATTCGGTGCAACAAATATCGTAAACGACAATTAAATGCCAATATTCAAGAGCAAATTTATCATCGTGCTGGATCACTACTACCACAGCCGGGTGCAGATCACAAATTTCTGTAAATTTACTACGGAAATACTAATGAACATATCAATCAATGTTGCCAATTCAATACGGGCACTAAACGAGAAATTTTCACTGCATTATAAACTTTATTTGATCAACACGACGAATTAATTCGATTGTTCGGAACTGCTCTTGAACAAATGAAAATGTACTGCTGCCATGCATCCCAATGGTTCCGACAGATATGCCATTCGAATTTAAGCGTTTGCAGTTTCGGGTGCGACTCACCTTTGCAATGACCATCAAAAAAGCACAGGGACAATCGCTATAAGTGTATGGACTAAATTTGGAAAGTCCATGCTTCTCACATGGGCAGCTACATATATGTGGCTTGCTCACGCTTTGGAAAACCATGTGATGTATCTGAAAGCACTGCAATAAACAGAATTAAAACGAAACGTTAAATTGTCAGAATTGTTTCGATGGAAATGAACAAAAATCCATAAGAAAATGATGCAAAATAAATTAAATATTGTTACTCGTATAACGAGTTTCTTTTAAATTTTTGTTGGTGGCGTAGCAACGCGGGCAGGGTGCAGTTAGTCTAATATAGATTATAAATGTCTATTAGTATCATTCAAAATGATTTTGAAAATCAGTTTTCAATTTGTAAAATGTATAGAAAACTTCGTGATTTTTTTTCTACTCAATACTAATTGAATAACCAGTTGGAAGAAGGGAATAAATCCATCTGACACAAAACGCAAAAAACTGAATTTTTGACATATGGTTAAATTAAGGTTTTCAATGTTTTGAGTCGCATGAGATACTTTTTTTTCTATCGCTTCCTAGTAGCTAGATATACCGTGTGAAAAAGCTCGGTTTTATTTCCTTCTTCCAATTGAAAATTTAAATTTCAAAATAAAATACTCGTACAAAGTTAAAGGAAAAAAAGGTTTTTATTTTTCAAAGATAAAGCTAAAACTATAAAAAAATAGATAAAGTTATTAAAGGAATAGGGTTTTGAATAATCTACCACCTTGATCAAAAAGTTCCCGCACCACACCACCGTGTGGCGCTCCCATTGTTCCGATTTGAGTTCTGTTTTTTTTTTTAAGTTGATAATTCTGTTGTTGATATTCTCTCTAAATCTTAGCGTCATAACTTGATATTTGCAAAAGTTACGTAGCCAAGAGTACATCTAACTCTTCGTGCGTTGGCGATTTTTTACAATTTAAATTTGCAACAACGAACTTGTATTAAATTTTGCGTAAAAAACGGATTTAATGGTGCGTGAACATTGGAAATGTTGGAAAAGTGTTTCGGCAATGATTCTCTAAAGAAAACGGTCGTTTACCAGTGCCACGAGCGGTTCAAAAGTGGTCGTGAGCCAATCGAAGATGATGAACGCAGCGGCAGACCATCGACATCGAAAACCGACGAAAACTTTGCTGAAGTAAAAGAAATGTTGGTCAATAACAAATTAACCATCAGAGAGATAGCGGAGGACTTGAACATTGCATGTGGATCCGTCCAAGACATTTTGGTAAATGATTTGGGTTTCCGTCGTGTAGCGGCGATGTTGGTGCCAAAAGACCTCAATTTCATGCAAAAAATAGACCGTGCTGACGTCACAAAAGAGATGATTTGCGAGGCTGAATCCGATCCCACATTCACCAAATATCATTGCGACATGCAATCCAGACATCAGGCAAGTGAATGGCGTTCACCAAATGAGCTGAGACCAAAAAAAACACTTCGTTTTCAGTCAAAAAAGAAGGCAATGCTCACGGTTTTCATGGATTACAACGGTGTAGTGCATCATGAATTTTCGCCAGAAGGCCAGACAATAAACAAAGAGCACTCGTATTATTTGGGCGTTATGAGACGTTTGCGTGAAACAATTCGCCGAAAGAGACCAGAATTGTGGGCAGAAAGCTCGTGGATTTTGCACCATGATAACGCACCGTCGCAGAGTGCCATCATTATTCGTAATTTTTTGACGGAAAATGCAACAAATACCATCCAACAGCCACCGAATTCACCTGATTTGGCTCCATGTGACTTCTTTCTGTTCAATCGAGTTCCCCACTACGGGGAACGCGTTTCAGCAGCCGAGAGGAAGCAATGGAAAAATCGCAGGAAGCACTGATGGACATACCGAAAACCGAATATAAAAAATGTTTCGAGGATCGGAGCAAGCGGTGGCATAAGTGTGCTGCAGTCGGTGGGGATTACTTTGAAGGGGACAATATAGATTTAGATGAATAAACTTGTATTTTTAATTTTCTGAATAAATTCCGAAAACTTTTTGATCAAGGTGGTATTAGTTTATGTCTGTTAACCAGATCGTATCATATTCCAATAGAACTGAAAATAAAGGACAAAGTAAAAAAATCTATTGAAAATGTTCTTGCATCGTTTAATAATCTATCCCTCATCCTCTTCAGCCGCTTCAGTAACGGTAGCAGGCCAGGTCAATATGTTCAGGTAAAACTCGTTTTCATCGTCCTCTATAAACTGAACAATTTTCCAAACATCTTGCATCTTCTTGTAGTTTATTGGTATCTTATCCAAATATGCTTTTGTGGTAGGTAGTGCAGGTGTTACGCCATTCTTCTGGAGTAAGAAAGTTTTTTAACAAGTCCATCAATATACTCCGAGGCTTGCAAGTAGCCCTTAGAGTCTGAACAGTATGTCAGATGTCTGTACTTTGAAATCATGTACATGGAATCTTTAGAAACTGACTTGCAAGTTTTCTTGCAAAAACTTGGCCGTGTCCTTTTAAAATCAAGTACGAGTATGTCAGCGGAAGTAATGCTTGTCACATAAAATCCTGTCTTTTTAGCAGTGGATATAATGCTGTTATACTCCAATGGAGTGTAAATTCGATCATTTTTTCTGAGAAGCCGTTTAGCTGTCCCAAAATTTCGATCGCACTGTGAGAACGAGTGACCTCGTACGGGAAAATATTGATATATCTCCTTAAAGCAGCCCAGTGAAATCAGGAGTAGGAGAAACCTTATGAGGGTATTATTTCTGATTTGCCCTCCATAAGCATCACTGAATACCATATATGGAGTTGTTGAATGGTGGGATCAAGATTGACCCTTATGGTACTTATAAAAATCTGCATTGTTTTTCTTTAGATTATGAACGCAAAAGACAAAAAGCCATCGCTTTCTGAGGTAAAACATCTCTTGCATTAGGATCTTTGACAAGGGCAGATTCTGCATGTAATCGAAAACGAAAACATCTGCTCTTTCACGACACAAGGCTTTTACTTCTTGCTGTTTATTGTAAAATTTTTTTGAACGTCTGAGGTGTACAGTTTTTTCCGCGGTTGCTACACGTTTAGCACTATCATTCAGCGTTGCACTATTTATTTTTGAATTGAGCTCCTCGCATGTAGAACAAACGTCAACTTGTGGCCGTCCAATTCGATATGAGTCATTTGTATGGAAATATTTTCGGTAGAAATCATATATCACGATGCTAGAATGCACAGGGTACTTACTTCAGAATAGCTCATGCATTATTTTAATGTTGAGTGAAGCATCCAAATACTCAATATGTTTGCTGCTATAGTGCGACTCTTTCAGTGGGAAGGATCGGATATGCTCATTGATTGCCATGTTTGCATTCGCAGGCAAAGAATTTCCAAGCGTAAGATGTTTTCATGCTGATCTACAGGCACTCTTCCTTCAACAACGAGTAATGATAGCCGGAAAATATCTTTACTTGACACAGTGTACAGAATGGGGAAAGCTTGCCCGCAAACTCTTTTCTTTTCATTTACCAGCAAGTCGTAATACCGGAAGGCGTTGTCAAGTTTTGGCAGATTGTTGTTATTAGACCGTCTCCGAGCCACTGATCGATGTGCTATAAGCCCCATTAAAAATGTGTCCAGCTCATTCTTTGGCCGCCGAGTGCGCACGCCCTGAAGTAGTTCTTGTTTTAGTTTTAGGTCTAAGTTTCTTGTGCAGTTCAGCTTACAAGAACAATCACGCCATGTATTTAGCCTGGGCTCTATAAGTCTTTGAGACGTAACGCTTTTGTATGACTCCCCACGTAAACGATGAATTTTTTGCACTTTCTTTGCATAGAAATGTATATTTCTTACCCCTATCTTCTTTTTCCTTGGAGATTCTGCTTCTCCGTTTCTCGAATCCGAGTCGCTTGACATTTTCTGATCCAAAATTAACACAACCGAGCAGACCACTCTTACCTAAAAAAATTCTGTTAACCTAACCTCTTGCTTATACGAATTTTAAAGATTGATATCTTTCAAACAAACTATACTCGCTGAGTGCACAAATAAAACTGAGTATATCAAGCAATTTAAGAGTTGTTTCCTTCTTCCAACTAATGTGATTATATCACAAATATTTCTGTTATGAAAATGAGTTTTGTTTCTTTCTTCGACCTAACAGATGCGCCTACGTTTAGATTTGTCATTTGCATCAAAATGTCCTTTTTGGAAATTTTGGGACTTATTCCCTTCTTCCAACTGGTGATTCAATTAAGGGGCTAGGCCATTCTAGAGGCCGTAAAAATAGTTTTCTTTTGTGTTTTTTTTTTTCACAAAAAATATAAAATAAATCGATTGACTACTGCAAAACATAATTTATTTAAAAATGGCGGCCTTGCAGGGTTTCTCAGATGACCGATGTTTTTGGAAGGGTCTACGGCCGTACCAACAACTCCTGTAAATTTTGAATTATGATGAGAGACTAAATTTTTTTTATTATACATAACAACAGCTAGAGAAGTACGTATGATTTTATTTGATATATTGATTTTTGCCCGAATGGCGCACGTCCAAAGTCAAACTTGCAAAGTTCGCTGAAAAATCGCCAGAAAATTGTTAATAACAAATTAACTATGCCATATAGTTCGTACGTATTTAGACAATATATTTTTAAAGATCTAGTTAAAATTTGAAGTGAATTGGTTGAAAATTGTTCAAGTTATGGTATAGCGGCCAACTTGAAAAAGGCACGAGATCATGGCTTGCAATACAGTAGAAGGTTATGGGCTATTTAGCAACTTGAAATTTACCCTTATTTAAAACTTTTTTATGAGCTTTTAAACAAATTACCGTTTATAGTGTCAATTACACCCATTAAAAGTCATTGCTTGGTATAGTCTTCACCCTGGCCGCTATTTTTTCAAAAAAATTTGTGGGGTCGCTAGTGATAGAATAGTGATAACTATTTCAGAAAATAGCATGACATTGAACCGAACGATGTGTGGTTTCAGGCGCTACATGACATTCTACCGTTTCATTAACTTACCGAAGCCACGAGGCTACTTATAATGTTATGTCGTGAAATGGATCAGTGAACTGGCCACCGATTTAATGTCACTCGATTTCTTCCAGTGGGACTATGTGAAGTCTTCAATATATGCGTGTTATTGGTGAAATATTCCTCGAAAGATTGACCTAAAATTTAACCGACAAGATGTGCTTCATTAAAAAATCGTATTAAGATCACAATTTTGTACACCATTTAGTATTTAGTATTTATTAAAGTACAATATAAACGCAACATTTTAGACTTTTTCAGTCGTTAAGCTATAAGCATTCATTTGTTAAAATTAATATTTTATAGTACGTTGAATAAGCTTTGACAACAAAAAATTTCAATCTAATTCTTAAAGATCAACCCCAAGTTGATCATGTTGATAAAATATATTTCTCCTACGTGGTAGAAAATATTAATATTGTAAATTACGCATTCTTAATTGTTATGTATCTGCTAGGTGTCGAAAAATAATGCCACTAAAACTACTCGTATGATACAGCTGTATTGTATTTGTATTTATTCAGTAAGTAAGTATCGCTTACACGGTAAGATAATGGAATTTTTTGAAGTGTTAAAACCTCATTTTTTTTTAAATATTAGATACAAATATGTGCAAGTGTGTGTATATATAACAATAATAATAGTGAAAGAAGAAGTAAGTTTACAATTTATATATAAAAAAGAAAAAAAAAACAGAAAAAGACGGTTGATATTACAACAAATTAAACATTTTAAATTCTAATTGTTTCATTGGCCAGATATTTTAAGAGAGATGACTTAAATTTATTAGTGCTTCTAATTTCCCTAATATTTATGGGCAAGGAATTCCACAGCTGTACAGGATTTACGAAAAATTGGCGTTCAGAAATCAAGCAGGCATAGCTCGTTTGAAGAAGCATACGTACATGATCTACCTGACTTGAAGGAAGCGTGGCTTTCGGTATGCCGGTTGCTTAGTTTGAATTATATCATGCAAGAGACTAAGGGTTCTATATTTGAGCACGTTATCAAATGTACATCCGCTGATCTGTTTTGAGTAAAAGGAAACATCGTCATACCGTTTCAGGTTAAATACAAATCGGGCAATATTATTATATACGACATTGAGTTTTCTTCTGGAGTCGTAGTCAGGGCAGCAAAAGATCTCAGCACAATAGAACAGAATCGGCATTAGTAGGGTTTTCACTAACAAAAGCTTTGTCCGTGTAGGGATAAAGCGATGTATAGTCCAGAGAGCGTGTAGTCCACCGTATACCTTACCTATAATGATGTTTATGTGGGTAGACCAAGTAAGGGTCCGGTTAAATATCAGACCAAGGTTGTTGGCGGAGTCAACGTACTCTATTGGACTTTGAGGTAGCTGGACGGATGGAAAGTGAGTAAGATCCAATTTTCTTTTATGGATCACAAGTGCTTTTGTCTTTTGCGCATTAGCTGATCAAACAAGTATACGCTGGAAATCTTCATTTACCTGGGCAGTGGCTTCATGAATTAAATTCATTGGAAAGCTTAAGTGGATCTGGGCGTCATCAGTGAACATGTGGATTGCGCTATGTTCAACAATCTTTGGCAGTTCATTTACATAGAGCGGGAAAAGCAATGGTCCAAGAATAGAGCCTTGCGGTACTCCCCTCTTTACTGACAGAGGACATGAACATCGGTTACCCGCTACAACCCGTTGTTGTCTCCCTTCTAAATAGGAAAGTATAAGTTTTGTGGAGGGCAATGAAAAATTGAACTCTTCCCTAAGCTTTGAGCAAAGAATAGTTATCCGTGTGGAATGCTTTCGAAAAGTCAAGTAACGTCAGTATTGTAAAACGGTTTTCGTCAACAGCTTTTCTAATTTCATCGACGACTATTAATAACGCAGTCTTGCAACTTCGTCTTTGACGGAAACCAGATTGGTTTTCGCAGAGCTGTTTTTTAGTCAAAAGATAGTTTTGTATCTGAATTAGAATGCATTTCTCAAAAACTTTTGAAAGGAATGGCAAAATTGAGATTTGGTCTGAATTCCACCGTATTTCTATTCGATTTCTTAGGAATAGGAATAATTTTAGCGTCTTTCCAATGATCGGGAAAGACTGATGTCGTTAAAATTGAGTTGAAGACGTGTGTTATAAAAGGCAGTAAATATGGTAGCAGAAGCTTAACAAAGTTTGCAGGGATTTCGTCGAGTTCGGAAGGATCACTCGACGCTAAGAAAATTGAGAGTTAAGCTGGTCGCAGTCTATATCATCAGGAGTTTTAGGCTTTTGTTTTCCTAACCCAACTTCACGGATATGTTTCCAAACCTCTTTGCCTGAGAAACAGCTACCAAATTTCCTAAAGTAGAAAACGCGCTTGGCATTTCTTATTTTAGAAACCGTTTTATTGCGGAGTTTGCAATATTTATTCAAAAACTCATCCATTCTGTATTTCTTCCAGCTTTTATAGGCATCATCACGCTTTTTCATAAGCTATAAGATATTAGGGGTAAGCCATTGAAGGAAAGGGGGCTTGGCAAGTTTTGCTTTTAATGGCACATGTTTGTTGAAGAGGAAAGCAATTTTTTCCTGCATCAAGTTAGTTTGATCATCAACAAGGGGCATCCGATATTCCGATATATACACTCCCAGCATGTACTCGTATCTGCCTGCAATTGAGCATAATTTAGGTTATCTAAATATGACTTTAGACTCAGCAAATTCGTTTTTAGCGTGGTAAGTTAGATACATCAAGTCATGCTTTGAGAATGCAGGTGCTGAGAGTTGGCTATACAACAGGACTTTCCCCATATCGGATACAAAAATTGAATGGATAAGAGTCGAAGCAGTGGTCGTAAAGTGGGTAGGGGTTGATGTGTTGACCGGGGTTAGATCGAGCGATTTCGTATTTTCCAAAAAGCCTATGGAGCCGGATACATCTAACAGGTTAAAATTAAAATCGCCACATATAACTATGGTAGTATAGCCTTTCTCCTCGAGGATGGCATAGAGTGGAGCAAAAGAGATGGAGTTATTTGGTCTGTAGACTACGCCGATCAATATTTTCTCATGACTACATTTGATGCATAGGAAATACATAGTATTCGAGAGGGCAGTCCTTGCTGTCCTATACTAAGAGGGAGTGAATTCCAAAGATGAATAGCATGAACGAAAATTTGCCGTTCCGTAACTTAATGTTTAGTATGTGGTGCAATTAAACTAAATGAACGATTAGATTGCAAGAAACTTAGCTTGTCGCATAAATATTGAGATTATTTGCTGGTCATTATCTTTAATAAATACTTAATTGTGCAGTAGCCCAAATATCTATCAAGAATACAACCAAGGATTTTGGTGTACGCTGACACATGAGCATAACGTTTCAGGCCATATACGTAGCATAAAATATATAGCATTATAGTACGTTATCAGATGAATTATTCCTTACCTTACCCACAGTAGCTTCATCTTAACTGATTGGGACAAATTTCAAGGGCAGCCGTATATTTTTCCAATGGTTGAACGGATATGGTCGTCCCATTTATAGCTTTGCTTACACATTCAATTGGCACAATAACACTATTTCTGTTTATGAATAAAAAATTCGTTTTTGTCGGGTTGATTTGCAACTAGTTTTCCTCTGGCCAGCATTAAATTCGCTTAAAGTTGTGATTAAATTGTTAAGTGGAGTGATCAAAAGGTCATTTTCAAAGCTAAAATAGCTGAAAATCGTCAGCGAAAATTTGAAAATCGCAGCTCTTATTAATATTAGGGAGATTGTTTATAAAATTCGAAAAAAAAACAAGGGTCCCAGTATTGATCTCTATGAAACTCCTGCTGAAATATCAAGCAAATCTGACCTAAGATTGTTAGCGAAAACTGCTTGTTTTATTCCAACTAAATACGAGGGCATGAGACTACAGGCTGATAAGGAGAAGTTATTATAGCTTGTTAACTTGAATACAAGTAACTCATGATCAAGGGTGTCAAAAGCCTTAGAAAAGTTTTATTGAGCAAGGAGTGCAACTAATTTATTGTTAATTGCAACTCGCATGTCGTCAGATACCTTGAGAAGAGCTGATCTGCGGCTGTGGCTCAACTTGAATGTGCTTTCGGAATCCCGACTGATAAGCACTAAGAATTTTTTCACGTTATAAAAAGTTTGAACTTTGTTGGTGCATTACCTTTTCGAATACTTTCGATAAGTACGAAAGGATAGCAATGGTTCTGTATTGATAAGCTACCTACTCCTTTTTTTGGGATTGGTATAATCTTAACTTGTTTCCAAACACTGGGAAAAATTAATTTTGTTACAATTTTGTTGAAGATCTATGTTATTACTGGGAGAATGTATGGTAATACAATATTATTTTACTAGAAAGAGGATGAATATTGCCGATACCAGATTTTATTTTCAGTAGATATAGCTTTAACAACGTCAGTTAGCTCCACTCTGCAGAATTCAAAAGTTCAACCGTTGTGAACGAGGGCCCAAAGTCGATTGAACATTTTTTTTTTTTTTTAAAAAGAACTTAACACTCAAGTGGGGATGAATACACTTATAATGCCTCAGCATGTGTTAAGTTTTTTTTGGAAAATGGGATAGAGAGAGAAAGAAAGATGTTTGCGATCAGTGGTTATTTCGCTGCATGGGTGGCATCCAACATTTATTGGGAAGACTAAGTTCTTAGTGGAAGTTGGCTTGATGTTGATTTCTAGTCAACTACTTGTCTTACTTGATTTTCATTAACTGAAAAAATGGATGATATGTCTTTCGGGCGATATCCGAACCTTCCGATTTGGAAGCCAGCCGACTACCACTTGATCCGCGGCCACCCACACCCACCCCTTAGAGAATTCTTTATATAATTTATCAGGATTGAGCTGATCTACTTCGGACCTTAGGTTACATCTATAGTTTAGTTAGTTTAGTTAGTTATTGACTTTTTATTAACTTCATATAATTTTTTTTGTTTACAAAAAGTAAATGCAAAGTCGTTTATTCTTTGGCTTAAGGCCGTCCACCAGATTGACAATTTATCTAGTATATTTAAAAAAAAAAGAAAAAAAAGTAAATAAAAATGAAAATGTAATAAGTTAATAAAAATTTATGCTATGCACAGTAATTGCGTTCAAAAATCCCCTTCTAAAATCCGGGTTCTGTAACGAAAGGCTGCTGTGGAGTAGTTGTATAAAACTTCCCACCCTTGACTACCGTTCAATATATTAATAACCTCATCTAAGCCCAGCAAAGTGACTCAGAAATATCTCACGCGGAATTCTCTTAATATAGGACATTTTCCGATGAAATGCTAAACTTCCTCCCTCTCCTTAAGGTTGCACAGGTCACAGATAATTGGAAGATCCGGTAAATGTGGAATAAAATAAAGATTTATTAATTCTCCTCGAACTTTAAATATAGTGCTTATTATATTGAGGGAATAGGGGTTAAGGAAGTACGTAGAAGAGCTTTCAATGAGGTTGTAATTCAGCCTACTGTAGACTAGCCTATGTTGTGAAGAATGAGCTTCAGGTACATATCCGTCGTATATGACATTGCCTGCTTTTTTAAAAACATTGGTGAACGTAGATTTTAGCGTTGAAAGTTGCATATCAACTGAGATAGGGCCCAAGCGCCCTCTTGTCATTGTTAAATGTTTCAATACAATCCTCCGGCAATCTGCTTTCTTCCATCTCCAAGAGGCAGGACTCCAGTTTCTAAATGCAACATATAGTTTGGTGTACATGCTTGAAGATGAAAGATTCTCTCCACAAAGTATCTAAGGAATTTCTCAACTTACTCAAAAAAAGAATAACCCTAAATTTGGGCCCCGTACAGCAGTATAGAGGACGAAGTTGCGTGAAATAGATTTCGATGTGTGATCGATATACTTGTTGTCGATGCAACGTCATCAGACTGATGAAATAGCTCTTTTTGCTGACGCTAGTTGACATACGAAATGTTTTTTCATGCTGAGGTTAGATGCAATTAACACTCCTAAATATTTATAGTCTTTCACTATTTCAACACTTCCACCCCGATAGGACCACTTTTCGCTGCGAGAGTATCTTCCTCCACCATTTCTAAAAATCATCACCTTTGATTTAGATAAATTCACTGTCAAATTCCATTGGTTGCAGTAGTTTTCAAGACGGATCAACACAAGCTGCATCCATTCAATTGTCTCAGACAAAAACACTATATCGTTCGCAAACTTTAGCGCTGGTATCCTCACACCACCAAGCTCGATTCCACCTCCTACTTCCTTAACTATATCATTTATAAATAAAATGAATAATAAGGTGATTAAGATGCATCCTTGCTTAACTCCCATTTGCGTTCCAAATTCTTCCGATACAAACTCTCCGTTCCATATATACGCCACGTTGTTGTTATAGATCGCTTTCAATACGTTTATTACTTTGCTTGACAAACCCAAATTTTAAAGCTTATAAAAGAGGGCTTCACGCGCTAGAGAATCAAAAGCTGCATGACAGTCAACAAAGAACATATAGATTTTTACGATTTTGCTTGAAAATCTCCGCAATTTTGGTAAGGGTAAAAATGTGATCCAGTGTTGAATAATGTTTTCTGAACCCCGCCTGGTATTCATTTAAAATATTATTGTTTGCTATCCATTGCGTAAGCTTATTAAAGATGATAGCACTGAATAGTTTTGCCGAAGTATTTAAAAAAGAAATGATTATCTACAATAGCTCGCCTTTTTTATGCAGTGGGAAGATTATCGTCCTTTTAAAGTTTTCTGGAACTCTGGCTGTTTCAAAAATTTTATTAAATTCCCTTGTAAGCTCAGTAAGAAACTCAGGGGAACTGTTCTTGTAGAACTCGAAAGGGGTCTGATCATCACCTGGAGCTTTCCTTGCTTTAGAAGAATCAACTATACTTCTTACTTCGGAGAAAGTAAATGGCATATCTAAGAGCTCGTCCCCAAAGAAAGGCGCTGCATATTGCGGTAATGGAGAAAACTGTGGGGTGTTGAGTAGATTTCTAAAATACTCCCTCAGCTCTGACACTTGCAAGGTCGACGAGATCATATTAATTCTTCCCGATACAATTTTAGCTGCCTTCCAAAATTCACCTGCAGATTTCGAAGAGTTGAGAACTGCTATGATTTGCTGGTTAAATTGTTTCCTTTTTTCAATGCAATACTCAATTCTTGAAAGAGTCAACTCAACTGTCAAAAGAGTTTTATTCTGAAGCTTGTAATTAAAATGTTTGGTGTAATAACTACGCATGGGTTCTTTTATCTTGGCATTTACTTTATTCCGTAACAACCGGAAAGTATTCAGGAATTCTAAATCACTTTCACTTTTTATACGCAGTATCACGTTTATTTTTAAGCTCAGAAATTTCTGGTGTAAGCCACTTAATGTTGTTATATTGCACTGATTTGGTCTTAATAGCAATATCAAAAAGCTGTGTAACTGTACTGTGAAAATATTCAACTTGGACGTCAACCGATGTTCCGTAAAATATTGGCTGCAAATTAATGCTAACAAAATCTTGCTCAAGTATAATAGATCTGAGTTTAAATGTTTAAAATCTCTAAACATATACATTAATACGTTGAAGATTTTCTATTGCTGGTTAAACTAAATGTGGCAAAGATAAGATCAAGCCTAGAAAACACAGGAGTAGAAACCTGGGTAGAAAATATATCCTGCCGTCGTTGGTGAAGAAAATGTCCAAAACAGTGCTGGTAGAACAATTAAAGTGCGTTGATTCTGTAGAGTTAACAATATCGAGATTCAATAAATGAAGACGAACTCGCACAATCAAGAATATTACAATTAAAGTCACCACAGACATCGATGAATCTTTTTCTAATACGTCTACCATAATTAATACATGTTAGATCTTCTCTTCTAACGTAAGTCCTGGTGTTCTTGTTTTTAAAAAAAAGTTATATTGCTCTTAAAAGACACGCTTCATAATCTCGGGATCATATTTTGAGATTTTAAATTTAAAATCAGAATAAAGGACCACTTCGATTTTCTGCCATTTTAGATTAAAATATAGCTACACTGCAAGCAAATCCGTACGTACTTCTTTTTCTAGACATTTTATTTCATTGCTTCAAACATAATACACGTATGAATGTGGGTATATATGTATGTATGTATGAACAAAAAAAGGATAACGATATCCACAGGCATTTAAAATTTATTACTGGCTAAACGTCCCAAAAATCAGTTTTCTAATGAAAATCTTAACAAAAAATAAAAATCGCCTAATTCCATATCGATCTGCAGAAATTTCACAAAATCAAACTTTTCTTAATAGGGAAGAGACCGGTGTACCCTTTAAATTCAACAAGTGGATAATTCTGGTGGAGCCACCGTGCAGTAGCAACAAAACGGTAGTAATGTTGTTTTTATAGTTTCCTTGCATAATTTAAAAGCACGTTAATATCATTGTCTACACCACATATAACAATGATTCGGTAAAGCGATTTTAAAACTTTATCGATGATACTTGAAGTAAAGCAAAACTTGCGTTGTTCCAGTGAATCCAGATCTAATTTTTGTCTAAACAAACTTTACAAAAAATTGAATAGTGAAAATTACAGAAAGCAAAACAATTCTACCATTTCGAAAGTAAACATACCAATTAAATGCTCCAAAGTCACTCGATAAAATTTAAAAAAATTATTTAATTCACTGTAAATATTCAGGCGGATGTCGGCAGCACTACTTTTCACCTGCTAAAGCCATAAATCACACGTGTGCCCTCAAAAACTAAAACGAGAAATTCCAAAAACAACCAAGCGACAAAAAAAGCAGACAAAATATAAAAAAACTCCAAACACAATTTGAGCTAAGATAAGTCCCACATAATCTCGTATAAGCGCGCGTAGGAACTGATTTCTCAAGAAGCTGAGGCGATCCTAAGCCAGATCATTGAACACTGATATACAGCACCGCGATGGAAAGATTAAATTAATTGTAAGACTACTTTATGTGTGGATATAACGACTTCTTAGCCATCAAACAGAAGTTTCCAATAACAAGAAGACATGAGTAGTTGATTGTGATGATCAGTGATCTGATCCAGGGAGTGGCAGAAGGCGAACACAATTGTGCACGAGAGAATGATATTGACGACGCGACGCCAACACAACAAGACCCTCGATTCATAAGTGAATTAATTTTCGGGACTCATTCGCGCCTTCTTTTGAATGCAGTGTGGCTACGTCCCCCCTATCCATAATAATCGAACCGAGTACGCAATCACATTGGTGGACAAATTCATATCGGCCACTATCCTGACAGTGTCGGCTTTTGATTAATTAATTCTTCAAATTCCGAATGACATAGCGTAATTACTCTTCTGCCAGAGTCAGAACCAAAGTCATAGCTTGTGATTGGTGTGCATGGTGGAACAGAGCGCGATCCATCTCGGAAGCAGCATGTAATCTTTTTGCCTGTATCTTCTGGTTCGATATCTGAGATCCACTTATGTACCTTCAGGGAGTTTGTTTTGTACGTCCTGTGTGGCTTTGACAATTTTTGATCGTCTATCCGCCTACACGCACCATTGCTGTATCCGCAGCTACAGGCTACTTCAATTGATCAAGCGAACATTTTTTGAATGCCCTCACCTATGTAGGTGTGGCTGATGTAAATTACCCATTAAAATGAAAACAAAACAAATCCATTTCCATCATTCTAAAACTTTGATATCACAGTTCTTTTTTTGCCAAGAACAAAGTTTCAGGAAATACACATATGGTATAATATAGACATGATGAGTCTCAGTTCAACCATAAAGTGACTAGCACAATGCAGTGGTTTTAGCGGGACCTCGAGGTCTTTTAATTAGCATGTCAAAATACACTTACGTCGTTCAAAAGTAACGACAAGAGGACGGCCAATGTGGCCACTAAAACATCAAACTGAAGTGCTTCAGTTTGGGACTTGCACTTGAGAGAAACCGTCGAGTGACTTGCAAGAAGAGAATTTCCACCAGACGGAGGATGGACAAGTAGGTGCCTTCGATGAGGCGAATACATTATCTACGTCCACGTCCGTAACGGCAGCAGGCAGTCGGTCGCCCGATTTAAAGTGGCTATTGAACTGATCGAGAAGGATCAGGTAGCCTTTCTACTACAATACATATGGTATACCTGAATTTGCAGGACGCACTTTGTTACTATCTTATGAGTTGGGTAAATGGATACATTTCAGCCTCTGTAATTAGCTATGTTAACCGAATAGAACGCTGAAGTGAATTTCATAATTATGATGAATGATGCATTATTCATTTACCACCTTTTGATTTGAAATACTTGGTTTTGGCTTATCAAAAAAAAATTTGTAAACTAAGTTACGTTATGCACATTTATGAAAAGTTAAATTTGATAGTGGTAATGGAACGAGACTTGACTAATTTTCTATCAATGGCCTAGTCAAACACGAAAAGCCCTAGCATGAATCACATTAAAAAGGAAGTTGAAGACCTTGGCATATATGTAATACTTCAAAGAAAAGAACCGTGCGCCGGTTTCTTGGATGCAACTTTATAAACATGTCAGTGGATGGTTGTTTGCTATTCCCCGTTGAGTCAAAGTAGAATGCGAGGGGATGTGCAACTACTCCCTGATATTGCCAAGATACAAATACCTTAAAGAAACTCCAAAAAACCGTGGTATTATTCCACACACATAAACTAAGATCTTATTATCTGGTCCGCTCAAATTTCCGTCATTCCCAAGGTTGCCGATGTAAAGCTCTGACTTGTCTTATCCACTCTATTGTAATGACTCTTAACTGACTGCATAATAAGACGGGTTTCAAAGGCCTACGACCTAAAAGTCATTTTGCAAAGGAGAAGTAAATAGAAGAAATTCAACAGGAAGTAGTGAATGGCAGTAGTAGGTTACTGGCATCACTACAACCAAACGCGACTAATCTTTGGTAGTCATAGTTGCTTCCTTTTCTACTCTTTCGGACAACATCAAGAGGAAGAATATTTCTGGAAGTCCTTCTGCTTATGGGTTCTTTCTGAGAATGAAAGTCAGCTGCAACTGTAGGTAGAACCATCAAAAGTGGACCCAAATTATCTTAATCTAGGGTCTAATCCACTAGTAAAAATAACTCTGGTGGTGAGACATCGATTATTAATAGCGAGAAAACCTTCACAAGAATCGTAACCTTCTCTCTAACTCACGGAAATGAGAATGTCTGATTCTAGTCTTAACGACTAGACGACTTAACGACTAGTCTTAACACTGTGAAGACCAACTGGGGAGTTCACAAAAAAAGAGCTGTGATGCAGATAATGGAATTTTCAGGTTGATATGCTTTACTTCACAAATCATCAGCCTGTGAACTATCATTATTCAGCCGCCCATATTGATTCGTACCACCGTGCTAACACGAATTCGTATCTTCAACCATGTATTCGACGCAAATAAGTAGAAAACCCATTCAAATTAGAAGAGCAAGAACCGGAAAAACTCAAATGGGTTTCCTCCGATTGTGAGTTTAGAATAAACTTACGAATATTTGTAAAAACTATTGCAGAAAGCCGCAGAACTAGGTATTACTTACGCTCATATTTCCACAATAGATGAAGGAGTTTAAAAATGTATGTGTTTGATTACGGAAACATGGACCTCATGTATTTTTCTATAATATATCCAGTAGACTAACTAAAGTTTTCAGAAGGAATAAGTCAGCCAGAAAATTAAGTGTCGCCAAGTTTAAAGAAAAGATTTTTTGACCCATAAGTGAAACTTACTGCCTAGGTGATCAGATTAAGCTCTCATTACAGGAACAAATGAAACCAGTAATACAACTCGACGAATTTTGTATTTATCTGCTATCAGTTTTGGAAGAGACTGAAGCTTAGCCTTATTTAAAGTGCATCGTATTTTAATAGTACCTATAATACCCAGGCCGATCTTTGGCTAGATGCCTCCAGTTTCGAATTCTAAGTTAGTTGAGGTCGCTTTTCACTTGCGTGCGCCAGCTGAGTCATGGTCTTCCTCTACTGCGTTTCTATAGATGCTGTCATACGCCGCTTTAAAATCGACGAACAGGTGGTGTGTGTCGATTGGGAGCTTATGGGTTTTTCCAAGATCTGCCGTAATGTGAATATTTGGTCGATGGGGGTCTTTTCTGGCCTAAAGCAACACTGTATGGACCAATCAGGTTGTTGACGAACGGCTTGAGACGTCAGACAGGATCTTGTAGGTGATGTTAAGAAGACTGATGTCTCGGTAGCTGGGGCGGTTACGATGGTCCCTTTCTTGGGGATCGTACAAACTATGCTGAGATTCCATTCATCGGGCATACTTTCATCCGACCATATTTTAAAGATGAGTTGGTATATGCTTTTTACCAAGTCATCGCCTTCTGCCTTGAAGAGCTCAGCAGTCAGGCTGTCCACTCCCTCAGCTTTGTTGTACTTAAGGTTGCATATGGCTATCTTCACTTCATTGGGTCGCGTGGACGACATTATTGATCTACATTGTCCAGGTTGAAAAGTTCATTCTGCCTGACAGCGATATTTAGTTTGTTATCGCTGTTATACAGTCTACAGAAATGCTATCTCCAAATCCTCAGCATCGACTGTAACCCTACTACTATGATCCCTTGTTGGATTTTACAGGCTTCGGTCCCGGATTTGTGCACGTGCCATGTGGGATGTTTTTTTTTACCGTTCGGTAAAACTTCCGAATCTCATTCCTGGAGTAGCATCTCTCAATTTCCTCAACTGCGTGCTTCTCATGTTCCTTCTTTTCCTCCTGAGAAACCGGAACGTCTCTCCTCTTCTGCTCGTAGAACTTGTGGACAGCTCTAGTCCTTCTATATAGCACCGCTTTGTATGCCTCTTGCTTTGCTGCATGTAACAATGGTGCTTGTTGTCAAACCAGGGTGGTGACCGAGTGGAACCCAGCACATCAGAGATGGCACCGCAAATGGGTTTTTGGCAATCTTCCCACTAGTCCTTAATACTTGATGCGTCGGCGCATATAAAGCTAATGTTGACAAATTTAGCCCTAATATGGATTGTTACGAATGTCTGCGGCGCTGCTTTTGCCGTCGATAACAGTCGCCGTAGTAGATGTCGAGTTACTCTTCTTTTTATCCGCCCCATCCCATCGCATTCTTGGATGTTGGTAACATATGCCTTGCAGCAGTCCAGGGCCTCCGCATGTTGTTCGGGGCTTAAGATTCCACATGCAGATCCGAAGTTTGTTATCCTTGTTTCGCTTGCAGGTGTTGCCAACAGCGAATCCTTACGTATCCGAAGTTGTTGTTGTATGTTAACTTCAGTATTCTTCCCATCACAGTTACCCCTAATCTGGTGGGCCCGTTGGTGCATTAAGGGTCATCTGCCACCACTTTTTTTCTAAGACCCTGACTTAGTCTCGGAAGTCCTTATCGGCCTAAGCTCCAAATATGTCGGAATATTGTTTTATTCCAAGATTTTACTTCACGGATGGTTCCGTCTGGGGACTTCATCCATTGTCCCGTTTATAGTGCTGCTATTTTGGTAAGCTGGTCGCTCTTATTAGTCTGGCAAGTCAATGGTTACCACCTGGAGGCAAAATAAGCACAACTGATGTGTAGAAACAGTTACAACCCTGGGCATCGCCAAGTTGACATCTCTCAATGCCTTCCCTATTTCTACAGCATCCAAGCATCATCCTACAAATCTACTCAGCTTATTATAGCCCGCACTTGATGCTGTGTCAGTTCTTACGTGACTTTCGCCAAATTTCAAATAACCGTTTGAGCCTGCTGAGCACAGAGTTTTCCTTTCCATAAAATCGATGGGAATCTTGATGTTCCGCAAGAGAAAAGACTGATCTCTTCTACACCACTTCCACATTGTTCGGATATGGTATAGGACGAAGACAATACGGGCCACCTCCCTTGTGAGTATCCGGCTTAGTCTCATATCAGGTGGTAACTACTAAGTGCTTATATGTATACTCGTATGTGACTGTTGCCCTTATCACTGAAGCGATTATTTTTCTTTGTCTGAAAAAATATAATAAATGACTATATTAAAAGTATAAGAAGAGGCACGAGTAGTACGAGGAGTGCGAGTAGTACAAGGAGCACGAGGAGTACGAGTAGCACGAGGAGCACGAGGAGCCCGAGAAATACGAGGAGAATGAGAAGTATTAGAGACACAAGGACTACGTGGAGTATGAACGGAGTGTTTTCAAAATAAAAATGCAGGCAAGACTCGGGACATAAGTAATACAATTATGTGGAAGCAGCAAAGATAAATTTATCAGTAAATGAAAACTTTTGGACGTTGCCCACAAGAAATTACTCTTAAGCTAAGATTCTCTGGTAGCTGAGACAGCTATAGCGTACGAAAACTGCTTAACTTTAATCGTACTATCGCAGCGAAGAAATTTTGTGCAACACATAAACGTTGAAACAAACAAAGAAAGACTCTGTCAACGCAATTCGGAGAAATACTAAATATCAGTTATACAATGAACACATTATCAGACCTCTATTTAACCTTACTGCCACAGAGAAAGCGCAATACAATGAAATATCACACGGATTTTGCGATGAAACAGTTATATTAAGCTTTTTAGCTTAATAGTCCATGTACATTGAAACGCTCAGCTAAGTACAAAATTATCCAGTAACCAGATTAGAATCAATCATCTACATACATATAATGATCTCTCTTGTATGCGGTCTGTCTTAACAGATACGAATTTTGAAGGATATAGTCATTTTCATATCAATGATGGTTAAGCTCAGGTAACGTTGTTTGGAGTTCCTTTTCTAGCAATTTTTCCCAAAGTTTTCTTGTATGGAATTTATTTTCTCAATAGAATAATTGCCTGAAGTACTTCACAAATTTGGGTAATCGGCTTCAAGGGGTCTCTGATGGAATTTTACCATTATAGCCAATATTACCATTGAAAAGTGAAGTTTCTGTTTGCATTACATACCCTATCTCCCAAAAAAAAAATTTACGATGACACAAGAGATAGTAATCAAATATGAAACATTTTAGAAAATAAACCATTTCTGAAAAAAGCGTGATGAAATCCAGTGTAAAACACTACAAACAAATACAAGTGCAGGTATCTGAAATTTGGAAATTGTGTCGAGTGGTTTGCTATTCCTTGACAAATAAAAGAATGAAATACTTCAGGATGAAGTACCGATGTTCTTCAGAATATATCTTTTTGTTTGGAAATATTATGTTACCTGCGCAGAAAGTACAAATACAGTGATGTGACATTATTCAGGGATAACAATCCAAACGATCCTTTTTCGTTTTTCATTGCACACTTAAAGAGTTTTCCACTCAGTACTTTTGGATGGCGAAACTCGACTCCTATTTCACAAGCTAAATATACATATTCATCTATCTTTTTGAAGATACTCTTAAATTGAAGATCTGTACAATTGAAATACTCTTTAAACCTGACATTACATCTGTTGGTCCCATGATGCACTGGTATGTAGGATCCATCATTCCCTTGAGCAGCAAAATGTCATAATTGTCATAGGGAGTCTGTTCTGTTTTCATTTTCTTTTTGCTACGACAACGACCTGTCAAACAAAGCCAAACAACAAACATGGAACATCAAGCTCCTCCGTGATTGTCTTGTCACATCACCGGCACAAAGGCCGCCATGGTTTTACTTTTTTTTTACAAATTTCGTTTTTTATATTATGGAGTTTTTTTTTATATTACTTTTTGCATTACTTCGTTTGATCCCTTCCAGGACAATGGAAAAATTCTTCCTTTTATTTTGAATACAGCTTACCGCATTTCATATTCTTATAGCAGAAAGGAAAATCCTTTCAAATTCAAATGGGTGGAAATTTATCATTCGCTCTCTCATAGTTGAGTTGTGGGTCTTTTCATTGACAGCGGGAGCGCCACAAGCAGAATTCAGAGTCCTCACCATCAAGGTTTGTCTGCAAGTGACGACGATGATAGGGATGACAATCGTTTGCCCATTGTTTCGAATCGTAACAGATAATCCGATTTTGAATTATTTAATTATTTTTTATTCATATCACAGATTGAAATCCTTTTGAAGACGTGATGCGTATACAAGACCCCAAAGGTCTCGTACAAGTGTAACGCAATTGTCCTACATAAAGGGATTTCATATTTTACTTTTATAATTGCCACCGAATGTGGGAACTGGGGGTGATTTGTGACAGCCAAATAAGGTACGAGTACGAATAATTGCATTTATTATTGTGAGCCTTGTGTTGTGTCTTACGTCATGAACATAAATAATTGCAATAAAATTTCTCGGTACATTTTTGCATTGGGATAGTTCCAACGTAAGTAGAGGATAAAAATTGGCATGTCGCAATTAGAAGATGTTCCCACATTTAGAACTGTCAAAACAAATCAAAACAACAAAGTGCTGGGTTGTGGTGGTGCGAGATGGTACAGCATCCCCTAATTCCTTGGGCGTTTGGTGTTGGACTGTTATTGAATCGTTGTTTCGGGTAATAAAATGTAATTAATTTGTTCCACTAGAAGGATGGTTCCTTGCTCCTCGTATGCTGTAAATTGTTTTGAGAAATAATATTTTTGTTTGGTATGGAAATTTTCCTTAATATTGTTCAGTTGAAATTTGGAGGCTCGTATGATGAAATTAATTAAATAATATTTTCCAAGTGTAATTGTTCCATTCTTCTTCTGAATTGGGCAGTCAAGTAGGAAATTTATAATACTTTCCCTTACGTCTACATTCCAACCACCAGATTCGTCTTCAGGTCAGATAATTAAGGTAGCACCATCGGAAATTTGTCCACTAGTCAAACCCTTCTATAGGTGAAATGCAGAATATAGAAGTACAATTTTAAAGTTTTATACGGTATTCCAAAACACTTTGATTACAATGATGCAGATGTGAGCAATATTGACAACGAAATAAAAATTACAATAGTCGAATTATAAAAAACCTCCGAGCCAAGTTGGGAGTCTTGGTGAGAAGCATATGCTTATTAATTTCCAAAATTTTCTCAGAACAAGAAGTTAGGAGCTCTACAATGCAGAAATTAAAGCACAAGTTTCTAAACAGCGTCTAGGAGAACTTTTCTACCATTATGTGCGCATACCCTCCTCAAATAATTTGTCAATAAGCTGATAATTCGACCTTTCATCGATTTTTAGGCCGCAGTTTGTGAGTTATAAGATTAGGGTTGATACATAGCGGCATCGTCCTGGTGAAGCACAGTGTTTTAACTATGACTAAATATAACTTACTTACGTACTTAGGTACTTAAGTGGTACTACAGTTCGGGGTGAGGCTGGGCATCAACTAACAATCCTCTCAAGTAAGTACGGTCTTTAGCTAGCTGCCTCCAGCTGCGCATTCTCCCAGCCGGTTGAGTTACTCTTCTATTTGTGCTCGACACTTAAAGTGAGGCCTTCCTCTACTATGTTGTCCCTCCAGGATAGGTTCGAAGAATCTGCGGGCGGGGGCATTGGTGTTCATTTGCTCTACATGTACTCGTATAGTTTGTCGTTGAACATTTTTTTCTTGAAACGACTGAGGATATCTTCATCCGCTTTCGATTGGGCCCGTGCTTCTGCGCCATAAAGTAGGACTGGGGTTAGACTTATACAAAGTCTATTTAGTTTTTCGGGAAGTTTATTTTATTATGTTCAATTTGTTGACTTAATTTTAAGGCTTTCACTATCTTATAAGATTTATCTTACTGTGATAAGCAATTTTATATCAATAAATACAAATACAAATACAAATATGTAGAGTCTTATTACTCAATTGTGGTCTTAGCCCAAAGAAACAGCGATTGGCAAGAGTGATTCTTCGTTTTATTTCTGCTGGCGTGTTGTTGGCAGAACTCATAGCAGAGCCAAGGTAGACAAAATCCTTTTCTACCACGGAAATACAGGTGCCGATTATGGCATTCTGTCAAATTCATCGATGTTGTGTGCCCTTCTTGTAATGCTGTTTACTTGGTTTTGTCCTCATTTGGCAGCTTCCGTTTCAATACCCGCTGAGTTCTCCCTATTATGTCGATATCGTCGACACACGCCAGTAGTTGTACAGACTTTAGAAACATTGTTGACTTGTGAGTTCTGCACAATTCTTTCATGTGTGATGTTAACGAGGTCTATGACAGAGCGTCACCTTATCTAAAACCTTTTCAACATCAAACGTCTCGGTTAAGTCGTTATCGACCTTGACGAATCAGCGAGCATTCTCAATCGCCATTCTGTTCAGAACTAGACATGGCCCTATATAGCTCGTGTCTATAAACGCTGTCATATGCGGCCTCAAAATCGATGAAATGATAGTGGGTACCGATTTGGAATTCTTGAGTTTTTTCCAAGATCTGCCGGAGTGTGAAGATTTGGTCAATTGTGGACTTTCCTATCTGAAACCGAACTGTATGTCCCTAATTTCTGCTTCCATAGTGCTGATTGTACGAGTTTATATGTTCCCATACTTGTGGTGCTAATAAAAACATTATGTACCACCTTCGACAAATTTGCTCTCGTAAGCTTTTAGAAACGCTGTACTATAGCTCAGTGTTATCGAAGTTACAGTATGGACTGACGTATTGGGGTGCCATTTATTCCAATAATCTACAGCCCTTGATTGTAGCTCAGAAACATATTCTTAGGATCATATAGAAAAAACGCCATGGTGAACACAGTTTTGGTTTTTTATGTTACTCAAACATACTTCCATTAAAACATTTATATTATTACAAAGTTCTGAAAACTTTTTTCTGTAGAAGTAGTAACTTACTTAATCAGAACCTCGCTGCCTATGAACTTCGTAGTAATAATATTTTCCTGGCTGGTATATCCTCCCACATAATACTCATATTTTCTTAAATTTTTTTCCACAGGGGCATCCAGATTTTTTAATGGTTTACCCATGGAACTACGATGTGCACATTAGAAAATCTTTTATATTTAACAGAGTAATTAAAAAATGTCTGCTTAATTTTGATTTTAATGAAGCCAATAATCTAATCAGAATTTGTTCGTAATGACTGTGGAACCAATCGTAACATTCAACTTTCTCTATCTACTTTAATAGTGTACACAATCACTCCACAACCAACTTTTTAATAACATATTGTGTTATTATTGTTTTTAACTCGATGCATCCGCCACTAGTTTTTAAACTACAGGATGCATCTCCTTTAATCACAGAATGTTAGTATGAAAAACACTTAAAAACTTCTCTATTGACTAAATATCCAAAGAACTTATTAAAAAACTTTAGTTTTTAAGTCAAAGTTGTTAGTAGTTAATATTAATTCATTGAATGGAATAAAAAAAAAAAACAAAAAAAAAAGATAGGGAGGGGGTCTCCTTTTTTGTAGATCAGGCCAACGATACAGAGATTCCATTCATCAGGCATACGCTCGTCTGACCAGATCTGAGAAATGAGTTTGTACATGCTCTCCACAAAGTCATTTCTAGTAGCTTTGAATACCTTGGTCGTTAAGCTGTCAGGTCAGGTATCCTTCCTTCGTTTTGGCCAGGTGGAGGGCAGTTTTGGCTTTCATCATCTAGGTTGAATGATCTATTCTGCCTGATGGGGGGATGTTGGGCTTCTTCGCCGTTATACAGTCTGCAGAAAAAGTTTTCCCATATTTTCAGCACAGACTGTGACTCCACTACAAGGTTTCCTTCTTTATATATGCGGGCTTCTGTACGGGTTTTGTTGCCTCAACACGTTCTTTTTATTACCTGTTGGTAAAACTTCTGTACTTTATTTCTGAAGTAGAGTTTGCTCTCAATATCTTCGATCGAACTCTTCTCGTACTCTTTTTCCTTCTTCTGGGGAAACCTATGTTCTTCTGCTCGTAGAACTTACGAGCAACTCTCGTCCTTCGTTGCAGTGCTGCTCTGTAGGTTTCTTGTTTAGCTGCATGTGCTTTCCGGCATCCCTCATCAAACCAGGGATTTCATGGTGGTGGGCGGGGGAAACCCCGCACATCAGTTGCGACGTCTCTGATAACACGTTGGCAGCGTTGCCACTGGTCTTCTGTACTTGATGCTGGTGGCATAGGAGTTGTTGAATATATCAATAAACCCAAGTCCGTTGCCAGGCATAGTGTTGTGTAGTCCATACTTACCAACTGTACTCTTTTTCTATCCTAGCGTTTAAATCGCCTAGTACGTTTTTTACATCATATTTCGGACATTGCTCATATGTTTTCTCCAGGGGCTCGTAGAAATATTCTGTAGTGGCATTGTCCTTGTCTCCCATAGGGGCACGGACGCAGGTTTGCTTTATCAAATTTAGCCTTGATGCGGATTGTCATAACACGCTCGCTCACGTGTCGGAAGCTCAAGAATTCTTGCCTAAGTCAGCAGCATATGGCAAATCTGCACCCGTACAAGCGCTGTTTCTTTTCCCTATAACAATTACCATGGCATATATCACAGTTTTTCATCCTCCTTTAGTCCGGTAGCGCTTCCTGTATGGCGGTGATATCTGTGTGATAGTAGCCAAACACCTCTGCTAATTGTTCGGCTATACGTTGGCTGTTAAGGGTCCGAACATTCCACGTGATCCAAGTGCCGTTGTGGTTTAAACGTTTGCTAGGGTCGTAGATTTTTTCCGAGGCTATTAGTTTGTTCGTCACATCTTTTTAATCTCTACCGTATAGGGTTATGAGCACTATGACGGCGTAGGCCAGTGTAATGCTACTAGCTGCGTGTGCCCTTTACTTACTTATTACCACTAGGATGTAAGGCAAGCACTTCGCCACGAACTTGACTGTTGCGCTGATGGACCAGTCCAAGTTGTCCTATAACTATTCACACTACTTTTTTTTAACTTTAAATCCAGTATGACATCATTTGTGGAGACGTGATATATATAGACATATCTACTTTCTGCATCGCTGCTATACTTGTTCGACTTCGTGGTATGATGACGAGATTGGATACTGCTGCATCTAGGTCAGTAAAAACTTCACCGAGAAAAGGTGACCTCGCTAACATGTGATTTTTCTAACACGATTTTCTGCAGAACTATACCGAATTAAGGTATCAAGCCACTAAGGAGCCACTTACTTCAAGAGTCTATACAACTACTCAATTAAGCGGAAGATATTCACATTAATGAAAAAGTCTTACACCATTGTATTAAAAGCGTTTGTAATACTAAAGCTGAGGGGGTTGGTATAAATGAGGGTAAAACAAAGTATGTGCTATCAACGAAAAAAGAAACAAATGATCCACGTATCAGACAAAATGTCACAATTGATAATTTGAAGGTAATCTAGGACTTTTCTGTTAACCCATGTGTAGGAATACATCGATATTGCTGCATGTGTTTGCAAGATTATTCCGCGGAAAATTGATATCCGTATTTTGAACGTTGAGACCAACATTAGACGGCAAAAATTGCATGGTAGCCAGTAAAATATCTCATCCAATTGTATTGCAGGGGGGGTCTATCTCCACCACCCTCCAAGTTATAGGCCGTTAAAGTGAGGAACCTCTGATTTCGAGGTAAAATTTCCTAAAAGGCCGTAGCTTCCTAACGGGTTCAGCTTAAGAAACCATTGTGCACGTTTTTGAAAGAGAGTTTCAGTGTACATAAAATACTAAAATTTCGTCGAGGTGGATGAACGCCAGCCAAAATTATGGCAAGTTAAACTAACATTTTGAAAAATCGTTGGACCAATTTCACATACGTTTAAGCTCTAGCAAAAAAAATGTTTTTTTAGAAAGAATTCGAAGGAACATTTAAACAATATGTGCAATAACATTTATAATGACACCATTAAACCTCATTTCGAATATTGTTCCTCGTTCCTGTTTCAAGGAAATCAAAATATGTTAAACAAACGGCAATTGTTACAGAACAAAGCTATGAGTGAAATATTAAAATGCAATATAAAGACACCAATTGACGTCATGTTAAATATTTTAAGCTGGTTAAATGTTAAACAATGAATATATGTATATGAATGTCATAATTTTCGTTTTTAAAATCAAAAATAATTGTATGACTGGGTATTTGTCCAAATATGTGAATTATGTAGGTGATGTGCAGGCATATAGACTACGAAATGCAGACTACTTAAGACTTCCATATTTTCAACAAAGAACGCAACAAAACCAACTTACATATATACAAACGATTCCAACTTTTCAACAACCTACCCGTGACTATAAAAATGAAACAAATTTATACGCTTTCAAAAGATCTGTGATTGATTTTGTAAAAGATAATTGTTAATTTATAATAGAATTCTTATTCTAAATAAAGTTACAAGTTAAGTATGTTGTTGTATTTGTAAAAATGTTGTAAATTACGTTTACTTATGATTTACTAAATAAATAAGTAAAATAAGATATATGTACACACATATGTATATGTTGAGCTCCGAATAAGTGCGCGAAATAGGAAGTTCGTGTAATATTGGCCTCAAATGAAAATCTTCTAGTTAAATTTTGTTCAATAATAAACAATTGTTAGTGTTCAGAATAAAATGTGGCATCTATCCGCAAAGGCGTATCCTTTCAAATTGACATATTTTAATGATGCAAACATTAACTCCGGCACTCTGGCTGGTGTGTTCCTTAGCTTTCCGGTTTTTCTTGCTAAGTCTCCTTTTGCCATTTATTACAGCCCAGTGAAGATCAACAGATACTGCATGAAACATCAATCTTGGACCGGTTACTCTGTTACAGTAGCTGGTTGCTGTCTGCACACTAACGTCACACTGGCTGAGCCATATAAAATGAATGAGAATTGATGTCGAGTGTCATCTCAATGGACCACCTACAGAAATCGCAGTCATCTTGCAGTCATTTGTAAAAATCCCTGCTCTTCGTGTTTGTTGTAATGTTTTGGTTGATTGATAAGCCAATACATTTATTGTTCAGTTACGATATTTATATTCGTAGTTAACTTGGCATATGTGGGAATATGTTTTGACTGTCATATTATATTTCGTTGTAGTGGAAAGAAAAAAATCAAAATTAATGCAGTATCTGGTAGGCACCACTTGCGTCTCACTCATTAAATATTACTCTCAAAATGATCAGAAGAAGACTTCTATTACATTTAAATTACATTCTTAAAACAGTTTGCTCAAAAGTCGACCAGCGGTCGTACTTTCTTTTAATTTTTGTCCCCTATTTTCCAGTGTTACCAGCAAATGTATATTCTCGTATAACTTCTCTTTTATCTATGGAATAATAAAAACCCGGTCAAAGTTTATGCACCATCCATTGAAATGGTTCTTTTGTGATGTATAGACGAATGATGCGGACCTTTATTATTCCTACATGATATATCTACTATAAGAGAGGTTGAGTTCGCCAACGACCTTATATTTCACAAAAATCCGATACACCAATAGCTCAAATGTAAAAAACAGATGACACATATATTCCAACGAAAATAATAAATATTGCTCTAACTATCAAATGTCGTCACAGGGTAGATAAAAAGCACAATAGTATGCATGCAATGACATAAGCTCTGGATAAATTCCAACATAAACTGAAATGTTTTGGGGCACTTACTGGCTAAATAGCAGTTCTAGTCGTAATTTTCATATAAAGCACGAATTTAAATTTGTTCTCCTTCATGCCAATTGGGAATCGAGTGCAGATATTATGTTTGATGATATTTGCTTATTGTAATCTTTCCATGATAGAAGAAGCCATATTTGATCTACTCACAAAGGTAAAGAGGGTTTTTGAATTCAAGGAAATCGTGTTTTAAACATTTTAAGACAATCGCTCTTAAGGATGTATTAATTCAATCGACCATTCTACTCAGCAATTCGTAGCAGCGATGTTGAAACAGCAACGAATCATCGCCTGCTTCGGTAAAATATGTTGTTACCAATCAAAGATTGTCTGTAAAGAACTTTTCTTCCGCCAGCCGAAATACTCGTAGGTACAAATGTAGGTGATTATTTCTCTCTATAAAATAGCAGTTTCAAATGGACGGCAATAAATTGTGCTAAGATATTATTTCGCAGAACCTTCTCATTTGTTGTGTACGTTAAACATAAGGCTCTTTCAGAATTTCATGGATCATGCCCAGGTATCAAGATAATGACAAAAGTTATAGCTCTGCGTCTCAGAAGTCTTAATTAGAAGCCCTTCGGGAAGAGTAATATGGTGGGGCGAGAAGAATATACGCCAATATTGATCCATATAAATACGTCACCTTTATTCCACACAAGCCTATGCGAGGCAGAAATACTTAAGATGAAAACAGAAAGCAAGCACAGGTTTCCCACATCTTGGGACCCACAAGGACACATGGTGGTATCCTGATCTAAATACGATACGATACGAAGTGCCAAAATTGGCTTAGATCACTACCTAGTAGTAGCCAAAGTACGAATGCGTGGGGAGCTGTAACATCGGGCGGCTACAATCGCCAGTGATCACAAGGGCCTTTACCGATCACGTCTCCCGTCTTTCATAATAAAGTTTCATCAACATCAAGTGCAGAAAACGAGCGGCAAAATGACGATGTGCAATTTTAGCCAAACAGAAGGCGTACCATACAATACTGGACGCTAGAACGGGGGCCGAATTGAGGAATGCTGTCAACACGTACCAGCAGAGGAGAAAAATCAAACACAAACTACTCCTACGAAGGAAAACGGAGATAGAGGGAGTTCAGAAAACGCGAAGTTGAAGCGATCGAGAGATGCGACTGTAGGCATGAGGTTCGGAAATTTTACTTCAAAAGGAAGTGAAGATGACTATATCCAAACTTAAATTTAATAAATTCACTGTATGTAACGCTGAGCCACCATCGACCAAAATTTCAGTCTAGTGCAGATTTTGGAGAAGCACCACGAATACGTAACGATACTCACCACCTTTTTCCCTTTTATCGATCTTAATGTTGCATGTCTGGTCTTGATGTGCTTGCCGAACTCATTCGACTATGCAGGAGGACGATGGAGAACCCCCGCTGCTCTGTCACAGTCGGAAGAAACATCATCGAATCTTTGGATATTAGAAATGTTCTCAGACAAGGCGACGCAAACTCATGTGACTTATTTGAAAGTATTGTGAGCAACTCACAAGGCAACACCAGAGTCACAATACCTATTTTAAAACTCTGGTCATCTTCTTAACATTGACATAATCGGGAGAAAACTTCATGGGGCAGAAGCAGTAGATTGGATATGTCTGGTGGTCAATGAAATCAAAACAAAATACGAGTATGTATAAGCAGTCATCAAAAGAAGGCAATCAATAGCGGCGCCTGAGGAAACATTTTGAAGTGGTAAATGCTTTCAAATGAACTCTCCAGTAGTGACATAAGCGCGAAAATTTAACAAAGAGCAGCTCTTGCCAACCGCTGTTTCTATGAGATAAGAAGACAACTGAGCAGCAAAGCCCTATGTCGAGCTACGAAGAGGACACTCTACAGGACCTTATCATACCTGTTCTGTTGTACGGCCCATAAGCGCATGAAAGTTCCTTTAGTTGCTTTGGGCGACAAGTTGTCTGTGTGATATTTGGCCGTACGGATACAACGAAGAAGGTACAACGAAGAATTACATCCAATGCACAACGACGTGGAACTGGTCAGAAGGATGCCCTTACAGCGATTAAGATAGTTAGGTCAAATGGAGCTCCGGGGGATTCTATTGTAGTATAGGAAGATCATACATAAGGTGGTGCACGTAGTTGGAAGGGGACCAAAACCAACTTGGTGTGCGTAACTACGAGCACCTAACTAGGTATCGAACTGGCTGAAGAGGCATGATGTTTGATTCTTAGGACCGCTAGTTGCGGACTGCAAGTTATTTGAATCCCCAGTACATCTGGTAGAGGTCGAAGAATGATCACGGAGTTGCCAAACATTTGATGTACGAGTATATTCTCTAATTATCTTGTTTATTGAATTTGACTCTTTTTGAGCTACTTAATGTCACTATCTGCCGCCGTAACCTAACCCCACTTTATAAAAATATGGCTTGGCTTTCGATTAAATGAGTCACCTTGACAGCCTGCTACTGAAATGTCATTTAAAGACCTGTTAGGCCATCCATTTATACGATCAGCTTTACCTCTGGCGGTCACTGTTGCTTTGAAATGAAATTTTATTAAAAGATACCAGCCGCAAGCCACTAGCTATTAGTGCTAATTCCTACTACTATAATGTAAATTTATTTTATATTGTAATAAATAATAGCAATAATAATAATATTAAAAGAGATATTGCTTCTTTTTGTTTTTCTCTTATTTCTTTGGTATTTGCTTGCGGGATTGGCTAAATTTCCTGACCTTAGTACTATTCTACAGGGCGCTCTATTTTAGATCAGCTCGTTAGTTAGTTAATCCAATCAGTTTTCTTTCAGCACTTTTTATGAACCTCGACTGGTATTTGAGCCCCTATTGCCTTTTAACCAGCGAACTTCATTGAACATAGCAAAATCAGCTGATTTGCTCAAACGAATGTGTTTTCACTATCGGTCTATTACTGTCCACACTTCTGCGGATATGCGTACATATTATTAGGTCACAAGTTGTCACACCCGCTAAATTCGGTGAGCATCTTTCTCTCACGAAATTTTAGCTATGCTACTCTGCAGCTGCACATAGAGTTAGTGCGATATCATCATGGCAATCTCCCTACGGTTCTACGGCAGAACCTTGTTAGCTAAATTGTTCGGCATCACACCGTAGAATCTCCGAATCAATCACAGATGGGCCACGCGGTAAAGGAAGAGCTCTTCTAATGCGGAGCACCCAAGATGACTTCCTCTGGCTTGGTGTGTGCAACTGGAGGTAGCTAATGCTAACGTGGACATAAATGTGAGTATTAATTCTAATCGTCCCCGAAATACGATACTACGCCACCTAAAGAACATTATTTTTGCCCACGACCTTTGCATTTTAGTTTCCAATTAACCATACGAGTATATCGCAATCAAAAAAAACTTGATCCCCTAAAATAAGATTTATACGTTACTCGGTCCCTTAATTCCGAAGAAGAAATGCTACTTTACCTACACAAAACAACGGAATTAACCATAAAGGGACACCCGCGTGGCAGACACCATTCATCATCACTGGTTAAGTATTTTCCACCCTTGAATTGGCCCTTCTTGAAAAAAAATCTAAAACAATATCAAGTGCGTCGCACTTTTATTCATCGGAATTTGGAAACAGATTGCAGGCACGCGCTACGCCACTTCAATTTGGTTTCAAGTATTCCAAGTGGATCGCCTCAAGAGCGCCACACAAGATGCGAAAATGCACCAGTTGTGCAATTTCTATAGTTATGAGGAAAAACAAAACATATTGTTAAAAACTCCGCACTCGTGTTTTGGGCATGACCGGTATTCGTTTGAGTGAAGTATTTTGTGTATCGTATTTCATGCCACTCATGTTCTTACATGAAAAGTTGTCATACGAATATTGTAATTCTTAAGCCGACACTAATGACTATATTATACAATATTGTCTTGTTTGAATGATCGCTAAATATTCAAGGATAGTTCAAATTGACGGAAGGGATACATAGTATGATCCTAAGAAGTATGGTATTCTTCAATCCGTTTCGCATAATAAATAAAATCGATTTTAAAATAATCATTGGGTAGATTTAAATTAGTATTCACAAAAAAAGGAATCTGCCAGAATTTTGCAAAAATATTAACCTAGTAACTATTGTACACTTATGCTACAGGTGGCGTCGCGGTATATTATAGCACTAATATAATGGGATGTAAAGTCAATGAATATAAACTTGAAATTGCTGACATAGTTAACGTTAATTGCAAAATTTCTGGTGTAAATTATTGTTTTATCTGTGTTTACAGATTACATAAGTGTACAATAAAAACCTTTTTGGATGAAATGTCGGGATTTTTGGGTAGTCAAAAATGTAAAAATATAATTTTGTTGGGAGATTTCAATATAAACATCAGTGACAGTTCGGGTTCGAATAAGACGTGTTGTTTCTTGTGTCCGTGATTTGGAAAAATAAAAATTAAAAAAAAACAGCAAAATTAGCAAGCGTGCGCGAGGTCTTGGTAATGAAGATCTCAGATCTTCAAAAACAAGAAGGGAAGTTTTGAGGATGAATTCCCCTGTCAGATTTGCCGGACTCCGACAATGACGACGAAATATTACCTTCAAGGTCAAATAAATGCGAAAAAGTGTTGATGCCCCCAACCAAGATTTTGCATAAAAGTGGTGAATTCGTCCATGCTTTCATGAATCGAATTAACGTGTCTGATTATTGCTTAAAAAAGACTTCTATCGGAATCACACTTATTTGTGAATCCGTCGATTCTTATAATAGTGTTTACAATGAACTGGAAAAACAAAAATTACAACACTTTACACACGATTCCAAAAAGGAAAGAGCGTTTAAGGTTGTTCTGTTCGGACTCGACAAATATGATACATCTCTTCTTAAAAGTGAACTACTCAAACTAGGTTTGCAATGCAAAGACATTAAACTAATAAAGAAAAATTATAAACGTTACACCGACATTATTTACAAAGTTTACTTAGTTAATGGTTCTGTCAAGCTCGCCGATTTACGGAACAGCATTAAGTCAATCTTTTGTACCCAAGTGCGTTGGGAATTCCAAAGACAAATGAAGAACAAAGTTACGCAGTGCCATAACTTCCAAATGTACGGTGACGGTGAGAGAAATTGCCGCGTTAAAGCCTGAATTGTGCTGAAAGCATAAAACATCTGAGTGTAAATGCAATGGTTTATTCAAATGTTCTAACTGTAAAGACAACCACAAATCTACAGATATCAACTGTCCAAGCCGCGTAAAGTACTGTCAAATAAGAGAGACTCTAAGCAATAAATCTCGTTCTCATTCTCGCTTAAAGTACAATTATATCAGTGCACCAAATATCAAAAGCGCAAGTGATTTTCTATCTCTTCCTAACAAAACCCTAAAGAAGATCAAAACTATATCCGCTCTGGTGCACACACTCAAGAGGAATTATATGCTCTCACTATGGAGATGATCACTAAGTTAAGTCAGTGTAAAACTAAGTTTGAACAATATGAAGCAATTACTCAGCTTGCACTAAAATTTCTCTTTTCTAATGTCAACTAATTTATCTCTTAATGTTATATGTTGGAACGCTAGAGGCATCCGAAACAAACGTATTGAATTTTTCAATTTTCAATATTGTTAATATTGACATATGCTTGTATGTGAAACTGGTCTAAATTCTAATACTACCTTGATCAAAAAGTTCCGGAACGTATTCATCTATTCATCTAAATCTATATTGCCCCTTCAGAGTAATCCCCATCGACTGCAACACACTTATGCCGGCGCTTGATCCAATCCTCGAAACATTTTTTATATTCGGTTTTCGGTATGTCCATCAGTGCTTAGTGCGATTTTTCCATTACTTCCTCTCGGCTGCTGAAACGCGTTCCCCGTACTGGTTTTTTAAATCGATTGAACAGAAAGAAGTCACAGGGAGCCAAATCAGGTGAATTCGGTGGCTGTTGGATGGTATTTGTTGCATTTTTCGTCGAAAAATTACGAATAATGATGGCACTGTGCGACGGTGCGTTATCATGGTGAAATATCCACGAGTTTTCTGCCCACAATTCTGGTCTCTTTCGGCGAATTGCTTCACGCAAACGTCTCATAACGCCCAAATACTCGTAATACACTTTATTTACTGTCTGGCCTTCTGGCAAAAATTCACGACGCACTACACCGTTGTAATCCATGAATATCGTGAGCATTGCCTTCTCTTTTGACTGAAAACGACGTGGTTTTTTTGGTCTCGGCTCATTTGGTGAACGCCATTCACTTGCCTGATGTCTGGATTACTTGTCGTACTCATAAGCCGACGTCTCGTCTCCAGTAATGATCCTTTTGATGAATGTGGACTCAGATTCAGCCTCGCAAATCATCTCTTTTGCGACGTCAACACGGTCTCTTTTTTGCATGAAAATGAGGTCTTTTGGCACCAATTTTGCTGCTACACGACCGAAACCCAAATCATTAACCAAAATGTTTTGGACGGATCCATAGGCAATGTTCAAGTCCCCCGCTATCTCTCTGATGGTTAATTTGCGGTTATTGACCAACATTTCTTTTACTTCATCAATGTTTTCGTCGGTTTTCGATGTCGATGGTCTGCAACTTCGTTCATCATCTTCGATTGACTCACGACCACTTTTCAACCGCTCGTGCCACTAGTAAACGACCGTTTTCTTTAGAGAATCGTTACCGAAACTACATTTCCAACGTTCGCGCACTATTAAATCCGTTTTTTACGCAAAATTGAATACAAGTTCGTTGTTGCAAATTTAAATCAATTTGTAAAATTGTAAAAAATCGCCAACACACACAGGGATAGATGTACTCTTGGCTACGTAACTTTTGCAAATATCAAGCTATGACGCTAAGATTTGGAGGAAATGTCAACAACAGATTTACCAACTTAACAAAGAAAACAGAACTCAAATCGGAACAATGGGAGCGCCACACGGTGGTGTGTTGGGGGAACTTTTTGATCAAGGTGGAATACCATTTACCCACAAAAATTACACTTGTCATAGAGTAGATCGTAGTAATAGGCGGGAAGGTGTCATTAAAAAAGTACTAGCACACAAGTTGCTACCTCGTGTTAATACTAGTGCTATTGAAGAAATTGGTGTAGAACTCAAGGCAGCTAATAGTTCGACAATTAAAACTTACTCTGTTTATTTTCCAGGAGAAAGAACACTAGGAAATGAAAACTTTAAAAAGGATTTGAGAAAATTAATTTCGATTGGCGATAAATTTGTGATTGGAGGAGATCTTAATTGCAAGCATCATTCTTGGGGTTGTTTAAGAGCAAATAAGTGGGGTCATGCGCTGAATGAGCATTGCATGAAATACCCCGTAAAAGTATTAGATCCGAACAGTCCGACATATTTCCCTCCAGGTGATAGAGGATCTCCATCCGTGTTGGATTTAGTAATAACAAACTCTGATAGAATAGTAACTCAGCCAATAAATATTAATGCGCTTAGTTCCGATGGCCTTCCAATTAGATTTCAGATCCATTTTCAGGGTGTTATTGAAGAGAAATATTATTTAAATTTCAAGAATGCCAACAGGAAAAGGTTTCGGCGAAACCTCAATTCCCGCCTTTAAAATATTTCTCTTTGTCTAGATGAGATAAATAACACTCAACAAATAGATAACAACATAGAAAAGCTTACACTTTCCATAATGGAATGCACAACGGAAGCTGTATCTAAAAAAATCATACCAGTGCAAACTATGTACCTTACTTCCATGATACATACTTAACTTAATCAAAGAAAGAAATTATTTTAGAAGGAAATGGCAGCGCTATAGACTTGATATTTTTCGTGCACGTAGGAATTTACTGAAACACCTAATAGAAGTAGAAATAATTAAATTCATAAATGTATCTTGGAATGAGCGGCTCTGTACACTTGATAAAAACAGTCAGCCCCTTTGGAATGCAACGAAACTATAAAAGAACAGAAATAAATTCATTCCCCATTTTCAAACTCCATCATCAGTTTATGTATCTGATGATGAAAAGTGCGAATTTTTTGCTCAAAGAACCAACTATAGTCACTAGGTATTGATTTCCTGTGCTTCATAATCAATTCATACTTCAAATTGAAATATTTTCACTTAGTTGGAAAATATCCAAAATTATCCCGATCCACAAGCCTGGAAAACCCCTAAATGATGTTTATAGCTATCGCCCAATAAGTCTGTTAGGTGGCTTAAGTAAGATTTTTGGAAAAATCATTAAGGAGAAATTACAAAATTTTGCTGCAGGTGCCGATGTATTACCCAACCAGCAATTCGGTTTTCGTCAAGGACATGGTACATCACATCAAGTACTTCGTATATGTAAACATATAAAACAAAATTTTCTCAACCAGCAATCCACAGTCCCGATCCTTCTCGACGTGGAAAAAGCATTCGACTCAATATGGCACAATGGACTTTTATATAAGCTCTTGAATTTCGGTTGTCCGATTTATCTTATTCAGTTGCTAAAAAGCTTTCTAGACAATAGAAACTTCAAAGTGTTCCTTAATAAAAGTCATTCAACCACTAAGACAATTCATTCTGGCGTTCCTCAAGGATCTGTATTGGCTCTCATTCTCTACATTTTATTTGTTGCGGACTTACCCAATATTCCTCACTGTGAAACGCCATGTTTGCAGAGGATACCGCCATTTACAGCTCAAACGATCTGGGTTGTGCCATATTGAATAATCTCCAAGCTGCTCTTGACATCTCGATGGAATATTTATCGGATTGGAAGATTAATATAAATGGGAGTAAAACGCAAGCTATCCTTTTCACACGCTAAGGATAAGAAACCCGTGGGTTTCTTCTGTCAAGTATCTAGATGTATACTTAGACCAGTGACTGACCTATGGAGAACATGTCAGAAACACTCTGAACAAGGTTAGTTTAGCTATAAAAATGCTCTATCCCCTTATAAACCGCAAATCGTTACTAAGCTCTTATATAAGGCTATCTTCCAACCCATCATACTCTACACATGCCCTGTATGGGGTGCTTGTGCCAAATCCCACATAAAAAAATTCATGTTGCTCAGAATAAGGTATTGAAAGTGATGCTCAACCTCCCATTGGTATTTTCTATGACGATACTACATGAATAAGCTGTCTTACAAATAAAAAGGAAGATTGAAATTAGAAATAAAAAATTCTATAACATAGTGCCTACATTCAGATAATCCCCTTATAGTAGGTCTAGTAAATAATGTTAATATTTGATGTTGAATGAATGCCTTTTTGTCGTATTGTTTATTCATTTAAATTCATAAATACATATTTAAAAGTCTTATTTAACTATTTATTTATATATTTATTTATTTATCTATTTATTTGTTTATTTATTTATTTATTCGTTTGTGTTTATTTATTTGATTATGTTTTTCTCTAAATGTACTCTTTATTTGCATTCAATTATTTATTTATTATTACTGCCTATTTAATTCAATACCAATTTCTGGTCAATTATTTATTTATTTATTAATTCTTTTTTACTTTTTGTTAATTTGAACGAAGGTTTTTCTCGTTGTTTTTCTTTGAAAGCTTCACATTAATAAACGCTCAATGTATATTTAATGCATTTCTCAGTAGTAAGATTATCTGTTATCGTATCTCTGTGTAAGCTGAGTTCCAAACGAATTATGTAAAAGATATGTTAATCAATGAAAAAATAAATGTAATTCCTATTACTACTCAATATAAACATCCTGTGTGATTCTCCGGATGTCGATAACTATTTAGTTGCGCTTTCTTTATTTGGTTTTGAACCTGTGATAAATGAGTCTACTCGATTAAATTCTTGTTTATAAAATTTATAAAAGTTCACAGAAATATTTCTGTTGACCATAAAACAATTATCCAAGACCTAGGAATAGCTGGTCATATTTTAACTGGTATTCAACTCAGTTGTTGTCTTTTTCGGGAAAAACCATTTGAGGATTTTGAATTCCGAAAAATTAATTTTGTCGCTTTGAGATCAAACTTAAATCTAGAGTTTTGGGATGAAGTTTTACTCTGCGATCGACCCTTCAATTGCATTTGATCTGCCTCTCTTTAAACAACAATTTCATATTCAGAATTATAGCCAGAGGATATGTAAATGCAACAACAAACCAAAATGACTTATGCAATGGATGATTTCTTCGTTATTAAGAAAAATTAAAAAGAAAAACAAAATTTCCCTTATTATCAGTAAACATTCTAGTACACACAGACTAAGGAAATATTACCAAAAGTCATGTAGAGAAGTGAAAATTGAAATACCGCTTTGTAAAAATAAATTTTTCAGAAATAAATTAGCAGAAACCTTGGTAATTCTAAAGAAAAACGGCGAGTTGTTAATGAGATACTGAACAAAAATAAACCTCATACAGATATTTTTATTCAACATAATAATCTGATTGTAACTGAACCTTTGGAATTTATTTAATAATTTTTTTTTTTAATATAGGATCTAGTAATGGTGTTTCAAATGTGTCTCATCCTACACTTTTTTGTGATAAAACCTTAATACAAGACAGTATTCAATCAGAAAGTTTCTTCTTTGAACAGTTTTCCTCGCTTGAGATTTATAAAATTTTATTATCACTTAAAACATCTAATTCGTCTTCTTCTGATAATATTTCAAGCTTTATATTGAAACACATTGCTTTTCATATTTCCGATGTTCTTTGTTTTATTTTTAATTTCTGTGTGCAGGAAAGAGTTTTTCCTGAGAGTTTGTAGTTTTACCACTGCTCAAAAAAGGTGATACAATGTTATTAAACAATTATCGTCCTATTTCCATATTATCCATTTTCTCTAAAGTTATTGAAATTGGTATTAAAGCAAGAATATTATCGTTGTTAGATAGGACTCATCTCCTAAGTGATTCTCAATTTGGGTTTAGAAGTGGTAGATCGACAGAAAGTGCTTTATTGATATTATCTGCAGAAATATGTAACAGCCTAAATACTTCTCAAATTCCTTCGACATTATTTATTGACATAACCAAGGCTTTCGATATGGTGAACCATACTTTGTTACTCAATAAACTTTATTTAGCGGAATTCAGAGACTTCATTCATAAATGGATTTGCTCCTAAGTATGTACTAGGTGGAGTGAAAAGTAGCCTCCTTGACCGCCAGAATGTGCTGCTACTGCAAAAAACGATATGGTGCCTTGAAGTTCGTTCATATTTAGGCAGACATGCCAAACTTCAGTGCGATACTGTTTTTAGTTTTATTTGGACTGCTGATTGTTGTTGACGTGTTTGGCATCATGTTGAGTATGGACAAAAACGATTTTCGTTCTTTCATAAAACATTATTTTTTGAGAGGCAAAACGACGAAGGAAAGAAAAGAAAAGTTGGATAAATATTATGGGGCTAATGCTCCGTCAGATTACACCGTCTAATATTGGTTTCGAGAGTTTCGTGGTGGCCGCAACTCCACTACCGATAAATCCCGCAGCCGCAGGCCCTCCGATGCGGTTACAGAGGACAATGTCAAAAAAATACATGAAATGGTGTTGGCTGACCGGAAAGTGAAAGAGCGCGAGCTAGCAGATACCACAAAGATTAGTACTGAGCGCACACGCCATATTTTGGGCAATATTCTGCATATGAAAAAGCTATCCTGCCGCTGGGTGCCGCACATGAACAAAAACACGAACGCGAGAGCACTTCGAAAGAGTGTTTGGACTTGCTGATGCGGAATCGGGCGGAATTTTGGCGTCGATTGGTAACTGAATTTACCAAACTTCAAAAGATGGCTCACGCGAGGAAATCATCGAAGCCATGGAGGAGTATTTTGCAGACCTTCCGGAAAATTACTTTTCGGACGGGATCAAGAAGTTGGAAAATCGCTGGAATAAGTGTATCAAACTAAAAGGGAACTAAATTGAATAAAATAAAACAAAACCTTTAAAAAAAAATTTTTAATTTCCAAGGAGGTTACTTTTCACTCCATCAGTAACAAATCGGGAACAGGTGATTAAAAATGTTTTTACATCGCAGAACAACTTAAATATAGGTGTTCCTCAAGGATCAGTCTTTGGCTTGATGCTATTTTTAATTTATATAAACTCCTTATTTATACAACCTTTTAAAGGTAAAATCACGGCATTTGCTGATGATTCATCTAATTTCTATTCCAATAGTAATTTGATGATGTTAATATGTTTGCAGATGTTAATAGCGACTTAGATATGTTAAGATGGCGGTTTAATTATCATAAACTGATCATCAGCAGCAAAACGAAATTCATGGTATTTAATATCAAAGGGAAGTTATCTGATGAACTGCCTTTATATTATCACTCACCAAGTTGTTGTCGATTTGTTTTGGGAGATATAGTTTTTGTCAATCAAAAAACTTGTAGTGAGACTTGAACGTGTTAACAGATTTAAATATTTAGGTATTATACTAGACCAAAATTTTAATTGAAAAGAACATACAACATATTTGAAACAATATCTGAATGGAGTTGTAAGGCAACTATTCCACCTCAGTATGTACTGTAACCTACCTGTCTTTAAATTGGTTTATAATTCGCCATCGAAATTTCAGTATGGAATTTCTTGTTGGGGTGGTACATATTTCAATAAAGTAGAAGTTTGTTGATAAAGTAGAAGCATGCAATAAGAATTATTTCTAAAGCTAATCGCAGAACCCCCAGCTTTGAGCTGTTCAAATGTCTCGAATTTCCTCCTTTAAGGCACCTTTACTGCTACAAAGTTTTAAAGGCATTTTTTGTGAAATTCGATTATTATGCAGCTAGAGTGCACGATAGTTATAACTTTCGAATCAACACCAGAAACTTCGTAATTGTAATTTTTTGATTTACATCAATTCTATTTTTAAACAACCTTTTGCTGGAAAAGTTACTGCCTTTACAGACGACTTAGCTATAGCATATAGAGCAGCTAGTCCCTTGAACTTAGTAGCTGATTTCAATCATGACGTCCATTTATTAAGAATTTGGCTTGCTGGATACAAAATATTGGTTAGTAGCAAAACTAAACTTATGTTTTATAGCCAAAGCATGGAAATGACCCCGGATGTTAATCTTACATTTCACACATCAAATTGCGGAAGGTATAACCTTATCAGTAATGCGTATGCTACTCTTAATTCTAGGGACTCTTTTGATACGCTTGTAACATCAATTGCTTTAAAATTGCAAATGTTCATTATTTTAAATATCTGGGTGTAATAATTGACCATAATTTGAGATGGTCTGAGCATATTTTAAGTGTAAAGCGTTATCTTCTTTCCACCATTTGTTGTTTTTATCGCCTAAGAATGTTTTGTTTTAATAATAGTCTAAAAACAATATACTACGGGATTTTCCATTATAAATTACAGTATGAAATAAGTTGTTGGAGGGGCGCATACCTTAGTAAACTTCAGTAGCTAATTGTGCTGAAAAAATGCGCAATAAGAAAGTTTGTAACTCTTCTCGTCTAGCTCATTCCATGGAGTTATTTACGCGTACGAGAATTATCCCAGTGCGCCATCTTTTCTATTACAAGTAACTTGCAATTTTCTTTATGAGAGGTGGATACCTGCAAAGCCCAATATCTGACGCATATATCTTACGAAGCAAATTCCCAATCATGGTCGAGAGGCAAGGGAAGAGTAACGGAAATTCCTTAGGGAAATTTTGTGAAGGTGGAAATCGAACAGGGTTTGGACACTGTTAATTTCCTGCAGCATACTAGATATCGGTTCTAGGAAGCCATAATTTATTGGATGCCAGCTAGTATCTGATGGTCAAAGAGGATGCCGGCAACTTTCCGGCGTACAGAAAGGGGCTGTAAGCTTATAAGTTTCAGTGGTAAATTTAATTTACCAGTTCAGAGGAGTCCCTGTAAAACGAATCGGAGGAACCAGCGTTCTCCGGTTTCAACCCGGAGAATATGGGTCGTGTAGTATGGTGACCAAACTTGGCTAGCGCATTCAAGAAGAGGTCGAACTAAAATTATAAAAGGGGGCTTAGTAACACAGAGGTTGAAGAATTTCTTAGACCAGCGCTTGATAAAACCAAGTGCGGAGTTGGCTTTATTTATGATAATCTCAATATGGGGACGAAAATTGAGTTCTCTATCACAAATAACACCTATAGTAAGTCCCGCAATTTACTTACTAACGGAACAGGTCGACTAAAAATTAAGTACGTAGAAACAAAAGTTGGGAAGCTCTTTCGAGTGTACGTTATAGCTTGGCACTTACTAACACTGAACTCAACAAAATTTTTTTGCACCAAGGGGAAAATTTGTCCAAATCATTCTGCAGTAGAAGACAATCAAAGTAAGTGGAGAAGTGTTTTCATTTCATCGGCGTAAACAGATATATAAGCTTCAATGATACTATCAACATCATTGATTTTTAGTATAAATAGTAAACGACCAAGATTGCTACCTTGTGATACTCCAGAATTGGCTTCAATGGGGTTATAAATCCAGAACCTAAATAAAACATTATATTGTCGATCTTCTAAGTAGGATTAACTCCATATAATCAAGCCAAGTGCCTTTAGTTTGAGCAAAATAATTTTGTGAGAGATTTTGTCGAAAACTTTGCTGAAATCAGTTGCGATCACGTCGACTTGAATATCACATTCTTATAAGCACAAGGTACTTGAGACGAATTCAGTACGATTTGTGGTTGTAGATCGACCTTTCACAAATCAATGCTGATTTGGAAATAAAAATAAATATATTGAGTCATACATAATACTCTCTAACTGCTTAGGAATGCAGGAGAGCTTGCCAATGGGTCGATAGTTGGAAATTTCGCCTTGCCGCCTTTTTTGTGAAGGGGAAGTGTGTAGGAATTTTTTCAGATTATGGGCAAAGTTCGGTAGGAAATCGAGAGTTAGAAAAGAGCAGTGAAAGGTTCAGCTAAATAAATTGCACATATTGTTTAGAAGTATGGCGGGCAAACCATCGGTGCTAGCGGCGCCAGTGGTTATCCTTGAGATCTTAAATTTATTTGCTTACTTTTTCCAATGATATTTATACGGATTCTAACATTGTTCGCGAACAGTTGTTTAGGTACGAAAAGTAAGGCTGGTTAGATTCATGGATTTGACTAGTAAAAACCTGACTGAAAAAATCGCTAAAAAGCTTTGCAATCACTTAGGGATTATTAGGGAATTTGTCCAAAAAGTTTAGGGAAGATAGGTAGTTATCAGATTTTCGTTTAGTGTTAATGAATTTAAAAAATCATTTGGGATCGGAAATTGTGGTGTTACGCATTTGGCCCAGGTATTTAAGGTAGAGATATTGACAAAGTTCAGAAAAGTTAATATACTTGTAGGCAGAGCGATGGTTGAAAAAGTCAGTAAACAGCTAGATTTAAGATATTTGCATCTGAACTTGTTAACATTTTGTTATACCAGATTGGTGAATATGGTTCTTCTTTGATAAGCAATTGTGAAATACAGTTAAAAATCTCAGAGTAAAAGAGTGATAGAGCAGCATTGATTGTAAGTCCTGGATTATCATATAGAAAACTAAAATTCGCATCACTGAGGAGGTTATTTAGTTTCATGTTAGTTCATGAAACCGAATTAAAAGTTTTTTTTGGGTCACTTGGATTAGTGGTTTTGGTTCTGCCATCGATGGAGATGGAATCGGGCTTATCATGCAAGTACGCAAGAATGTTCGCTAGGGTTTTAATAAATTTTATGGTCCCATAAACGAGATAGAACATAAAGGTCGTCGTCTCCAGAATCGACTAGGTGCTTAGTTACTTTCACTTTAGGAGAAAGCATGGGGTCTGAAAAGAAAGATAATGATGTAGTGTTGTGTTTTTGTGAGGTTTAGGAGAGGGATTTAAAATATGAGAACGTATAAAGTTAGAGTAAAACGGACGAGTTGGAGCGAGACAAGGAGAAGTTGATTGTTTTGTCAACGCAGGAGTAAGGTTAAAAGATACCCGGTTGCGAGTTTTTAATTTCTTAGAGGGGGTTCTGAACGTTTGGGGGATTCGAAGCAGCTACTTTATGACATTAATGGGTCTGTTTAGAGAAAAAAGAAAATGCAACTATCTTAAAAGATCAGTTAGGGTTAGAGGGGTTTCTTTGTTTTGAGATTTATTTATTTTATTATTTCTAGAAACCTTGTTCGTCTTAGAATTAATTTTGGAAAATGACATATTGTTTATTTGAATGCCATTACCAGATGACTTGATGAAAAGCCATTCGAAGATTTTGGGGATGATCAGCTCGAACGAAGAAAACTTCTTGGCCTTTGCAGAGGAGGTTCTTCGGCAGTTTTTCATATCAAAGCAAAACTTTTTATGAAAAAAGTAGTCATCCAAGTTTTATTAGCTTCACGGGACTTTATTCAGCATGCTATGGGAGAGATAGTGACTTAAATGGCCGAATTTGTTGTTCGTCGAAATCATTGCTCTTGCAATGTGCCTTTGAGTCCACATTTTAACGAAATCGTCCACTCTTATTAGCTTTACACAATGTTAAATACAAAATCTCATTAGGATAGAATTGTATGTTCTCGGATTCTGTACAAGTTAGCGCAGAACCCTTAATCTTCAACTCCCAATTATCGGAATATCGCTTAATCTTATTGAAATCACGTTAGGCGATCAAGTCGCCTATGTATGTTATAGCACGATGCAATGATCGCTTGTGAAGATTTTGAATAGGATCGGCGAATTAGCCACAGACTGTTTTCTATGATATACATATTATATATCAAATATTCTAGCAGAAATCAATCATCATTCTTCACCATCAATCGCCTAATCTCGATTTACCGGATATTTTCTAAAATTATTGTTAAAAAGGGTGAGAAATGGAGGGGGATGTCAAATGTGGATGGTCTACAATTGCCTATCCATTTCCTGTATTCTCTTTTGTGGTTCTTTCGTTATTTTGTGCGTTTTCTTTATTCTTGTGTCGCTCTTGTAGCACGAGTATGTGGATATATATTTGAGCGGATGCAAAAAAAATTGTTGGAACGTTGTTTGTATGGTAAATTGCACTTTCGTATGATTTTCTTGTTGCAAGGAAGCTTGAAGTACCTGCTAATTTTTCTTCAGGTCTCATTGCATCCCTCATGTTTTCTCGCCTCAGATCTCTTTTCACAAGGGATGGAAGCAAATTGAATTTGGACTTGGTCATTCTTAAATATGCAGTTGCAAAAAGAGGCTTCGCCTTCATTTTACAAGGCTCTCATCAAAACTGGAAATGGGCCTTTTGTATTCCGTACTTTTCTCGTCATTTTCTATGATACAATGAAATACAATTAATGTATCTACATATTAGTTAAATCCAATGCGTCTCTAGCTAGTTTATATTTCTGTTCAAGAAAGATTCAGAAAAAACGCCCAGCAAAAAATGAGTTGCATAAATCGAGACCCACTGTTCCAGCAATGGTTAAAGAAGGAAGAAGTTGCTATGGGATGATAGGAATACAAACAGGTCAAACCTCGATAATTTCCGGTGGCGAGCAACGTAATGCTTTTAGAAAATGATTTACGTATGCAACGTAGGCACACTGATGGGTAATGATTCGAACTGGAAAGTGTGTGACTTGTGTTCAAAAAAATAAGTGTCAAGGTGTCAAAAACTGATGCCGCTCCTTGTAAATGAAACTGACAAACTGACAAAACAAGAAGGAAGTTGCTATTATATTGATAGTTGAATTCATTGGTACTAATAGCATATTTGTATCGAATATCAATTCGATACAAGACTGACAATTCAAAATGAAATTGAGAATATTGTTGGTGCATACGAACCACATGTAGGCAGTGAGAAATCGGAAAAAGAAATCTTTGATGATTTTTTAAAAGTAAATTCATGAGGGAGTATTTTGTTCATTGGGAAATAGAGTAACTATCATACATTGTTTCGGGACAAAAAACTCAACCATTCTGAAAGGCCTTCAATGGCAAACACCAAACCCAGACAGATCATCATCTTTTCTAGAAAGATTTAAAAGGGTCAATAAATAATTCTGAAGTGATCTTGGTTGATCCATTAGCGAGTCAGCAAAGACTGACATAATTGTTCATGATGAAATTAGAGAAAAACCAACAGAAACTGGAATCAATTGAGAAGATAAACTTGCACAGTTATATGAGAAAATAAATCAGAACAAAACGTTGCTCGATGTTTTGAAAGGCCGGCATCACATAATTAAAAAACTATGCAATTATTAGACAAAAATCCCGAGAAAGAGTAAATAGCAAGCCTATATAGTGCGGAAATTAAACTATGAATATGAAGCGGTGGCCACAGCACGGTAGGAGTAGAGGATTGCAAATTGTTAAGCAGGCGAAGAGTGCCAGACGAGGTGCAGCCTCGAACAACTGGAAAGTGTTCCCCAGTAAAAAAAAAAAACTGTAACAGGTTTAGTCGTTTAGTCGAAATATATTGAATACACGTCAGTGACGTTTATGAAGAAGAATAAGGGAATGTTTAATAGATGGAACTAGTATTTTAAAAAGTTACCTAACGAAGAATTCCCAGAAAGTCCGAGTAACATTTCGTACGAATGGAAAGCGGTGTGTACAATGACATCGACAAAATTAAACTAAAATGCACAGCAGCAATTACCGAAGTATTGGAGTATATAAAATCCATTGCTCTTAAATGTCGTACAAGGCTTCCTACTACAGAAGCACATCGACAAACTTTCACATATATTTACTTTCGTCAATCATATTGTAGCATTAACGTGATATGACAGCCTTTCAGGCACTCTAAATTGATTAATGCTGTCCAAGGTAGCGGCTCACGAATTAGTCCCATATTGGCTATATATTTGCATTTCCTTTTTCTGAACCCACAAATCCTCTATAGTAGTTTGAATAATTAAATGCTTGGGCTCAGTTGTAAACCATCACGGAAATTGCATAAATGGAGCGAAAACTGCAGTCTTTTGTGAGCGACGTATAATGAAATACCACCTTGATCAAAGAATTTCCGGCCACACCAACCGTGTGTCGCTTCCATTGTTCCGATTGGAGTTCTGTTTTTTTTTTAAGTTGGTAAATCTGTTGTTGACATTCCATCTAAATCTTAGCATCATAGCTTGACATTTGCAAAAGTTACGTAGCCAAGAGTACATCTAACTCTAATTATAGAAATGAATTTACATTTGCAGCAACGAACTTGTATCAAATTTTGGGTAAAAAACGGATTTAATGGTGCGCGAACGTTGGAAATGTTGGAAAAGTGTTTCGGCAATGATTCTCTAAAGAAAACGGTTGTTTATCAGTGGCACTAGCGGTTCAAAAATGGTCGTGAGTCAATCGAAGATGATGGACGCAGTGGCAGACCATTGACATCGAAAACCGACGAAAACATTGATGAAGTAAAAACAATGGTGGTCAATAACCGCAAATTAACCATCAGACAGATAGCGGCGGACTTGAACATTGCCTATGGATCCGTCCAAGACATTTTGGTTAATGATTTGGGTTTCCGCGGCGTAGCAGCAAAGTTGGTGCCAAAAGACCTCAATATCATGCAAAAAAGAGACCGTTTTGACGTCGCAAAAGAGATGATTTGCGAGGCTGAATCCGACCCCACGTTCATCAAAAGGATTATTACTGGAGACGAGACATGGGTTTATGATTACGACACGCAATCCAGACATCAGGCAAGTTCACCAAATGAGCCGAGACCAAAAAAACCACGTCATTTTCAGTCAAAAAAGAAGGCAATGCTCATCGTTTTCATGGATTACAACGGTGTAGTGCATCATAAATTTTTGCCGGAAGGCCAGACAGTAAACAAAGAGTACGAGTATTATTTGGGCGTTATGAGACGTTTGTGTGAAGTAATTCGCCGAAAGAGACTAGAATTGTGGGCAGCAAAATCATGGATTTGCACCATGATAACGCACCGTTGCACAGTGCCATCATTATTCGTAATTTTTTGACGAGAAATGCAACAAATACCATCCAACAGCCACCGAATCACCTGATTTGGCTCCCTGTGATTCTTTCTATTCTATCAAGTTAAGAAAAAACCTCTACGGGCAACGCGTTTCAACAGCCTAGAGGAAATAATGGAAAAATCGTAGTAAGCACTGATGGACATACCGAAAACCGAATATAAAAAATGTTTCGAGGATTGGATCAAGCGCTGGCATAAGTCTGTTGCAGTCGATGGGAATTACTTTGAAGGGGACAATATAGATTTATATGAATAAACTTGTATTTTAAATTTTCTGAATAAATTCCGGGAACTTTTTGAAGGTTGTATGGAGGAACACAAGAAGCTTAAGTGCTAGCCGAAGTTCAACACGAGGACGAAAAAAAAAATTGGGTAAATATAATGTAAAAACGTTAGCAAACACTCTGGCCTCGCAGAAGTCTAAAATCGTGCAACGTATGAAACATGAGCAAAGCCCGCGTGCTAGGCTAACGCTTATACATGCGAGAAATATCTAGGGTCAAATATTTTAGTGGTAAATTCAACAAGTAGACTTGTTGCCAATTTTGGGGGTTTTTAGATTATTGAACTGACGAAAATTCGAATGAAGAATATGATTTCCAAATCTAATAATTTTACGTAACATAGGGCGTTCAGGTTAAAGATAAACCCTATAAATAATAGTAAGATCATTCATACTCGATTCTTTTATAACTTATTAATTTTTCATTGAAGTGATCAGAATTCTAGTTTTAATTTTCTCTTATTTGACTTATTTAAATAAATGCGATGTTATACAAGAGTAATAGATATCAACTAATAATATGTCCATAAGAATTTTTGAGTAGTACCAACCTTCAAACGATACGCTCAAAATTTGATGACATATCGACGATTAGTCATTGATTGAAGTTTTAGTGACGCAGCTTTTGGTATTTTCTAAACTCTGGAAAAAACGAGTTTTATACGGCGATAAAACAGTGTTATTTTACCATTTGAGTTAATACTCAAGTTGAGTTGCAATTTGCTCCATCGAAAGCAACAATTTGTCGCTGGTTTGATGGACTGAAATGCGGCTGTACATACACAAATTATGTTGAACGCTCTGAGCGCCGCCCAAATGAGGCTGTTACGCCGCCAAACATAAAATAGATAAACAAAAACGTTTTGAAGAATCGTGAGTGTGTGCGATAACTGACATCATAAATATATCAATAAACCATATTTTGCACGAGTAATTGCGTATGAGAAAGCCCTGTTCGAAAAGCGCACCACGTTTGGACCAAAAACAATAACGTGTTGATGATTCAGGCGCTGTTTGGAACTATTTAAGTGAAATAAAAATTATTTTTTCATGCTATATGCCATAATGAATGAAACACGGATCCTCGGATCTCAAAAAAATGCACACTGGAAAGAGATATGGCTCCAATGAAGAGGTGATCGCCGAAACTGAAACGCATTTTGAAGGGTTGGAAAATCGTTGTACAAGAACGGCATAGAAATGCTATAGTGGCGGGGGAATGATTGTATCACTCTAGAAGGGGACTATATTGATGAATAAAGTCGAATTTTGCCAAGGAATTGTGTTTTTGTATGCTAGTCTCGGGCTGAAATTGTGTTTAACTTATTATTTTGATTTTCCTTTACCCCACCTTAGACGCTCATCATAAAAGTTGCCCAGTTAAAGTTAAGTAAACCACAGAAAGAGAATAACAATAATGATGCGCAAGTATCATATGTTAACCATTTATGGCCGATTGCCTTATAAACCTTAAAGCGCTTAAAATAGCTCTTACAACGGTAGTTGAACGGTAGTCGCCCTCATTTCCATTGTACGCGATTTTACAATATTTGCCCAAGAATTGTCCTCTATATCAACGCCCATAAATAATAAAAGTAGTTGCAGATCATCATAAAACCTGGCGCATAGGAAAACTGAAAAATCCTACATACAAAGACTTTCCAACGGATCAGCTAGATTACGTCAAGTAAATCAGAAGAACCACATTCAGTTGCCCTAAAAACAAATGCTCTGTTCAAGGAACTCATTAGTGTGTCCGACCTAAGTTCTGTCTGGCGCCAGCATTAGACAATATTCACTCTTTTAAGGCATCCTGTCTTTACACAATATGAATTATGCGTCACCAAAAACCGCTTAGAGAGGTCGTATATGTAGGTATTTTCTATACACCGCCATTGAACCCTTATTTGCTGGAGTACCTGTATAAATTTAAACAGGTACTCATACTCGTACTCCTACCAATAAGTATTTAGCAAAATTATAAACTGGATGCGTGTTGTTAAAACTTAGACTACGACACACAGCAGGGGTAGCAGCATCCCTTTAAAATTTTTATTTTTAGTTTTGTATTCAATGCAATCTGCACGTCGTACATATGGCGTGTTACGAATACTGGTAGTGTGCCCTTTTTCATTTAGTGTTGTGACAGGACGTTCTATAATTTATATTGTAATAAATTTTAATTTTTATTATCTCTACCTTCTACAATTATCATTGACATACGAGTATATGTAGCTGTGTATACCGATGGGGTTGTCGTCTGATTTTTGGTATTCTTACAGAATACCGAAAAACACTACAAAATTTATACTCATCAGAACGAATTTTTATGTGACAAATAAAATAGGAAAAAGTGAAACGAGAAACCTGCTCTAATTTCTTTATATGAGTACCTCTACCTGGTGCATTTGTTGCCTCGCCCACTTTCCAAGTTTCAATCTAATCTTGGCGCAAACTATTTTGTTGGCATTGTTCAAAGCACAATGCGCACAAAGGACATGTTTGCTCTGATTATCAGATTAAACATTGTGCATACAAATTGATATTGTCATTTCTCAAGTACTATCAGGTCTTTGTCTCAATTCATGATGCGGATTAGGATGCGGATTTACAGATTAGCCGCATTAGAACAAAGGTAACTTTTCAGATTGATCATGCTTAGGTACCAAAGATGCGACACTATCGTTTTGTCTAGTTTCGGCACTTGTTTCTGGGGATATGCAAAGGTCTTAATCTTCGAGCCTTCGATATATATTTCCTTGAATAAACATGATATCGATCAAAGTCTTAAACCGAACTAAAACGACTAAAATATATCGAATGAATTCTTAATCCTTTTCAAAAATTCAATGACTGAAACTGGTTGGTGTTCTGGTACTTTAAAATGACCCTCCGTATTAAGATTGTCAACATATGCGAATTGTGTGTCACAAACCACCAAACTACTTTGGATAAGAGTCCTTCGAATAGGGTAAGTGTCGACAGCGAATTGAGATGTGAACATGTGGTTTTATGTCACAATTGTGGTGTAATTTGGAGTTCATTCCTTGTTTAATTGCCCATTTAGGAAGGAAGTTTTTTTTTCCAAAAACTTGCTCTTGACACAAAAAGTTGTAAATCTCGATGGCGCAATCCGAACAATGCATTTGAGGAGTAATTGCAACAATAAAATTAATGCGACAAGTGGATTTACAGAACAATAACAATACTTTTAGTAGGTGTGGTATTTTCCCCTAACTGAAACAAATGTTACTTACTTGATTTGTATTTGAAATGTATTGTACATTGGCTATACATTGTACGAATATTAAGATTGCCACCATCTGGAGAGTAATGTATGTACACATCTCATGTAGTGATATGTCTGGTAAATAATTAAATATGATATTTATTGTAGCAATAAAGTATTTTGATACTAAAGTAGGTGAACCATAGTATCATAATATGATAGGTGAATCTCATGATCACGAAATCTCAAGAGGAAAGGATACAGATAAGCGAAGTAAAATTACGAATGATTGTGTAAAGTGGTGCGGAAAATATTGAATCAAAGACTTAAGAGTGTTCCACCAGGTTGGAGTTTAAGGTTAATCCAAATAAGCAAAATTATCAGCAATGGATAAAGTTACGGAACCGTAAATAGTCTTAGGCTCACTTTGTTACTATCCTAAACTAAGGTCTTGGAATCTAAGAAAGTCTATTTAAAATGAAGTTTCGATATTCTTCATCTCCCTAACCTTGTGGCTTGGAATTGAACACACTCTTGCCTGGAAAATTGGTGTACATTTGTTTGATATGGTTCAGGTTATATATATACAGCTGTATTTCATTCGCCTTCTTTCCATAAATGGCAAGAGATTCGATTGTTAGCATCAATATGTTATTGATGCTGTTTTAGCCCATTCCCTCTACTAAGTATTAGCAGCCAACTCAGTCGTTCGGCCTTCACTCTTCTGACTAAGTCGATATCGCTGTACAGCCCGTAGAGTTCGTTGTTGTATCTCCTCCTCCTCCTCCAGTCATCCGGCTTTCTTCCGATTATGTCAATGTCATGGACGAGTGCGAGTAATTGGATGGACTTGTGGAAGATTGTGCCTCTTGTCTTGGGGAGTGAGTTTTGCATAATTCTTTCAAGAATGATGTTAAAGAAACCGCATGATAGCGATGATCGGCTTTAGGCATTCACAAAATATGGTAGATAGGATCTTGTGCCCCTGTAGTTGGTGCAGTTCACAGGGTCTCCTTTCTTGAGGTTCCATTCATCGGGCATACTTTCGTCCGACTAACATATATTTTACAGATGAGTTGGTGTATGCTCCTTATCAAGTGTACTCCTGCCGCTCTGAAGAGCTCGGCAGTCAGGCTATCGGCTCCAGCAACTTTGTTGGACTTAAGTTCAGATATGGCTCTCTGCAATTCATCCAGCTCGGGTGGACGGAACTGTTGCTATACATCTTCTAGGTTGCAAGGTTCATTCAGTCTGACAGTGGTAATTGGTTCATCATCGCCGTTATATAGAGTACAGAAATGAGTTCTCCAAATCTTTAGCATCGACTGCAAATTTATGACTATATTCCCTGACTCGTGTATACAAGCTTCGTTTCGGGATTTGTGCGTTACGTGTTTTTCACTTTTTGGTGAAACTTCCGAGCACATCAGAGGCGGTATCTCTAATGGTTTTTTTGGCATTGTAGCCACTGATATCAATTTCAATTTATATGCATTTTTATTTGATCTCTCAATTTACTCTTAAATGCTATACAAAAAAAACGCGACCCACTTTGCTTCACATGAAGATACCAAGTATTGGAGGAATTCGACGACGACGCATCCTCTCCTTCAAAAAACCACCAAAATTGTTGGTGCTGCTGAGCAACATCCCTCATGTCGCGACTCCCTACCGCTCTACTGGACCGGAGACGCTCCGCACTGCCGTGTGCGACGTCTCTGTCGTAGTTAAGTCGCCTGTCCGCAGCTGTTCGAGCGACTTTTAAGATTAGCGGCACCGCAAATCTGTCCTGGATCAGACCTTTACTATCCAGGTAGAGGAACGCTTTTGGATGAATAAAGCCGTCAAAGCAAAATCTCTCGTGATACATATAATTAGAGTAGTAAGCCCCGGAGATCACATTGCTCTTGCAATGTGCCTTCGAGTCAACTTAATGACGAAATTGTCCACTCTTATTAGGTTCGCCCTATTGTACAAAACCTCATTACGAAAGAATTTTATGTACTCAGATTCTGGTGTCCTGTATAAGACAAGCACAAGTCCTAAGACAAGTCCTCCCAAACACCCGAATCTTTTCCAATAAACTTGTTCTCACGTTGAACTATACAGGACATCCAAATACAAGCATGGGCCTGATGAGGGCCATGTAGCAGATCGCCTTCACCCTCGCATCGAGTTGCCTGTTATAAAATAGCCTATTTGTAAGGGCAAAAGCATCTCTGGCTTTGGCCAGAGCAACATCTACATGTTTGTTAAAATACAGATATTGGTCTAGCCAGATCCTAAGGTATCTGACTACATTTCGACAAGCAAGTGGCTGTCCACTTTGTGCGACGACAGAGAACTTTCGCCAATTCTTTCTGGTATCCCTAGAGGGCCCAGACAAAGGCGTCCTAAACAGAATGGTTTCCGACTTCTGAAAGTTGATTTTCAGCTTCCAGTCACAATATCGCTTAATTTTGTAGAAGTCACGTTGCAAAAGTATATTAATGACCTCAATCTTTGGACCTGATCTGTACGCGATTAAGTCGTCTGCGTACGCTATGGCATGATGAAGTGAACCTATCAGATCACTTGTGTAAATGTTAAATAGGACCGGCGAATTTACCTCACACTGCTGCAGACAGTTTTTAATGTTAAATGTTCCTGCAGAAATCACATCGCCATTCTTCACGATGAACTGTCTACTGGAGAGCATATCAAAAAGAATATACAACAGTGGTTTACTAATGCCCAACCTGTTCAGCTTGAAGAAGAGCCCCTCTAACCATACTGTATCGAAGGCCTTTTCCAAGTCAATCAAGCAGGCACCAGTGCATTTGTTCCATTGGATATCAGAAACCAGTTTAGACGCAGCATGAATGATATCGTGCCCTGCCTCGAAATCCAATTGATTATCCGGAACTATATGTTTGTCCTCAACCCACTTAGACATGACTCTATTGATCACCTTCTCGAAAACCTTACTGATGTTTGGAAGAAGACTGATCGAGCGGAGATTCGTCGGATTTGAAATATCTTTATCCCTTTGGGGATGGGATGTACCACCGCAATTTTCCAATGTGCTGGATGATGTCGATTATTCATTGCATTATTAAACAGGGTGGTGTAAATGTCCACAGCTGCTAATGGGAGATGTTGAAGTACAATGTTCGGTATTTCATCTGTTCCCACTTACTTCTAAGTGATTCGAAGATCGCTTGGAGCTCTTCCTTCGAAATGAGCGGTGGTAGTACCATTTTATTGGTGATGACATTATTTGCCATATTCTCATCAATGAACTGGGTGAAACCCGAGCTCACAAATCACTAATTAACTATTTCATTTCGAAGGTAGAAATTGTGCACAAGGACTCGACTTTCCAGGTCGTTGTTGCCAATGATGTCATTCGCCTTGTACACTTCCTGGAAAGTCGCTCCTATAGCCTCTACCTTCTCCTGCGGATCCTCGATCACAAAGAAGTTGTTATCATCAATAGCCTCATTTGGATCTATGCCTGCTGTTACCAGTATTTGTTCGACGTTCGGGCGATTCTACGACATGGAAGGTAGTTCTGATTAACATATTTCTCCGAAATATTTTATTTATTTGCGGGAACATATTCGGGTTGCTGGTCTTTACAGCTCGAATTTTATTGTTCCAATACAAACTTACAGAATTTCTGTAATTTCCTTTTATTAATATCTGGAGGTTTTTAATCGACGACTTCAATGTCATGATCTCCATGTTATGTCTGTCAGTAAACTGTCTGTACAAGGTTTTTAGTCTTGACAGCAGTCTACTTTTATGTCGATGCTACTTTTATGTTGTCTTCGTCGTCATTGTGTTGATACCGAGGTATCGTTTTGTCCAGTGTTCGTTTGGTTGTCTCGTCTATTAGTCTAAGATACCTGCCAATCTCCTCGTTTGACAGATTTCTGTTGGACGGCGGGTTGAGCGAATTCGAGGAGAGTGCTCTTATCAGTATACTTGAGAAGTGTGTCCAACGCACCCTACTATAGTTTTAGGAATGCCTTTGAAAAAACTCATCCAATTCCGCAATTTCGTTGGGAACAGTTATTTCGGTGCTGAGACCGTAATGGTCACTGTCATACAAGAAAGTACGTAGACAGTTTGTAGTTTGTTGGTTAGTGCACGTAAGTTGTATTCGTGAGTCGAACAGCAGAAGATCTAAATAGGAATCGTGTCTGGGAAACGGCGGACTGTCCGTCGCTTTGAGGACGAGTCGACACATCACACCATGCTGACCCCACCAATTGAATAGTAGGTTCCCTCTAGTATTTGGTGTATTATTTCCCCAATCACTATGTTTGGCTTTGAAATCTCCGCCGATAATAAAATAGTTGTCTTCCAATTCCATCCCCAGGAATCGAAAAAGTTTCTCGAGCTCTGAGATGAATAAGATGGATTGAGTAGCCTTAGGTGCATAGACAGATACCATGTACAGCCGCTTTCTACTACGGAGAAGGATAGACACAATGCATGCTTCTAGCACCTGGAACCTACGTACTAGACGACTGTATACTCTTTTAAAACGTATTTCTTTTCTTACAAAGATCGCGACGCATCCTCCTTGAATGGGGTTGAGTCGGTTTCTCCGTACTAGTTTGTATCTTCTGTGTCTCATTTTGTGTCTTTTGGTAAGCTTAGTTTCGCTAACCAAAAGCATATCAGGGGCTTGGTCTTTAAGCAACTTAAACAGTGTGGCTCTTCGTTCGAACCTATGTTATATCGAATGTTAATGAATTAACATTCACTGTTAATGAATTAATGAATTAACATTCACTGTTAATGAATTAATGAATTAACATTCACTGATTCAACTTTCAGGCTTTGCTCCGCCATGTACGTACCCATTACGACTGGAGGTGCGTTAGGCCCGGCAGCTTTGTAGCCACTGGTCTTCAATACTTGATGCTGGAAGCATAGGACATTTTAGGAGCCATCCGACGTTATTTATTGTTATTTATTTGAGGGAACATTTAGAATCTACTCTTAAAAATTCACGAGATCGCGTAAACTGGCTCCTATAAGAATAATGCATTACGTTTTTCGCAAAAATGTTGGTTGCTCTTAAATTTTTTTAAGAGTATGTCGAAGCACCTTCATCTAAGTCTTCTTCTTGCTCAACCTAAAGATCCGGTTTTTGTGGTTACTATTGAAAGTTGACATTCTTCTAAAATAATTTCAACTTATTAAATTTTAGACGAAAGAAGACATTTAGTAAATTCATATCACTGCGTGACATATGTATGTATAATAAGACAATCCAAATTCCAATTTGCTCTCAAGGCTCCAAGATTTAATGATCGGCAATTAAACGGCTTAAATTTGTTTTATGAAGGACCACCTTCGGATGAGATAAATTATTTTTTTCTAGGCTCAAAAGATAATAACTGGTTTGGTAATTTTATATTTCAGTTATACCGTTCCATTGTTCTTCGTTCCATGAACTCATAAAAACTCCATGGCATCTCCATACATCCAGGCTCCATAGTCCTGCCGTGAACGAACCTTTTCCTTTTGCACGACAAATTAAAATGTTGGACCATTGCTTGGTATAAACAAACGGTTTATATACGATTTTATGTTTTTTCACCCTCCAGTACGAAGAGGCACACAATGTCAAGGATTAATAGCTACAAAGCAATGTGAATGGCACCTTCAGAGTAGCAGCATCCTATAAAAATCTCTAGCGACAAAAATAATTCGTTAACATTTTTTTCTTCTTCCTTTTACTGGGATATTTCTCTGGAGTATGATAGCGCCATTTTATTGTCCTTGCGGTTGGTTGCCTTACCTGTGCGCTATAGGCGAGCAAGAGCATGTGTAATTAAAAGAAGGTCGGTCCTTCGTCTGAATTACTTTTTCTCGCAAAAAAAAAATGTATATACATAGATAAATGTATGCACATACATACGAGTACATTTATTGTGGTTATAATTTAGTACAAATAGTTTTCTCTAGTTGAAGTTTAAAAACTCAAAAGGTTCTACTTAAAGTTTTCGTTAGAGGCTTAATACATATGGTATTTACTTGAATTATAGAATTTCATCAAATATCTGAACTGAGCTGAAACTTTTCATTAGGTCTTCTTTTCCTAGTTCGACCACAAATGAGTTGTCCCATTTTGCTTATTGAAAATGGACAGAAATCACTTTCTGCTTTAACGCACGCTAATGGGAATATCGTCCGGGTGCTTAAATTTTTATGCTTACCCGTAATACGGTGACTGTTGAATTACGAGTATGAAGACGGACATGGGGAAATAAGTGACAGAACCAGAAATTCAGATACACCTAATTCGATTTAAACATTCTAATTACATTGTTCATTAAACAAGTGCAATACTTAATTGATATTGGGAAGCAACGCATATACTTGGAATACCATATATACGAGCGTTGTCTGAAAAGATAGTGGCACTCGTCAATAAAAGCTAGTGAATGCTAGTTGTGCATCTTTTGACAGTTACTTACTGAAGTTTCAGCCATTTTGGACACGCAGTTTTTAGTTGACAATCGTTTGTGAGTTTTTTTTCGTGAAAATGGAAAAAATTGAGTATTGAGCTGTTATTAAATTCTTGTTTTTGAAAGGCAATACGCCTACGCAAATCAAAAATGAGTTGGACTCTCGATATGCTGACTCTGCACCATCATTTACCACAGTGAAATTTTGGGCAGCTGAATTTAAACGTGGCCGTAGGAGCTTGGGAGATGATGAACGTTCGGGATGTCCAAAAACTGCAACCACTGGCGATAACATTGCTAAAGTTCAACAAATGGTGTTAGACGACCGCCGAATTAAAGTGAGAGAGATAGTAGAGGTTATGAAAATGTCCAAAGAATGTGTTTGTTATATGTTAAATCAAGATTTAGGCATGAGAAAGCTGTCCGCGCGTTTGCTTACGTTAAACCAAAAACGTGTTTGAATTAACTTTTCCAACGCTCTGTTGGCGCAGTTTTGGCACAATAAATCCGAGTTTTGGCGCCGATTAATTACTGTAAATGAAACTTGGATACACCATTATACGCCCGAAACAACAATTCAGTTAAAACAGTGGACTGCAAAGGGCGAGCCGGATCCAAAAAAAGCAAAAACTGTTTTTTCGGCTGGGAAAGTGATGGCGACTGCCAAGCTGAAGGCAGAAATTGCGGAAAAACGGCCACATTTGAAGAAAAACAAAATCCTGTTTCACCAAGATAACGCCGACAACGCCGTCTCACACCTCAGCGGTTGCCATGGCGAAAATCCATGAATTACGGTTTGAACTGCTTGACCATCCGTCTTATTCACCAGATCTAGCCTCAAGTGACTTCTTTTTGTTCCCTCATCTAAAAACTGCCCTCGGAGGACAGAGATTTTCGTCAAATAAGGAGGCAATCATCTTCGTAAATAATTATTTTGCAGAGAAAAACGCCAAGTACTATTTGGACGGGTTAGAGAGATGGGAGCATCGCTGGGAGAAGTGTGTAGACTTACAAGGAGACTATGTAGAAAAATAAAAAAAAAATTTGAGAAAAAATGTCTTGTGTCATTGTTCGGAGACTTTTCAGACAACCCTCGTATATGTACATATGTATGTATAATGGAATAACGCAAAACGATGAATAAAAAGTTTTCAAATGATCTTTATCGAGTCACTAAATGAAAATGAACATAGACTTTTGGTGGTTTTTCTTAAATACTTAAATTTGGTGTAAATCAATCCGGCTTCAGACCTCATCATAGCTGTACGTCTGCTTTATTAAAAGTAACAGATGATATCCGAGCGGCGATGGATAAAGACCTAATAGCTTTTGAGACACTACTCGACTTTTCCAAGGCCTTTGATACAGTGGATCATATGATCTAAACTCAAGATGTTTTTCGGCTTCTCATCATCTGATATCAAGCTCATCCAAACATACCTTGGTGGAAGAAAACAGGCCGTTGTTGTCAATAATGAAATATCGGACTTTATCGCTACCTTATCGGGCATACCTCAAGGATCCATACTGGGTCCTTTGTTATTTACGACATTTATCAATGACCTTCCGAAAGTAATCAAATACTCCTCGCTGCATATGTATGCAGATGATGTACAACTTTACCTCAGTTGTAAACTAGGCCTCATTGACGATGCGGCCTATAAACTTAATGAAGGTCTGAAGACCTCACCAAATCTTTAAAGCCGCCTCAAAACAGAGTTTCATTTAACCTTGCTCCTGCGCCTTCTACCCAAGTTCCAACTAACGTTGCCCCATCAGTCAAATATCCTAATTTTATCAGCTCCCATATACTAAACCCAAGCACCCCTTCCTCATCTTCATCTACCAATCCACCTGATCCAACCTCCCTCACTAGTCAAGATTCTAGTTCCGGGGTGCTTGAACAACCTGTCCCTTCTTCATCCGCTCGTTCTCTTAATTCGCCTGCCCTCGATTCTTGCCCGAAATACCTTGACCCACTCCTTCCACCTACTGTCAAACTCACTAAAAAATTTTCTGATATGAATGATGACAGTCGTTACGTAGTTTGAGAGACCGCCGCATTAATGAAATTGTTCGGCTCTACCTTACCTACTTGCACGACAAACCCAACTCCGTTTGCATTGATGGTATAACCAAAATCAATAATATGGTTTCGATTCAACGAGAAGGTCTTCCTATTAAGCCAGTTGAATTGATGCAAATTTTCGTTCGATACCAGGAGAGTTTCGACATTTCTTCCGATGAAGTTCATAATGATCTTTCCACGCTGTCTTCGCATGTCAGCTCTAAACGTCTCTCCCACTTGCAAAGAACTCGTTCAAATTTTAAAAACTATTACAGTTCCTAACAAACTAAATCCTGTATCCTCCAGTCCACAATGCCTGTCCATTTACTAAAATGTAAGAGGTTTGCGCTCTAAAATCTCCGTCGTATATCTCAATTCTCAAAAGTTACCCTATGACCTAATTGCTCTTACTGAAACAAATCTAATTCCGGACATTAATAACCTTGAGCTGTTTCCTCCAAATTTCAACGTTTTTCGAAAAGATGGATTTGAAAGAGCTGATAATCCCTACGGCCGAGGTGTCTTACTAGCAATCCGGAACTTTTTCCACGCAACTCCTGTTGATATTCCCCACACTGACAACTTTGAGTTAGTATGTGTCAACATTACGCTCCCCAAACGCTGTCTTTACATACTTTGTTGTTACATTCACCCATCCCAACCAATTGAGTCTTATCGACCTGTAGTTCACGCAGTGGGGTTTTTGACTGATAATGCACAACCTGAAGACTGTATTATTCTTTCAACCTCCCTCAACTTAAATGGGGGTCTTCCGACGATTCGTCTCATTTCGTCTCTCTTAATTCGTCCTCAGAAATAGAAATTTTGGTGGTGGAGTGCCTAACCAACTCAAGTCTATATCAGATTAATGGAATACCTAACACAATGAACAGACAACTCGACCTTGTCTTCACATCCGATTCAGATAACTGTGTCGTTTATAGGAGTGATCATCTTCTTTCTACCCTAGACCGCCTTCATCCCCCCTTGTCAATTATCTACTCATATGAAAATGGCAACACAAGTGTCGATGCGGAAAATGCATTTTCATTTAACTTCCGAAGAACCGACTTTAACAAACTTAAAAACCTCATCAGCAACATTAACTTTGACTTTATTGCTGAGACGACTAATATTGATCTTGCCCTATCAACGTTCTATTCGTTAATTTTCTCCTGCTTTGCCCAATCGGTTCATTATACCTTCCGAAAGGACTGCATGTCAGCTCCTCCCTGGTACAACAAGGAGTTGCGCTCTCTCCGTAATTACAGAAACAAGTTGTGGCATAAATTTTTAAGGACTCGATCTGATTCCGACTATAGTAATTATCGATTGGTATATAATCGTTTTTCTGAACTTTGTGAGTCTCTTTACCCTGAGTACCTCTACCTCATACAATTTAACTTAGTCTCAGACCCTAAACGCTTCTACCAGTTTGTTGATACCAAAAGAAAGTCAGACGACTCCCCATCTACTCTCAAATTTCTCAGTGAATCTTCTGCCGACCCGAAAACCATTGCAAATTTCTTTGCCTGTCATTTTAATAAATCCTTTTCTAAGAAAACAGCTGAACCCGATCCTAGTTACTTTAGCTATATGAGAAACTATCCTAAGACATCATCCGTTTCGCTAAATATAACAACATATTTGGTATCTGATAACATTACCAAACTTAAAGATGATTTTTCGTCCGGCCCTGATGGCCTTCCGGCTATTGTAATAAAAGAGTGTATTAACCATCTCGGTCCTCCCCTTGCTGCCCTATTTAACTTGTCTGTCTCAACAGGTACTTTCCCTTTCCTATGGAAGGAATCTTACATCATCCCTATTCATAAAAAAGGAAGTAAGGCCGAAATCGATAATTATAGGCAAACTTTTTGAAAGCATAGTCTATCAACAACTGCTTCCGTACTGTAGGCCAATTATCTGTACAAATCAGCATGGTTTCATGAAAGGTAAATCAACGACCACTAACCTAACAGAGTTCGTCTCTAGGACGCTTCACGTTTAAAAGACGATGATGAAGTCGATTCAATTTCCACTGATTTCAGCAAGGCATTCGATAAAATTTCTCACCAACTTATCATTTTTAAACTAAAAAAACTTGGCTTTTCTCCTCATTTTGTGGCATGGACCAAATCCTATTTAGAAGACCGAGAATACAGGGTCATCTTCAGATCTTCAATATCCGACCCAATTAAAGCAACATCTGGTGTCCCTCAGGGTAGTCACCTTGGGCCAATCATCTTTATCCTGACGATTAACGACATAAATCTCATTTTAACGAATTGTAATCTTTCTATTTTCGCTGATGACATGAGAATGAAAGCCATTTCATTGCCTTCTGACTCCCATTGCCTGCAAGATGACTTAAATAAGTTTTCGGTATGGTGCAAGCAAAACTTTTTGGAGCTTAATGTCAGCAAATGCCAAGCGATAACCTATTCCCGCAAACGTTTACCTCCCCCTCCAAGAAACTTCTTCATCTGCGATGAGCCTATTCCTTCCACTACCCAAGTACGCGATCTAGGAATAATTTGTGACAGAGAATTGAATTTCGACTCACATATTGACAGCATTATAAATAAAGCTAACTCTGCACTTGGTTTTATCAAACGCTGGTCGAAAGAAATTTCCAACCCTTACGTTACAAAGTCCCTGTACATTACTTTTGTAAGGCCTCTTCTCGAATATTGCAGCCAAGTTTGGTCACCCTATAAACTAACCCACATTCAAAGAATAGAAGCAGTCCAACGCAGGTTTATCCGTTTCGCACTTCGTGGTCTACCCTGGGCCGACCCATATGGATTACCCCCCTATGAAAATAGGCTGAAACTAATTAGCATTCATACCCTAAAAAAACGTCGTGAAGTCGCTGATATACTTTTTATCCACCAGTTACTTACTGGAAACATCGAGTGCTCGAGAATAACGCAAAATATTGCATTCACTCCCAATCCCTGTAATCTAAGATCTGTCCCACTCTTCCTGATCCGAACTCACCGCACCAACTACGGTCATCTAGAACGTTGCGTATAACGAACAACTACGCCGAAGTCTTTCACCTAAATAGCAGCAAACACGAAATGAAAAAAGCACTGCTCAATATGCCACTCCCTTAACATCTCCCTCTTCCACCATTTCTCCTCGCCTCATTAGGTTAAGAATATCTTTGTTAGTTTTAAGTCTAGCTTTAAGTTTAATAAGTTGTCCGGGGTAGACCCGGGCTAATAATAATAAAAGATAATTCTTTGACACTGAACCCAGTTAAATCGAAATGCCTTGTTATAAGCAGAAGCAGCATGAGTGGCTGTAATCTTCCTAGCATATTTCTCCGAAATGAACCAGTCGAGTTCGTTGACAGAGTTAAAAACCTTGGTGTGTGGATTAACAACACTCTAAGTTGGAACGACCACATCTCCACTATTATAGGCAAAATCTATGGTTCTTTAAGGAATCTGTCTGCGTCGCAGTCTTTTACTCCATTGCATACAAGGTTAATGCTAGTGAGGAATCTACTGATTCCAATTTTGACTTATGGCTGTGAAATTTTCTGTTGCAGTAGTGCTTTCATTAGACGTAAGCTCAACATCACCCGTTATGTTTATGCGTTGTTTCGCGATACGCTAAAAATATATTGCGTTGCACTCTTGATAAATACTCGTATCTCGAGTATTGCACAATCAAGCAGCCTGCATACTCCTCTCAGCGTTAGGAGACTTTATGATGCGAACAGTTTTGTTAAAATTCTTTTTCGGCATTTGGTAGGGTAAATAAAGCACATTGTATAATTAATTTCATAAAAGGCAGAATTATTTACTTTCACCTTTTCGTTTAATTATTTGTTATAATTAACCGTAAACTTGAACTCAACTGTATGATTTTTTGAACACTTGTATTGCATACTACATATTTCTCATTTATTGCTTAAAGACAATGTAAAGTCTATCATAAATGATGTTACTGAATAAATAAATACTGAAATACTGAAATATAAAAAACCTATTGTCGTCAATATGACGCAAGTTTTTCTACTGAAGTAACACCTTGAGGAGCACAATACAACTTCCCTCCTTTTCGCCTACGAAAGCACTAGTACCGCCGTTGCAGTCACTTTTCAGCTGAAGTGCGAACAATTATAGTACAAATCTTGCTTCAATGGGGCGGAAACTTTAACGCATTTTGTAGCAGAAAATGTTCATAAAGTTAAAAGGTTTCCTTATTACCTTCTATCTTCATTTTTTCTTTATCGTTTTTTGATCCTGACATGAAACAAAAGTTAAGTTGATTTGAGATGTACAGGGTAGTGGCAAAAACCAACACATCATTTTTACGAGCTAGAGCCGAGCAACCGCGAGCGTACTACAGTCGTCTATTCCTAAATTCCTTACAGATTCCATTAATTGTTAGATTTGCGTCCGAGTTTTAAGAAACAAACCAAAATGCGTTGTCTCGGTAAGGTACATAGAATCGAAGATTGTTCGCCCTGAAGTCCATGCGCTCTACATATCCCAGACATCTCATTTGATGTAATAAAGCTTTTTAGCCTGGTTGATGGCGCTATGCAGCAGGTATACTCGGGGCTGTATATCACACACGAAATATTGCGCTTAATACAATAAATAGAACTTTGATTTGAAAGTGTCTATGCCTCTGCACCGTAAAGTAAAACGTTAGTCAATGTCAGGCCTTGCTATTTAACTATCATTTTAGGCCATAGAAACAGGGGTTGGCAAGAGTTATTTCCCATTTTATCTCCGCTCTGCTATTCTTATTTATTTCTGCATCTGCCTCAATATTCACAATGACAACCCATCGATTTCTCCCGAATATATCAATATCTATATCATCTGCATATGCAAACATTTTGTATTGATTTTTGAAATACTGAGCGTCTCGTATTGACTTGTAAGCACAATTCCTTCAAGCCAGATGCCAGTTGCATAGAGTGAACCCTTTCAGACATTTTTTTGCAGTTAAAAGACTAAGTAATATTACTTCCGACGTTGATAAAGCAGCAAGGGTCCTTTGTCGGTATTCTGCAAAACCGAGCGATTTATGCAGGTTTGATAAGCTATCATAAAATTGAGAAAGAAAATGTCGATCAATTATTCTTAAATCTTCTCCATAATTTATTGTAGGGTAAATATTTGTTCTGTGGTAATTTTAGCAGGTCTTAAATCTCACTGTCTGGAAGTGTCATGATATGATATTAAGTGATCTTATATGGTGATCACTTTTAGAGGTTTAGAAAATACATTACATCCATCGTACTGAAAAATTGTTTTTTTATTTATTTCTTTTGAACCTATCACTTAACTTAACTTAATTGAGACGGTTAAGAAGGCACCTAAAACCTTTTTCTTGCATCAGCCTTGGATGATGTACGTTCTGTAATGTTGTACAAGGTGCATGTACGTTGACAACTACTGATAATACTGGTGCTTGAACCAGAATACCAGACTACAACTATACGTTACTAAAAGAAAGTGCTTGCCAACGTATTTAGTCGATAGATTTGTATTTCATCTGTCGGGGCGTCTCTCCACAGGATTAGTTGGAATTGTCTGTCCGACTCGTGGACCAAAACTTTCCGATACATATTCTCGACATCAGCCGTGAAGACATATCTGGGTAGCCGAAAACGAAGTAGGATGGATAGTAATCCTGAATTGTAGGACCAGTCGACAGTATGTCGTTAAATGATATGCGTCTTCATTGACGCATGGAAAACAACCCGTTGCTTTGTAGTGGTACTGCTCGGTTTTAGTATACTGTGGTGAGGAAGGAAGAAGTGTGGCCCTTTGATCTCGCTTGGGTCGATTTTTTCCACGTGCCCAAGATTTTTGTATCCGTTTATGAATGCAACATATTGCTGCCTGATGTCTTCATGTCTAGTCAATTTTCTTTCCAGAGACAAATATCGCTGGAAGGCAATACCTTTCGATTATCCTAGTCCACATGTATTGCCTTAAATGGAAGCCTAACTACAAATCTGCCATTCGAAGTCCTCTTAACGTTTTCAGCAAAATGTTTTTCAATCCCTTTTTCTTCAGTTGTGTGTCTTGTCTTGCTTGGGCTTCTTCCAACTTCCAAAATCTTTCCATATCTTCATTCAGTTAATCTTCACTGCAGATTCCACATAATGCCCAGGATTGAGGAAGGCTTCCAGCTCTCCCAGCTACTATCCAACCAAGGCGTGTATTCTGAATTATTGGCAAGTACCTTCCTAGGCTAATCTGTCCGGCTTCGATTAGATGATAATACACCTCGGCTCCAATTAACATGTCTATGTGATCCGGGCGGTCAAAGTGCGGCTCCGCCAACTGAATGAATGTTATTCGGAATAGTCCAATTTGATGTACTGATCTGTCGTGTCAGTTGAGGGGGGTTATTTTTGGCAGGACGAAGGCTTGGAGTCTCACCGAAAATCCTGTTGTTCGAGATTTCAAATGAATATTCATTCTTTTGTGTGAAAGCCTTGTGCCTTCTCCGATTCCCAGAATGCCCATTGTTTCCACCATTTCCGGGAGCTAGAGTTTTCTTGCCAGCTTCTGAGTGATGAAACTAAGTTGAGACCCAGAATCCAATAGTGCTCTGCATTACACCACTGTACCTTTGTTGTCTTCAAGGTCGACAATATCTGTACCAAAGAAACCGTAGCCCTTGTCGTTCCTTGATACTGCAGTTGCAGACACAGTCGCACTTTCCTGTATTGAGAGTTCCCTTAGATGACCTTCTTGGTTTTGGCTCCCATTCGGTGTATTAGCTGCTGGTGCTTTTTGCAAATGTAACAGCGTGTTATGCTTCCTTGAGCATTTTTCGCAACCACGTGATGGGCAGTTTGGAACGATATGGCCGAATTTTAAACAATTTATGCAACGATTTGCCCTTTTTACGACGTCTAAGTGGTTGGCTGGGGTTAGCCGTAAGAACATCTAGCAGGCATACAGTTTGTGATCAGTTCCGGGGCATAGTGGACAATTTCCATTATCCGCTGAGACTGACATCAAGGAACGTGACGTAGATTTCCTTGAAGGATCTTCAGAGGTTCTGCCCTTATTTCCCAGAGCCTCTAAAGATTGGAAACGAACTTCGAGGAAGCCCAGGAACCCCGATAATGATGTTTCAGCGACTGCTCGTACAAGGTGTGAGTGTTGCTGTCGAGCTTCTTGATAAGTAGATGAACCAGCGAAGGATCCCAGTTCTGCGTGTCTACTCCGAGATTGTTGAGTCCATGTAGGCATTCTTGCGTGGTGTCATGCATTGTCTTTAATCCTGTGGCGGATTTCGTTGGGACCAAAGGTTTTTGATGCTCTCTGCCTTAAATTCCCAAAAGTGTTTTGACGTTTTTTGAGGTTGCTGAATGCGCTCAAGTGTGCGCTGTAGCGCATTCATCACGGCTAGCTGCCGCCTAACCATCCTTGCAACTTCATTGGTTACTTCCTGATGTGAAGTGCAAGGATCATCGTATGAACGAGGTTTCACGGATGGTTTTGTTGATACACTCTCTGTAGCTCGTTGATGTACCTGCATGTTCTCCTGAAACTCCTGCTTCTAGCTATCGTAGATCTTCTTTATGGCATCATAATAGCCTTTGTTGAAGTACGGATGACTTAGCTCGCTTGCATGAGCGGTCTGATGGCGCTATCCGTGGCGTCAAATTGTTCCCAGTGCTCTTGGAGTTTTTGGAGGCGCACCTTGAAGTAGGTTGAAGTCTTCGGATCTGCGGAGTCCTTCTTGTAGTTCACGATAATCCGTTGAATTTTCTCGCCTGTTGCACGTTGGGCCTCTGCCTTTTTATCCATGTTGACTTGTGGAAAAATGCTTCCTTGTCAAATTTCACAGATCAAGCTAAATACGTTGCCACCAATCACGTCGAGGTCACCAAGAAATATACGTTTTGTAATGTTGCCCAAGGTGCATGTACGATGACAACTACTGATAATACTAGTGCTTGAACCAGAATACCAGACTAAAACTGTACGTAACTAAAAGAAAGTGCTGGCCAACGTATGAGATTAGCTTGATCGCGTCGCGAGGACAAAATTACGGCTTATGTGTTTGGTGAGTTTCCAACAAGAATTGTATTGCTTTATTTTTGGGTTTTTCTTAAATACTAATTACAATAATTGATTTTGCCTGGTAAGCATACCGCACGAGCAATGGAAAATTGATGCCTCGATTATTCGAGCGGATGTCTACCAGGCATATGCAGTGCTTACTCAACAAATAATCATCCGCTCGTGCGGATGACCTACTCCTAATTCAAATAACTCTCTGTACAGAAACTTATAGCTTCAATGGACACAAGGTCAACTTTCAGTACAGCTGACCGACGAATTCAACGAGATTTCTATAGAAACATCGTTGTTGAAAATAATGACGATGAAACCATTAAATTGATGGTATACACATGCGCATGCGATGAATTTACATCTTTTTCAAATGCTTTTATTAGAAATTAATAAAATGTACATATTCGTACCAAGATGATATAAGTTAATAAATATTTAATCTTGTTGTTATAAAAAAAAAAACTTTTTTATCTTTACTCCAAAGAACTCTATTTCGATGAACTTAACCAAACTCTAAGATAAACTTATTCTAACACCTAATATTTATACCATCGGTTCATTTCTGCCAGACGCCTAGTCAGCGGCTTGCCTTCAGTACACGTGCAATACTTGCTTCTAGATTCGGATGAATTTGCTTGCCTTGAATTTGGTTGAATTGCATGCTTGAATTCTGGTGAAATTTGTTACATGCGCCGGATGTCTAAGTGTAATGTATCAATTGTGGATTGTGGGAGCAATGCATCGTGGGAAAAGGTTAATAAATGTTTATCGTGTTAACATATACTTTCGACATTAAAAGAACACGTGCAATTAATGATGGATATATTTAGAGTGGTGGAATAAACGAAGAAAGGATTAAGGATAAATCTGGACAAGGCAGCAGTCTTAAAAGATTAAAACTACCCACAACCAAAAGTCTTTCTGAGGAATTGCAGGATACTTCAAGAAATTCAATCGGGACTACGCTAAAGTAGCACAGCCTATCACTTAATATCTGGAGAAGAATACCAAAAAAACGCGAATGACCGAAATTACAATATACTCGTATATGTAGAAGCTTTTAGGAAACTAAGATTTCTAATAAGCTGTCATCCTATATTGAAATTTTCCAATTGTCAAAAGAAATATCATCTGACTACAGATGCAATTATGCAGAGGCGTCATTTTAAATTCGCGTCATTATTGAACTGTCAACATTCAAGCATTATTGCGATGACTTTTGATAAGTAAAAACTAGGGGGTGAAAATTTACTACAACAATGGTGAAAGTATTGCGCAAATGTTTCGTAAAGTTCGTACTGCCTTTTGTCTTCATCAAGCGCCTTCTCGTCTTAGACAGGTTAGTGATGTGATAACTGCAACTCGTGTTCGACCGGTAAGGTCAGCTGAAAATATCGTCACCATAGCCGAAAGTGTGGTTGAAAATATAGCTGTGTCCATTTCGAGACGATCACAGGAATTGGTTCTATCCACATTGCACCACATTTTGAATAAAGATCTAATCCTTCATGCTTATAAGGTCCAGTTGACACAAGAATTGAAGCCAGCAGACTAAGTGCAACGCTCTACTTTTGCTGATTGGGTGCTGGAAATGATTGAATATGACAATTATTTTTTACACAAAATTCTTCTGAGGCTCATTTCCATTTGACTGAGTACAAACAAAACTGTTGCATATGGGACTCCAATCGATCCAATCCACAACGAGTGACAGTTTAGTGCGGTTTTTGGGCTGGCGGCGTTATTAAGCCATATTTTTTCGAAAATAAAGCTGGTGCGACGGTTTCACGCGCAACATGAACGATGTTGACTGACTTTTTTTTGACCGCAATTGATGCTATGAACGTGGAAGACGTTTATTTTCAGCAGGACGGCGCCACATGCCACACAGCTGGTGAAACAATGCCTCTATTACGAAAACAATTTCCTGAACGTGTGATTTCTCGAAATGAAGACTTCAAGTTGCCGCCGAGATCACGCGATACAACTTACTTACTTACTTCAAGTGGCGCTACAGTTCGGTAACCAAGAGTACCGTCATCCATTTTTGATAAAGTCCGTTCCTCCGCGCTATAAAGCAGGACTGGGATTATTAAGGTCTTATATAGGGTCACTTTTGTTGTTCGAGAGAGGACTTTGATAATCAATTGCCTTCTAAGCCCAAAAAAACAGCAAGTTATACTTCCTTAGATCTCAGCGCTGGATTCATTGTCTGAATTGATAGCGGAGCCTATGTAGACAAAGTCCTTAACTATCACAAAGTTATATCTATCGACGGTGACGTTCTGTTCCAGACGTCAGTGTAGGGTGTATTTTCTAGTTGACGGCATATAATTGGTCTTGTCCCACGTTAACCGTTAAACCTATCTTCGCCACTTCCACCTCAATAGCCGCGAATGCGCCACTGATATCATACTGCTTTTTTCCGATTATGTCAATATCATCGATGTATGCGAGTAAGTGGACGGACTTTTGAAAGATTGTACCGCTTGTATTGTCGCGTGAGTCTTGCACTATTCTTTCAAGAATGATAAAGAAATCGCATGAGACTGCATCGCCATTAAAGGTCTCGGTTAGTTCCTTGTTGAATTCCATTCCATGCAAACCAGCAGCGTTCGCCATCGTCATCCTGCACAACGTGATGCCAGATATCGGCATTGCTCTATAGATACTGTGAATAAGTGGTGTGTATCAATTTGGAACTCATCAGTTTTTTTTCAAGATTTGTCGTAGTGTGAATGGGAGATGGTCGATGTGGACTTTCTTGGCCTGAAGCCAAGCCAATCAACTTTTTGACGAACGGTTTCAGGCGTTCATACAATATGGCAGATCGGATCTTGTAAACCATGCTAAAAAGGCTGATGCCTATGTACTTGGCGCAGTTCAGAGGATCTCCTTTATTGAGGATCGGCAAACAATGCTGAGGTTCCATTCATCGGGCATACTTTCGCCGGACCAGATTTTACAGATGAGTTGGTGTATGCTTTTTACCAAGCCATCGCCTTCCGCTTTGAACAGCTTGGCAATCAGTCCGTCCGCTTCAGCAGCTTTTTTGGACTTAAGCTTAGATATGGCTATCTTCACTTCATCCAGGTCGGGTGGACGGAATTGTTGATCTACATCGTCCAGGTTTAGAGGTTCATTCTGCCTGACAGAGGTATTTGGTTCGTCATCCCCGTTATACAGACTACAGAAATGCTCCTTCCAAATCCTCAGCATCGATTGCGACTCTACTACTATGTTCCCTTATTCCTCTATACAGGCTTCGTTTCGGGGTTTGTGTCTGTGGCATATTTTTTTTACCTTTTAATAAAACTTCCGTATTTCATTGCTGGAGTAGCATTTATCAATTTTCTCGTGTTCCTTATTTTTCCTCCTGAGAAGTCGGTATGCGTCTCTCCTCTTCTGCTCGTAGAGTTCGTGAACAGCTGTAGTCCTTATATGCGTCACTCGCAATCCAGTCAATCTGGTTGACGGTTGAGTTCTGTAAGTCTCCTTGTGAATATCAAGATGTGGGAGCCGCGTGTTGGCTACGATAATGTTTCGCCCAGTGGAAAGGTCGATTAGCCTGAATCCGTTATCGGGGGTGGCGTCATGCAGGCTATACATACATTCCAACGGTACTACCTCTCTTCCTAGCTTTGCATTGAAATCGCACAGGATAATTTTAATGACATAGCTAGGTCACTATTCGTAGGTCTTGTTCAAGAACTCGTAGAAGCCATCTTTTGTGTTGTCGTCTTTCTCCTTTGTGAGGGCGTGCGCGTTTGCTAATGTTGGCACATTTAGCCTTAATACGGACTATTACGAGGCGTTTGTTCACATGCCAAAAACTCAAGACTTTTTGCCTAAGTCTGCTTCTAACAACGAATCTGCTTCGACATAAGCGCTGCTTTTGTCGTCGGTAGCAATCGCCGTAGTAGATATCGCAATTTCTCATCCTTTTTTTGTGCGGCCCATCCCATCGCATTTTCTTGATGGCGGTAATATCTGCTTTGTAGCAGTCCATGGCTTCCGCTAGCTGTTCGGCCGCACGTAGCCTATTAAAGGACCTAACATTTCACGTGCAGATCTAAAGTTCATTGCCCTCGTTTCGTTTGCAGGAATTCTCAACAGTAGATCCGTCCATATTCGAGGCTTGTTGTTGCTTCGTAACTACATATTTTTTCCATGGCTGGGTATTTAACCCAGCTGCAACGATGGTGCGATTCAATACCATTCGATTATTTCCTTTGAAACAATATCAAAGATGAAGTCTAAACCAATGCTCCATCAACGACTTATTCTCTAAAAAAAAATATCAAGGCTGTTATTCGCGAAATACAGACGCAATATGAGAAAACGTGATGAAAAATGTCATCAAAAGAATGCTATTTGTAGGTTAGTCGGAGCCAAGATTTGGTAGATATTGTATTTTGTTACTAAACCCAGAGCTTTTGCTGTAGATTAAACTAAGGATATCACGACTTTTCGTAAAAATGTTGCATTTTTCTTCTAATTTAAAATAACACCTCTTTTTGGATGACCCAATACATTAAACATTTTTAAGAACTATCAACTGCTAATATGTTTGCCAAATGCCAAATAAATATAAGCGCCAAGATTTCTCTATTAGACTCCAAAGGTAGGTCCGAAAGTTAGAAGAGTATAAGTCGAAATAGAATATTTAAATGAAAAGATAAATAGAGTAACAGGTGTTCTAAGTAGATTTGAACATATCGAGCACGTTAATGACTCGTATACGAAAGAAGAGAAAAGTAAACTATACCGAATGTAATCAGGGCGATTCAAAGTCTGATATTGTATTTAACGGCGCGCGTAAATTATAAAAAAAAAAAAAAACTACATAATGCATATCTTCGGCTGAAGTGGACTCCATCTGAAGACCTATCTTTTTTCATCGCTTCCAATACCATTTATACTAAGGAATGCCTCTTCTTAGATCGGCTAAGAGACTCTAGTCTTTGCCAAGTCAGTGGCGTTTCCAACTATATTGAAAGGCAATTAGACCTTATCTTCACAACTTATCCCATCAACTCCTCAGTATCGTGTTGTCCTCTATCTCTTTCATGAAGTTACCAATTATCGTCCCATTGCGAAACTCTCTAATATACCCAAACTCTTTGAAAGCATTTTATACGCAGAATGATCAATGGAATGGTTTCTCTGATTTTAAGCAGGTACCTTTTTCCAACGTACTTGAAATTTGGTGGTCTATTCTGGTAATTAACCTGTCCAGTCCTCATAGTTGACACTTCCATGGGTTCCCCGATTTTGATGAGCATAGTTGGGGCTAACTACTGTTGGTTATTGAATTGGTTTTGAGTTGGGGTAATTGTATATATAGGAGGTGTATGTGCAGGTAAGCGATAAAACTGTTGAGGGCGCACTGCTTGTTGGTGCTGATAAAGAGGATCGTTTATACGTTTATATATAAAGTTCCAGTATAGGATTTTGGAACTTTTCCATAAATGTTCGATTATTTTTTGCATAATGCGATCTAAAGGTTTAATTTTCTAACTTGATTTTGAGCTTGAGGAAGGTCAACAGTTTGCATGATACCCAGAAGCCTTGGCAAGTTTCTTTATTTCTGTATGTTTTTGTAAGCAATTGCAGAGACTCTGCGCTTACCTCCGTACGATGGTAGACCGCCTTGAATAAGAGACGTAATTTCATTCTCTGAGCACCTGGGACTTGCTTTCCAATTCAATGATATATTACTCTAATCCTGTATCTGCGTTGCCATCTTATTAGGTATGACGCTCAACAAACCTTTTGGGTTTCATAAATTTTAAGAATCCGGCCTACGCTCTTCCCCCAAAAATTATTTTCCCCAGGATTTCCCGGAAAATCCCGTGGACCTCTAACGACATCTGGAATCATCTCCATGTCAGTCAGGTTGCCTCTGTGTTCAGGGTTAATTTGCTGCTCTTGACTCAAAGAGAGATCAGAGTCTGGGTTTAAAATAGAGTTAACTATATTCCTACCATCATTATTAGAAATCTGGGACTCCGCAAACCTGAACACTGTTATCGGTGATAACTGTGTGGAATAATCCAAGTTCAGCGTCAACACGATACTGTAGGCCAATCATTAAGAAGAAAACAGCACAACTTGCAAAAGAACTTCAAGATTGCATACAATAAGAAATCGATTGTTTAGAACGTCGGAGGCCGTGACTCAAGTGATAGTGTATAGGCTTCCAAATCGGACAGTTCGGGGTCCAATACTAGCCCGGCCCGAAAGACTTTTCTTGTTCCAGCAACTAAAATCTCGGATATTAATGGTTGCCTACAATAGGACAACAAGTCAATTTACACTAATAATTTAGTCCCCCCATTAAATGTTGTATGCCACCCATGGAACGAAAAAACCACTGAGACCAAACCTATTTCTCTTTCTCTTTATCCAATATTCCGAAAAACTTAACACGTGGTTAGGTATTGGGTCTACAAGTAAGTTTCCAGCGTTTTTTTTTCCAAAATTTGAAGTTTTATTATGAAAACATAGTTACAATGCTTTATTCAAAGTATCGTCCATCGGAAGCTACAACTTTCCCCCATCTTTCTGGCAATTTATGAATTCCGGACCAAAAAAATTTCTCGTCTTTCGAACCCAAGAACGTGTCGAGAGAATTTTGGATTTCCTCTACTGAGCTGAAGCGTATTCCCGTAAGAGCGTTCTGTATCGAACGAAACAAGTGGTAGTCAGATGGTGCCAAGTCTGGACTGTAAGGCGGGTGAGGCAGAATTTCCCATCCACTATTTCCCAAATAGTTTTTCACCGAAACCGCAACATGTGGCCGAGCGTTGTCGTGATGAAAAATGACGGACTCATGCCTGGTCTCATATTCTGGCCTTTTTTCTTTTAATGCCCGATTCAAACGAATTAGTTGGGTTCGATATAATGGTCCTTTGATGGTTTCACCACTCGGAAGCAGTTCGTAGTATACGACACCCTTTTGATCCCACCATATTCAGAGCATGACCTTATTCACGTAAATATTTCGTTTCGGCGTCGATTGGGCGGGCTCGCCGGGCTTTGTATACGATTTTCTGCGTTTAGGATTATCATAATAAATCCATTTCTCATCACCAGTGACAATACGATGCAAAAATGATTTATTTTTATACCGCTGCAGTAACATTTCGGACATGCAAAATCGCCGTTCGACGTCTCTTGGCTTCAATTCGTACGGCACCCAGTTTCCAACCTTTTGAATGAATCCCAGTGCTTTTAGGTGCAGGGAAACGGCTTGTTGCGTGACGCCCAATGATGCGGCAAGTTCTTCTTGAATCTAACACGGATCCTCATCCAGTAACGTGTCCAATTCCTCGTCTTTAAAACTTTTCGGCTTTCCGGGGCGATCTTTGTCTTCAACTCCAAAATCACCACTTTTGAACCGTTTGAACCACTCGCGGCACGTCGATTCACCATTACATTCCGCCCCATAAGTTTCCGAAAGCAAACGATAGGCCTCAGCCGCACTTTTCTTCATATTAAAGGATAAGAGCAGCGCTTCCTGCAAATGACGTTTATTTGGCTGGAAAATTGCCATGATTTTCCTCGATAAAATGTACGACACCGATAGAACTGCTCAAATATAACGCTGCAAAGTTGTTGACAGATATAAAACCTACAAATAAAACACATGGGGTCTGATATTTCTGCACGGGATCCACTGGTGGCGCCATCTCTGACAAACGCTGGAAACTTACTTGTAGACCCAATATTTTAAGACTAGTATTACTCTCTTGAGTGTTAAGTTCATCAAAAAAAAACAAAAACACTTAAGAGGAATAGAATTGCTAATAGATGTACCGTAACCTTGGAGCGGTACAACTAATGATGGTAATATACGAGTATCTCATAATTTTTTTAAAAAAAAATGCAGATTCAGCTTTTTCCACAATATTGCAAACTCTATTCATGGTACTACATGTTTGTGACTGTCCACAAGATATTAATTCACTGGCCTGATGTTGTACAAAACTCAATATTTCCGATTGGACAATTGACGAAGGAAGCACAAGAAGCCAGACATAAAGTTTTTAAATATTATCGAGAGCACAATCTTCGCAAAATAAGATTTGTTGGATATGCTGCTTATTTCGTCAGATCCTGTGGTAACCTTCAACCGAGAAACACTCAAAAAGAAGGTGTCTTCTTTAACTTCAGACGTAGCAGACTTGCTTTTAATTCCTGAAGATATGCTTGTTCTGGATGAAGATTATGATTTTCAGGCTGAATGGTCAGTAATATCAGTTTTTTTGTCGAATAATAATAGTTCTAGATCTTTTTTTTTTATTGCCTTATTGAATAAAAACATTATTTTGTTATTGCAAAAATGTTCGTGAAATTCAAGTTTTTGATTTATTTTGTCTCTCTTTTGTTCACAAACAAGCCGTATAACATACATACCAGTAATTGGTTTAGAATCCAAAAATAATTTTGTCCAGGCAGAATGCTGCTTTTAACCACTGTGCGGCGGTAAGCTTCAGTTTCTTTGTTTTTAAGAATAATCAAATTCAAACCTTCTCTGCCATGAGTGGGAAATATCTTCTTTCTACGGCATTTACTACATTAAGCAATCGTTGTTTCTGATCTTCTTATCTTATGTGCTATGTGTATGATTTCCTTGTTCAGCATACATACATACATATGTACGTCTATGGCCGAGTTTAAGTGCTGCTATGTCTAGGGAGAAGTTTTTCACTAGTGCTATCACTTCGGTTGGGTGTATTATCTGAAGTATATCTGTTACATTTGTTCTATATAGTTCAGTTGTAGTTTAACAAATTGTTGGATTGCTATGCATTAAGTTGCGAAAACTGCCTGTTTTTTTTGGTCAGTTCAACCAGGTCTGGATGTGATTAATTTCGTTATCTCTAATTAATACCTTTGCTTAGATTTAATATCGAAACTAATATAATTCGTTATCTATAGAAAATATTTTCCGCCTTTTAAAAAAAAAAAAAAATGTTTCACTTATGGTAGTCAACAAGTTCCGAATAAATAGCTAACTTCAATTTTTTTTCTGAATCTGCTTAAAATGTTTCCTCATCTAGCAAAACCATGATTTGATATTTTTAATTTTAATTTTTAATTTTAATTTAATTTTGGTGGGGGCTGAGGCTCCCATTTGTTGGCTAAATACAAACTTAATCTAACCTAAAAACTAACAGAAAGACTTAAGAGCTAGGAAGTGATGGAGGAGATCTTGTTTGAGACAAGGAGTGCTCAGGTGGAAATCAAAAAGGGAGAGGTTTGAGTTGACCTTTCAGAGCATTCGGGAGATTGGTTCGTTGGAGCCATAAGAGGTACGGTGGACCAGTAGATAGAAGAGACGAGGACAACGTAGATTGCGGGGGTTGGTATTGAAGGAAATGGAGTTCAAAATGGATGCACAGTCGATGGAATCTAAGAGAAGACGATGAATGAAAAGAACGTCAGCACTTTTCTTACGTTCTTTTAACGAATTCATATTTAGAAGTTTGAGGCGGTCCTGATAGGGAGGGAGAGCAAATCGGAGGAATCGACGTTGAATACCCTCGATTCGGGAAACATGAACCCGGTGAAAGGGGCACCAAGCTTGACTGGCATACTCAATCAGGGTGCGAACAAAGGTAATATAGAGGGATCTGGTTACATACGGGTTGGAAAATTCCTTGGACCACCGTTTAATAAAGCCAAGTGATGAGCTAGCTTTGAGGATCATCTTATCATCTTATAATATGACGGCAATTAAGCTCACAGTCGAATAATATGCCAAGGTCTTGAAAAGACTGAACCAGGGGAATTGGTTGACCATGGAGAAAATAAAGTCGGGGAGGAGACCGGTTGCATTTACGTGAGAAGGTTATAGATATTTGGCTAATTAAGTTGTAGGCAGTTTTTGAGGCACCAGATTGAAAACCGATCAAGGTTTTCTAGAAGAAGGGCTGGGTCAAGGGGAGAGGAAATAGTTTTAAAAAATGTTGTGTCGTCAGCGTAAAGGGAGAGGGAGGATTGTTTAATGACCCTCGCAACATCGTTGATAGTAAGAATGAAGAGAAGAGGGCCAAGGTGACTGCCTTGTGGAACTCCAGATGAGGCCAGGAATGGAACAGAAAGGGCGGATCTAAACCGAACACTATAATATCGGTTTACCATGTAAGAAGAAATCCATTTTAATAAGAGAGGCTCAAAACCGAGAGCAGACAATTTGAAAAGGATCAATTGATGAGATATCTTATCAAACGTTTTAGTGAAATCAGTTGCGATAACATCGATTTCTTTGCCATTTTCTAGGGCTGAGAGAGCAAAAGATACGATTTCAACTAGATTTGTGGTAGTTGATCTACCTTTTAGAAAACCATGTTGTCGGGACGAAATAAAAGGCTTGCATTTGAAGCTTAAGGCTTCGTATAAAATGCTTTCAAAGAGTTTGGGTATATGAGAAAGTTTAGCAATGGGACGATAATTGGTAACTTCATGCTTATATCCCTTTTTGTGTATCGGGATTATAAAAGAGGTCTTCCAAATCTGGGGAAATTCTCCCTGTGTAAGGGATAGACGAAAAAGGTAGGAAAGGGGTAGAGACAGGTTGGAGGAGCATTTCTTAAGAAACATGGCGGGGAGTCCGTCTGGGCCAGGTACAAATTCATCTTTAAGATTTTGTAACTTTTCTTCAATAACTGCAGGATCGAAATTTTGAGTGAGAAAGGAACCAATGGAGAAATTTGGTAGATCATTGACGTAAGAGGGATCTGTTACGAAGGAGTTGTTGGCAAATGATTGTTTGAAAAATGTAGCAAAAAAGTTAGCGATGGTAGGAGGATCACTTGAAAATTTGGTTTCGAAAGCGAGGGAGGAAGGATAACCATCAGTCTTACTTTTGCTATTGACAAATTGAAAAAAGGACTTGGAGTCATTTATGAGATTGGTTTGCGCACTATTCAGGTAGCGTTGATAGAGAGAGTTATACAGTTCAATGAAATGAAGATGTGTACCTAGTTAATTTGAATAGTCGGAAGAAGAGTGGGTGCGAAGGAATACCGCCCATAACTTGTTTCTTTTGTTTCGTAGAGAACGAAGTCTACGATTATACCAATGAGGGGATGTAGAAGAAGTTTTATGGCGGGAGTAAGGCACTTAAAGGGAGATGAATTTGAATATTTCTCTGTAAAAAATGGAGAGGGCAGCAACCAGAGATAGATTGGTAAACTCAAAAGAAGCTCTGCTTAGATAGGTATTGATTTTACTGAAATTAGCTTTGGGAAAATTGTAAGAAAATAGAAATGCGGGGGGAGGCGACTGAAGGGGAGAGTTGTCGAAAAATGAGAGAAAAAGTGGAGGATGAAAGTTATCAATAGTTGAAAGTGATAGAGGACAACACGATACTGAGGAGTTGATGGGATAAGTTGTGAAGATAAGGTCTAATTGCCTTTCAATATAGTTGGAAACCCCACTGACTTGGCATAGACTAGAGTCTGTTAGCCGATCTAAGAAGAGGCATTCCTTAGTATAAATGGGATTGGAAGCGATGAAAAAAGATAGGTCTTCCGATGGAGTCCACTTCAGCTGAGTCAGATTAAAATCGCTGAAGATAATGATATCATCAAGCGAGTCTGATAAGTCGATGAAATTGTCAATTGCTGCAATAAGGACTGAAACGAATAAAATTTGGAAACTTCAAAGTAAAAAAAAAATATTTTCATAATTCATGAAATTTTTTTTTATTTGCTTTAAAACTCTGTTTTTATTAAATTCATTCACAATTACAAAAAATAAAAAAAATTATTTGGGTTCCCATTCTTTCCTCAACTTCTTTCGAATGTCCTTCATAAGGTTGATGACAGTTACATCCGTGATCTTTTTGGACGCTCTTTTCCATTTAACACTAAAATCTTTTACGTCCTTTGCACACTGCTCAATTTTCCTAAATTTAGCTTTGACCAAAGCCCAATACCTTTCAATGGGACGGCACTGTGGAACATTGGGTGGATTCATATCTTTTGGGACAAAGTCGACATTTTTAGCAACAAGAAAACTCAACGTCGCATGAGCATAGTGAGCTGAAGCTAAATCTGGCCAAAATAGTGTTGAACCCTGGTATTTGTTTAAGAAAGGAATCAACGGTTTTTTTAGGCACTCGTTAATGTAAACTTCTCCGTTAATTGTTCCCGTTGTAATAAACGATGAGCTTCTGTGTCTACATTGGCAACTGGCCTGCCAAACGAGATATTTTGACCCGAATTTTTCCATCCCAATCGATTTTGTTGATTGCGGAAGAATCTCAGTTTCAAACGAGTTGTAAAACTGCGCACCTGGAAGAGTAGTAAAGTCACCTTTGACATAAGTTTCGTCATCCAAAACCAAGCACGCTTTCTTGTTGCCGATCAACTCGTATAGCTTTCGGGGTCGTGTTTTTATGACTTTTTTAGCTTTTCAGTAACTTTGGTATTTTTTGTTTTTTTTTTCGTGTTTTTAGACGGTTACGTTTTTTAGATTTTTGTACAATTGTTTGGTTGGTATTACATTTCCGAGCAACATCTCTGGATGACATAGTCCGGTTTTTTACGATGGTACCCACTATTTTCCTGTCCAAATTGGAATCATGTACTCCACTTTACTATTTTCGGTTAACTGTCAATGTCTCCAAATATCGTTTAATAAAACAATCCACTGTTCTGCGTGCTATGTTTAAATTTTTTGCGATGAAATGGTTTGGACGCGAAGTTTTTTCGAGCCATTTGTCGATGATCTCTTGACTCATATTTTATAAATATTTTAAACCGCACTGAACTAAAATCAATAACAAACTGAAACTAGAGAATATGCAGGCTAATTTGGGTACAAAATGGGATTGCAAATTTCACGCATTAGAAGTATAGCCCGTATTAAAATTTACAGATTTTATTCGTTTCAGTCCTTAGCAAGTTGGTAGGATTCGATAAGTTGCGCCGGAAGAATGTAACAACACATAACATACAAGCATCTGCGAGTAAGTGTTATTTTAATCGACACAAAGTCGAGCTTAGGAGAAGATGAAGGTGCAAGCCAGCAGGACACCTCGACAAGGGGATTCAATTAAGGGGAGTGCGCGATCATCATCCCAAAAAACATTAAAAGAAAGAGGGAATAACTCCTGTGTTTTTATGTTGGGGATAAGATTAGTTTCGGTCAGATCGTAGATATCAAATGGGAGAGCATGCGATTATCGCAAAATGGCGTGGGTTTTAGAACGCAGTCCTCTTACGTTCTGGTAATAGAAGGTGAGAGGAAGGTTTTTGTATGACTTTTTAGGGTCGAAAAAATGTATCGTGGTTAAGTCGACTGCGGTGGAGGTGTGAGACTCTTTTAGAGTTTACATAGTGGCGAAGAGCGGCAAGATCTTCTGCAACTTTTTGGGGGGGCGTATTGAAAATCTCGTGATGCTTTATATAAAGTTTCCTGAGATTGGTAACGTCTGTAGGGAGGCCTTCCTGCTGGATAGAAACCATAACGCTTGTTTTTGTTTTACCCTCGTAGCACACCGTGTCGGATTTATCGTGCAGATAGGCGAGATATAGACGTATATTCCCATATATCTTTTTATCTCTAAGCCTAGAGAGCGCATGGCGACATTCGGTGGTATCTCCAGTTTGCTGCGTTAATTTAACTGTGGGTGGCGAAAGGGGGTCAAGAGAAGAGGGAGTGGTTAATGAGTTTGGTGTTGCAACGGATGGGGTTTCTGAAATAGGGTTTAAAATGTAAGAACTGATGAAGTTAGGATACTTAGCTCCAGTTCTGAAGTCGAAATTAGGGAAGAACGTGTGTGTTACGGATTGAGTGGTGGGAGTTTGAGTGGTGAGAGTTTGAGCTGTAGGGGTTAAGTCGAAAGAGACACGTTGACGTAGGGGTTTGATTTGGGGTGGAATAGGGGGAGTTCGAGTATGGGTGGGAGGCTTGAAATTAATAAAAATTTTAGTTTTAAAATTCCAATTGGAGGTGGGTTTGTTGTGGGAAGAGGAGGTGGGTCTTGGCAAATTGGATTTACTTGCCAACTTATTTGTTGGTTTAGGTATGACGGGCTGCTTGACTTTATCCTGCTTCTTAGTTTTATTTTCCAACCATTTGCAGACACGCATCTTTCCAAGATTGAAATTGTTGCTGGCGGGGTTATGGAATAACCATTTGGCAGGAAGATTGAGCTTGAAGCTGCGCTTGCTTCTGTGGTGAGATGTTGGAAGCAAATTGCAGTGGCTAATGGTAATGCCATATTTCTTTTCGAAGAAATTCGAGATTCAATCAACATCACTGTTTGGGGGGCGCCTTTGATAAGAAGCGTAGTGACCAATTGATTCTGCGAAGCAAGCTTATCAAGTCTACGTTGTCATTTGGAAGGTGTCCAAGTTGAATTAAAATGATTGATAAGCTTCCGTGGGGCAGCGATTGGAGGAGCTGACGTAGATGTGTTCTCTGTTGTAAAGTTGGAAGAAACTTCGCAGGAATCGGTGCGTTGAACCGTCTGCAGATGACTTATATGTAGGGGTGAGCGTGAATCCACTTCAGGTTCCATTAGTTCAGCCATGAGCGATGTATTATAGGGTGTGTCTTGGTAGGAGTCATTTGAATCGCTTAGGCATTTTATTGTCAAAAGCACTTGCGAAAGTGAGATACTTTTACACTCATCACAGAAGAAAAGTAGGTTATCGGAGAATTCTTTAATAAACACCGTATTTCTTTTGTTTAACCCGACACAAATAGGATGAAAGGCGTTCCCACAAATATCCTTGCAAGCTACCCAGTCAGCACTGTTGTCATCGATTACGCAAGCCATGTTTAAATTGGCTGTGTAGGGCAGTGAGGGTATAAATATAGGTCGATAACATTTAAGAAATACACATATATTAGTATATACACAGGTATATACTAGTAATGTATATTAGTATATACACAGGTATATACTAGTATATGTATATTAGTATATACACAGGTATATACTAGTATATGTACGTCATTGTGTATAATGTCTATGTGTATGTATGTGTGTATTGTGTATGTAGGTTAGCTAGAGTAAGGTTTATTTTAAATTAGATATTAAATTTTTAAAAAAAAATAAAAAAATTATGTCCATATGCTAAGTTTTTTGTTAAATTCTTTTCTTAGCCTTAAGCATAGAAAATAAGTATTAATAAATAAAATGTAAACAAAGTCGAAAGACATAGATATAAGAATTTAGAGTAGCTTAGAGTGCCTGTGTGGGGCCAGTAAGTTAGTATAAGATTTTTAAGTAATTTTAAGCTAGCATTTAAGCATTTTTTGTTTGTATGTAAGAGTTAATGATTTCGAAAATAAAATGAATTTAAAACTAATACTAAACTAATAAATATAGGTCGAGTTATTTTTATTATATTTTTTTTTTATTTTAGATAAGGGCTTTTATTTGCACTGAAATCTGCCAGTAGACAAAAAAAAAATGAATTCGAGCACTGGGGGTTATTAATCGGAAAATGCAATTTGATGAATTTTAGAAAATTAAGCAAGTGAATAGGGAGAACAAGAAAAACATGTCTAATTGGTCTGAGTAATTGTTGACAAATTGACAATTGAAATTATTAGTCACTCAAAACGAAATCAGCCTTGCCACCAACCTTGAATTTTTATTTTTGGTAGTAGCACTGGTTTTAGGGACCATCTCGACAAATATTATATGGGAAAGGACTCAGCGTTTACAAATCATGCAATTAACAATAGAAACCAAGATGACCCACAGTTCTCGAACTCGGTCCCAGAAGTCCCCACGGCATAGTAAGAAAACCCCACAAGATCCTAAAAATCGAACTTCCATCAATTCCAATGCCTTTGGAAGCCAAAACGTCGAACTAGGACGTTTAAATCCAAGAAGGGAGGAGTTAACAGCAGACAAATTACATCTGTAAGACGTAAATGATAGTTTTTTCTTTTTCCAAAAAAATGTTTCTTTATTAAACAAAGGAAAGGGCCAAACGACCAATAAAAGATTGTTCAATTTGTCCACTTAAACTGCTAGTATAGTTCCAATTTTTGATTGTTTGCTTACGCTGACTTAGCAAGGATGCGACTAGCTCCTGATCGTATCGCTCTTTTATACGCACAATTATAACGGTCCTTAGCTTAAAATCTTTATTTATTGTTCAATTGTGTGGACAAGAGGGCAATAACTTACATAAGTGGAGCACGTTTTAAATTTTGTTTTTCAAAAAATGTTCCTTTACATATGTATGTACAATACATTTGTAGGTTGTTTACACATGATTGATATATGTATGCGTTGAACAATATATATATATATATTTATTTACATGTATTTAATTAAATTAAATATGGAAAAAATTATAATCAAATGAAAAAAAATAGGATGGCTGCTACTGCCATCTCCAAATGCTCCAAACAATTTTCCCACAATCTTTCTGCTGACGCTATGTTTGGATGCATCTAATTTCAGCATACTCTCGTGGGAAACGCTGAATATGAGAAACAATGGGAAATCACATATTTGTCGCGTGGGCATACGAGTACTGGTGAACCTTATGCTTCAGGCATAACAAAATTGTTAAGTTATTTTAAATTTATTTTGAAGCACGAAAGGTGCTAAAGGGTATTTCATTAAGCGCTTCCTATCTTTAAATTTAGATAAAACAAAGATATCGTCGACATTTCTTATTCATTTGAAAGGCCTATCGATGCTATTATGTATAGAATATAACATCGTTTAAATGTCCCCCGCGGCTTCTCTGAGTGGCGCGCATTCGATATGTCCAGCCTTCCATAACTCTGGCGCATAAATCAGGCTGAATTTGACCGATGGCATGAATTATGTTGACTTTGAGAGCCGTTGTGGTTTGTGGCTTATTCGCATGGACCTGCGACTTCAGAAAACCCCACGAGGAAAGGTCTAACGTGAGATGACTACATGAAGTCCATGTGAGATGACCATGCCCTCGAATCGCTCGTGTAGAATTTCCAATGTAGCGTGAGCAGTGTGGCACGTAGCGTCGTCCTATTGAAACCAGATGTCGTTGGTGCCCATATCATCCAATTCAGGCCAAAAGAAGTTGGGAATCATTGACGTATAGCGCTCGCCGTTGACGGTGATGGCCTGACCAACGTCATTCTCAAAGAAATATTGACCGATGACGCTGCCAGCCCAAAATCCACATCAAACAATGGCTTTTTCGGGATGCATTCGACGCTCTTGGATCTCATGTGGATTGGAATTGTCCCAAATTCAACAATTTTGTTTGTTGACGTACCCATTCAGCTAGAAATAGGCCACATCGCTGAAGATGGTTTTTCGATGAAAATTAGGATCAGTTTCTGCTCCAGAACCCATTCAGCCGACATACGTCGTTGTGTATGATCGTTTACCTTCAGCTCCTGAGTCAGTTGACTTTTATACGGGTGCAGGCCCAAGTCATGACGCAAAATTCGGGAAATTGTGGTCTGCGAAAAGCCGAGTTCTTGTAAGCGACGCGAAATCCACTGGTTCCGATTCTCCTGCATACTCTTACGGATAGTGGCGATGTTTTCGGCAGATCTTACGTTTCGTCTACGCACGGGTGTTGGTTTATCGTTTACTAAACCAGTGCAGTGGACCGAAATTTATCCACCACACTGCCAATAGTCCTCTCAGTAGGATGATTATGGCGACTGTAAAATGGGCGAAGCGTGCGGAACGTTGCCCGAACAGAACACCCATTTTGATAAAACAATTTTAACATTTGCACCTGTTGTTGAACGCTATGTCCGTCCATGGTAATTTGGCAAAATAGACTGAATAAATGACAACCAATTTGACAGATGAAGCATCAACAATATGGCCGCTACCAACCATCAATTCGGAAGTCTCTATTGGAATACCCTGTAAATAAATATTCTTTTTGTTTCACTGAACCTAAAGACTTTTAACTTACACATTCATACATTGATACCAGCGCTGCGCGAATTAGGACAGAATAATACGAAAGTACGTTATCTTGGAAATGAACATATAGTATACTCGTATGTACTGTACATACCATCCCCCCGGCCACTTCTCTTGATGGATAGAGATATTCGTGACAGAGCTAGACTATTTTCGAGAGTGGGTAAGATGACGCTTTTCAAAAATAACCTACTTATCCGAAGTTGGAATGTTGGCAGGATGACGGGCAAAGTTTCGAACTAGAAATCTTGATGCTGAAATATTAAATCGATTTTATAGTATACTCATTCAGGTTCAAGAAACCAAGCGGCGGAATCTCAGAAACTGAACCGGTACTACAATTGCCAAATTTTCATCTTATTAAAATAAGAAAGGAGTTATCGTGATTTTGACAGCTACGAGTAATCTCTTAAAAAAGATCGTAGGCATATCAAAAATAAGCGACAAATTAGTGGCAATAAATTACAATAAACTGATAATTGGACATGAAACTCAGAATATTGTTAGCCAAGTAGGCCGTGAACAATTAGAAAAAAAGAAGAATAAATATTTTGGTGCGCTTTAATGAACTTTTAATTGGAATATCAAGAGAGGAAATGATTTTCATCGGCGCATATTTAAACGGGCACATTGGGGAATCGAACTACGAATATGAAGACTATTGAGGAAATGGTTTCGGAATGAGAAAGTCAGCGAGAGAAAATATTCAACACTCATGCATATCACAGGGGCTTTAAATACTTAATACGCTAATTAAACAAGATAGACACTTGATTACATATGGGAACCAAACCCAGATAGATTAGCATCATTGCTAGAATGACGACGAGTATACTACGAGTATATTTAAGTGAACTTGGGTGAAGCACTTGTCAGTCAGTAGCGATGTTGTTGACTGAAATTTTCGTAAGGAAGCCAGAACAACCGGTATTAGTTGAGAAAATAAACTAGCACTGTTGTTTTTTTTTTTTTTTTTTTTTAAATTAACGCTCGCTTAAATGTTTGCCCACAGTACTGATGTAAGTTGGTTTTCAATGTTTGAATGTTGCAATGACTTGGAAATAGAAAGCTCGGAAGGGCATAAGCATAAGCTTACGAATATTTCAGAGTACGTCCGAAAGTGGGCTCAAGATATACTGATGAGCATTCATAGCGAGACGAGTTGAAGGCTTGAAGGGGCGGAATACTACTGGCGTTTTCTATGGAGTACTGGTGGTGGGAATAGCAATAAAACAAAGTGAAACACGAGACATTACGTAGCTTTTCGAGGGTCTCCATTGTGTGATATATTATTCGCATTATGTGAGCAAGGAAAGAGCCCTGATCTGGTCGCTCTAAATTTGTGAGAGTGGCTCCAAGAAGATAACCTGAGCGCACAAGGTACATATCCGGAACAACATCGAAGAAAAATGTAATGCAGTGCAAAAATTTTTCTTTCTCGTTAGAAAGAGTGATTAAACGATGAGGTGAGAATGGCGGTAAAGAACAGAAAGCAAGCCTTGACTGAGTACAGCGGAAAGAGCGAAAACGATAAAAAGCGGCTTAAGTTAAACTTTGAACCTCGCAATAATAGCAGAAATAAGCGGTATTTTGAGCACATGTGACAGCAGTAGGAGCTCTGTACCGAGAACTAGAACAAGTATCCTCACAACTCATTAGCATGTGATTAGCAGCAGAAGAAGTGCAGAGTGGAAGCACGGCAAAATGAAAATTTTCATTTTTAAAAATGCGGCGCAACGAAGGGTCAATCACCAAAACATATTGAAAATCAGCAGGGATACCTACTAACGGGGAACAGCGAAATTAGCATTAGATTAAAACAAATTTTTAGTGCGTAACTAACACAAGAATTTCTAGCAGTTCCATTCCCTTGGCCGTCGCACAGGGGGAAAACACGCAAATTTTAAGGGAAGCAATTAAAAGAATGACCAAGGAGTGTGGGACTAGATAACATACCCCCGAAGTTTGGGTGGTAATCAGGGATCTTAGGTTAATTATTACAGGTGATCTAATGCTTAACCAGTCTAGGGGGAATTTTCCTGTTCTGCTGTATAAAGGCAAAGCGGACATAAGACATTGCAACAATGACTGTTCGATGAAACTAGTATTGCATGTAGAAATTGAAGAGAGAGTTCTATACGTTAACTCCATGACAGTCAATATGGGTTTTTGCGAGGCTGGCTGTTATTTGGCGTTATGCAATGTTACAGATTATAACAGGGGAATATCGCAACATCGCATCGAGATGAAATGATCTGTTTTTTTTTTATTTATAAATACTGCGTATACTTTTCAAAGATGGAAAAAGTGGGAGTTAATTACGTATTTTTCCGAAAAAATGATGACATAACCAAAATTGTAAGTTTTTATGAAAAAAAATCACTATTGGTTATCAATAACTTTCGACACATTAATTTTAGGGCAACATTCACTTTAAAAAAAATTAAAGTATTCATAATTACGAGCTCAACGATACCCATTTGTTGCCATACATGCATAAATTTGAAAGATGTTATTTTCGATCAGAGTCAAAAATAGGCAGCGAGAGTAAGGATTTGCTTACAGCCTTTGTATATCATAGGGGATCCATTTCCGACCCATTTCCCCATCAAGAAATCTCCCTTTAAAGTTATCAGCTCCTTGTCCGGAATACTCTGTGTAATGGTCATATGCGATATGTACGATGACTATAAAACGAAAATTAGGTGGCAGCCCATATAACCGGAGAATTTGAAGTTGAAACTGGTTATTGTTTTTTAATATCGTGCCATATTTTCTATTGAAGTAGCAGATTGACGACTCCGGAACGGCTTCTCTTCTTTTTGCTAGTGCCAACAATGACGTGGCTGCTTTTGTGGCAAGTATTAATAATTGGCTAAAGGCACTAGAAGATAACGGGTTACGAATCAATCATACTTAGACCGAATATCTGCGTTATCGTTTTCCCGAACCCACAAACCCAACCCCTGATATCTGATTTGAACGAAGATTACCATAACGCAAATTGAGTCAGTGTGGAGTACTTTGGAAAGCGCAGTTTATTGTGACAGAAAAACTCAGGTTGAACTTAAACTTAATCGCTAGCAAAGCCTTAACATACACAAATGAAGAATGTTACGCATTTCAGCGGGTTTGTTTTGTTAACAGGATTTTATAAGTAGTACGCGCATTGAGGAAAGTCTTGCGTTAAGAAACCGATTGTGGACAACATTCAAGCTGAGCAAAGCAGCTGGTTTTTCTATGTACAATGAAGGTCATCGAAAAACGATCGGTTCAAAAAGCAATAGGCGCTTAAATGTCGAAGACGATGCCGCAATAAAAATAATTGAATCACTTACATAAATGCGAGAACAGCAGCAAGCTCTTATCCTCCATTAGGAGGCACACTAAAATAGAGCGGTCTGTAGAATGGTTGTAAGGTCCGCAAATTTAGCCAACCCCACAAGCGGTGTAGTAGCAATATTGGTGGGAGAAATATAGCGTGTGTCATTAGTGTAATTATATGGGTTACATATGTACATACAATGAATAAAAGAGGAAGAAGAACGAGATTGAAACTTTTATAAGGTAAAACGAACATATGATAATATTTGTCATTAAAACCCTAAAGAGTTATATAAACTTATCTCTCAAAGTCCTAGCATCATTATTTACCAAAGATTTTCTAGGAATTAATACAGAGAATGAATTTATATTAGAAAACAGAAATAAAACATACAAATACCATGAAAGTAAGACCCTGAGTAAAATGTTACAATTTGAAGCAAACAGGCAATATTGTAAATTTCGCAAAAAAGAGAAAACATAAAACTGCTAAGACTATGTTAAACTAAACATGGAGGTTAGAAACATTAACCTTAACGGGAACAATTTGTATTTAATTACATTTAATATATGTACGACCTAATTGGATTAACGTTTATTTTTTAAAATAAATCTAATTCTTAAAAGGAAACTTTCTCGGTTTTTTTTTTTTGTAATGCTATCGAAAAATCAAATAAAGAAGGAGACCTTGTGGTAGAGTCGCAGTCGGTGCTGAAAATGTTGGATCACTTTTTCTGCAGACTGCATAACGGGGAAGAAGCCCAATATCCCACCTTCAGCAGAATAGACCATTAAACTTACAAGATGATAGCAAAACCTTCCGTCTACCTGACCAAAATGAAGTAAATCCAACGAATCCGTTGAATCTGACGGATTACAGGCCAAGGAAGGAGTATTCAAAACTTTGTGGAGAACATGCCCCAACTCATTATTCAGATCTGCTTCGAAGAGTGTATGCCTCATGAATAGAATTTCAGCACCGTTACCCATTTCTTCCAATGAAATCGTGAATTAAAAGATCCGATCAACTATATTTAACACTAGAAAGAAAAGATTATCAAGATTATCATACCGCCACATTACCGCTAAAGAAACTAAAACTGAGGTGTTCACATTTTGATAGCATGGGCTCGGTCCTTTAACCGACACTATAAGTTTAGAGTACGAATAAGCAATTCCTATGTGAAGGGACTAATCTTTGCAGAAACCGTATATTCAAGGAAAACGAGAAATTGTCTAACCTAAGGCTAACTTTCTGCCCAATTGTCAGCAAAAAAATTGATACATTATTTCATCATCATACAAAATAGCACTTTCGCCTTTAAGGCGACTAAAATATAACAAAAAATTGTACATGTGCTTTCATTCACACACTTATTTAATGTTTATTAAACGTAGACAAGAATTATCCTTAGATGTGGTATAAACTTGACCATGTCAGCGAAGGGTGGCTTTTATAAGGCAAACTTATTGGGAACCCTTACACTTGAGAAAGCAGGGCGTTAATCTAACAAACAAAAACTTCAGCTTCAAATTGTTCTATTGACCACAGTGACTTGCATTTTACTCGTGAAGCTATTAAGCAATTACATCGAATTTAACTGCAACTATAAATAGACTCCAAATGGTAAACACTACTTCCATATTTATGTGTACACATGCATGCCTCTAATAATTTCTGACACTTTGAGGACATCAATTGAGTTCAACAAACTAAACAATAAACATAAAAAAAAAAAAAGACAAACCAAAGGGTCATACTCACTCCATCGTCAAAAGGTGAAACAATTTTCAGATCTGCAATTAACAAGGAAAATGGTACCGTCCTAGGTTCTTTAACAACTGGTGGTCTTGTTGAGAGAAACAAGAAGAAAAAAGAATAAAAAACAAGCATATCATTGGCCATAGCCAGAATCGTAGCCAAGGCCAAAGTTAAAGCCAGATACTCGTACAGTCAAAATCTCAATCCCTTACCCCATAACAAAAAAAAAAAAATAAAATCTTAAACACTCTCTAATCAGTTCATCTTATTTGTGGCGCCTATCAAATGCATCTACAAATAAACACGACCGTAGAGCGTTGCACCTTGTTCCTTCAATAAGGATGATGATTTTATTATTTTATCTAGATTGTTAGTTATGTAGTAATTTTGTTAGTGTAGTTATGTCTGAGCTGAAGCAATGGTGTGCTCACTACACTGAACTGGTAGCGATTGACAGTTTATCTACATAGATCTAGAAAAAGGGCTCAAACACTTCTATTCAAGTTTTAAGACTCTTCGTCAAAACATCAACCAAAGTGATGGTCATTTGTCCAAAGGCTCGATTGATTGTGTCCAAAAATGTTTAATCAATTATCTGCTAAGTAGAATTTATGGAGAAAAACCCCAAAGATAAGCGTATTAAATTTTGAAAATCTAATCAAAGGAGGCGTGAAGAGTTTTTAATCAAACTTACACATATCGATCGATCTTAAGGTTCATTAAATTAATTGCGTTGCTTTGCCCTTGCAAATCGATTAAAATTTTAATGATTTTATTTAAAAAAAAAAAAAGAATGTTTTTTTATATCAATTCCAGCTGATAATGGTTTTACAATTTCTCAAAAGATTATCAATGATTATTTTTTTATATTTTGTAACTACCTACACATACCATATGTATATGCATGTGCCATTTATCGATAGGTGATGTTATCGATTGGTTGGATTTATTTGTCAGTCAGAGAGATAATAATGCCGTGATTTATTTTCGATTTCAAACTTTTCAAATGTGCAGATAGCTTTTTTGGGCTTGAAATAGATGGGGTCGCGGATAATTTACTATTGAAAAATAATTCCATAAGATAGCCCATATCTAATGTTTACTTTTGTACTCATTTCTGGATATCTTTTCATATCATATCAAAAATATAAACAAAATTAGGCTGCAAATATTTTATTGAATAATCACAAGACCAGTATTTCCTCACTTTAATAGTTTGTACAATATAAGGTATATGGTATTTCTTAAATTAAGTTTAAATACAGTAGTTTTACACACGTGTGTGTTTGCATGCCTTTATTGGCCCCATTTCTGACGACAAACAGTATAACAGGATGGGAGCATAGCCCAAATGCGAATTATAGACGTAAGACGACTTCCGATTTAAAACCAGCATGGAGCAACTCGAACCCCTTGGGGATGATGTTCCTTTCCCGACTACTTGTGGGAATAATAATCAAATGCTATGTATTCCAGCTAGCTCCTTAATAATAATAATAGTCACATATATATAGATTCTAAAAGACACTTTATTCGTGGTAAGTATAATTTATGAGTAAGGCGTACTTTTCCGAAATAACAAAGTTGCTGTCTTAAATATGCCTATTCCTCTGAAATCAAAAAAAAACTACAGAATACAAAAAAATTTTGATTTTCGGCCGAAGTTGTTGCATTAAAGATATTTGCAGATGCTGCTTGAAAGTGTTTTCCTTTACAGGACTATCATGACATCTTTAGATCACTTCGTAGCGAAGTTTGTATTAAAATTAGACAAACAAATACCAAAGCGACCCGCGAGGTGATTAACCACGAAACTGGTGAATGTCTTACAACTTGGATTAGGCCAGCAGCGCAATAATCAAGATCGAAGCGAAGTGCTTGCCTTACCTCCCAGTAGCGGTCGTCGGTAAATGGCAAGATCATGTCCGGCCAATAGCATCATAGAGCTCACAACCCTATGCGGAAAAGTTTAAAAAGATGTGATGAAGCAACTAATGGCCTCGGATAAAAATTGACTCACTGTTGACAATCCTAGCAAACGTTTAAAGGACAACGACCTTCGGATCTGCACGTGGAATATTTGACCATTAATAGGCCAGGAGCAGTGATAAGGGAAAGAAACAGAGGCTAACCGGATGCGGATTTGCCATTTGCGGCGGACTTAGGCGTTTTATGACAATCCGCATCAAGAGCGAATTCACTAACATAAGCGTAATATGCGACAGACCCCTACGGAAGACAAGTACAATGCTACAAAATAATGTTTCTCCTCAACAAGACATATGAGCAATGTCCGAAGTATGGGATTAAAATCGTACTAGGCGATTTTGAGGCCAGAATAGGAACGGAGTACATCTTTGCTAGGCACGTCTGGCAACGAACTTAGGCTCATTGTCTTACGGTGGGACGAAATATCACTACAGCAAGTATACTGTTTTTTCATGTCAATATACACAAGGGGACATGGCGGTCTCGAGTTCATCAGACATAAAGTCAAATTGATAATTTTGCAATAGACGTAAAGCATGCCTCCATTACTCTGGACGTCCGAACGTACAGGGCAGCCAACATTGACTTGGATCATTGATTTCCCAAGCGCCACAAAAACGAACAACTTCTGTGAGAATATGCAAGCACATGCAGGTAATCAAGAAAACTGCAAAGCGACACTGAAACGAAGTAAATGAGGTCAGCGAGCAGAAGAGACGGGAAAAACACCTGCTTCTCCAGTGGAAGAAAAAAGAACACGAGAAGAGTGCAATGGAAGATATTGAGAGTTTTTACATCAGGAATTACGTAAAGAACGTGTCAAGGTAGGAAGACTACGGGTCTGTAGAGATGAAGAAGGAAACTTTGTAGTAGAGTCACAACCAGTGCTGATAATATGGAGAAACTTTTTCTGCTGACTGTATAACGTTGACGAGCCCCAACATCCCGCCATCAGGCAGAATAGACCATATAAACTTGATAGGAAAAATTTCCGTCCACCTGACCAAAATTAAGAAAGGATAGCAATATCTAAGCTGTACCTGATGGTTTTCGGGGAGAGGTATTCAAAGCTGATGGTAATGACTTTGTGGATATGCATCAACTCATTTCTCAAAACTGGTGAAAAGAGTGTACGTTTGATGAATGGAATCTCAACACTGTTTGACTTACCCACAAAAAAAGAGACTCCCTCATTTGCGCCAACTACAGAGGTGTAAGTATCCTCAACATCGGGTACCAGATCTTATTTGCCATATTGTGTGAACGTCTGAAACCCTTCGCCAACAACCTGATTGATCCTTATCAGTGCGGTTTCAGGCCAGAAAAGTCTGCAATCAATTAAATTTCCACACTCCGGCATATCCAGAGAAAACTCAAGAAGTCCAAATCGATATCCACCATCTTTTCATCGATCCTAAGGCCACATATGACAGCATTTATAGAGACGAGTAAAACAGAGCCATGCGTTGGCATCGCTGCCGAACTGATACGTGTGTGCGGAATGAGGATTGAGAACGCTCGCTGCTCCGTCAAAGTCGGTAATGACATAATCTAGATCTTCGATGTAGAAAAAGGTGCCAGCGCTGTGTGCAAACATTTTAAGGATACTTTAACCCCTTGAACACGCGCTAGTTTATTAAAAAAAAAAGAAAACAAAAGACAAGGTGCGCGCTATTAAGTGACTTTTTTGACATCATACTTAAAAGAATTGTGCTGAACTCACAAGCGAACACTATAGGCACAATTTTTCAAAAGTCTGTGCAACTACTAGCGTACACCGATCATGTCGAAATTATTGGGTAAACCTCTCAAAATGGGTTTAGCGGTAAATGAGGGCAAAATCAAGTATATGCAAATTGGACAGATCGTCACAATCGGTAGCTATAATTTAATTTCGACGTAGTAAAGGGCTTCGTCTACCATGTTTGCACACAGCGCGGTCGAAGGAAATTTAAGGAGGAAAGAAGTGTAGATACTGATGTACGTTGGTTTTGTCTGAATACTACGAGTATAACGACTAGGAAATAGAGAGCTCTACAGAGCATTCCATATGTGAGTTGTTCGGCTTAGGAACGAATCAGGATATTTCAGAGCATGGTTTTGAATCCGGTCTAGCAGATGCAGTGTGTTTTAGGCGCACCTGAACAGATATGACTTCAGTTTTGGACGGATGAATGCCTTATACGAGTATATTGAGGCCAGTGCAGAAGGAGAAAAGTATTTCTTACATTGTTTGGGGGAACCTAGTAGCCGGAGAGCTAATGAACGTTTTTGAAACGTCATTTGAGCAAAGCAAATTTATATACGAGGGCGGGTCAATAATTCTGTGCATTTTTGAATTTCTGACCTCTTTACTGAAACAGCAACACTGCTCCTGTCAACAGGCATTTGTCAGTTGACTCCTGTCAAAATTTAAACTTGCTGCGTCAGTTAGTTTGTGTTTGACAGCTATTTTTATCAGACTACTCACTAATTTGAGGAGAAAATGGAAAAAGGTGAATTTCGTGTGCTTATTAAGCATTATTTCTTGCGAAAAAAAACCATTACCGAGACCAAGGCTAAGCTTGATAAATACTGCACCATCGATTTCAATGGTAAAAAAGTGGTTTACTGAATTTCGTTGTGGCCGTACAAGCACTGAAGATGCCGAACCTCCTGGACGCCCAGTTGAGGTCTCTACACCCGAAACAATCGAAAAAATTCACGATATGGTGTTGGCCGACCGAAGATTGAAAGTGCGAGAGATTGTGGAAGCCGTAGGGATCTCGCATGGCTCAGTGGTTTCAATTTTGAATGATCACTTGGGCATGAGAATGCTTTCCGCAAGATGGGTGCCGCGTTTGCTCACAGTCGACCACAAACGCAATCGTGTAACAACTTCACAGGAAGGTTTGGCGTTGTTTAATCGCAATATGGAGGAGTTTTTGCGCCGTTTTGTAACCGTGGACGAAATATGGATCCATCACAACAAACAACAGTCAAAACAGTGGGTTTCTAAGGGTGAATCGGCGCCAAAGAAGGCCAAGGTGGGTTTGTCAGCCAATAAAATTATGGCGACTGTTTTTTGGGATGCACGCGGGATAATCCACATTGACTACCTTCAAAAGGGAAGAACAATCAATGGGGAATATTATGCCAACTTATTGGACCGATTCAATGACGATTTCAAAAAAAAACGACCTCATTTGGCAAAGAAAAAAGTTCTTTTCCACCAAGACAATGCAAGGGTGCACACATGTGCAGTTGCCATGGCAAAAATCCATGAATTGGGCTATGAATTGCTCCCTCATCCACCCTATTCTCCAGATTTGGCTCCGAGCGACTACTTCTTGTTCCCAAACCTGAAGAAATGGCTTGGTGGAAAAAGATTTGACTCCAATGATGAAGTCATCTCGTCATTTTGAGGACCTCGACAAATCATTTTTTTTGGAAGGGATAAAAAAATTGGAGAAGCGTTGGACAAAGTGTATAGAACTCAAGGAAGACTACGTTGAAAAATAAAATTATTTTTTTATCAAAAAATCAGTTTTAATCCAAAAGTCACGGACTTATTGACCCGCCCTCGTATGTTCTAAACTATTCGACGTATGAACATTTTACATACATATATGCTTTTTAACTGAAAATTAAATTTCCTATAAGATGAAGTCAATAAGAATTCATTTTCTTTGATAGTTTCGATGGAAAATGGATGAAATGCCTTTTTTCCCACATGATTTTAGTATCGATATTATATCTTCGGTTGCGACTAGCAGGGTGTTAGACTCGAGGTTTTTGTTTGGCGGTTGTGAATAATTACTCAGGGAAACCTCAATTAAATATTTAAACAAAATTAGCCTTGCTCTTATCACGTTACTGAACCTCATGTTTATGCAGGTTTGAGCCCTTCTGGCACCCTTTCGGAGCCGACTAAAGTGTCTGTCAGTGGTATAATACGATATACCACCGGAATTTATTCAGCAAATTAAAAATACAAGTTCATCTAAATGTATATTGTCCCCTTCAAAGTAATCCCCATCGACTGCAACACACTTATGCCAGCACTTGATCCAATCTCGAAACATTTTTTATATTCGGTTCTCGGTATGTCCATCACTGCTTAGTGCGATTTTTCCATTACTTCCTCTCGGCTACTGAAACGCGTTCCCCGTAGTGGTATTTTAACTCGATTGAACAGAAAGAAGTCACAGGGGGCCAAATCATGTGAATTCAGTGGCTGTTGGATGGTATTTGTTGCATTTTTCGTCAAAAAATTACGAATAATGATGGCACTGTGCGACGGTGCGTTATCATGGTGCAAAATTCACGAGTTTTCTGCCCACAATTCTGGTCCCTTTCGGCGAATTGCTTTACGTAAACGTCTCCCCAAATAATACTCGTACTGTTAGTTTCCTGTCTGGCCTTCTGGCAAAAATTCATAATGCACTACACAGTTGTAATCCATGAAAATCGTGAGCATTGCCATTGCCTTCTTTTTTGACTGAAAACGACGTGGTTTTTTTTGGTCTCGGTTCATTTGGTGAACGCCATTCACTTGCCTGATGTCTGGATTGCGTGTCGTACTCATAAGCCGACGTCTCGTCTCCAGTAATGATCCTTTTGATGAATGTGAGATCGGATTCAGCCTCGCAAATCATTTCTTTTGCGACGTCAAGACGGTCTCTTTTTTGCATGAAATTGAGGTCTTTTGGTGGAAACCCAAATCATTAACCAAAATGTCTTGGACGGATCCATAGGCAATGTTCGATTCCCCCGCTATCTCTCTGATGGTTAATTTGTGGTTTTTGACCAATATTTCTTTTACTTCATCAATGTTTTCTTCGGTTTTCGATGTCGATGGTCTGCCACTGCGTTCATCATCTTCGATTGACTCACGACCATTTTTGAACCGCTCGCGGTCGTGCCACTGGTAAACGACCCTTTTCTTTAGAGAATCGTTGCCGAAACATTTTTCCAACATTTCCAACGTCCGCGCACCATTAAATCTGTTTCTACGCAAAATGTAATACAAGTTCGTTGATGCAAATTGAAATCCATTTCTAAAATTTTAAAAAATCGTCAACACACACAAAGATAGATGTATAGTACTCTTGGCTACGTAACTTTTGCAAATGTCAAGTTATGACGCTAAGTTTTAGAGGAAATGTCAACAACAGATTTACCAACTTAACAAAAAAAAAACAGAACTCCAATCGGAACAATGGGAGCGCCACACGGTGGGTGTGGCCGGAAACTTTTTGATCAAGGTGGTATTTCAGGCCCTCGTGCCATACCTTATTAAAAGCTTGCGAAACGTCAAGGAATGCGCTTGAACAGACTAACCTACACTCGATTTCTCGTTCAGTGGCTTCTGTTGGCTTCTAAAACCAAATTGATGGTCGGGCAAGAGGCGATTTGTGTCAATAATCGGTTTAAGACAATTAAGTAAGATTTGTTCGAAGACCTTCTATATAATCGGGAGGAGCGATATTGGTCTGTATGACTTGACTCCAGTCAGCGGTTTAGCGGATTTCGAAACCATAATTACTTCGGCAACTTTCCACTGATATGGTATATACTCTAGTTTATAGAGCTGCTAACTTGTCTAAGCTCCCTAGCGTACTGACATTCTCTGGAAGCACTACTCCCCCCCCCCCCCCCCCGGCCAGTCATCCTTGTTTATAAGAAGAAATGCCACGTGTATTTGGGGCTTTCGAAGACTTTTAACGGCTTTAGGTAGTTATTAATGCCTTGGTTATTGAAGTCGTTGATCGATATTTTCTACAAGTTGCAGAGCCTATTAAAGGACGTTTTATCTTATTGAGCTCGAGTTTCATGCAACTTTTTTCGCGCTTTTCCTTTCTTCCTTATCATTTCCCTGATTTTCGGCAGGTATCTTATGCCGATACTGTCAACTTTGTTCGATTCGCGTGGAGTGTTATTCCAGGCCGCTTGCTGTATGACTTCAACAAACCGTTCAACTTCTTTTACAAGTTGATACGGCGTTCTGGGCGGTACTTTTAACTCAGTATCTTCGACAACCTCTATTCGGAAATCTTCCCAGTGAGTTTTTTTGTTGGATAATCTGGGTGGTCTTTGTTTCTTAACCAAAGATTCGCACACTGAAAGGATAATTGGAGAATGATCGGAGGAAAGATCGAAGCTTTCTTCAACTTTGACGTAACTAGCGTTTACTCCTATTCCGATAAAGAAGTCTATCAGATCGGGCGGGTGTTTTGGAGACATCCGAGGGCCAGTACGTCGGTCTGCTTGTTAAGTAAAATTGGCAACCACATTCCATATCAGCCCGGTAGAGAGTTTTGCCTTTTTGTGAGATACATCTTGAACCACAAAAGGTGTGCTTCGCATTAAGGTCGCCACCAATAATAAAGATTGGTCCAAGAGAGTTAAATAGGTCAATAAATTCGTGTTTTTCTATTTTGCAGTGCGATTGGCAATAGATTGAGGATATACTAAAAGAGTAATTTTTATTTTTAGCGCGCATCGTGGTCATTTGAAATATGTCAAGTTGAATTTGTGCTTCCAGAGAGTGTTCAATGCAGTCTTTTATAAATGTGGGATTTCAATCCCAATGAAAACATTATCGACTTTTTATTGCTATACTTTAGATTTATTTAAAGGGAAAAGACAAAAAGCGACCGGCCAGCACAATGGTTCAAATAAGACTCAAATACTACTCTACTTGCTTGCAGGATTTTTAAAAAGGTAACGGTCGACTCTGGCTTGTTTGTCTCGATCTGTGTGTTTATTCGTTGGTCACGGTGTCGTCGGTCTATCTGTCGTGTGCTTGCACTACTATATGTATGCACCGTTCAGTCGGATGTTTTTTGTTATGTTTCGTGTTTTTTGTTATGTTTCGTGTGGTCTTCGTTCCGTTTAGCGACGGATGGTTTTACTGTTCTGTGGTCTTTTGGGTATGAATTGTACGCGTCTTCTGCGTAGTTATGTGTGTGTGCTATGTATAAGTTTATCGTACATTCAGTAGGGTATCTCCGCGTCGGTCTGGCTACCTATCCCACATAAATAGTTCCTTATAGTTCCACGCGCGATTGTGTTGTTAGGTGTGCTTCAGAAATTAAACATGGTATTCCAAGCAAGAATATTGCGCTTCTTTAGAATGATTAGGTGCACAGATCTGCTTCGAGGTTGAGAAGCCGTTCGACTATTATCTTATTTGTTTTAGTCAGTTCTTCTAATCTCTCGAGAATTACTGAGAAAACATCTGAATCAGGATCAGGTGATTCACAGTTGGTCATATTTTCTCGCGCCGCTATTTGCTTTTCACTTGCTTTTCACTTGCGCATTGTTATTTTTGACGTTGTTGTTAGCGGCCATCACGGAGTTTTCTATCTTTGCCTTCTAGAAAGGCTTTGGGGTCGGACCGCTGGTATGATTTGTCGTACTCACTGGCCTTGCGTTCTTAGAAGGCAAGTCCCAAAATTGAATTTATAGAATATATCCTTTCTAGGCTTTCGGTTTTGTTGAAAGTTAGGCTAAAAAGGGTTGCTTTTTTTTATTGACCTCAACAGTATTAGAGCTGGCTACCGTCTCTTTTTGTACAATTTTAGGCGAGGAATCAGCTTTGCGTTTCCTACCTGGTCTTTTTTTAAGTATCCAGTCTGCTCCTCGGACTAGCTCTTCTTCGTCCGTATGAAAACTCTAGTTTTTTGGCCGGTCAAGTCGCAAATCAGACTCGGTTTTAGAATGCCTCTTAATGGCATCTAATTCCTTCTTAAGTTCGGCGCAAAGAAATTCCATATTTTGGAATCTGACGTGTAGATCAAAATTGTCGCGTTCGAGATTTTGTAGCTTATTCGGTGTAATACTTTCGTCCAAAGCTATCGACTGTGCTTGGTCTTTGCTTCTATCCTTGGGCATACTTATTTTGAAGTGGTCCTGGTTTGTATTTGTATTGTGTTGTATTGTATTTTCAGGACTCATTTTAGTTCCCACGAGTAGCGGAGAAACGGTAGTCCGCCTGTCCATAGATCCGCATTAGAGAGATAAGGCCGGCTGATCCGGTGGTCGCCAAGTATCCGGATGCACCGTTAGATATTGAGATATTTTTTATAATACATTTTTAAGAAATTGGCCTTAGTTTGTTATTGCAAAGCAATGCCCCGAAGAGCATTGATCCAACCAGAGTTTTGGATGCCTTATAAAACTTTGAAGAAAATTTTATTTAATTTTATTGAATTGAAAATAAAATAAATTACTACTAACATACCACTACCACACCATTACTACTGCTTCCAAGTGTATCTAATTGTATGAATTATGTAGATTTGTATATCCGCAAAAAAAGATATACCTACATATATCTTAAATTTCACGTGTTGAGAAATTCATATTGCATTGAACGCTTTTCTCACTTTAGATAAATTACTAGATGGAGTGAAAAGTGACCTCCTTGGCAATTACATTTTTTTTTTTTGTAAATGTTTTTTTTATATTATTCAATATAGTCCCCTTTTAGTTTGATACACGTATTCCAGCGATTTTCCAACTTCTAATCCCGTCCGAAAAGTAATTTTCCGGAAGGTCTGCAAAATACTCCTCCGTGGCGTCGATGATTTCCTCGAGTGAGCTGAATTTTTTATTGATGAGCCATCTTTTGAGGTTTGGTAAATTCAGTTACCAATCGACGCCAAAAGCCCGCCCGTTCCGCATCAGCAAGTCCAAACACTCTTTCGAAGTGCTCTCGCGTTCGTGTTTTTGTTCATGCGCGGCACCCAGCGGCAGGATAGCTTTTTCTTATGCAGAATATTGCCCAAAATATGGCGTGTGCGCTCAGTATTAATCTTTGTGCTATCTACTAGCTCGCGCACCTTCACTTTCCGGTCAGCCAACACCATTTCATGTATTTTTTTGACATTGTCCTCTGTAACCGCATCGGAGGGCCTGCGGCTGCGGACTTGATCGGTAGTGGAGTTGCGGCCACCACGAAACTCTCGAAACTAATATTTGACGGTGTAATCTGATGGAGCATTAGCCCCATAATATTTATCCAACTTTTCTTTTGTTTCCTTCGCCGTTTTGCCTCTCAAAAAATAATGTTTTATGAGAGAACGAAAATCGTTTTTGTCCAAACTCAACATGATGCCAAACACGTCAACAACAATCAGCTGTCAAAACAAAACTAAAGACAATATCGTACTGAAATTTGGCGTGTCTGCTAAATATGAACGGACTTCAAGGCACTATAACCTTTTTTGCAGTAGCAGTGCATTCTGGCGGTCAAGGAGGTCACTTTTCACTCCATCTAGTATGATCCTCATCGGAAGTATGGTAATAGGGAAACAACGATACTGACAATGTTCATCACTTTTCTTCTTTCTTAAGATGGTTTACTGTGGATATTCGTATTCGTACATCGAAAGCAAATAAAAAATGAAAAAAAAATGATTTGAAACCCTTATCATAGAGAATTACATTTATTTTAAATGTTTTGTTCACATACCATCTGCACTTAACACATGCCAATAGATCGAAATGCAACCAACAATTAACCACTTCATGTTTTCAACTTCCGATAATGTGAGGAGTTCGCAAAAGCCATACACACTCGTAAATCATTATTTTCAGGATTCAAAAGAAATTTCCAGATACAGCTCAAAAGACAACCTTAAAATGCTCGTTTTCCTGTGTCACTGATTTAATCTTAGATTGGAACATACATATTTGTTTACGTGGAACAGAAGAATGTACAAAATGTTGACCGCCAATAAACCACAATAGCTACACCCAAACCTGAACATCATTCTTCAGCGATGAACAGGGCAAAAATGAATTCTAAATTCTGAGTTCCCGATTGATCTAGATAGCATTCTTGTCTCAACATTTTGGCATTGGCACATTTTTGGCTGGAATTACCATCCCTGATGGCTTGTTTAGAGGTGTTAATGTGTCCTCCTGATGTGCAATCAGGATCTGTGTTGTGTTTTTATCTTAGATCAAATGTTTTATTTAAATCTGAAAGATTCTTTTTGCTTTGCTTAAAAAAAAGAATTGTAAACCGAAAGAATGAAAAAAGAAATGTATCTTTCCTGTTTCAAGAGAAAGCGCACAATACACAAAGATATTAGCAGGACTCTGTTGTTCAGTTAAGAGGAGTGAGATTAAGATTTTAATCGACGGGTCACCTTTCGTCCAGGAAGGATCGAGAAGGTATTAGAAAAGGAGATGGTACTGGGCTGCAGTCGGCAAGGACACGTTCGTATTTATCTACTCATACATTGTTTTCTTCTATCTTGATTGAAATTTTCTACTTATGCATCTGATTGTAGGCATGATTCGTGGGTATTTATTCTTACCTGCTTAGTTGATGAGGTGTAACCTTGTTAAAATGTTTCCTTTTTTTCAATTTGTAGAAGTAGCGATAACACATATGTACAAGTATGCTGTTAGGTTAGGTTATGTTGAAGTGCAGATTCTCTGTGTCCCCACGTCGGTCTAGGACGAGTTTTCTCTCTACTTTTTCGAGCTTCGGATGAAGCAAAATATACTTCATACAAATATACAGAGAAATCTCCTCCTCATTCTTGTGAATGTAGATTCTACAGAAACCATTTAAATATATTTTATGTTATATACGCTAACTATTGTTGCTATGAATGCCTCGTAAAAAACTATTGTAACGTTAACACGCAATCTTTTGAGAGAAAACAAATCCTTAGAGCGTTTGGGATTCATTATTGTCCAAATCTGTTTAGTAGCTAGACACTTTCAACACACTTGTTTGGTCTTTCAATGATATCTAGTTTGAAATTGAAGCAACATGATCAGTACACCTAAGGAATTTCTTTCCATTTTTCTTCTTGAATAGAAAGTGTAGTATCTACTCTGACGCTGAAGAAAGGTGAATGGTGTACTGCTTGAACATCTTCTGAAATATGAGTGATAATCTATGGCCATTTTAGAGGTCATAGAGAGTGATAAGGAGGTCTTGATTGTAGGTTAACGTGTATCACTAGCAGACATCAAGTTTTTTTTAGCCATTATAAAATAACGCTAAAGAGGTCAGAAAACGGAAACAGAAAATGAGATTTAGTGTGTCTAAGAAAACATTTCCATCTTCCTGAGCCTTCCTTTGATATGCATCTTACTCCCTGAATGACTTGTTGAATTGCAAAAGCAGAATTAAGCTTGTCAATAAGCAAACCAAGTCTGCTGTGAAATTCCATTTGAATGCGCTTCTTTTTTTCGGCAATTATGAGTACATGCTTGTCTCCGTCTTGTCGCACTTGCCATTATGTAAAATAAACGATGTATGTAGAATCGACAGTCCGAAACTCAAGTTATCGGAACGGACTTCTTTTCAAAGAATAACATTGTGGACGAAGATCTGGAGCTTTGTCATAGAGCCACATTTTGTTTAGATGCAGGATCTCCAATCACTAGATGTAATGGCACCAGAGACGTTACAAATATACTCGTACTACATATATCCAATTCATTCGCAAGTCTTTGTTTAAAGTCAGTCCCCCACTCCTATCGACACCACACTTCGGGATTAAATGTAAACTATATAACTCGTGTTGACTACAAGTAAGTACAATAGCAACTTGATCAAAAAGTTGCCGCACCACACCACCGTGTGGCGCTCCCATCATTCCGATTTCGTTTCGAAGACAAGATGGAGTGCATTGTAAACACCCTTTTCCCAACTCATTCGGTCAGGCCTCCCGACAACACACCAGCCCGACGACAGGAAACTCCAGGTTTTAACGAAGAAGAGTTGGGATTAGCCGCGCAGATAATAAAAAACAGAAGAGCACCCAGCCCAGATGGAATTCCAGCAGAAGTAATAAAAGTGACTGCCCAAGCATGCCCTAACCTATTGCTCAACATGTACAACAGTTGCCTCGAAGAAGTAGTCTTCCCAAAGAGCTGGAAAAAACAACGATTGGTACTGATCAGCAAAGGAAAAGGAGATCCAGACTGCCCATCAGCGTACAGGCCCTTATGTATGCTGGACACTGCGGGAAAACTTATGGAAAAGCTGCTCAGATCACGGCTCACAGATGCAGTACAAAGAGCGGGAGATTTGGCAGGAAGGCAGTACGGGTTCAGGAAAGGACGCTCCACTGTCGGAGCTATTGAAGAAGTGGTGAAGTCTGTTCAAACCGTCCAACAAGGAAGTTGCCGCTCTACGAAGATCGTTTTGCTGGCAACCCTGGACGTAAGAAATGCATTCAACTCAGCCAGGTGGAGATATATATTAAATACGCTAGAAAATAGATTCAACATCCCAGCCTATCTATTACATAAGATGAAGGACTATCTCAGGGATCGGGAGCTGACCTACGAGACCACGGAAGGCCTACGAAGGAAGGAAATAACATCTGGAGCAGCACAGGGATCAATCTTGGGACCAGACCTCTGGAACATCTCCTATGATGATATACTGCGGATAGAGATGCCCAAAGACACCTTTCTCGTTAGGTACGCAGACGACATCGCGGCAGTAATAACGGCAAGGACACTGAAAACGCTCAAAGAAAGTTGACGAAGAAAATCCCGACACAAATAGACTTCCAAATTGGCTCTGAAGTCATTAAGAGCAAGGACGCGGTGAGGTATTTGAGATTGAGGCTTGACACAAAACTAACTTTCTGGCAACAGATAAAGTACGCAGCGAAAAGAGCCTCTAGTGTTACAACATCACTCAGTAGATTAACGGCGAACATAGGTGGTCCAACGCCAAGTAAGCGCAGGTTATTCATGTCGACAACAGATGCCATTCTCCTATATGGAAGTGAGATCTGGGCAGACGCGCTCCGACAAGAAAAGTACCGGAAGCAGATGGCCGCATTGGAGCTCTACGCGTGGCTAGCTCTTACCGAACGGTGTCGGAACCAGCCGTCCTTGTAGTCGCAGGAGTGACTCCCATCGATCTCTTAGTGGCACAAAGGAAGTACGTCCACGAAAACAAGGCGGAAATCGGATTGGAAGCGGCAATCGACCAAGCAGAGCAGCAAACGATACGGAAGTGGCAAGAGCGCTGGATCTCGGAAAGCAGAGGAAGGTGGACAGCGAGGCTGATAAGAAATGTGGCTGAGTGGAAAAACTGGAAACACGGGGAGGTCAACTACTTCGTGACCCAGTTCCTCACCGGACACGGAAATTTCAAAGCCTTTTTACATAGGATCGGCAAAACGGATAGCCCAGCCTGCCAGTACGGCGACTCCCCAGCAGACGACGTACATCACACATTTTTTGCCTGCAGAAGATGTGAAGCCCAACGCACAGCACTGGAAAACAGCATTGGTGCCTTCAACCCAGAAAACATAGTGGATAAAATGCTGACGAGTGAACTGAACTGGGGAAGACTTTGCCAGTTTGTAGAAGATATTCTCAGAAGAAAGAAAAGAGAAGAAGAACAATACCGGGAAAGCACGTAAACCCGAAAGGGTGTAGGATCACAACCCCTTGTGGTAATGCGAAGAGCGGTCCCAGGGGGTTGTGTCAGAAGCCACAGGGTTGGAAGGAATTTTAGCCCGTATGATCCGAAAGCAGAACAAAAAAAAATTATTCCGATTTGAGTTCAGTTTTTTTGTTAAGTTTGTAAATCTGCTGTTGACATTCCCTCTAAATTTTAGCATCATAGCTTGGCATTTGCAAAAGTTACGTAGCCTATCTATGTGTATGTTGGCGATTTTTAACAATTTTAGAAATGGATTTAAATTTGCAACAATGAACTTGTATTAAATTTTGCGTAAAAAACGGATTTAATGGTGCGCGAACGTTGGAAATGTTCGAAAAGTGTTTCGGCAACAATTCTCTAAAGAAAACGGTCGTTTACCAGTGGCACGAGCGACATACCATCGACATCGAAAACCGACGAAAACATTGATGAAGTACTCGTAAAAGAAATGTTGGTCAATAACCGTAAATTAACCATCAGAGAGATAGCGGAGGACTTGAACATTGCCTATGGATCCGTCCAAGACATTTTGGTTAATGATTTGGGTTTCCGTCGTGTAGCAGCAAAATTGGTGCCAAAAGACCTCAATTTCATGCAAAAAAGAGACCGTGTTGACGTCGCAAAAGAGATGGTTTTGCGAGGCTGAATCCGATCCCACATCCATCAAAAGGATCATTACTGGAGACGAGACGTCGGTTGATGAGTACGACACGCAATCCAGACATCAGGCAAGTGAATGGCGTTCACCAAATGAGCCGAGTCAAAAAAGAAGGCAATGCTCACAGTTTTCATGGATTACAATGCTGTAGTGCATCATGAATTTTTGCCAGAAGGCCAAACAGTAAACAAAGAGTACGAGTATTATTTGGGGGTTATGAGACGTTTGCGTGAAGGAATTCGCCAAAAGAGACCAGAATTCTGGGCAGAAAACTCATGGATTTGCACCATGATAACGCACCGTCGTACAGTGCCATCATTATTCGTAATTTTTTGACGAAAAATGCTACAAATACCATCCAACAGCCACCGAATTCACCTGATTTGGCTCACTGTGACTTATTTCTGTTCAATCGAGTTAAAAAACCACTACGGGGAACGCGTTTCAGTTTCAGCAGCCGAGAGGAAGTAATGGAAAAATCGCAGGAAGCACTGATGGACATACCGAAAACCGAATATAAAAAAATGTTTCGGGGATTGGATCAAGCGCTGGCATAAGCGTGTTGCAATCGATGGGGATTACTTTGAAGGGGACAATATAGATTTAGAGGAATAAACTTATATTTTTAATTTTCTGAATAAATTCCGGGATCAATGTGGTATGTATAGCTTCGCTTATTGCATACATTAAGTTCGTGGTTGTGTGTTGCATGTAATCTAACTTCAGCACACGTGGAAGAACTGAAATGAAAATGTTTGGTAGCTAGCACTGCCACTGTGGCCTTCAATACTTTGTGATAAGCTGGGAATTTTTCTTTATCTTTCGATATAATAGCTTCATACTAGTGTCCTTTGTAGATATGTACTTTTATTTATATTTTATTGATACTCTCCGTACCTACCTGCTCTTATTGGTAAAGTTTTGGTTACCTCCTTTACCAACTTTGAAGCTTCAATTAACCTAGATGATCTCAATGCCAATTGAGTTGCATGTGGCAGTTTGGGCAACGATACCTCCGACCTAATTTTCCCAGTTCGCTTACGCTGGTCAGAACTTTCTTCAAACCCTTCCATTCTCCGACCGCGCTTATTATGAGTTTCCATGTTACATATCAGGAATTGAATAGATGAATCTAGCCAACTTTGATTCACACTAATCAATCTGTTCCAAATTCTTTTCGACTGACGTGAAATTAGACGTCAAATTAGAGATTTGTTGATAGAGTTTACTCAATTGCTCTGGAGGACAATTACACCAGGATGCCCTCGCATGTTTTTTTTTATATGGTTACCTCCGATTTTAGAGAAGTTCCCTTCTCTTTTGTTCTTCTTTAGTTTTAGTTTTCTTATCTTTGATATTTTTTTTATTTGGTTCGTGATCGCCGTTATACAGTCTATAGAAACGCTCCTTCCAAATCCTCAACGTCGACTGCGACCCCACTACGATGTTTCCTTATTCGTCTCTACAGGCTTCGATTCGGGATTTGTGTCCGTGGTATGTTTTTTTTATCTTTTGGTAAAACTTCTGAACCTTACTCCTGGAGTAGCTTCTCTCAAATTCCTCGACCGCGCGTTTCTTATTTTTATTCTTTTTCCTCCTGAGGAGCAGATATTCCCCCTACTCTTCTGCTCGTAGAGCTCGTGAGCAGCCCTCGTCCTTCTATACACCGCCGCCTAATAAGCACTTGCTTAACTACATGTACTCGCCGGCAGTCGCCATCAAACCAGAGGTTTCGTTTTGGTGGCTGAGTGAAACCCAGTACATCAGAGGCGGCGTCTTTGATGACTTTTTGGGAATGTTGCCACTGGTCTTCGATACTTGATGCTGGCGGTATGTGACCTCTTAAGAGATTACTGGAGACTCGATCTGAAATGGATTTGGCGATCTCTTGCCATCCTCACAGTATTAGCTTGCCTTTGTGATCTTCGGGATATGCTGAACTGAACCTTGGCTACAACAAGTTAATGGTCCAAGTCAATATTACACCTCGTACATCCATAATATATACTTCGATCGAAATGTGGTCAATTTGGTTGGCGGTTGATTGATCAGGAGTTCTCCAAGTCTGCTTGTCAATATTGAGATATGGTAACCGCATGTATGACAATGTTTCACCCCGCGGTAAAGCCGATTAGCCTGAATCGGTTATCAGAGGTGATGTGGTGCAGGCTATACCTCCCGGCAGTACTACCAAAGATGCCATCTCTTCCTAGCTTTGTATTGCAACGATCAATTTTAATGTCGTAGCGAGAGCACTGTTCGTAGGTCTTTTGCAAGAGCCCGTGGAAGCCATCTTTGGTGTCGTCGTCTTACTTCTCTGTGGGGGCCTACGCGCATATGAGGCTAATCTTGGTAAATTTATCCTTAATCCGGATAGTTACTAGGCGTTCCTTCACATACTGAAAACGAAAGACTTCTTGTTTAAGTTTGCCTCTAACAAGGAATCTGTATCTAAATAAGCGCTGCTTTTGCCGTCGATAACAATCGTCGCAATAGATGTCGCAGTCTTTTATCCTATTTTTTTCTGGCCCATCCCATCGTAATTCTTGGTTGGTGGTAATGTCTGCTTTGCAGCAGTTCAGGGGTTACATGGGTTGTCAGCAGTAGATTCTTTCATATCCGAGGCTTGTTGTTGCTTTTTAACTACATAGTTTTTCTATTGCCGGGCAGCTGTCTTGGCGTCTTCAGTTTCCATTGATCGTTGAGTTTCATGTTAGCATAACTGCGGACGGCATGTCTCTCCAGGATGCCAGCAGATCAAACGACGTTGTCGATGTTTTGAAGAGGTAAGCGCCTTTCCTTCTGTCACTCAGCTAGAAGCCCTGGGGTGATGATTGAGTACTACGCTTTTGGTAAGCTAAGTAAGGCTAAGTGGAAAGACAAAATCCTGCGATGCGCGTTGCAATAATGGTGAAGACACCGCATAGCACTATCTCTGTGAATGTCTCCCCTATGCTCGCAACAGGTTGAAGATAATTGGCGGTGATGTGGTGGGCACATTATCACTGAAGTGTGAAAGGTGTATCCAAGGATTGCAAAGGACTATTTTTGTTTTTACGACTATCTATGTGCTCCATTTTAAAAGCAACAGAAGAATAATTGTTGCTTTATTGTTTTTCTATTTGGAATCAATTGACCAATGGTACTGTCTACGAATAATCATTACATTCAATCATAGTTTCGTAAGAAAACAAGGACTTCTTTTGATTGAGTTATTTTTATGGATTATTAAGTTTTTATTTATAATAAAATTCAATTCTCTGCGAAAAACATATAAAAAAATCAAAAAAACACAAAGAAATTCTTGTTTAAGTCTAATTAAGCGAAATGCTTTTCCCTAAAACTCAAAAAAGGTTCTACATACCTATGTACATTGCAACAGAAATACAATACAAATTCCAATTTTTTTTTAAAGAACTTAACACTCAAGTGGATATGACTACACTTATGATGCCAAAGCATGTGTTAAGATTTTCGGAAAATGGACAGAAAGAGAGAGAAAGATGTTTGGGCTTAGTGGGTATTTCGGTCCATGGGTGCCGGTTGGCATCCAACATTTAATTATTAGTGTAAATTGACTTGATGTTGTATTTAGGCAACCATTCATCTCACGAGATTCTAGTTGCCTGAAAAAAAGTCTTTTGGCCGCGGCTGGTATTGAACCCCGAACCGGCCGATTGGGAAGCCAACACACTACCACTTGAGCCACGACCAACCACGTTAAATAAAATAAATAAATACTTATAAATAACCAAAACAAACAAAACACTTATAATAAAATCGTTGCCCTTCTTAAGATGTTATACCGGATCACTCTTGACTTTAAAGGTCTACAATTTTTCAAAATTGGAGTCTGAAAGGGCTCGTCTCCTTGTCGGAGCGTTTAGTACCCCAGCTATATAACAAAGCCGTTCTACAGCTGCTGCTGAAGGCAAAGGTGTGTTGTACCTTAAAAATGTCGAAATGATTATTCCCAGGTGCTGCATGTATCGCTTCGTTTTTAGGAGGTGTGCTACTACGTTCAATATATTCTCGGTATCGATATGAAGGAAAATGCGAATTCAATTTAAATTATTTTTCAATATAATCTCCCCTAACATCAATGCATTTGTTACATCTTGAGATAAGCTTTTTTAAACCCTCAAAAAAATAAATTTCCTCTTTCTCTGCAAAATACCGACTTGAGTTCTTCATCATCCGAAAATCTTTTTCCACGAAGACATTTTTTCAAATCCGGAAACAGGAAATAATCACTAGGGGCAAGGTCTGGACTATAGGGTGGGTGTTGGATTTCTTCGAAACCACAATCCCGCGCAGCAGCCTTGGAAACTCGCGCCGTGTGAACAGGAGCGTTGTCATGAAGAAGCAACACACCCGCTGCGAGTTTACCCCGTCTTTTCTTTTTAATTTCCTCCCGCAAATTATGCAAAGTGGAAGCGTAGGATGTGGCGTTGATGGTTTCACCTTTTTTTTTGTACTCAATGAGCAAGATTCCCTTTGAGTCCCAAAAAACTGTGGCCATGAGCTTCCCGGCAGACGGAGTGACTTTGAACTTCTTCGGGGGGTATTTTTTATGCCACTACATGGACTCTTGTTTGCTTTCAGGGTCATAGTGGTGGACCCATGTTTCGTCCCCAGTAACAATTCGATCCATAACACCGTCCGCGTTCTCACTACACATCTCCAAAAGCTCTCTACAGCATGCGATTCTCACTTTTTTCTGAGGCGCTGTGAGCATTCGTGGCACCCACCTTGCACTGACCTTTGAAAGGTTAAGATGGTCATGAAGAATGGTGTGAATGGTACCAATTGAAAGCTTGGTGATCTCTGCCATCATTTTCACCTTTATTCGGGCATCCTCAAGAACAAGTTTTTCGACTTCTTTGATGCTTTCTCCCGTACAAGCAGTACCCGGGGCGCCGGAGCGGGGGTCGTCTTCAATGCTCTCTCTGCCTCTCTTGAACTCACTTGACCGCTTTTGCACAGTTGATAATGATGGTGCGGAACGCTGGTAAACAGCCACCATCTCTTCATGAATAGTTTTTTGACTTTTTCCTTGCTTAGTGAGAAATTTAATTACAGCGCGATGCTCAATTTTCACCATCATCGTCTCAGTTGCCATTATGATTCTGTTTAACTAGAGATAAAACGCGAATTAATAATCACATTTATATGAAATTTTACATGAATGCACTAAAATAATAGTATTAAATAAGTCAATTTATATATATAACCACAGCTTCATCCCGATACCGAGAATAGTTTGAACGCCCCTCGTACATCCATCAATTTTTAATCTTACCAAGGAGCTTAATTCGAAAGTCCTGGTTTCTTTAAAAGTTGGGTTAAGTGCGGAGACCCGCTTTAGCTTGACAGAAGGACAGAGCGCAGATGCAACGATCGCATCATGAACTAAAATAATCAGCGAATCTTTGCACTAAAACATTTTCCAAACTCAACGCCACATCAATCGGGATAATCCATCACTTTCCCAGCCGAAAAAACAGTTTTTGCTTTTTTTGGAGCCGGCTCGCCCTTTGCAGCCCACTGTTTTGACTGAATTTTTGTTTCGGGTGTATGATGGTGTATCCAAGTTTCATCTACAGTAATTAATCGGTGCCAAAACTCGGATTTATTGCGCCTAAACTGCGCCAACAGAGCGTTGGAAAAGTTCATTCAAACAGGTTTTTGGTCTAACGTAAGCAAACGCGTGGACAGCTTTGTCATGCTTAAATCTTAATTTAATATGTAACAAACACGTTCTTTGGACATTTTCATAACCTCTACTATCTCTCTCACTTTAATTCGGCGGTCGTCTAACACCATTTGGTGAACTTTAGCAATGTTATCGGCAGTGGTTGCAGTTTTTGGACATCCCGAACGTTCATCATCTCCCAAGCTCTTACGGCCACGTTTAAATTCAGCTGCCCAAAATTTCACTGTGGTAAATGATGGTACAGAGTCAGCATACCGAGAGTCCAACTCATTTTTGATTTGCGTAGGCGTATTGCCTTTCAAAAACAAGAATTTAATAACAGCTCGGTACTCAATTTTTTTCCATTTTCACGAAAAAAACTCACACCGACTCACTCAAACGACTGTCAATTAAAAACTGCGAGTCCAAAATGACTGAAACTTCTGTAACTGTCAAAAGATGCACAACTAGCATTTACTAGCTTTTATCGACGAGTGCCGGTATCTTTACTTTGCGGTCGGAAACTTTTCAGCCAACCCTCATAAAATAAGTATTTTAGTCAATTAACTGCAGTCTTAACAACTCTGTTGGAAGAAGCGACCTACTCTGAACTCTCTCTGAACAAGAAACCATAAATTCAGAGTCTGATAGATAGAGCGCATTTAACCTTCACATTTTGGGATTTCACATGTCCGTTCTATTTATAATATTTCCAGGTCCGTTTCCGTCTCCAGTTCAACATTATCTGTTGTAGGCTTAAATCTTAGCTTGTATTTTATTTTTCATAATATTCTAAACTATTTAAAGTCATGCAAAACCAATTTCATTCGCTTATTACATATGACAACGCTCATTCCTCTACAATTGACGCGTGTTTTCGGTTATTTTTATAATTAATTTAAATTAAATCCTTGATTATCACGCCTCCCCTACCTGCTTATAGGTATCCCTGGCCATCACAAGCGACGAGATTAACAAGGTCTTAATTACTTGCGTCATCGCAAGTCAATAAAGGAAGTCAAGGGTTACCCATCAATATGCTGAGGGATCGTAATGTCGATATGGCATTTCGACGGTTAATGTAGAGCTGCCCTGAGGGGCGGTGGAATGCTAAGCCATAAACTTCCCATTTCTATGAAGAGACTTTTTTCTGCTGTTTTTAACAGTTTCGCTCATTGTATTTTTAGCAGTTTTTGTTAAGGCACTGCTAGGCAGAGTATTACCTTGTTTAGGCTCATTTCTATTATTAAGATAGAATGAACCGTGCCAAGAAGATCTCTTGCTATACTGAATAAAGGTTTCAAAAGCGTCGTCTGAAAATTGAGAGAAAGATTTTCTTTAGGTTTAGAACCTACTTAATAGTAAAGACTCACGTCACATCTGTATCATAAAATATATTGAGGAGTTCTATTATATATGGACACCTTAACTCACTTAATCGCTGAAATAATCTGACGACGACAGCCTTCTTCATCCTCCTACCTTTTTGGTTTGCGGGATTTTAGATCGTTGAACAGAGGATTAAGTCTCTCTAACAGAGCTGTGGTTTGAAAATCATCTCGTTCATTCGATCGAAACGAGCAAGCTAATAAATCTTCATATCGACGTAAGTTTTTTAGACCAGCTAATGATACTCTTAATTGTACACTTTTCTTCATTCTTCCCCTCGCACATAGCACTTAGTGCACACTGAAGTACATTTTTTTTTGTAGACGCCAAAACCGTGCTAAGCGTTTCTGCGCTTTACGCCATAAAGTATTTTTAGAGAGTTGGTTAGGAGTTTTCGACGCAGTTGTTTCACCAAATCGAATAGCAGTGATTCGATGTTGTCAACCGTACTCGAGTCTCAACTTAAATGCAATTTATTAAGACAGGTTAAGTCTTTGGCTATTTTGTCCCCTAGATATGCTTAATTGGCACTTGGTTGTTTGATTGTGGACAGACCATCATATTTCGGCTCTTTTTTAGTTGCTGTCAAAGCTTTTACAAAAACCGCTGGGTGCAACCAATGAAGTTCCTATATTCACAGTTGAATGTGTAGTTAATCTCGTTTTAATCTACGCACTATATACCATATGTATGTTTTTCAACACCAGATCTATTGTACGGAACTGAATCCATTGCGCTGCCACATTGAAGAAGGCAATCGAGTAAGAACCACATCTCTAGCCTAGAATTCTCTGGGTTGAAATCAAAGACGCTTTCAGACAATATTATTTATATTTTTATATTATTATCATACATCCGTATACATACATATAAATGTAAACGTACATACCTACCTACTTATGTAAATTGGTTCCTGAGTAGAACAAAAAAAAATTGAATTCAAAAATATGTAAGCCGATAGGTTCAAATCAATTGTTAAAAACCACCACGGTGGTTCCTTATACTCGTAAGTACAAGGCATACTCGCAATAGATATGGATATGGAGGTAGAGGTACGCATAGTACTCGTACATTATGAGAAGAAGGCAATGGCGCATACAAGAAGTAGCCGCTTTTATGCTGTTGGCCTGTCTCATGCACTTCTAAATCGTTCGGATTGTCGAAAACAAACGAATTCATCATCATGTGATGATTATAATGTTATGTAGAATGTTGCCCTAACCTAACCATGGTAGTGCCCACTTATGCTTACCAAGATCCATTGTTTGATCCTTTCAGTTTCACTGGTGCTGTGTGTTATCAGAAATCTGGTAGATTCATCTGTTTGATAATACGCGATGATTTAAACATTGGATGTGTAATTTTTTACGTTCCTGGAGGATGGTTTTGGGATTTTTATGTTCTGCACGAGTGTATGTGTGTTTTGTTTTGTTGTTTGAGAGGTTGTTGTTTGTTAATCGTGTGAAGCTTCCTACTCACTGGAATTCTGTGCTATTATTCATTGGGACACATAAATAGGAGGTCATCACCATCGCCATATACATACATACACACATATGGACACGCATTGTGGTCCTTAAGGTTAACAGAGAAAAAATAAGACAAGGAGAATCGCGGAGGGTAACGTGTGACATTCAGGAGATTTTTACCCTTGATGCCCTGCCCAACGGAACTCATACGTGTGCAGTAGAATGAAATATAGAACATCTGTCGACCCCGGTAATATTTGATACCTTTTCCGTTTGCTCTAACTGATATATGTATATATGTACAATATGTACACACCTATGTATGAGTATGTATTTTAAACTATGTAAAATTATGCCGGTTTTCCGGTAGAAGTAAATGCATTTGCATTGTGCGAATATACCATATACAAGCAGCTTGTTTTTGCAAATTGTATGCGTGTTTAAACCAGATTGAAGTCTCATAACTTTTACAGGATGTTATACAATTTCCGGAACCATTTCCGTTGTTATGATCTTTATATTACATCCATACATATGTACATAAATATATGTGCCTGGATTAGTATAAATTCGAAATTTGTTCCTCGTTGATTTTTATCCGATTACAAAGCTTTATCTAGCCGCAAGTATGAAACGGTAACAAACATACTCGCGTGTACATGCATATATACATCCATATGTATGTATGTATGCATGTGTCCTATGCGAAATTTAATAAAACCATTCTTTTGCATCCCTAAAAAGTATCTTGTCTATCAATTTCATGGCTTTCGCATTAGTTGACACTGAAAAAACGGAAATGCATGATATGAGGATGATAGCCCTGACCATCGGCTCCCAGTACATTTAAAATACATACATATATGTAGGTAAGAAATAAATAAGGGCAATAATGGCTATCCCATTAAGACTGTTGGGTCAACAATAAAGAGAGTTAAAAGGTGGCTTGTATCTTCAACTCTTTAACTTAATTTTTTCATAGTTATAGTAAAGAGTCTTTCAAAAGTCTCACCATGAATCAGTGAATTATTTCTGGACACTACCTTTTTGTATATCTTCTTTGACATTTGTGAAGTGAAAACATGTATCTACAATTTTAGCCGTGGATAGTTACACGCCTGAACAACGTATTAAAGTAATTCAAACTTATGAAAATGGTCGATTTTTAAAAAATACACATCATAAAATTCGTGTTTTTTTTTGTTGTAAACAATCGTCCGAATAAGTCAACAATTCAAAGGTGAGTGTAAAAATTTGAAGAAACTTGTTTTATCGAGGATCGAAAAAGACCTGATATACTGAGAACATTGTTGCTGTAGGATAAAGTGTCGCTGAAGAACGTTCTCATTCATTAGCGCTATAGTCAAATGATTGAAGATTTTTTGTGGCTTCAAATTGAAGAAATGGACAAATACGTTCTTTATAGATGGAACTACGAGTCCCAACAGGTGCAAACATTGAGCTTTTGCGGTCTAAGTTTCCAGGTCGATTAATTTCACGCAATAATGACATAAACTAGTCGCCTAGATCATGCGATTTAACCCTTAACTGATGTCGTGGGTCCAGTGGACCCTTGTTCAAACTTTAAAGGTGTGTAAAAAGCGCAACGGTCGCCGCAGCTGTTTCTCCTTTATAGCACCTTGCTACACTAAGTCGAAGTGTGCAGAGTGAGAAGGACGCACTTCACTTGCTTCTTTAAAGGTTACTCATTATGATAATGATTTTTCAAACAGTGATGAAAAACTTATCATAACAAGTGACCAAGAATCCAACTTCGAATTGTCTGATTCTGATGGCGAAGACACTTATCAAGATGAAGCTGATGTGGTTGAAGAGGTTTCTAGCAGTGGGTACCTTTACGGAAAAAACAAGTTCCAATGGGCTAAAGTACCACCTCCAAGAAACGCTAGTGTCAGGAGCCATAACATTATTAGATTGCCTTACACTACATCTCGATCAAGACCTGTTGACCCGTTTGATCCAAAAGAAGCGTTTGACAAAATATTTGGTGCGGATATAAAGAACAAAATATTAACTTGGGCAAATGTGAAACTAGTAGCGTTTAGATTGAAATACAAGTTCCCGAACCGTGCCGAACTAAAGAAATGTACTCCATAAGAGCTAGACGCATTTTTGGGCCTATTGCTTTACTCTGTTGTATTCAAGTCGAATCATGAAGCTGTTATATCGCTATTTGCGATGGAACAGGTCCAGAAATTTTCCGACTATGCATGTGCTCATTGCGATTCTATACACTCCTATTATGTCTTCGTTTTCATAATCCAGATGATAGAAATGATAGAAAAAAAACTGATCCGGGTTGCGTTGTGACAGAAATTATAAGCATTTTCAATAAAAATGCTTAAGAAAATTACTCAATCGAAGCTAATGCTACTATAGATGAAATTTGCTTTTGTTTTTGCTTTTCGTGGTCGTTGCAAATTTGAATAAACCAAACAAATACGGGCTAAAAATGCAATGCCTTTCTGATTCAGAAACGCACTACGCATTTAATACGTATCTTTACTGCGGCAAAAATACAGAGGCCCTTACATTGACAGAGGAAGAGAAAAAGTACCCAATACCAACGCAAGCGTGTCAGCGATTATGCAAGCCAATTTTGAACTCCAATCGCAACATCATGACAGACAACTGGTACACTTCGATGGAACTTATAAATGTGACGAAATAAAGAGGTCTAACAGTCGTTGGTAACTTGAAGAAAAATAAGAAGGAAATTCCAAAAGTGTTTGCTCCACGAAGATAGAAAAGTCGGATCATCGCTGTTCGGATTTACAAAGGATAACATACACCAATTGTGAGTTATGTCTCAAAAAAAAAAAACAAATCTGTCATCCTCATGTCATCCATGCCCCATGATAACTTTGTACATAGGTGAGTCTACCAATAAACCTGAAATTATCCTTCATTATAATAGCACAAAAGGTGGTGTTGATTCTGTAGACCAATTGTGTTCAGTGTATTCAGTCGCAGAACTCGTAGTTGGCGATGGCTGTTTTATATTGGCTATTGGACATGAGTGCACTAAATGCTTATATCATCCAGTAGAGCCATGAATCAACATCCAAGATGACAAGATTGGTGTTTATGAAAGGGCTTGCAAAGATTTTGTGTGAACCCCACATGAAGGAGACATTTTATACCCAAAGACTTCCAGTGCAAAAGAAGACTGGCATTCGTAATATCCTTAGACTTTAAGCATATGCAGCTCCAGAAGATGAAGAAGCTCTGAATTTGGAAAGGAATAAAAGAAAAAGGTCTTCTCTGTGTCCGTCTAATAAAAAAGCCAAGACTGTGCCCCTTTGTGCTGAGTGCAAGCTGCCCATTTGCTTGACTTGTTACCTTTTTGTTAACATAGTTTTAAAGAGTAAGTTTTTAAATTGAAGAAAAATATTTTTTTTGATTTAGTTTCTTTTGTTTTGTATTTTATATATATTTTTCATATTACATATTTTTGTGATAAGTTTATTGAGACTTATTATTGGGTCTATAACTTAGTGCGGTTTGCTAAGAGATGGTGTAACTTGTATTATTCCATTGGAACATGCGTTGGAAAGCTACTGTCATTGTACGTCATTTCAGTATATGTCGTTCATTTGAAGCGTAAACAACAATAATTTTTTTTCACTCAAATATGTCGAACTTTGTGACTGAAAAAGTGTTTTTGCTGGGAGTTCTTCTTCATTACTTTAATATGAAGAAAACTGCTGCCGAAAGTCATCGTATTTTGGTGGAAGTGTATGGTGAACATGCGCTAGCTGAGCAAACGTGCCAAAAGTGGTTTGAACGATTTAAAAGTGGTGATTTTGGCTTGGAAGACGATGAATCTTTGGGTGTCACTCAAGCAGCCATTTCAAAACGTTTAAAAGCAGCTGGATATATTCAAAAGCAAGGAAATTGGGTTCCACATAAACTCAAGCCGAGAGACGTCGAAAGGCGGTTTTGCATGTCCGAAATGCTGCTGGAATGCCACAAAAGGAAGTCATTTTTGCATCGGATTGTTACTGGTGATGAAAAATGGATCCATCACGACAACCCCAAGCGCAAAAAATCATATGTGAAACCCGGCCAACTAGCCAAATCAACGGGAAAGCCGTTGCTCGAAGGTAATGCTCTGTATTTGGTGGGATCAGATGGGTGTGCTGTATTATGAGCTGCTAAAACCGGGTGAAACCATCAATGGACAACGCTACCGAACACAATTAATCTGTTTGAAGAGAGCAGTGGTCGAAAAACGCCCGGAATATGCGACCAGACACAAGGCAATAATTTTCCATCATGACAACGCTCGGCCCCACGTTGCTATTCCGGTTAAGAACTATTTGGAAAACAGTGGATGGGAAGTCTTACCCCACCCGCCTTATAGCCTTATAGCCCAGACCTTGCCCCTTCTGACTACCATTTGTTCCGTTCGATGCAGAACGCCCTCACTGAAATACGGTTCACATCAGAGCAGAATATCAAAAATTGGCTTGATTTATTCTTGGTTGCCAAGCCGGCGCAGTTCTTTTGGGATGGGATCCACAAATTGCCAGAAAGATGGGAAAAAGTCATAGCTTCAGATGGGCAATACTTTGAATAATACTATTGTACATGTATTACTTAAATAAACGTTCAAATTTTAAAAAAAAAACCGCACGAAGTTATATACCCAATAATAAAAGTGAATAGAAGTGCAAAAACGAATGTTCCTGCTCCTAATTTTTAATAATTACATTTGTAGTTGTTAAGTTTAAAGTTTAATAAAAAAAACATTTAAAAAAATTAATGCTTTTATTTTAATCACATTTTAAAACAGTTGGGCCCAATGGACCCCACAACTATAGAAGCGCTCACTATTTTCACGATATCAGTTAAGGGTTAACACCAATAGATCACTTTCTTTTTTTTAAACTCAAGTATTATGTAATTTTTATAAAAATAAGATAATCTAAGTATTTACATGTTTTAATTAAAAAAAAAAAATCTAGGCGCGACTTTTGAAAGACCCTATATAATACAATACAACACATACCATCTTGATCAAAAATAACCACAGTGTGGCGCTTCCATTGCTCCGATTTGAGTTCTGTTTCTTCTGTTAAGTTCGTAAGTCTGTTGTTGACATTCTCTCTAAATCTTAGCATCATAGCTTGATATTTACAAAAGTTACGTAGCCAAGAGTTCATCTATTTCTGTGTGTGTTGGCGATTTTTTACAATTTTAGAAATGGATTTAAATTTGTAACAACGAACTTGTATTAAATTTTGCGTAAAACGGATTTAATGGTGCGCGAACGTTGGAAATGTTGGAAAAGTGTTTCGGCAACGATTCTCTAAAGAAAACGGTTGTTTACCAGTGGCATGAGCGGTTCAAAAGTGATGGTGAGTCAATCGAAGATGATGAACGCAGTGGCAGACCATCGACATCGAAAACCGACGAAAACATTGATGAAGTAAAAGAAATGTTGGTCAATAACCGCAAATTAACCATCAGAGAGATAGCGGAGGACTTGAACATTGCCTATGGATCCGTCCAAGACATTTTGGTTAATAATTTGGGTTTCCGTCGTGTAGCAGCAAAGTTGGTGCCAAAAGACCTCAATTTAATGCAAAAAAGAGACCGTGTTGACGTCGCAAAAAAGATGATTTGCTATCGCACATTCATCAATCCAGACATCAGACAAGTGAATGGCATTCACCAAATGAGCGGAGACCAAAAAATCACGTCGTGTCCAGTCAAAAAGAAGGCAATGCTCACGGTTTTCATGGATTACAACGGTGTAGTGCATCATGAATTTTTGCCAGAAGGCCAGACAGTAAACAAAAAGTATTATTTGGGCGTTATGAGACGCTTGCGTGAAGCAATTCGGCGAAAGAGATCAGAATTGTGTGCAGAAAACAGTGCCATCATTATTCGTAATTTTTTGACGAAAAATGCAACAAATTTGGCTCCCTGTGACTTCTTTCTGTTCAATCGAGTTAAAAAACCATACTTGGAACGTGTTTCAGCAGCCGAGAGGAAGCAATGGAAAAATCGTAGGAAGCACATGTTTCGAGTATTGGATCAAGCGCTGGCATAAGTGTGTTGCAGTCAATGGGGATTACTTTGAAGGGGACAATATATATTTAGATGAATAAACTTGTATTTTTAATTTTCTGAATAAATTCCAGGATTTGATCAAGGTGGTATTTTTTATTACTCGCATCAAAACTGCAAATTATGCACTGTAGTTGAGCTCAAAATGTTAATCAGCATTTCTACTAAATAGACAAGATCAAAATACCATAAATATATACACATACCTTGCAATTGCTCAAGTGGTCTCAGCGTACACCAAAATGTTGACAGAACAAGTAATGGTGTCATTTCTGCCTATTTGAATCACCAGCTGAGCTATCTAGGCGGCTGCATTATTAAACGCTTATGAAACGACTGATAATACCAATAATAAGATTATGTGTTATGTCTTCGCTAGGTAAGGTTAGTCTAGATAAATATATAGTCTAGTGGGTAGCAGCCACTCCTCTCTTAGGCCAACGTTTTAGTCTATTGTGCAACCTGAAGAGAGTAGACTCATTTACAATAGAACTAACCAGATAAACATATGTACACACATATACATTTAGCTTAAGCTCGTCAAAGAAATAACTTTCGATTTTTAATTTGGTGTCCGATGTCACAATGGATGCCAGACACGAAAAGGCATTAGTGTTTTAAGAGGCCGATTCTTCGTGCCATAGATCGTTCTTTTTTTCCACGCTACTAAACTCAAGTAAGATGAGTGGTTGCTTAAAACACAACAACAAGTCCAGTTACACTAATAATTCAGTCTCGCCATTAAATGTTGGATGCTACCCATGGAGCCAAATAACCACTGAGCCCAAAAATCTTTCTTTCCCTATCCCTAAAAACTTAACATGTCCTCAGACATTTTAAGTGTAGTAATACCCAGTTGACTGTTAAGTCATTTTTTTAAAAAAAAAAGAAGAAAAGAATAAAAGGCAATAGGTACCTGCGGAAGTCTGGTGCACGGAATATGAAATCAATATCAGGATAAGAATAAACTTAGACTGAAAATCATAAGCTTTGTATTGTTGCTAAATAATATATTTGCCTGTGTTCAGCGAACAAGAATCTTAGAAGATGCATATCATATTTAATATCAGCTACAAAGTTATAAAAGGTTGACTGAGGCATTCCATGAAATTAAGTTTTGAAACTGTATATTAGGTTGATATCTGTAAATTTTTCTTATACTTCAAACCATTGAACAAAAGACCGGTAAAATAGTGGTCCGAAATTCGTAAATCATCAATGTTAACACCACTGCATGGATTTGACGAGGTTAGCTGGAGACGACTAAGGACGTGATCAATACATGCCTCTATGATTGGTTTAGTAATATTATTTACGAAGGTCATTAACCGGTTTTCAACAATAAGAGCAATATAAGCAACATAATCTATACTCACAAACAAAAGTAAAGGGGATATTGCAGATGCTACATGAGATACTTATCCCATTAAAACTCCAAAAACTACAGCAATCTACCTTAATATCGTCATACAAGTATCGCGCAAGAAAACACCTACACCACCCGGAGAATACGACTATTAGAATTAGTCACAAAATTATAACCAGGAATCGTGTAATCGCTGGCGTCGAAAGAATAAATTCAAGTTTTGGATACAAAAATTATTTCAGGCATATACTCGTACTTAAAGGCTTCAACATCGGTTACCAATAAATTTTGACCCCGACTTCATATATTTTTCTGAATATTATAAGCAGATTTGTTATCAAATAAATTTTAATTTGTGAAATTAAAGGGTTAGGCCACTCTAGGATTTTCAAAAAATCATTTTTTTTTTATCGCTTTCAATGGACCTCAAAAATGATATTCCAAAAGATTATGACCGGGAAATATCTCGAAGAACTTGTTTTTCAAAGTATAATGCAAGGCCACCAGGTAGGCTTTCTATAAGTTAAAATTTTAAACGCGTTTATTTCAAAACTGTATTTTTCAAGTTGGCCGCACTAATAACTTGAACACTTTTCAATCAATAAATTCATTTCAAATTTTAACTAGATCTTTCAAAATATGACTTTGGAAGTGCGCCATTGTAGCTGTTATTGTACAATAATTTAGTGACTCATCATTATTCAAAATTTACAGGAGCTGTTGGTACGCCCGTAAACCCTTGCAAAAAACAGAGGTTTTTTTTTTATAATTGGCGCGCGCACAAGGGAGTTATGTACCCTTCAGATGTTTGCACATAGCGCTGGCGAAAGAAAGTTGGGGAGGGAAAAAGAGAGATACCGATATGCGTTTGTTTAAATATTTGCAATTTATACTGGCTAGGAAATAAAGAGCTCGGCAGGGAATTCCATAAGCGAGTTGTACAGCTTAGGAAAGAATCACGATATTTCAGAGTACGTCGGAAGATGGGCTTGATGGTTAACTGATGAGCATTCATAGCGAGACGGGTGTTACAGTAACAATTTGAAGGTGTGGAATTTCAGTGGAGCACTGGTGGTGAAAATAGCGATACGATGAGGTGAGATAGGAGATATTACGCCGGTGTTCGAGGGTGTCGAGTGGCTGTGTAATACTTTCAACGATTGTGGATCCTATCTAGCAAGTGCAAAGGCCAGATGTGGGCATTGTACTCCAGTTTTGGGCAGATAAACGCCTTATACAATATACTGAAGCCAAGTCAGAGGGGGTGAAATTTTTCTAACATCGCTTGAGGAAACATAGACATTTCGCAGCATTTTTGGCGACATCGAGAATGTAGTCATTCCAACGTAAAATGTAGTTGACACACATACCGAGAATGGAAAGTTTTTCGGTTTCGGCGATGCAAGTGCCATTCATGGATAATGGCTGGGAGTTTAAATTTTGCCTTAACGACAGCAGACAGCATTATATTTTGGGAGCATTAAATGTCAATCTGTTGATAGTTCCTCAATTAGTTATGCTGGTAATATCCGAAACTGAATTTAATGAGCTTAACATACGCAGCCGTTCCCGTTTTAAAGTCGATGAGCAGGGAGGTGTGCCCGGAAAAGAATAAGAAAAGCAAAGAGTGCTGTCGTCAGCAAAGGAATAAATTGGATTAGAAGTGGCAGACAAGATATCGTTGATAAAAATTAAAAAAAGTGTCGGAGACAGAGCGGATCACTGGGGCACACCAGCATTTATTTTGTGAATATCAAGCTTGAGACCATCCAAGAGAACTTAAATTGAACTTTCCGAAAGGTAGTTTCTAATTCATTGAAGAAGAGTGTCGTCGATCCCAAATGCACGCATTTTCGACAAAAGAGCTTGATGCCAGATGATCTTACTTTCGACAGATTGATGTATGCTTTGGTTCCACTTGTCGGTGAGACATGCCATCAAATCACCATTGGACCTGTTGCTACGAATACCGTACTGCCGGTCATTGTGCAGTTCTCGTGTTTCGAGATATTTCATGAGCTGACGATTTATCAACGTTTCCATGACCTTGGAAAGAAGAGAAACGCTGAACAGCCGCCATTTTCAAATAAATTACTCTTTAAAAATTATGTTTTACAGTCAATCATATGTATAATAAAATTCTACCTTTGTAAACTCGATTTATTTTATATTTTTCCTGAAAAAAAAAATTACAAAAAAACATATTTTTACGGTTTCTAGAGTGGCCTAACCCCATAACGCCCTGACCATAATATTTTATTTGGATATCTCATCAAGATGGAGTTTACATTTGCTTCCTGACTTTGATCTTATCACTAAAGTGTCCAGAGCTACCTAACGGCTGTCTCACTATGTGAGTACACGCTAACGTCCGTTTTATACAACTCAAACAAGATCTTGCGGAATGCCATCTACAATAGCATGGTCTCCATTCCTACTGTAAATGTGGATCTTAGTGACCGTAAGAGGCCAATACAAGATGTTCTCTTGATTTTGTTTATGCTGGGAAAATTATGTGGCTTGATACAGACTATCGAACTATATATAAATTAAGATGAGTCTCACGTGTTAGTTTAGAATCTGGGGTTACTCCAAGTTACGAGTAGCATGCTGAACTCGAAATAGATAATTCAGCTTCCCCTATACTTGATGGGTTGCTCTTCTTCTTGCTAGTAGTAAAACGAAAGATATCTGTTCATTGTTTGGGACGGAAAGATTACACTACTCTTATGTGAATGTATCTGTTTAAAATCCACAATAATATTAATGAAATAGCGTTGTGATTTGTATTGTTAAATACTAAAGAGACTTTTTTAATTTCGATTTTTTTTGTTTTTATAGAACGGGATCAGAAACCCAGAGTAGGGTTGATTTTATTTTCAACGTTCTGTTGGGTTTGAGGAGGTATTATAATTTAAATGCGAGTTTTCATAATTATCAGATTATAAGTTCGTGAGGTTTAGTTCTTCTTAATCTACAAATATTATATCATACATTTAGGATGTCTTCTATTCCAGGATTAATATGCATCTGCAGACGCTCGTTGTGACGAATTGCATATTTTTTAATTCTGTTACTAGATCAACGTGCAAATCACGATGCAAGTCAATATTTCTAATGCACCATGGATCATTTACTATTTCCCAAAGGACTTTGTTTTGAAATATTTGTATAATTTGTACATTCGATTTGTTTTATACAAGCCCATAGTTGGATACCGTCTGCATATTTGAGGATACTACCTCGATTAAAAAGGTCCCCTAATGCATTCAGAAAATTAAAAATACGAATTTATTCATCTCAATCTATATTTTCCCCTTCAGAGTAATCCCCATCGACTGCAACACACTTATGCCAGCGCTTCATCCAATCCTCGAAACATTTTTTATATTCGGTTTTTGGTATGTCCATCAGTGCTTCCTCCGATTTTTCCATTACTTCCTCTCGGCTGCTGAAACACGTTCCAAGTATGGTTTTTTAACTCGATTGAACAGAAAGAAGTCACAGGGAGCCAAATCAGGTGAATTCGGTGGCTGTTGGATGGTATTTGTAGCATTTTTCGTCAAAAAATTACGAATAATGATGGCACTGTGCGACGGTGCATTATCATCCACGTTATCATCAAAATTCACGAGATTTCTGCCCACAATTCTGGTCTCTTTCGGCGAATTGCTCCACGCAAGCGTCTCATAACGCCCAAATAAAACTTTTTGTTTACTGCCTGGCCTTCTGGCAAAAATTCATTATGCACTACACCGTTGTAATTCATGAAAACCGTGAGCATTGCCTTCTTTTTGACTGGACACGACGTGATTTTTTTGGTCTCGGTTCATTTGGTGAATGCCATTTACTTGCCTGATGTCTGCGACGTCAACACGGTCTCTTTTTTGCATGAAATTGAGGTCTTTTGGCACCAACTTTGCTGCTACACGACGGAAACCCAAATCATTAACCAAAATGTCTTGGACGGATCCATAGGCAATGTTCAAGTCCTCCGCTATCTCTCTGATGGTTAATTTGCGGTTATTGACCAACATTTCTTTTACTTCATCAATGTTTTCGTCGGTTTTCGATGTCGATGGTCTGCCACTGCGTTCATCATCTTCGATTGACTCACCACCACTTTTGAACCGCTCGTGCCACCGGTAAACAACCGTTTTCTTTAGAGAATCGTTGCCGAAACACTTTTCCAACATTTCCAACGTTCGCGCACCGTTAAATTCGTTTTTGACGCAAAATTTAATACAAGTTCGTTGTTGCAAATTTAAATCCATTTGTAAAATTGTAAAAAATCGCCAACACACACACGAAGATAGATGTACTCTTGGCTACGTAACTTTTGCAAATGTCAAGCTATGATGCTAAGATTTAGAGGAAATATCAACAACAACTTAACAAAAAAACAGATCCCAAATCGGACCAATGGGAGCGCCACACTGTGGTGTCCCTCGGGAACTTTTTGATCAGGGTGGTATATCTCATTATATAAAAAAGATTCTGTTCTAAGATTTCTAAATTATAAATTAACCATCAATAAAGTTTGTAATATCTAATATTCAGCTCATTTACATACTTTCTTTTTCATATACTCCCTCAAATTCAGTTTAGTATCTAGATCCATAGTCAGATACTTGATTTTTTAGTTATTAGTTATTAATACTAAAGGAACATTCCTTATTTTTTTTATTTGTAAAATCGATTTTGACTTAAGTTTAAGATTAAGTTTAATTCGCCATCGTTACGTCCAATCACATATCTCGTCTCAGTCTCTTTGTAGACATATTGCGATACCCTTCAGTGGAGTAAGCTACATTTCATTATGGCCTATTTTGCTTCTTTCCTACCAAAGATCATTCATAACTGCTCAGCCATCCTGGTGCCCTTGGAAACTTTTAAAGATTAGGGAGTTTTCTCATTAGTTCAGACTCTTCATACGTGTATGTGCATGCCGTCATACTTAAGATTAAGTCAAGCCCAGCGAGAGAACCTATAGACCAAGAGCCCGCAGTAATTTTTGGTTGTGAAAGGTTAACATATACAATGTGACTGCAGTTAACATATACAAAGTGCGAAAAGGAATCTTCTCTATCCAAAACAGGTCAGTCGGACTAGATAATATTCATCCTGATCTCATAAAAATTCTCCTTCCTCTTACACTTCCGTACATTACTCATATTTGTAACACCATTATTACGACATCTACCTACCCGTACCCGTTAGCCTGAAAAAAATCTAAAATCATACCAATTCTTAAAAAAGGTACAAACTCTGAATACCGACTTTTGAATCGATTGTAAGCCACCAAATAAAAGAGTTTATTAAAAGCAAACAGCTTCTTAATCCTCTGCAGTCAGCTTTAGTTAAAGTTTCTGACGATGGAAGACAAGCAATAGACGCTGATTATACAACTGTGATAACGCTACTTGAGTTTTCGAAAGCATTTGACTGTGTAAATCCCAATATTCTTTGTGATAAACTTACGACATATTTTAACTTCTCTGACACATCTAACAAATTAATTTATTCATATATAGTATGACTAATCGCTTGCAAGCTCTTTCATGTAATAGTAAATTGTCTTCGTTTCTTCCTATTAATCGTTCCCCAAGGATCTATTCTCGGTCCATTATTGTTCTCTCTTTTTATAAATGATCTACCTTCCATTTTATTGCATTGTCAATATCATATATATGCTAACGATGTTCAATTGTACTTTAGCTTCCCTCTTGGCATGATTGAAGATGCAGTTGCAAAATAAACGACGATCTATGTTCTATTCTCGAGCGGTCAACACACAATGGTCTAAAGCTGAATCCTGACAAAACTAAAGCCATACCAATGTCCAAACATCAATAGTATCTCCTTGATTTCCCCCCAATAATTTTAAATTCCTACCAAGTTGAGTACGTTAACCAGGTAAAGAACCTTGGAATAACCTTTAACAATAAGTTAACTTGGGATGTTCACATAAATTCTATAATCAAAAAAAATATATACATCTCTACGTGGATTATCCATTACTCAAGTCAAACTCAAATTGCTAAAGGCACTAATAATACCTATAATATCATATGGCTGTGAACTGTTTGCGGATTCTAACTCATACACGTTTCAAAAACTAAAAGTTGCTTACAACTCTATTGCGCGGTATGTTTTCAATGTTCGTAGACTTGATCATATTTCATCTGAAGCTCGTCAACTCCTCGGATGTAACTTAGAGATTTTTTAAAATATCGTTTCTGTGCTTTGCTTTTCAAAACTATTCACATGAAGGAACCTATCTACCTGTTTAGCAAAATTCATTTATGTCCGTCAAATCACTACATAGTCTTACGTCCTGCTACATTCACCTGCTTAACATCACGCAGGCAATTTTTCATTTATGCTGTCAAGATCTGGAATGGGCTACCCACTCGTTTAAGTCCTTAATCGAACGCCGTGAATTCCTAACAGCTTGTCTCGAATACCTCTCCAGTTTGAGCTGATTTAACTTCTTGTTTCAATAAGTCCTTCTCCTTTTCTCTCTTCCTTGGTTGCGCTTTATTTTTCTTTAACTCAAAATTTTGTTTTCTTTTATTTATTACATGTATTTTCTTATTGTTCTCTTTAATTTTAAATAAGCATTCTTTTCTTTAAATGTTATATTATGTTATTTTATATCCTGTACTAATTATAAGTTTACCTTGATGTACAGCGTTGTTTTTGAACTAATAAGCTAAACTAAACTGTAAAACATGTTATTCAACAAAAGCGCATACAGTTGAAAGTGCGTAGTGGTGTGCTGATTGGAACCCCCTTATTTTGCTTGGGTTTTTGAACTTTTTCTCCAAAAGATTCGCTACCTGTAAGAACTTAGCTAAACAAGTTTTTTTATGGTACTTCAGTTCATCATCCTGAGAACCATTTGTCAGTTTTTGGTAGAAAACACCGTTTCCAAGCAATACAGCCTTGCAAACAATGTGCTCTAGGGTGGACATTCGAATGCATATAAGGTTCTCTCTAATTTTTTTTACAGTACCTAATTAATTTATTACAAAATAAACACTTCGCAATCGACTCTATTGCAATTGCAGCAGATAATGTGGGGTATCGTCACGATTAGTTTCGGATGATGAAATCACTGTGGAAATAAAAGTAGCTACTTTTATTTATAAAAACCCGAAAACGTAGGTACTCAAAATTGTGTACATATAAAAGTAAACCTAAATATAAATATTCTTACCCATATTCCTACTTGTTTCTATCGATGTTACTGGCACTTTCTTTGCAACTGCTGTAAACGCGCGATACACACACTATGATAATCTTATCAACCTTTAACGGAAGTTTTATATCGGAATACTTATAATTATTTGCCTTCCGAATTTGCAATATTTTCATGCACTTAGCCAAACTTTCCTCGGTAAATAGCTTAACATTTCCACAGTATTCAGATATTTCACCATCATGAAAAACACACTTTACGCTTATAAGGTCATTCATAATTACACGTCCGTAAACAGTATTCAACTAGTGGACTTATCGCTTAATAATTTAGTATCAACTCTTGTTATTACAAAAAAAAAGACTTCTCAGTAATGGAAATTACAACAAGTGACAACCTAGGTGTACGAATTTGCGTTTTAAGAAACGAGAAACGAGAAAAGGACTAATTATATGGATGAGGTTGTGTTCTATGTTTTGGGAAGGTTTTAAGTGGTTATGTTAATTATTTACGTCTTAGTTCTATGTTTTGCGGCGTAAAGTGAATATGTTCATTTTGAAGGATTTAAATTCTTTTGATTTGTCTGGCAAGGACTTGGCGACAAGTAAAACGTTTTGGACTGATATATTCGGTATCGGGGAGTTTTTCTCTAAATTCTAAAAAAAAAAATGAAGTGGTTACAACAATTATTCAAAATTGGAATTCTTCGATATTTCAAATGCATCTGGCAAGGACTTGGCGATAAGGAAAACGTCTTGAACCGAAATTTGTGTGGTATGTAACCACAAAATAGGGATTTCGTACAAACTTCGAGTACGTCTGGCAAGCCCTTGGCTACACTTAAAACGTCTTGGACGTACATATACTCGTATATCCCTGTTTGAGCGATTCTGTACTGTTATTTATGACTTGAATCAAGTGGTTTCCCTCATTATTCCATTTTTGGAAAATAACGCGTTTTTGATATACTGTTACTCAGTTAAGCTACCACGATATGCTGCCAGACGATAAGATTTAAAGTCATTTTCATCAAGGCTTAATATTGATGTGTATATCGTTTGGTTACCTTTCACAAACAAAAATTACTGCGGGTTCCTAAACTATAATATCTGAGATAACAATGTTCGACAATACTCTAAAACTTTCTAAATCCCGTCTTTTGTCCTATTCTGGCCGAAGCTTCAGTGATACATTTTGCAAAGTTTAGGTACTAATGATTTTCATGCAATATTGTCTTTTATTCGTGCCTCATTTTTTTCGTACAAATTTAAGTATTTGTAACGATTATAATATGTAATAGCTAAACGATTAAGGATTACTTCTTTCTACAAAAACACAAAATGTAAAATTAGTTTTGCTGTTGTAATAGCTGCCCGTTGTGGCTTACTTTATTAGTCACAGCAACCTTTTTCGTTTTTATATTGATAGCGCTTATAGTCCCAGTTCTACTGAATAGAGGGGATGCATGGTATTCCCAAAAAGTTTAAAGAAATGACCTCGAGAAAAATGTTCTTCGAGTGATAAGTGCACTTTAGAGAAGAAAATACAAAAATGATCTGTCTGGGCTACATGATTTTAACATTGTTAAAAGTTAAGAACTTTTTATGGTAGATGAACATGTTGAACATACGAACACCAACACCTTGGTTGATAAAGTTTTCCCACCCATCTGCGATAAACTAATGTGAAGCATGAACTGAAATAAAATAGGAATGCATTTCAAACCACTTCTCTACGTAACTGGAGATGATTATAATGGTCACGTTAAATCTATTGTATGTATACTTAAAACTAAGAAAAGAGAAGAAAAACTTACTATCTGGAGCTTTATTATTTTTTCTTAATAGAAATTTGCTGTGGTCGCAAGGCACTGGTATTTTACAAAGACTGCTTTGTCGTCCGCATATGCAAAAACAATGACTCGTTCGAGGATGTGGCTATGCTCGTTCGGAAAGTCTATGAAAAGCAAGGCCCTAATTTAGAACATTGTGAACAACCTTATTGACTGTTTGTTTGTTTATTCATTGTGTTGAGTATCTTAAGTTTTGCTGTTCTTCCGGATAAAAAGCTCTCCAGCTACTTGCCAAGCGCTCCCCTAATACCGATTCTGCTTAGCGATTGAATTAGTCTGTCAGGATTAAGTGTGTCGAAAGCCTCTTTCCACACAATCTCTATAATGAAATCCGAACTGATAACCACAAAATAATCAAATTGTCCAAGCTTTGAATATGTCGAAGAAGATCAAAAAACAATTCCCTGGCTCACCGCTAAGATTGGGGTGCACTTCGTTTAGTGAAGGTCAGAATATTGGCATTGGAATGGTGGAATTTATTAACTCGAATACCGCCGGTATTTTTTTCTGCACTCACTTAATTTATCCACTTTTAGCGCTCATAAAATTGAGTAACAAAATGGGTTATAATTTCAATATTTACAAATGTAGAGTTATGAAACTTTTGTCATATGTTAAATAATTTCATATAAAAGTGGAAAACTAATAGTTGTTTGGAAACTAAATTTTTTTAAAAAAAGTCGTATTTTCATTTATAGTTATTTATAAAAGCTAAATCCATAAAACCATTGAAGTTGCACAAAAAATCAAATTCAATGACTTCCTTGCGACTACACTCTCGAATTGACGACAAAAACATCTTAATTAAAAACAAAAATGCTATCAACAAATATGGAGTTATATATTTGTCAGTACATAAGTAGAAAGTATACAATTTTTTGGTCAACGTGTACGAGTTCGTAAAAAAATGTCGTACATCTTAAGAAACACCTTACATCAGTCGACTTGGATTGTTTCTGCCTGGTGGATAGATCTGATCGTGCCTTTATCTTAGCTCGAATTCCCTTGTGCGTTTGCATTTTCTCATTTTTGTCCTTCACGCTCGTGCCTTGAAATTCGATGTCACAAAAACCAGTAACCCAACCAGACACCTTTTGCAAGTCTCTCTAATTAAATAATTCGTAGAATTTCATGTTAATTGAAAGAAGAAGCCCACGGGAGATTCCACTAAAACTCTTGGATATGTTATGCTATGCTGCGCTGTGTTATATAAACTTGCAGTCCACAGGACAATCGTTGAGATGGTGTCGTGGAACGTTTGCTTTGTTGGCATTCATTTGTTGTTGTTTTTCGAGGCTATATTCGTATTAATTACTCGTCTTTTGGCTAAAGTGGGGGCGATTTTTATACCAGTAGTTGCTCCAATCGTTTTTAATATATGTATTTTATTTATGTGGTGATGTTAAATGCTCATGCAAATTGGAAATCGAGAAAAAGCAACGGTTTTCCACGTAACTTCGATAATATCAGATAAAAGGTGAACTGCAACGACACAGTCAACACTCCTCATATGTACGAGTATGTATGCTTATGTACGAGTATGTATGCTTATTTTTGGAAAATATCTACAAAAGGAAAACGCAAAGTTGATAAGCCAATTTAGGGAGCTCGACTCGTTTCTTTTGGTGGTACCTGCAATAAAAGAAAAAAATAGTATTGTGCACTCATTAGCTGAAAAGTTAATTTTAAAACGAGGTAGACTCAATTCTTTCATGGATAAATATTGTAATAATAAAGGGTTTTCCAATAGGGAGTTAACAATTTTGTATTTTAATACAAACGCACTCTTAAACTTTTTTATGATTTGTCAATGTAAAAACGTCAGTCAAGGCTTATATTTTAATCATGATGAAGATCATTATTATTTGGAAATTATTAAAAATTACTACCGAAATTCGGAGTCGGTGGCTGGAACTTTAAGAGCGTTTGCTCCAATTTTCAGTCGTAATAATCGTCCCACCAGGCAGGCTGTGAGCACTACAGTGGATATTTACTATATATTTTACAACATATTTACTATTAAATGTTTCTGTGCCAGTAAGCCATAAGTTTTCCAGTTCAAAATGAGCCAAATCAGTCGATTCCACGCCGTTCACAAGAATTGGGAATCTTTCAGTCCACATTGTGGCGAATTTTGCGTAAAGATCTTAGCCTATACCCTTAGGCTCGTTTCACACGTATTCGGTTCGTTTCGGTTCGGTTCGTTTTCGGTTCGTTTACGGATCTTTTCGACTAATTTCACACGTAAAAGGTTTGGTTCGTTTTCGGTAGCAGCTAAAAACGAATGAAAACTCTTCACACACACTCGGTTAGTATTAGGTTTGATTTCACAACCGAATCATCAAATATGCAGTCGCCTTCTATGTCCACAATTCTCAGTATGGAGAAAAGACAAATTATTGCGATGTTGTTTTTCTATAGAAGAAACAAAAAACGAGAGAACAATCGACTTCACTGAGTGCATCCTATCCTCATCAAACGGATGAGATTTGGTGCATTTTATACCATTTTTCCGAAGTTAAGGGAGCACGAAGACAAATTTTCCAATTATTTCAGGATGTCTACGACATCATTCGATGAATTACATATGAAGCTGAAGGACTGTCTTCAACGCCAAGATACATTTATGCGGGAATGTATTCAACCAGTTCAAATGTTGACCATAACTTTGAGATCAATAATTCGAATGAAATTTATTTCGAGTTTCACAAATTAAACAAAAGATGAGATAGAATATTATAATTTTACGATATTGGCATTGTTACATTATTGAATTTAAATTTAAATAATAATCTGAGCTGTCTTCGGAAGCTGAAGGGCAGATGTCGCTTTGATTTGGGCGTGAAAAATAGTGGGCAGTTTTCGCATTGTACTGACTAGTGGATATTTGCGGTTCAATTTGTTGCTGAAAAGGTGGATGCCGGTTGTGAGCAGGTTGAGTCTGCTGTTGACATTTCTGCTGCCTAATGTTCTTAACGTGGTGGCCGTGGTGTAGTGGTACTAGCAATCGCTTCACACTCGCAGGGTCAAGGTTCGAATCCTAGTCACGGCAAGTTTTCATTTGCGTAATTGGAACTCAGTCAGAAAAATCTGCGTGTGAAGGCATAACACATGTAGATTTTGGCTGTTGTAGGGTTTTCAAGCACAAATCAACCGTTAAAATCACAACCGGAATCATTACGAGTGAAGAAAATCTTCATCACAACAATGCTTTCCTTTCTCCTCCTTCTAGCTTTCCGCCCACGCCAAGGCAACAGTAAAAGGGTATCATAACCCTTTAGGCGCGCGTAAATTATAAAAAAAAAGAAAAAAATACCTCCATTTGGGAATCAATTGTATCAAATTCATTAATATCTTCAAGAAAAGGGAGTAGTTCTTTGAAAAATTGAAGGTGCCGATTTGGTGGTTCTCTTATGGCTGCAATCATCACTAATTTAACAGAATCCATTTTACGTTTCTTTCTTTCGGTTTTTGTGTAAGGTTTTTTGAAAGATGATTTGGGTTTTTCAGCTGATCCACTACTCGATGTACTTAGAACTTGTTCCACAGGCTTCTCTCCAATTTCAACTGCGCCATCCTCATCTTCATAATCGTCAATATTTTGAGACAGAGTGTTTTCTGTGTTTCTTTATTGGAATATTTTGTGGAGGAATTGCAACTGATATGAATAAATGTAGGCTTTAAATTTTGACGCCCCAGATCCAGATTTCTTAGTTTTTTTAGTTTTTTCTTGTGACTTTCGGTACCAGTCTCTCACTTGCGTCCACTTCTTTAGAACGTGTTTACCTATAAAAAGTATTGTGTTATTAAATCCGGGAAAAACTATTATTTCACTGATCATATCTTTTCTTTTATCTATTTTATTTACTTAGCTAGTGGTTGCACTTTTATGGATTTGCATTATACTCTTCTATTCGGGGTTTCGACTATCGTCAAGACCTCTCTGGGTTTGCTGTGCTATCTGGTCTGTGCTACGATTAGAATGCATTCCAGAGCCAGATATAGACAAATGGAAATCAATTGCCCAGAAATTCGAAACTCGCGCCAACTTCCCAAATTGTATTGGAGCAGTTGACGGTAAACACGTCAGAATAGTCCATCCCCTCAATTCAATCTGATCTGTAGCTGATGCAGATTACCGATTTGTTTACTCAAATGTTGCAGCGTATGGGAAGGACTGCGATTGTTAACGGTACCATAAATATACCTGAAGACAAGTGCCTTTCAGGCTCGCAGGACCCAAAAATCCGCTATTATCTCATAGGAGATGATGCTTTTGGTTTACATAAGTATCTCCAAAAACAATATGGTATACATAGTTTGACACTCAGGAAGAGGATAATCAACTATCGGTTATCCAGAGCTCGTAGGTACGCGGGGTGTACTTTTGGAATACTGAGTAACAAATGGAGAATCTTCCATCGTGCAATTAACTTCGAACCTGACTTTGCTACGGATATAGTGAAAGCTTGTGTAGTTTTACACAATTTCGTACGCGACAGAGGCGGCTTTGAAACGGAAGATATGTTGTCCATTGCAGGTTTTGGAAGTCTTCCAGGAAACCCACCAGAGGAAATGAGGAGAAATCAGGCAACAGCTTCCGCCAAATATGTAAGAGATGTACTCAGTGATTACTTCATGACTGAGAATGGTTCAGTCAGTTGACAGTTTTCAAAAATCTGAATATGTTTAATTATTTTCTAATAAAAATATAATGATATAAAATATAATATTGTATTTATTTATTTCACTACTGATGCTATTTTTTCGTATAAATAGGCTATTTTAATCCGTGTTAATTAAAGTTAAAAAGAACCCTTCAAATGTTATTAAGATATTAGTTTTAAAGATTTCCCATAATACATATAATGTTTTTGTCAGGAAATCAGTTAAACATATAAAAAAAATTATTTATAATGTACCTATATTATATTATATATGGCATATATAAAATTTTCAATACCTACGTACCGATATAATTTTTTTAAAAGTATTCAAAACCTTCATAGACGTCTATAATTTCCGTACAAACGGCTTTCCACGCTTCCAGTGTCTTAAATTTATCTTTATATTTTGAACTTGTTTTGTCCCACAGCACTACACGTGATTGAACTGATGAAATCAGTCGATCAATATCAATCTCAAATGAATCGTTCATATTTCGAACAACAAAATTTCAAATGATCAAATTAAAAAGAAATAATATAATAATTTTCCGAACCGAACCGAAACTAAACCGTATATGTGTAAACAATCAATTGCTTTTATGAACCCTGGACATGAATTGAAACAGAATAGAAACCGAACGAAACCGATTCGGGGCTTTCGGTTCTATTAGGTTTATATTAGCTACCGAAAACAGACCGAATCACCGTTTCACACTTGTTCGGTGTCTACCGAAAACGAACCGAACCGAACCGAACCAAATGGTGTCAAACGAGCCTTACAAGATTGACTCAAGAACCGAAGCCTTTTGATCAGAAATTTCTCCGATTGGGCTCTGCAAAATTTTGAAAAAAATCCTGAATTTCATCGGGAAATCATTTTCAGCGATGAAGCTCATTTTTGGCTTAATGGCTTTGCATTATTGGACAGCAACAAGCCCACATGTGCTTCAAGAAACTCCATTGCATCCGCAAAAATAGCCTTGTGGTGTGGATTTCATGCTGGCGGTGTGACTTGACCGTATTTTTTCGTGGATGAAAGTGATTGCCATGTTACGGTCAATGGAGCTAGGTATCGTGCCATGTTGGAAGACTATTTTTTGCCCGAATTGAATGGACAAAATAAACATCAGCCTGACACAAACAAATATCCCGTCCATTCTGAAAACAGCTGCGATAAGGCCGATTTATAAAGGAGGAATTAAAAGTCAGCTTCGCAATTATAGACTGATATCGATTCTTCCGGTAATGGAAAAGTGTCTCGAAAGTGTAATTACTGAAAGAATAAAGAGTTTTATGGGAAAATATTCCCTGATCCATAAAAGTCAATACGGTTTTCAGAAAAATAAAAGTACAAGCAAATTGTTAGCTGAATTCGCAAATTGTGTCAAGCAGAGCTTGAACAATTGTCACCACGTATTGGTACTCTTCATGGATTTCAGTAAAGCCTTCGATACCTTAAACCACAAAACCCTAATAGAAGCGCTACAACGTGTTGGTATACGAGGATTAATGGCGGACTGGTTAACAGATTATCTGAGTAACAGGCTATTCTGCGTGAGAACAAAGGTGGAATATGGTGTGCCACAGGGATCGAAATTAGGTCCAATACTTTTTATCTTGTACACTAATGAGCTTCTTCGCTCTTTGAAGCAGAGCACACAGTTTGCTTTCGCTGATGACACAGCAATCGTGGTACATCAAAGGTCGCCGGAAATGACGACAGCAATAATGCAGGAAGAGTTGGATGCTGCGGTCAAATGGTGCCATGATAACGGCTTGGTGATTAATGCGTTGAAAACCAAGATGATGCACATCCGAAATCCTAGTTTCTCATCGACACAAATTCAAATATACCTGAGAAATGATGCATGTCCTAGTGCCAATACAGAAGTAATCGCAGTTGTTGACAGCTATAAATATCAGTCATCATAGACTGTCATTTTTTATGCAAAAAACAGATTGATAAGCTACGTATGGATTTAAAGAAAGCCATCTATGCACTAGCCCATCTGAAATATCACGCTACGGTGTCCGTCTTGAGGCAGGTCTACTATTCATTAATTGAGTCAAAACTGCGGTATGGTGTTCTTGCTTGGGGCAATGCAGCGGTAACCCATATTCAAAAACTGCAAAAATTGCAAAAATCCGCATTGAAACACATCAACTCTATGAATACACGAAACATCGACATTACCTTCAAAGTCCTTAAAGTAGAAGACATTTTTAAGATGACACACACTTTAGAATACTACGACGACATATGGTTTATCCGGCCAGTTGATCATGAAGTGAATACTAGACGACGGGCCCAAGGTATGCTTCAAGTATCAAGCATTTGCAACAAATATGGAAGAAGACAACTCCTACACAGCGTTCCGGCAACAATCAACAATCTACCCCGAGAACTAACAAACATTGTAAACTTTAAAACTAGAAAAAAACGATCAAAACCTTCTTTTTGAATAATGAAATATAAAATCAATATAGGCTAAGTATTTTATCAATTATAGATACTAAATTAGTTTTAATATGTTAACTTGTAATGTGGAAAGACTAAGCTCACTAAATTAACCATTAAGTAGTCTAATCTTCTGCAGACAAACCAAAGGCTTCGCAGATACGTAAATAAATTGTGAAGAGTTAAGAAAGACAAATAAATCAACCAAGTGCAATAAGATGGTACCACATGCCACACAGGTGGTCAAACACTTGATCTATTTAGGAGGAACTTCGGTAATCATGTAATCTCGAGAAATGATCGGCTACTTCGCTCATGCGATTTAATGCCACTGGATTTCTTTTTATGATGTTACTCGTACGTTATTTATTTCAACAATAAACACAAAATTGCCAACCGATATGTGTGAAAGAGTGGCGGAAAATTGGCTTCAAAGAATCGATCGCTGCAAACGTGCTCGTGGTGGTCATATGAACGGTACCGAATTCCATACTTAAATGTAATATGTGTAATATACCTGGAATAAATTTCAGCCCGATATCTCAATTATTCTGTCTTTTATTTAATTATTATATCCTTATTGAAAAACTCGTTATAATAAAAGGAAACAAGATAAAGGTATTTTTGCTGATCTAACTAAACATCATCATATTCACTTCTGATGATACTCTCACTTGGAACACAAAAAAGTTTGTTAAAAACGCCGCAAAAGGAATATTTCTATATAAATTTCACATGTAGATTTATTGTTTAGCCTGTTTAGCGCAGAAGCTATTACGAACTGTTCAAGAGCAACTGCTGAATTTCCTAATAAAAAAGCGATTCTTAGTTTGTGATCATCGTGATTGATCTCGGTTTAACAAACACAGCAGCAGCAACGTCAACAACAACGACAGAAAACTTACAAATGCAGGGTGCTAGAATAGAAGGATACTAACATATGAGTTTATTTATTTACTCGTATGTAGCATATAAGAAGTTCAAACGTTGATGCATAACATAGTAATTAATTTATGGGGTTGGCAAAAAGTAGTTTCTATTTTTACCAGTAGGTTGCATTATGTTTGTTGATTCAAAAACGGGAATCAATATTATAATAATTGTTTTTTTTTTGTTGACATTTGAAAACTGTCTCTCTGAGCTTATTGTAGAAGTAAATCAAACTATTGGTACAGTGTCAATATTAACATGCAGTGCCCTTCCTTTCTTTGGCTGCTTTATCGTGGCAGGGGGCTTAGGAGTCAAGGATCCCAAGATTCTGAAAAGAACCCAGGTGAGACGTCGAACTAAGCCCCAAAGACGTCCAAACTAGAAGTAAAATCGTTAACAGTAAAGGATAATACTCAAATTGGTATTCGCAATAGCGACAATCCGCCGGTGGTCTTTTCGACTGCGGCGGAGCACGGATTCTGGAGGCTCCAACCAACATACTTCTAAAGCCTCCTGCCGATTTCGGCGCTGCTGGATCACTTTATTTCGATCACTGCGGCTTCTTCTACAAAACGTTTGGTAGAGTGAGCTGGAACGATGGAGAGGCCCTGCCTGTTATGGTTAAATTTCATCGGAATAGACCAGTAGTTGGTCAGAGTGCTGTTTCTGGCTGCTTATCTCGGGACACCGAAAAGGTGAAATGGTGGAAGTGACATCCACTGAAACCGACCAACCTCTCGTATCTAAAACTGTGCCCTCTTCTTCTGTCCCGAACAGGACCAAGAGGAAGAAATGCCCGGATGAAGCCGGTGCTGGAACCAACAAAGATTGCAGTTCCAGTGGACGCAAAACGCATAAAACGGTCAAACCCAGTGCTACAACCAGCAACGGTCGTAGTTCTAGTCGGCGAAAGTCGGCTAATGTGGTGAAATACGAGAAACTAAGACTTCCGAGGTTTTCAGACAACCCAAACTCACGCGCGCCATCTTCAGGGTTCAGGCGCAACTCAGGGAAACGGGGGATGTTCTGATGCGTCTTCATACCCAGAACCATGGAGTCGACACTGAAAAGTGGAAATCTACCTTACAGGGAAAGAAAGAATCGAGAAAACGAGGACGGCTCTTCTCGTGTTGCGGGCTTAGACAAAGCTCCTGTCGAGAAGCCCAATCTGCACTTTGGAAGGGCTAATTTTCACTTCCAAATGAGTGCAGATAAGAGACGACCTCCCGAGTACTCATCTATTTTGTGTATTTAGATCAATCTTCAACATTCCAAGTCTGCTACTGGATCCCTATGTCGGAGGTCCTCAGTGTTGAATACAAAATCTCACATAATATACATACCGGAACCATGAATGTGAAATAAACGCATCTGTGGCTTCGGATGATTAAGTGCTTTCACAAGACTGCTCGTATATGACAAACGATCGGAAAGACCGAGAACTTGCTTTTATGTGCCAACACACTCTCACCATCTAAACTTGCGCAATTTTGCAACCAAGATCTAGTTACTGCAGATATAAGCTTCGAAACGAATGGAGAATGGCACAGATTCGCCGTTTCGTCTGCTTATTTTTCCCATGATTCGTTACTGCCGCCACCACCAGAGGCGATAGAAGAACTCATTCAGTATTGTGATTCCAGGAAAATGGGGCAGTAGCAAATGCAACGTGAGGCAATCATCCCCTGGATTTCATACTATCGTCCGACCTGGTTGCTAACAATGCTGGCTCTCAGCCTTAGACTTAGGTATATCGAATTCAGAATCTGATGCGAGGTCTCAACCTTGTTCAATCCGTAGAAAACTAACTGCACACGATTTAATGAGGAGCTCGTCAAGTACAACAGTGTTCACCCTAAGCAGAGGACAAAACAAAAGTTAAAGGAACCTGTTCAGAACCTGAACAGTACCCTTACCAATTGTTTGAAGCTGTATGTCCAGCTATTAAGAAATCCTGCAGATTGCCCGCTCCTTGGTGGAACGCAGATCTGGACACTGATTGTGGATGCTGGCTCTGGTAAATATGTGGTGGCGGGGGTAAACAGGGGTTGTCCACAAGACGGCGTTCTGTCTCCACTACTGGTGTATGTATATGCACAAGCATACGTGGATTATGTAGCTGTACTGCCTGTTGGATCATGTCTAGCGATTGTATGCTCTAAAGCTCAGGCAACCCTAGGTGTGATCGACGATTGGTGCACTAGTAATGGAATTTCAGTCAATCCTCTCAAAACTGAGGTTGTTCTCTTTACGAGAAGGAGAAGCTGTCTGGTCCGACTTAAGTGCTTGAAGCATCCTCATCCAATTTTCAAAAGAAGCTAAGTATTTGGGTGTCACCCTAACAAAATCTTGTGGACCAAACATGTTACGTCGAAAGCCTCTAAGGCTCTGTCGCCCTTCTGGCAGTGTAAAGGAGCTATCGGCAAGACATGGGGACTATCACCGAGATGGACGCTATGATAATGCCAATTATATCCTATGAGTCAGTTGTTCCGCGATGGTTCCTTCATTAACTCCCGACAAACATCCAGCAGCCAGTTGCCTTTTGAACAACAATCCTGTGTCTATCAAACTATCCGATAAAAAAACATCTTTGTCTAATCAATTTCATGAGTCCGAGTCTGCCCTTATTCGCAAGTTCAAATCTTTGCTTCAAGAATTTGAGTGCAGCTTCTAAGAAAAACTCAGTGATGCTGTTTCGTCTCTTGAAAGTAGAGTGCGTCAATTTGAGAGTGAATTATGTGAACTTCGAGAAGAAAATAAAAACATAGGAGAGGAATTAGTTGTTTTACAGAGAAAAAGACCAGTTAAAAAACCTACTGATATCGTAATAACCATAGCTGCCAAATTAGATCACCAAATTTCACGACATTTCGATACGTTCCATTTGAAATCGAGATCTACCGACGATCATGGCCCGTTGCTAATTCAACTCTCTTCCCACACTTTCCCAAAAAAAAGGGATTTGACTCTTGCACAGCTGGAAGGTTTTCTTCAGGTGCCTGATGTCAGCAGCATGAACTCCAAGCGCATCTATTTAAATGAGTGTCTAACACGGGAAAGTAGTTGTTTGTTGCGTCATTGAGAGCATGACGCATGGCTGCGTAAAGAGGGTACTCGTATTTTATCCTCTGCAAGAACTCATGATAGTTACGTTAAGGTTCTTTTGAAGGATTCAACCATTGCGCAACTTCATCCGCTTTTGTCACCGATTTTCCGCTGTAGCACACCACAGAAATAAACATATACAACATAAAAAGAAAATGATTACTATGTGGAATCATACGCATTATTCATTGTTTTATAGATATGCATCACATTTTTGAAATTGTTTTATTTTACAATTAATTTTCCATGTTTATTATTTTTAATATCGGAATATGGTATGTCTCGGGGAACTATTTCATTCGCCACAAGTAGATATAGTTTCTGTTTATGAGACTTGGTTGGTTCCTGGTAGTGATGATGATAGCGGAGCCGACGATATGTGTATTGAACTTTAGGGTTATAAAATGCATCGCAACGATAGACATAGATGGAGTGAAAAGTAACCTCCTGGACCGCCAGAATTCGCTGCTACTGCAAAAAAGGTTATGGTGCCTTGAAGTCCGTTCATATTTCGGCAGACATGCCAAATTTCAGTGCGATACTGTCTTTAGTTTTGTTTTGACAGCTGATTGTTGTTGACATGTTTGGCATCATGGTGAGTATGGACAAAAACGATTTTCGTTCTCTCATAAAACATTATTTTTTGAGAGGCAAAACGGCGAAGGAAACAAAAGAAAAGTTGGATAAATATTATGTGGTTAATACTCCGTCGGATTACACCGGCAAATATTGGTTTCAAGAGCTTCGTGGTGGCCGCAGGAGGGCGGCAGGCCCTCCGATGCGGTTACAGAGGACAATGTCAAAAAAATACATGAAATGGTGTTGGCTGACCGGAAAAAAGTTATCCTGCCGCTGGGTGCCGCGCATGCTCACTCCTGATCAAAAACACGAACGCGAGAGCACTTCGAAAGAGTGTTTGGACTTGCTGATGCGGAATCGGGCAGACTTTTGGCGTTGATTGGTAACTGGATTTGGATCCCTCGAACTATTATCTCTTCCCAAACCTTCATTTCGGCCAAAACATATTTTCAATTACCGCACTGTTTGGGCACTGGCTCGCACTCGCACGCACTCGCTTTTGAATATGTTTCCAATATTTCCCAACTATATTTAAGCGTAAAGCGATTTAAGTCGTTCTGTGGAGGTATGATACTGACTGACAGTCAATATTTCGAAGTGGAAAGAGCTGTCAGTGGCAAAATAACATGACTCAAAAACAAACTTGTATTTGGAGCACCAGTTACATTGATGTATCATACGAACAATATGATTTAAAAAAAAAAACACTTTTGTTGAGGTATACATATTTATATTTACTTATTTAGTATCAAAAAAAGGAACTGTTTTCTATAAATTTCTTATCGGGAATATGGTATATTTGCGAATCAATTATCTAACAATTCGCATGTCGACATCCAATAACCGCAAATGTATTTGATTTATAAAACGGTGCTAACAAGAGGATATCGCTAAGTCTAACTATAACCCGTGATATTTAATTCTATCTGCAAAATCTGAATCTTCGATGTACCTACATATATATGGTATATCTTTCTATTCATCTCCACACGAAGCAAAGAGCTATCCTATCAATTTCCATCTTTCATTTTCAATGGCCTCTGACTCAGAATTAATACTTTATATATGATGGAATTAAGAAATCAGCTACGCATTTCAGATGCTCTAGAGTCTACGTTTGTTGGAGTTTTTTCTTTATTCTAAAAGTTAGAACAGATTTCATAAATACAGATTGTCTATCAGCATTCAACGATGTCGCTTATCATCTCTCTTGCAAGGGTTTTCTTTGTCATTTTGACCACAAGGCAACAGAGATGGCATCTCTTTTGGGTCCATCGTAGCGAGCTAAATTGAGAGCATAATTATTTCAATTACTTGAATTATCTAAGATCTCGAAAATCATTGAGCGTTGTTTTTTCTCAACCGACTTTTCAGTTGCCATTCGAGAAAATTATGAAGATTTCTTTGACCACATCCTAAACGTACAAGGACTAAAAATTTATGGAATGGAAACGCACAAAAAGGCCAAAATTCTATTCAATATTCAATTATCATGTTAAGGATAGAAAGAGAGAAACTGACTGAATGATGTTCCAAACGTAATTACGCTATCAGGAAATGTTTATTCACCGAATGTGGAAACGCACCCACGGTAGCCTTTGATATGTTCTAAGTAATTTATGACCATATCGTAATTTGATTTGCATGAAGCTTTTATTTTTCGTTTTTTTTTTATTTGGATGCAACTCGTTCAAGATTTTGTTTTAATATTCATTTTCATTTTTTTAAAGATATTAACTAGAGTGAAAAAGAGAAAAGAAAATCAGAAATACCGCGCAATGACAAGAAAATACTAATTATACATTATCCTATTGGAAATACCAGTTTTGACCCGCATCCTAACACACGGCTGTCGGCCACATCAATCCTCTATACATATATAAATAAGTTTAACTAAAGACTGTTCATTTAGATTTTATGCGCTGTTTCACCACACTTAACTTATTCGATAGGAGATGTACACATACGACTGAAACGTGTAAACGAATATATGTACATACAGGCAAACTATTTGCAATTCAGGATGACAACTCCTTTTAAATAAATTTTAGAAATCAGGTTTATTACCAATCTATACTCTTGTGAAGTTTTTGCTTTAAACTGGTTGATTGTAGAGACTTCCAGGGTTTTTGGTGATTAGTTTCTTGAGTTGCTTTTTGCTTCATAATTAGAATGCTCATTCGCTATATTGGATGACTGGTTCTCTTAGTAATTTCCCAACTTGCATTTTTGATTCAGTTGATTGAAGAACATATTAGGGAATATGGAATGGCATTTATATTTTCACCGATAATAGGCCAATCGTAAGATTGATAACGGCCGACGTAACAATTCCCCGCAATCTACGATAGTATGATGCACTTCTGTTTATTGTGCAGCAAAATATTAGTAGCTTGCGAAAATTTTTTGTTGTTATGTAATCTAGACGTTTTTGTGAACTCTAGTAATTTTATATTTTTATCGGAGATATGGATTTATTTTTGCGAAATAGAAGGCCTTAAAATTCCAAAATACAATACAATACAATGGAAATTAATCTGTGTATAGGTGTGACTGTACGTTAGTACCCTAAACAACAGAAAGAATGTAGTCACTACTTCTCCTACAGTAACCAAAACTTCAGTCTAGTAAATGATAAATTGCTGCACGAAAGCTGGAAAGCTCACGTAACACCTCTCAGGCCGAAATATTCCTAAAAACCCTAACATATTACGTTGGTAACTCTAACTTTTCCGTAGAGCGAAGAAAATTAAAACTAAACTTAAACCGTGGATGAACAATTCTCTTTTCAGAAAAATTAAACTCAAGCATACTATATGTCGCGAATTAATAATAAGGACATCACGATCTGTGTGATAGTTACTTTCGAAACAGAATAATCAATGCACGGGGGAATTTAAAAAACAAATGGAAAATTGTAAATATGTATTATAATTAAATAATAATTAATCGCAACCTACCGCTATCATGGCATGTATTGTATTTAAAAGTGGAAATATTACTGTCGCGAATCCTGCTGAAATAGCTAATGAATTTTGTTTCAGTGGTTTAAATGTTTTTCTAATGATCTTCATAGTTGTTGTTGCACAATTGGTCTTGGTGTTTTGTACCCATTACAGTGTTTGAGCTGTTGAAAATCGAATTCGTGTGACAACGATGGGATTTCTAATATCGCCTTGAAAAAAATAGCCTTTAAAGTCATGAATATTTTGACATATATTTTTCATTTGAGTATTTTCTCATATAAATTTGACGAATTGCGCCAATGTAATACCTATTTTTAAAAAAACGGTAACGGGAACAAAAAGGTAATTACAGAACGATTTCCTTACTATTCGTAATATCGGAAATGTTTGGGAAAGCAATGAAAAGCAGAATTCTGAAGTACGAGTATCTTACCAAAATAAAAATTTTCATTGAAATGCAGTTTGGGTTAAGAAAAAACTGTTCTACAAAAGATACGCTCTTAGATGTTTATACATTTATCTACATAGAAATTGATGTTAAGAAATGCTGTGCCGTGTTATTTCTAGATATTACAAAAGCACTCGATATGGTTGAACAATTGCATAGTGTGGGATTTAGTGGATTTATATTAGATTAGATCACAAGAAGTCAAAATTGGGCATAGTCTAAATAGTTCCAAGGAATTTAATCTAGGTATTCCCCAAGGATTTGTTCTTGTTCATTTTCTAAGGTTTTTGTACGCCGAACACAAATTAGTAGTAAGCAATAAGAGCAAGTCTATATATTTCAGCCTTAGAGTGCAAGAATCCCCAGATATTGATATTGTATTACATGCTTCTAGTTGTTGCAGATATAGCTTGCTAAACGTACTAAACACCAATGGTTTATATGATGCAAATTGATGAATTGCTTCAAAATTTAAATAGTTGAGCACTATAAAAACTTAGTTGTCATTACTGACAATACATAGTCTTAGTTGGCGCGAACACATTTCCATTTTGAAGCAATATCTACTATTGTCTCTACGTAGTCTCTACCATCTTGGGAAATACTGCTTTTCAAATATTTTGAAAACCATCTAGCTGCTGGACAGGTATTCACTTTAATAAACTCCTCCAGTTGGGTTTTTTTTTTTTTTTTTTTTTTTTTTTTTTTTTTATAATCGGCGCGCGCTCAAGGGGTTTTTGTACCCTTAAAATGTTCGTACACAGCGCGGGCGAAGGAAATTTAGGGAGGAAGAAAAGACAGGTACCGATGTACATTGTTTTTAAATGTTTGCAAGTTATAACGACCAGGAAACACAGAGGTCGGCAGGGCATTCCATAAGCGAGTTGTACGGCTTAGGAAAGAATCACGATATTTTAGAGTTGGGTGTTCTATAAAAAAAATACTAATAGGAAGGTAACCGAAAAACAATTAATGATAACTTACATTGGAATAACCACATATTCGGTGTCGTCAAAAATTGTGTGAAATGTGTAGATTGCCTCAATATAAATATAAGACATTTATCCGCCCGAAATTGGTCGGATGTGCCCAAATCTGGTCGGATGCGCCCAAAAAAACTCTGTACCTGCTAGATAGGCTTCAAAACCGTGCGATAAAGCTCATTGGTGATACTAATATCACTCAGACAATGGACACCATCGAACATCGACGTAATGTCTCGTGTCTCACTTTGTTTTATTGCTATTTCCACCACCAATGCTCCATAGATATCGCAACTAGCATTCCGTCCCTTCAAACTTTTAACCGTAACACTCGTCTCGCTATGAATGATCGTCAGTACAGTCTCAAAGCCACTTTCGGATATACCCTAAAATATCGTGATTCGTTAATCAGCCCTACAACTCGCTTATGGAATGTCCTACCTAGCTCTTTATTTCCTAGTCATCATAAACTTCAAATATTTAAAACTAACGCTCATGGGTATTTCTCTTTTTCCCCTCCCCGATTTTTCTTCGTCCGCGATGTGGGTAAGCATTTTAAGAGCACTTAAATCCCTTGAGCACGCGCAAATTTAAAAAAAAAATGTTAGTCGGTTAGCCCACTACATCTTCTACCGTGAGCATCGAACTTGTCGAGTTGTAGAGGCTGAGTAGGGTCAATGACTCTCGAGAAGAAATTCTCCAGACGAGTCCTGAAACCAAAGGATGCTCCCCCCCCCCTCCCCAACTCCCAAAGCACTCCATCATTCCCCTGGGCTGGATCAAGGTGTTATACGACCCGTGCCGAAGATCAACCTGGCTGAGGGCCCAGTATCTCCAAAAATAGCTCAGTCGCAAACGGAGTATCCGGATACCTGGCGACCTCCGGATTAGCTAGCCTTATCTGTATATGGCGGATCTCTGTACAGATGGACATCCCTTTCTCCGCTACTCGTGGGACTATTATGGACAATAATCTGAAAACAAAAACCGAGGCCGGTACTCCTCAATTACCGGGCGGTGGAACGGTGACTACACCGACTACCGGCAAGGCTCCTGCATTGCCGAGAGGAGGCAAAACTGTGGCAGGCCATGGTGCGCCATCCTCTAAAGGCAAAAGGAACAAGCCAAATAAAAAGAATTCAGGAAGTGTTAAGACTGTGGCAGGCCATGGTCCTATCACCTCCTCCACCCCTAGCAGCAGCAAGTTTGTGGCAGGCCACGGACTTGTCGCGGCTACCAAAACTCCTTCAGGGAGTGTTAGGACTGTGGCAAGCCACGGTCCTATCACTTCGTCCGCCCCTAGCAGCAGCAAGTTTGTGGCAGGCCACGGACTTGTCGCTGCTACCAAAACTCCTTTGGGGAGTGTTAAGACTGTGGCAAGCCATGGTCCTATCACTTCCCCCGCCCCCAGCAGCAGCAAGTTTGTGGCAGGCCACGGACTTGTTGCTGCTACCAAAACTCCTCCCTCCAAAGAGGAATCTGGAGCTCAGCCGCATCGGCAAGCTCCATCTAAGGCGCTATACATAAGACGCCGAAATGCTTCACGCATTATCAAAACCTTCGGATCCATTCCGGAGGTGGAGAGAAGTGCGGAAATAAAGAGCAAGGTTGAGTGGGCTAAAAACATCCTAAAAGATGGATTTCCCACTGCTTCCATTGCTCACAAAATGTCAAAAGACTCCTCTAAGCGTCAGAGATCGTTGGAGGAAACCGTATCGGTTTCCAAGAGGCCCAGAATTCAGTTCAGTTCCACATCCAACAGCAGATCTCTGAAGTCCTATAACGAAGTCCTAAAGGACGCATTGGTGATCGCGGTGATCGATAGAAGCGATACCGACGGTTCCATTACACCGGAACGGTGGCAATTGGTCAAGTTGAAGCTCTCCAGCAACTTCTTGGCCATCATGCGGGAGAACCCAGGACCACCTCCTATCACAAGCGACGCTGGCTGGCACCAAGGCCATGTCAAGCTCATCGCTTGCTCCGACCAGAGATCTCTCGATCTCTTCACCAAGGCCATCGATGGTTTAGGAGAGGTTTGGCCAGGTGCAAAACTCGAGGTCGTATCTAAGGAAGACATTCCTAGTAGACCTCGAACTCGTACCTGGATTCCAGCCGAACCCTCCTCTCCAGAAAATATCCTGGAAATCATCCGGCTCAGCAACCCGACTCTTCCGACTCATGACTGGAAAGTCGCGAAACTGGAGGAACTAAGGGGTTCTTATAGATGCGCGTTAATTGTGATCAATAAGGAATCCCTTAATCCTCTGGCGCAGACGAAAGGCATGATTCGGTTTGGATTCGAGTCCATTCATTTAAGGGTGTACAAAAAGGATGAGTTGGATGCTGATAAGCAACCTCCTCCTCCTTTAACACCTGACATCACAACCGTGGATCTTGGAGCATCGATATCCTTTCCAGAATTGGATAGCGATGACTCCAATCTGTCCGAGGTGACTACAAAGCCGTCGGTCTCCGATTCTGACACATTGTCGGAAATGGAAACCGATGGCGAAGCAAATAGAGGTTCTACACGATCAGAGATTGAAGATGAGCTCTTGGGCACATCTTCAGAATCGGAGGACCTCAACAACACCGTGGTGGAGGCGACTCTGGAAGACTGTAGCAATGATACGGTTTCTCCAGATTAATCTCCACCACTCAAAAAAGGCTTCGGCCACACTCATTCTGCGTCTTTCCAAAAGCGCAGAAGACATTATTCTAATCCAGGAACCATGGATTGCAGAAGGCGTGGTTCGTGGACTTAGGACACCCTCATACGTTCCGCTCTATACAAGAGACAAAGGTAAGATTAGAACTTGTATATTAGTGAAACGTAGCCTTAATGTGTTTCTACTTCCCAACCTCAGTGACCCCGACCTAACCGTTGCCAGATTAGAAACTGCCAAAGGCTCATACTGGCTGGCATCGGCTTACCTTGGCCACGACCAAGTGGGCCCTCTCCCTGGTGATAACCTAGAAAGGGTGGCACTGGAAGCGGGAAGGCAAAAAACTGGCCTCATAATCGGATGCGACGCCAACGCACATCATACGGTATGGGGCAGTACCGACATCAATGATAGAGGTGAGTCACTTTTAGACTATATTTTAAGTACTAACCTCTTAATTTGCAATATTGGCAATGAGCCCACTTTCATAACAAAAAACCGACAAGAAGTTTTAGATATTACTCTTGTCTCCGACAGCATCACCCAAAGGCTAACAAACTGGATGGTATCGTCTGAACACTCCTTTTCGGACCATAGGTACATCCAATTCAGTCTGAGTGATGCTCCCCCTCGCCAACCAACTTTCCGGAACTACCGGAAAACTGATTGGACAAAATATAGAGGAATCCTATCGGAAACGATATCCTCCAAACTATCAAGTCCCCCGCGTGACACCAATGAGCTCGACATGAAAGTCAGGGAATTTACTCTGACTCTCAATAAGGCTATGGCCGCTTCCTGCCCTCTTATTCAACCAAGAGGCAAGAAAAAGCCACACTGGTGGACATCGGCACTAGGACTGCTCAGAAACACATGCAGAAAACTTTTCAACGCAGCAAAAAGCACAAGAAAAGTGACCGACTGGGACTCATATAAAGAATCCCTCAAATTATACAAAAAAGAACTGAGGAAGGCAAAGCGACAATCCTGGAGGTCATTCTGTGACAAAATTACAGAAACCTCTGAGGCTTCGCGGCTAAGAAAAATCCTCTCCACAAATCCTATGATGCCCAGCTGTTTGAAAAAAACCGATGGCTCTTGGACAACCTCAAGTGATGAATCACTCAACCTGCTTCTGGACACCCACTTTCCAGGTAGCTCCCAACTCGCGGCCAGTAGCAGCCCAAACAAGCCTACTGCAACCGTGACCAAAATTCATAGTCTGATTACGAGAGACAAACTGCTCTGGGCGCTACATAGCTTCAAACCATACAAGTCTGCTGGTCCGGACGGTATTATACCTGCCGAGCTACAGAGATCCTCAGATATTATTCTACCAGTGTTGGAAAATATTATGAGGAGCTGTGTAGAACTTATCCACATTCCACTGTTATGGAGAGAAGTCAATGTAGTATTCATTCCCAAAGCTGGAAAATGTTCTCATGTGGTCCCAAAGGACCTCAGACCCATAAGTCTATCGTCATTCCTTCTGAAAACTTTAGAACGACTGATTGATATCCATATTCGAGCTAAAGTTGATCCAAGACTTCTGTCTACGGCTCAACATGCCTACTGTAAAGGAAAGTCGGTGGAAACGGCTTTGCACTCTCTGACTAGCCACATCGAACGATCCCTACAATATAAGGAGTACACAATGGTTGCTTTCCTGGACATAGAGGGCGCCTTTAACAACGTCAACACATCCGCAATCACGACTGCGTTGTCAACTCTGCAGGTAGACGACTCACTTGGGGAGCTGATTAATCTAATGCTAACAAGCAGGATAATCAACTCCAAACTGGGTGAGACTTCTGCTAAAAGATATGTCAGCAGGGGTACGCCGCAAGGCGGTGTCCTCTCCCCCCTTCTTTGGAACTTAGTGGTTAACGAACTACTGATATACCTGGAAGAGGGTGGTAGCAGAGTGATTGCCTATGCGGATGACGTTGCCATAGCCGTCTCAGGAAAACATTTAAATACCATTAAAGAACTCCTCCAAGTAAATCTTAACAGATTAACCTGCTGGGCAGATCGCTGTGGATTGGGAATAAACCCCCATAAAACTGATCTTGTCCTCTTTTCTAGGAAATATAAAATTCCAATCATAGACCCTCCTTCAATAAACGGTACCAGTTTAGCTTTCTCCGATACAGCAAAATATCTGGGTCTCATTTTTGACAGGAAACTAAACTGGAAACCTAACATTCAAGAAAGAGTCAATAAAGCTACAATAGCTTTATTCTCCTGCAAGAAAGCCATTGGGAACAAATGGGGCCTTCAACCTCGCATAACCCACTGGCTATACATCTCGGTCATAAGACCGATACTCACTTACGGGGTGGTTGTCTGGTGGACGGCCTTGGAAAATGCAGTCAACTGCATTAAATTAAGCAGAGTCCAAAGAACAGCATGTCTGTGCACAAGCGGAGCCTTGCGGTCTACCCCCTCTGCGGCATTAGATATTCTGCTTCACTTGACACCCCTCGACATTTTTAGCAAGCAAGTAGCTGCGACTGCAGCTATTCGCCTTAAAGCGACTAAACAGTGGACAAATAATTCATTTGGCCACGCCAACATTCTTAATACATTAGGAATCCTCACAGAGAACACCGATTACACCATACCTGAACTTTGGTTTGACAAAAACTTCCATGTAAGCTTCCCCTCTAGATCATTCTGGGAGGAGGATGCTTTCATGGAGGACAAGTCAATCCATCTCTACACAGATGGATCTAAAACCGACAGCGGAGTTGGCGGCGGTGTTTTCTCAGATAAGCTTAACCTAAGCCTCTCTTTCCGCCTTCCAAATCACTGTAGCGTGTTCCAGGCGGAAATTTTGGCGATTAAAGAAGCTCTGTCCTGGCTGAAGAAAAACGTGATATCTGCAAAGGATATCCGCATATTTTCGGATAGTCAGGCCGCCATCAAGTCCCTGGACTCGGTCTCATTGTGTTCTAAAACTGCCCTTGAATGCCGATCATCTCTCATGGAGATGGCAGAGCAGTTCAACATTCACCTCTGTTGGGTGCCGGGCCACAGAGACATTCCAGGGAACTGCAGAGCCGATGAACTCGCCAAAATTGGAACCACTCTACCTATCCTACCAGACAAAGGTAGTATAGGTATACCAATCGCTACGTGCAAACTAACACTAAAGCTAGATGCCAATAAAAGAACGGACCTTAGGTGGACTGCTGGACAAACATGTCTAGCGACAAAACAGATCTGGCCAAAGCTGGATCTGAGTCGATCTAAGTGTCTGATCCTCTTAGAAAGGAAACATCTCAGCGCCATAATAGGTGTCATTACCGGACACTGCCTCATAGGCAAGCACGCAAGAAGGCTTGGCGCTTTTACTAACGATTTTTGTAGAAGCTGCATGGACGAGGAAGAGGAGGAGACAATCCCCCACCTACTCTGCACATGCCCAGCTCTCTCTCAGAGAAGGAAGCTTCACCTAGGAGCTTTCTTCTACAACGACCTAAACGATCTAGAAAAAATAGACGTTAACAGTCTCCTACGCTTTATTAAAAGCTCAAACTGGTTCCAGTAGTAAGAAGATCATAGATCCACGTGGCATCACAATGGGCCAATAGGCCTAAGTGGGTTGGTATTTCCAACAGCCACTCTTACCTAACCTAACCTAACCTAGCCCACTACATGGGACTATTTAAAAAAATTAATATTCTGCCTGTAAGGCATCTTTACTACTTATGTTAGGTACTATAAAGTGCTTCAAATTTTCTTCGTAAGAGGTGACTACTTCCAGAGCCCTAACTCTGACTCCTATAATCTACGAAGCCACACAGGAACCTTCGTCTGTATTACTTCTGTAGTCTGTAGTCTTCCCGTTAATATAAGAAATATTAGAACTCTACTGGAATTAAAAAAAAGTAAGAATGGGGCTTCTCTACATATATTAATTACAATGAAATTGATGCTTTGTTGCGTTTTATTATTTGATGCTTTTGTTTGCTCTATTATTTATATATTGTACTTATGTATCTGAAGTGATACCTCTATTTATTTCACTGAATAAAAATGTCACTAACTATTCTCATCATTTAGATAAATTGTAAGAATTTGTATAAATTATAAATGAATGTATTAGAATAAAGCATAAATAAATAAAATTGAGTTCAGGATGGTAGAATAAGTCTCGCAAAGACTTTTTTTTGAATCCAACCCGATGCAAATGTTAGAATAAACTCTAATCAATAAATATTAAGAACAAACTGTTTCCATTACATATTTCCCATTTGGTTCGATAACCGTCTGCTATCTTTATGGCAACGTCGTGATTCCATGCTCATAAGACTTCGGGCCCTTTTTAGCGCACAATTGGATCAGTGTGATTTTACGTCGTCATCAAGTTTCAAGTTTATTTCGAATTAGCGGATTGTACAATTAAGAACTAAACTTTTTATTATAAGGCTGGAAAAAAAAAAATTTAAAATAAATACAAATATAATATATATATAATTATAATGTAAAATAAAAAAGAAAAACAACAAGAATATATTCAAAATTATATAAATTTGTTACATTTTTCAAATGAAAATCAGGTTTTGAAATTATTCTACGTAATCATCATTTTATCGATTGTTTGTGCCCCTATTTGCCTCATGGATTGCTGAAGAGAGAATACCCAAAATGTCTTGTCCCTACCATACGCCTGTTTTCGTATGGCAAAGTCTAACACCGTGCACAAATAACAGACGGCTACTTTCTAAATATTTATGACAGGCAGGTATTAAAGTACCGATCCTGGAACATCTAGGAAATTGCCGCTTAATGTGTAAGTAATTGGATGTCTGATTGGATATTAAATTTGCAAGGAATATGCAGTTACGATAGTCCAGAAATTGTTGAAGCGAACACCCTAGCACCGTCTGAATGTAGAATTATGATCGATCTTTCATAAATGGAAAACATATCTTATCCTAGCGTTTAAAGTAATTTCTAATTTTCGAGAAGATAGCGAATCAAAAGAACTGTAGACTAAAGAGCAGTAACTTATTTGCGGTATAAGTAGAGCTTATACCAGTTTTAGCCGAATGTTTATTGGAGTATAGCAAGAAGAAGTCTACAGCATAGCAGTAAGATTATATGGTAACAGACCCGGTTATTTAAAATGATTCCAAGAATTTTTACCATTTCAAATAAAGAAATCTTCTCGCATTCGTCAATCATCGCAATATGCTGGCCTATCGGTAAACATAGGGACTTTTTGGGATTAAGCAGAAGACCATTCGACTCTGCCCAAAGATTTATTGCCTTTACGTCCTCACTCAATTTGCTGATACAATTCCCGATTTGTTACCGCGAAGTCGGCAACTATATTTGGACATCTACAAACTTGAGGTTTGTCATTAATGTATAAAACGAAGAGCAGAGGTAGGAGTATTGTGTCTTATGGAAAGAACTTGCAAAGTCGCAGCATGGTAGAAACATCTCCGTTTGTTGAAACCTTTTGCTGAACCTAGAATAAAATTTCCGATAAACTTTGTGCTTGAAAAGTTCAAAAGACAAAGCAGGGCTGTTTTAGTCTCATCAAAGTCCAAACAGACGTCGTCAATTGTTTTTGTGAGTGCAGTTGTGTCCTGCTCAATATGCAGATTGATGTGGGCTTATTAAATCTTGTGTGTCAAGCTGACTCTTAATAATGATTTCTAAAATCTTTGCTAAGCCAGAAGGAAGGCTAATTTAACGAAAGTTGGCGCATTCCGCAGAGTTTGACTTCTTTGCAATTTGTGTTATTTTCGAGAGTTTCCAAGAAATGGGAAAGCAAGATATAACTAGGCAACAATCATAAATATTCGTAAGCGTGTCAATCACAAATGGCAGTATTAGGCTGATGAGATATTCCATCCGACCTATATCAAGAGATTTTACGGATTTAATAGCGAAAATAACGTCAGCACTACTTAGTTACCATTTTAAAAACAAATCTAGAACCTAAATATGCTAGAGATCTCTAAAAACTCTCAGATTCGTCAAAAGAAAGACTCGTGTCTGGTATAGATGTGGCAAAGTAATTATTTACTTAATTATTGGAAGATGACTTCTTATTGACAATAGCGAGCTCATGCAAATTTTTCTAAAGATCGTGGGAATTATAGTTGACATTAGGTTTGGCACCATAGTAATATTCTTTACTTTTTCGGGCTTCAGCAGTGGTCGTGTTTCTAAACTTGACAAAACTAGTTCTGTTTAAAGATAGTCCATCTACTATAAGCTTTGTCACGAAGCCGCATTAGCTTTCTGATATTTGACTTAAACTAAGGTAGCGTAGGATCCTTTATCACTATTTCTTTGAGTGGAGTAAAATACTTTGATCAAAAAGTTCCCGTACCGCACCACAGTGTGGCGCTCCCATTGTTTCGATTTGAGTTCTGTTTTTTTTGTTAAGTTGGTAAATCTGTTGCTGACATTCTCTCTAAATCTTATGTCATAGCTCCACATTTGCAAAAGTTTCGTAGCCAAGAGTACATCTATCTTCGTGTGTGTGTTGGCGATTTTTTACAATTTTACAAATGGATTTAAATTTGCAACAACGAACTTGTATTAAATTTTGCGTAAAAAACGAATTTAAAGGTGCGCGAATGTTGAAACTGTTGGAAAAGTGTTTCGGCAACGATTCTCTAAAGAAAAGGGTCGTTTACCAGTGGCACGAGCGGTTCAAAAATGGTCGTGAGTCAATCGAAGATGATGAACGCAGTGGCAGACCATCGACATCGAAAACTGACGAAAACATTGATGAAGTAAAAGAAACGTTGGTCAATAACCACAAATTAAACACCAGAGAGATAGCGGAGGACTTGAACATTGCCTATGGATCTGTCCAAGACATTTTGGTTCATGATTTGGGTTTCCGTCATGTAGCAGCAAAGTTGGTGCCAAAAGACCTCAATAAATGTGGGTTTATAAGTACGACACGCATTCCAGACATCAGACAAGTGAATGGCGTTCTCCAAATGAGCCGAGACCAAAAAACCACGTCCTTTTCAGTCAAAAAAGAAGAAAATGCTCAAGGTTTTCATGGATTGCAACGGTGCAGTGCATCATGAATTTTTGCCAGAAGGCCAGATAATAAACAAAGAGTACTCGTATTATTTGGGCGTTATGAGACGTTTGTGTGAAGCAATTCGCCGAAAGACACCAGAATTGTGGGCAGATAACTCGTGGATTTTGCACCATGATAACGCACCGTCGCACAGCGCCATCATTATTCGTAATTTTTTGACGAAAAATGCAACAAATACCATCCAACAGCCACCGAATTCACCTGATTTGGCTCCCTGTGTCTTCTTTCTGTTCAATCGAGAAACCACTACGGGGAACGCGTTTCAGTAGCCGAGAGGAAGTAATGGAAAAATCGTAGGAAGCACTGCTGGCATACGTGTGTTGCAGTCGATGGAGATTACTTTAAAGGGGACAATGTATGCAGATTTAGATGAATAAACTTGTATTTTAAATTTTCTGAATAAATTCTCAAAAATTTTTGATCAAGTTGGTATTTATCGAAGAGCTCCGTAATCATAGACTTAAATAAAGCCATTTTATTATCAAGATCTGAAATATTCCAGCACAAGTCCCACGGGTAAGTAGAGGCCTCGCTATGTAAAGAAGCTAGATCTACATTTTTACAATTTCTGAGCCGCTTCGTTTTGGGAGAATGTTTGATATTCATATGAACATCATAAGTTAAAAATATTAAATCGTGAAGAAAGTTAAAGCAAGTGAACATTCATCCGATAAAGAAAAGTAATCCAAGAGTGAAGGTCGACATTCTGCTCTGAAATGTGTCGGCACAGAACTATGAATAATATTCAGGCCACAGTTGACAGCGAAGTCTTTGACAGAAATTGCTCTTGGGTAATTATTTAATAAGTTTTTATTACATCGCCACGTAGTACAATATTTTGCCAAGACGAGGTTAAGTAAGCCACCTGGGCATCGAATTCAATAAGAACAAAATAACGGTGTGCGACAATTCTATGCTAGCCGACATTGCATTCCTTTTTCTGATATCACATTCAAAAGCGGACCTGTAAAAAATTGCAACTTCTACTCCCCTAGTATGTACTAGATAGAGTGAAAAGTAACTTTTTAACCCAACCTTTATTTAAAGTAAATTTTTTTTTTTTAAAAGTTTTTTTTTATTTTATTCAATATAGTCCCCTTTTAGTTTGATACACTTATTCCAGCGATTTTCCAACTTCTCGATCTCGTCCGAAAAGTAATTTTCCGGAAGGTCTGCAAAAACGTGGCGTCGATGAGTTCCTCGCGTGAGCTGAATTTTTTATTGATGAGCCATCTTTTGAGGTTTGCGAAGAGATAATAGTTCGAGGGATCCAAATCCAGTTACCAATCGACGCCAAACGTCCGCCCGATTTCGCATCAGCAAGTCCAAACACTCTTTCGAAGTGCTCTCGCGTTCGTGTTTTTGGTCAGGAGTGAGCATGCGCGACACCCAGCGGCAGGATAACTTTTTCATATGCAGAATATTGCCCAAAATATGGCGTGTGCGCAGATAGCAGATAGTACTAATCTTTGTGGTTTGTGGTATCTGCTAGCTCGCGCACCTTCACTTTCCGGTCAGCCAACACCATATTTGCCGGTGTAATCCGACGGAGCATTAGCCCCATAATATTTATCCAACTTTTCTCTTGTTTCTTTCGCCGTTTTGCCTCTCAAAAAATAATGTTTTATGAGAGAACGAAAATCGTTTTTGTCCATACTCAACATGATGCCAAACATGTTAACAACAATCGGCTGTCAAAACAAAACTAAAGACAGTATCGCACTGAAATTTGGCATGTCTGCCGAAATATGAACGGACTTCTGTCTATGCATCTAAGGCTGCTCAATCCACCTTATTCATCTCAGAGCTCGAGACACTTTTTCGATTCCTGAGGCTGGAATTGGAAGACAATTATTTAATTATCGGCGGAGATTTCAACGGACGGTCCGTCGTTTCCCAGACACGGGTCCTATTTGGATCTCCTGCTGTTCGACACTTGAATAGATCTAACAGGCGCTAACCAACATACCATAAACTGTCTACGTACTTTCGTAGTGATCATTGCGGTCTCAGCACCGAAATAACTGTTCCCAACGAAACTGCGGAATTGAATGAGTTTGCTCAAAGGCATTCCTACAACTATGGTAGGGTGCGTTGGACGCACTTCTCCAGAACGCTGACGAGAGCACTTTCCTCAAATTCGCTCTACCCACCCTCCAATAGAAATCTGTCAAACGAGGAGATTGACGGGTATCTAAAACAAATCGACGAGACAATTAAACGAACTATGGACAAAACGATACCTCGGTATCAACACACTGACAACGAAGACTTATTCCGCAACGCAACTATTGACGCACTGCACCGACATAAAAGTAGACTGCTGTCAAGACTAAAAACCCTGTGCAGACAGTTTACTGACAGACATAACCCGGAGATCATGACAATGAAGTCGTCGATTAAAAACCTCCAGATATTAATAAAAGGAAATTACAGAAATTCTGCAAGTTTGTATTGGAACAATAAAATTCGAGCTGTAAACACCAGCAACCCGAATATGTTCCCGCAAATAAATAAAATATTTCGGAGAAATATGTTAATCAGAACTACCTTCCATGTCGTAGAATCGCCCGAACGTCGAACAAATACTGGTAACAGCAGGCATAGATCCAAATGAGGCTGTTGATGATAACAACTTCTTTGTGATCGAGGATCCGCAGGAGAAGGTAGAGGCTATAGGAGCGACTTTCCAGGAAGTGTACAAGGCGAATGACATCATTGGCAACAACGACCTGGAAAGTTGAGTCCTTGTGCACAATTTCTACCTTCGAAATGAAATAGTTAATTAGTGATTTGTGAGCTCGGGTTCCACCCAGTTCATTGATGAGAATATGGCAAATAATGTCATCACCAATAAAATGGTACTACCACCGCTCATTTCGAAGGAAGAGCTCCAAACGATCTTCGAATCACTTAGAAGTAAGAAAACAGTGGGAACCGATGAAATACCGAACATTGTACTTCAACATCTCCCATTAGCAGCTGTGGACATTTACACCACCCTGTTTAATAATGCAATGAATAATCCACATCATCCAGCACATTGGAAAATTGCGGTGGTACATCCCATCCCCAAAGGGATAAAGATACTTCAAATCCGACGAATCTCCGCTCGATCAGTCTTCTTCCAAACATCAGTAAGGTTTTCGAGAAGGTGATCAATAGAGTCATGTCTAAGTGGGTTGAGGACAAACATATACAATAGTTCCGGATAATCAATTGGATTTCGAGGCAGGGCACGATATCATTCATGCTGCGTCTAAACTGGTTTCTGATATCCAGTGGAACAAATGCACTGGTGCCTGCCTGATTGACTTGGAAAAGGCCTTCGATACAGTATCGTTTGAGGGACTCTTCTTCAAGTTAGACAGGTTGGGCATTAGTAAACCACTGCTGTATATTTTTTTTGGATATGCTCTCCAGTAGACAGTTCATCGTGAAGAATGGCGATGTGATTTCTGCAGGAACATTTAATATTAAAAACGGTCTGCAACAGTGTGAGGTTAATTCGCCGGTCCTACTCAACATTTACACAAGTGATCTAATAGGTTCTCTTCACCATGCCATAGCGTACGCAGACGACTTAATCGCGTGCAAATCAGGTCCAAAGATTGAGGTCATCAATATACTTTTGCAACATGACTACGATAAAATTAAGCCATATTGCGATGACTGGAAGTTGAAAATCAACTTTCAGAAATCGGAAAAAATTTTGTTTTGGACGCCTTTGTCTGGGACATCTTAGGATACCAGAAAGAATTGGAGAAAGTTTTCGATCATTGGACAGCACGGACAGCCACTTGCTTGTCGAAATATAGTCAGATACCTTGGGATCAGATACAGATCAATATCTGTATTTTAATAAACATATAGATGTTGCTCTGGCCAGAGCCAGAGGTACTTTTGCCCTTACAAGGAGACTGTTGTCTAACAGCCAACTCGATGCGAGGGTGAAGGTGATCTGCTACATGGCCCTCATCAGGCCCATGCTTGTGTTTGGATCTCCTGTATGGTTCAACGTGAGAGCAAGTTTATTGGAAAAGATTCGGGTGTTTGAGAGGGCTTGCCTTTGGGCTTGTCTTCAGTTATACAGAACACCAGAGTCTGAGTACATAAAATTCTATCGCAATGAGGTCTTGTACAATACAATAACGCAAACCTAATAGGAGTGGACAGTTTTGTTATTAAGTTGACTCGAAGACACATTGCAAGAGCAATGACCTCATCGAACAACCTGATCTCAGGGGCTTTCTACCTCAATTATATGTATCACGAGAGAGTTCGCTTTGACGGCTTTATTCCTCCAGAAGCGTTCCTCTACCTAGATAGTAAAAGTCTGATCCAGGACAGATTGCCGGTGCCGCCAATCTTCCACGTCGCTCGAACAGCTGCGGACAGGCGACTCAATTACGACAGAGACTTCGCACACGGCAGTGCGGAGCGTCTCCGGTTCAGTAGAGCGATAGTGAATCGCGACATGAAGGATGTTGCTCAGCAGCACCAACAATTTTGGTGGCTTTTTGAAGGAGAGGATGCTTCGTCGTCGAATTCCTCCAATACTTGGTAGCTTCATATGAAGCAAGGTTGATCGCCAAATTTTTTAAGCCATGGCCGGCTTACATAGTTTTAAGTAGGAGTAAGTTAGATTTAAGAAAAAAGAATATACGAGTATAAAAACAAAAAAAACTTAATAAAATTAAAAATTTAAAAAAAAAAACATATATATGTACACATATATCTATATTATTAGGTATATATATATCACGTATGTATATATAATGTATTAGATGTAAGTAGGTTAGATAGATTAAGATTTATTTTTAGGTAGTCTGTAAGTTTTTAGTTTTAAGTTTTTATAATACTATTAAAAAAAACTGTCCATTTACTAAGTTTTTACATAAAATTTATTTTCTTAGTTTTAGTTTCAATGAATGTAAAAATAAATATAGACTGTAAGATACGTCGAAAGACATAGTTTAAGTGCTAGGTTTAACTTAGAGTGCCCGCATGGGGCCAGTAAGTTAGAATAACATAATTTTAAGTTAATTAAGCTAATTTTTTAAGCGTTTTTTTTTTGTATAGCATTTAAGAATAAATTAAGTAATATAAATAAAAATGCAATAAAATGATGAACGGACTTCAAGGTACCATAACCGTTTTTGCAGTAGCAGCGCATTCTGCGGGTCAAGGAGGTTACTTTTCACCCCACCTGGAATAACTAATGGAAATGTTTGCTCTTTATAAAAAAATCCATAGTATACCCAAAATAATTGAGCTTTGCCCATTTTATTTAATTTTTAAATTTAAACTTATACATATTTGGACAATTCTATATATTTATTGTCAATTTTTTGTAACAATATCATTCATTAGTATGGTACAGATGACATATTGCTTGCATTTGTCGAGTTTTCAATGGTTACCAAGCGTTTTATAAAGACTCAGGCGTCGATACCCAGGCCTCTCTGCCCATCAATTCCTCTCACCTGGTGGTGTAGCTTGTGGTCACCAGTCATGGTCGACTGCAGTCGAGAGAAGGGAGGAGAGTGTTCCCAGTAAGGCACTTCTCTTTCATCATAACGTTAAACAATCGAGTCGGAAAGTCGATAGAATATAGGAACGAAACCCACCACAAATCCGCATATGATAGTGTGAATAAGGACGAGTTAACATGTCCATGTCTAGTTTTAACATCACTGCTAAACTCGTCAGGTTGTGCAGGCTGACTTTGGGAAATTCTTGCTGCTCTATTGAGTTCAGCAATAAATTTACCGATGTTAGAATGTCAACAAAAGTTTAAGAAGAGGCTGTCATCTGACTTTTTTTAACATCGACTTGGTACGAATCGTGCAAAACCCAAAGTTTTCTAATTTCACACAATAATGATACTTGCGTATATAGGTGACATCGTTTTGATTGGGGGTAGGGAGAATACCAGGTTAGTTTTTATTAACAGTGCGATTTCTTTTTTGGCAAATATTGTATTGTATATTTTGAAGAATTCTCTAACAAGAACTAGGTAAGCGAAAATAATCTTTGGCTTTTATATGTAAGCTTGCTTCTTAAAAATATAGGCAAAATGGCAGAATTGAGAATTACGAGTAAGGTTAGGGGAAATATAGTCACAAAATATAATTGTGGCATGTCCGTCCAGCAAATCAGCATAGAATCAAACTTATCAAGGTAAAGAGTATTGGTAGTGCACAAACAAAGAAATTCTGTGCAAAATTTGTCACATACAGGCAGAAACAGAAAATGTTCACCGAAAGAAGACAGACAAATTTTGCGGCAGCTTGAGCCAAAAAGTGTCGAACTTCAATTGAAAAAATATGTGCAGAATCTGATTAATGAACAAACAATTCGCATTAGGCTTGTCGAAAGAAATTTCGGCACGTATTCCGTAGGGCAGCACCATATACCATATAACCCCCAAGGACAAAATCCAGCGACAGCAGTTTGCCATAGAATGTTTAAGCAAATTTTTGAGCTCCTGGAACCGAGTTCTTTGAAAAGGTGAAAGTTCATTCGAATTCCAAGGACCACCCAAAAAGATGCGTATGCAGAAAGAAACCCGGAAAAAGTATACACCGGTTTTGCAAGCCATGAGTCATGGTGGCGGCTTAGTAATGTTCTGGAGTTGTATTTCTTCGGCCGGCCATGGAGATTTAGCCTCAATCTCCAATGAACCCATATTTGTGTATCCTTAATAATCACTCGTATACCATTTGGGGATAAAAATCGGCGAGTCATCCATTTTCCAACAGGATAATGTACCATGCTTCAAAAGCCGTATCATCACAAACTTCCTGGTGGATATTGGATTATAGCCATTAACCTGGCTATTAAAGAAAATTGAAGAAGTGATTATTTCACGTAAATGATGACCACAACTACGTTATAAGTGGTCCATACGAGGAATCAATCACTTTTGCCATCAGATTGGGTGGTATCTTGTTAATAACATGTGTAAGGTTATCTTCTAAGGCTGCAATTGACTGTGGTTTATCGGCATAGACAGGTGATTTGACGTATCCCCATAAAAAATAGTCTAAAGCCATCAAATCGCATGATCCATCCGGTCCAAAACGGGAGATAAATTGCTCACCGAACTCATTTCCCTATTGGCCCGTCGATTTGCATGCTGTGTGGCATGTTGCGCCATCTTGTTGGAACTATGTATCGACCAGGTTCAGTTCGTGTATTTTGAACAGAAGAAAGTTCGAAATCACTAAACGTTACGGGCGCCATTGACGGTAGATTTGTTCTCATGGTCATCTTTGAAAAAATACGGGACAATGATCCCGCCGGACCATAAACCGCAACAGTGCATTTCCCCAAATGCATTGTCAGCTCTTGTATTGCCAGAGTTTGCTCATTGCACCAAATATGGCAGGTTTGTTTATTAACATACCCATTCAACCAAAAATGAGCTTCCTCGCTGAAGACAATTTTTCGATAAACAAGCGGATCTTCCTCCAGCTTTTCTAAGGTCTACTCACCGAAAATTCGACGTTGTGATAGGTTGTTCGGCTTCAGTTCTTGCACGAGCTATATTTTGTAAGGTTTTAGACCAAGATTCTTGCGTAAAATCTTCCATGTAGTCGAGTAACACAATACCAATTGCGGCGAACGGCTACCAATGGGCAAATCACTGTCTTCATCAGCTTGGATTGCTTGCTGAGTAGGTCGATTATGGCGACCACAAAGTGGTTGAAGGCTGCGAGCACAGAGTACGGATTTTGATAGTAAAATTCAATGATTTGTAAGCGTTCTTCGGGTGTAAGTCTTTCCATGATAAAATGTCAATGTTAACTGAGCATTTTTGACTTTGACACACGTCACGAATCACGCGTGAGCTATCAAAAATAGAACATTGAAAATTCAAACAGCAAAAAAATCACCCTTTATTACGAGTATGTTTGATTTATTTCTTTTAGCTCCTACTCTCTATGCTATGAAATATGTGTATATTGTTGGTTCGCAATAAAACGTACCATCTTATCAGACCAAATATCCTCCGAATTCAAGCAAACTGGCAAAATATTCAGATCGCAGAAGAACAAGCTGGCTGGCTTACGCAGACGCCAATTCAGAAAAAGGCGGTTGGAGAAAATAGTTTGGTTAATTTTGATACTGCCGAAATATAGAGTTAGAGGACGGGACAATGTTGTATTTGCTTTTGTAATAATGCTTGTACTATTTAAATTCAGTATGGAAAAATGTAACTCAATCTCAGTGGCCACACATAAGCCAAGAAAGAATAAGTCCACAATAATTTTGTTATATAAGAGCTAAAGAGATTACGATATTACACGATTTTGAAAAATTCGCATGATCCTCAGCAGCGGTGCCGTGAAATAACGCCGAGCCCAATAACGCTGAATTCCAAAATTCGGCATCAGGTTCTTTTGTCGAAAATGCGTGCTTTTGGGATCGACGACTCTCTTCTTCAATGGATTAGAAATTACCTTTTGGAACGTTCAATTCAAGTTGTCTTGGATGGTTTCAAATCTGATATTCACAAAATAAATGCTGGTGTGATCCAGGGCTCCGTTCTGTCTTCGACACTCTTTTTAATTTTCATCAACGATCTCTTATCTGCTATCCCTAATCCAATATAACCTTTTGCTGACGACAGTACTCTCTGCTTTTCATATTCGTTTGCGGACTCACGTCCCTACGCTTCGGCTGTAGAACGGGAACGACAGCGTATGTTAAGCTCACTAAATTTTGATATTACCAGCATAACCACTAACAGAGTAGAATTTAATGCTGTCTGCAGTCGTTAAAGTGAAATTTAAACACCCAGCCATTATCCATGGATGGCACTTGCATCGTCGAAACCGATAAACTTCCCATTCTCGGTATTTGTGTCAATGACAACTTACGTTGGAATGACCACATACACGATGTCGTCAAAAATGCTGCGGAATATCTAGGTTTCCTGAAGCGATGTAAGAAATATTTCACCCCCTTTTGATCTGGTCTCAATATATTGTATAAGGCGTTTATCCGCCCGAAATTGGAGTACAATGCCCACATCTGGTCGGTTGCGCCCAAAATATCTCTGCACCTGCTAGATAGGATCCAATATCACTCAAACAATGGACACCTTCGAACACCGACGTAATGTTTCGTGTCTCACTCTGTTTTATCGCTATTTAAACCACCAGTGCTCCATAGAAATCGCCAGTAGCATTCCGCCTCTTCAAACTTTTAACCGTAACACCCATCTCGCTATGAATGCTCACCCCACAAGCCCATTTTCGGACGTACTCTAAAATATCGTGATTCATTCCTCAGCCGTACAACCCGCTTATGGAATGTCCTGCCGATCTCTGTTTCCTGTGTCGTTATAACTTACAAACATTTAAAAACGATGTACATCGGTACCTGCCTTTTCTTCCTCCCTAAATTTCCTTCGCCCGCGCTGTGTACAGACATTTTAAGGGTACAAAAACACCTTAAGCGCGCGCTCATTATAAAAAAAAAAAAAAACAAAAAAAAACAGGAGTGATATCTCATATAATCACCTCTATAGTGAGTGTTAATACTGCCCCATACTCGGGCAGTGATCTGCGTTGGCATCGCACTCGATGATACGGCCAGTGTTTCTGTCTCCCAGTTTCCAAGACCACCCTTTATAGGTTATCACCAGGTAGAAGGCCCATAGGGTCGTGGCCCAATATACCAACCCCAGCAAGTATGTACCTTTTGCTGTCTCCAGTCTGGCAACGGTTAGGTCGGGGTCGACATCACGCTACACTGCCACGTTTTTTTATTTATATTGTGCCATCCTTGTGAGACACCGAGTAGAGGGCTTGAGTTCTTGCAATAGTCCTAAATTTTTCATCGAAAAGAAAGCTTTCCATTTCTTAAATGTGTTGCTGATGCCACTTATACCAGAAGTTGATCGAAAAGTAAGCATGGCACGTATCCAGAGCTAAGCAGTTTTAATGTGAATTTTACCTTACCTTAACGATTAGACGTTCCTTTTTAGAAACAGTCATCTAAATATTGATTACATGTCATCAATTAAATTCATAATATAAAACTGTTCGCTGAAATGTTAACCACGATCTGTATCCCATTATGTTTTCCAATGCAAATGGAATCAGTTTGAGGATAACGATTTGTGTACGGAAATTCAAAAACGAAAAACAATTCCTTGAAATCTGATGCAACAAACAAGTCGTATATCATTTTATTCACTTGACCAAAGCAAAAATCCAAATCATTCGAATGAATCTGTAAGCCGAGCACTACCTGTGCATGCACATTTTTTGCATAACATTAAAGCTTGACTGTATGTAATCGAATTAATCTGTCTAAGATGCCCTACCGAACAGTAGCCGAAGAGGATTTTATCCATCTACATAGTTACTACATATGTATGAAATAGATGCAAATGAAGAATATTTCCATTTGCAGAACATGTCTCCCATCATTTGGCACTCGGCTCCATTTCGCTCAAGCTGGACTGTAATCTAGTGTTTATAAAGCCCTTAACTATGCATCAGATTAGTTCGCTCATCCCTTATAATAACATGGACCACCATTGAACTGCAAAATTGTTCAATTTTTGAGTCATTTTGTATGTACTTGTAGTTGGGAGTACACATAGCGCCCGCACGACTGTACCATTTGCTATGGAAGATGGGCATACGCATCGGGTCACTGTGATCCTACTGAACATATGAATGCCAATTTACATAAATACATATTAAATAGTTTGCCACATACTAACAAGTTGATATTTTGATTCCGTTGCTGAAATCACATCTAGATACATATTTATCATATAGAAATACTTTTATAGAGAGCTTCTGTCGTTCGCTAGCACGATAGAAATGAAATGAAAATGTTTGCCTATAGCTACCCTCCGTGGTTATTCTTTATTTATAAGCACATAGTTAATCGGGTGTGTTGGTTTGCTTTGAACTAACACCTAACTAGTGAGCTTGTTTCCGCAAGTTTGTTTTTTTTTTACATCCTTTTCTTATGTTGCAATTTCTAGAACCTTTCTATTGTATCATCTGCAATAGAGTGTTTCTTAAAGCATCATTCTTATTTTGTTTTTGCAACCTGAAATTCCAAGATATTCTTGTGGAAAGAGAGCACTCGTTTGCAATTGTTTAATGTGACCGAGTTAGATTAATTGATATATCAAGGCACTTATGGTACAGCGCACAGCATTTGTAGTTTACGAGCGAATTACCCAGTTAGCAGTGCTGTTAGAGCATTCACGTTTTTAAAAGAGTTTATGATAATTTGGTGCTGAGTAAACCTTTAAAATATAATATTTCGGAGTTTCAGTTAACAACATTGATGTTTGGTTTTTGGCTTGGCTTTCTGTTTTTTTTAATGCTCTTTACATTTACATTTACATCTAGACCAACACTGAAAGGTATTGTGGTGACGGTTTGTTCTCAGTCGTAGTAGGTGACTTTGGTAGCTTCTTTGGTTCCTTATTGGAAAACATTACAAAGAGTTCTTACGTTACGACAAGATATGGAGATAACGATACCTAAGGGTCATCAAAAGCATCTGCTTTAAAGGATAATTCTTCTTATTTAACTTGTTCTTCGAACAGTATTTTTATTTTTATTTCTTGTTGAGACACAGCACATATCAAAGAATTAGTACGAGTATATTATACGAGGGCTTTTCCAAAATCAACCTCCGATGTGTTACAATTCATTACATACGTGCACTCGGTGACGTGTTTCTGCATGTCGCAACCAGTACATTATTCTCTAATAATATGCCAAGTTTCCACCGTTTTCGTTCAGTATTTTTCCAATAGTTCGGTACGTGATTGGTGTAGAACATTTAAAAACGGACGCACAAATGTGCATAATGAAGAAGGCCAAGGGCGCAAATCGATCATGAATCAAGACGTGGTTCACCAAGTTGACCAATTTGTTCGAAAAAACAGGCGTTTTACGATTTTAGATCTTGCGACAAGATTTTCCGAAATTTCTCGAACTACTCTATACAGAATCGTTTCTGAAAACTTGGGTTACCGCAAGTTCTGTGCCCGTTGGGTCCCAAAACAGCTCACAGATGTCCACAAGACTCAACGTGTCAATTCAGGAAAGGCATTTCTCGAAAGCTTAGAAATGAAAGGCGAAGAATTTTTACAGCAAATTGTGACTGGAGATGAGACTTGGGTCCAGTATGTAAACTTAGAAAGCAAAGAAGAGTCAAAGCAATGAATGCACATTCATTCCCCAAACAAGCCAAAAAAATTCAAACAAACATTTTCCTATCGAAAAATAATGGCCCCAGTTTTTTGGGACAGTAAAGGCATATTGTTGACCGAGTTTATAGAACCTGGAAACACAATAAATGCAGCGGTTTACTGTGAAACTCTACGTAAGTTGAGAAGAGCAATCCAGAACAAAAGACGAGGAATGCTTACCAAAGATGTGGTGCTACTGCTGCACGCACTAAAACTTTAGTGGAGGAGTTGAATTTGGATATTTTTGATCACCCTCCCTACGGTCCTGATTTGGCACCAAATGATTATCACCTTTTCCCAAAATTGAAATCATCCATTGCATCTCAACATTTTGGAAGTAATGAGGAACTTATGAACGGTGTGAATCAATGCCTCAACTCACTGGATGGCGGTGCCATTTTTTAAGGAGGGTATACAAAAGCTCGTCCCCCATTACCAAAAATGTATAGTTTTAATCGGAGACTATGTAGAAAAATAATTTAGATGTTAATAAAACTATTTTGTACAAAAAATTAATGTTTTTGTTTTTTTTAAAAAATATTTTTCACTTCGGAGGTTGATTTTGGAATAGCCCTCGTATCACTTGAATGTTCAATTTGCTAATATTTTTTTTGTTTTTTGTAGAAAAAAGAGTAAATGCTTCTGTAATAAAGTCACTATAGTACCAGCACCCACCTGCTGAGTACCTGCAGCCTGGTGCCAGACACTCATTGGGGAAGTACTCTGCGGTGTACTATATTTGTATTTATTTATTTAAAGAATATGTACACAGTAAGATTACATATTATAATTTGTGTAGGCTTTACAAAAATTTTAGGTTCGAAAGCAAATTTAACTTGATAAATAGGTGACTACATATAATTAATTTAATTGGAAACTACATATGTGAATAGTAACAAAAACAATAAAAATAGGTACGAGTATATAGCATTTAATAAATCTCTTAAATTTTTATTTATGTCTCACTGACCAGGTGTTGAAAAAGATGAGTTTTGAATGTGCTTGTGTTTGTGGTTCTCCTTAGTGTAATGAGTAATGAGTTCCATAGGAGAGTGGCATGGACGAAGAATGAGCGCTCAGATTGCAAGCAATGGGATTGGGGCCGAATAAGGATGGCTGTTCTTTGTGAACTCGCAGAATTTAATCTGTTATACAAATACTCAGGCTGTTGGGTCTGTATAATACCATGCAAGAGGAATAGCGTTCTAAACTTAATGAGGTTGTCGGAGCTGAGGCCCATTATTTGTAGAGTGTAACTAGATACGTGGTCGAAGTATCGTTTACTAAAAACATATCTTGCTAAGTTCTTGTAGAAGACATTTAGTTTACGCCTAGTATTATAGTCAACAAGTTAGAAAACTTCGCAACAATATAGCAATATAGATAATAAAAGGGACTTAACAAGTAGCATCTTACTTTTGATCGGCATAGAATTTTGCGGTGCCCATAGCAGTCGGAGACCATTATATACATTTCTGATTGTAGTTGCAGCATGATCTGTCCAGGTAAGAGTATCGTTGAAAACAATACCCAGATTTCGAGACTTCGTGACGTATTCTACGGATGATTGCCCTAATCTTATTAGTGGAAATGTGGTAGTATCTAGTGACTGCTTATAAATACAGAGTGTCTTGGACTTCGCCGGATTCTGTGATAAATTGTGTTTGAGGGCCCACTGTTTTATGATCTCTAGATCTTCGTTCATCATTTCAATGGCAATACTGAGCATATCCAGCGGGCAGCACAAGTATAATTGGACGTCGTCAGCGAACATGTGGTCAGTACAATGTTTAACAAGTTGTGGACGTTCGTTTACATAAAGTGAAAATAGTATAGGCCCAAGAATCGAACCCTGTGGAACTCCCGCGCGAACTCCAAGAAACGAAGACATTTGGCTTCCTACTGTCACACATTGCTGACGGCCCGTGAGGTATGCATGCAAGAGTTTTATTGCCAGAGACGAAAATCCAAATTCATACCGCAGCTTCTTACAGAGGCGAAAGTGGTCGCACCGTGTCGAATGCTTTCGAGAAGTCCAACAACGTCACGAACGTAGGACAGTTAGTACCCAGGCCATTGCGGATGTCGTCGACAACAAGCAAAAGTGCAGTTTTACAACTCCTTTTTGCGCGAAAACTGGATTGGGCGGGATTTCAGAGGTTGTTGTCGCTTAGGTGCGCTTGCATCCGCTTTAGTATAGTTTTTTCGAATACTTTGGGTAAAAACGGTAAGATTGCGATTGGTCTATACTCTGTGTTAGTTCAGCTTTGTGACTTGGATATCGGTAATATCCTAGACATTTTCCACGAAAGGGGGTATTTACAAGTGGTAAGTATGTGATTAAAAATATGTGTTATGTATTTGAGTATGAAAGGAATCAGGAGTTTTAAAAATTTAGGATTAATTTCATCCAAACCTATCGCATCAGATTTAACCGATAGCACGGCTTCAACTACATCTTCATCCATAAAGCGAATAAAGTTGAAATCTGCTATATTGTCATAGTCGCTAAACTGATTCATAAACTGTGCGGAGTCTTGACATTGAGTTGGCGGCTCAGAGACCGACGCAAACTGCGAATTGAGAGCATTACAGTCTACATCGTCAGTTGCACCCGAACGCTGTCTCCCTTTGCCTAGTTTGTAGTAGTTTTTGTAGTTTTTGCTATAGAACTTCCACAGGCTGGGTTTCAGGGTTGAGGAAATGTTCACAGTGGCGCCGCTTTGCAGCCCTTATACGAAGAACAACTATGTTGCGAAGAGACCGATAACTGTCATAGAGTATGGGGAATTTGTATCGCTTCCTACGAACGTTTGCAGTATCACGATTATGGATCAGATCTAGTAAATTTCCATTAAGCCAATGGCGGGATCTGGTAACAGGGGCCCTATGTCGTAACAGGACATGCTGATCGAATAGTGCTTTGATATTTTGTTCCAGAAATGATATTTGCTGATTAACTGATGCCATCAAATAAATATAGTCCCACCGCATTTGGATAACGTCAGACCGTAAACTTTGGTAATCAATATTTTTAAAATTGCTATACGCAATAACATGATTGGCTGCGTCAAATTGGATATCATATGTTAAGAATATCAGATCATGTTTGGAGAAGCCTGGCGTTGTGTGAGAGCAGAACTTTTCTACTATCGTTAAGAAAGATCACATCCAGAAGGGTAACAGGGTCGTATACAAAATGTGTTGCAGTCGATATATGAACAGGTGTCAAGTCAATGGTTTTAAATCTTTCAATTAACTGAGCGCAAGCACGAACATTAAGTAAATTACAATTTCGATAGCCGGTAATATTGATATTAGGATAAGAACAAGAGATTCCATTCAGTACACTAAAAATAGGCGTGATATCTAAGTTTTTATTTGGTCTGTAGATTACTCCAACTAGCAATACAACCAGGCTCAGGAGAAGCAAACGGAGATGAATTAAAACCGAAAATAAATAAACTTTGACCATTGATGTACAATTGTAGAAGAGAGAATATTTATGAGTAGGTACAAAGAGAAAGATAATTACTGTAAATGTTGTATGATAATGGTAAACACAAATCAATATTGTGTACGATTAACTGCATTTCTTTGTTGATCATCATGGTTTGTCTAGCATCTCTCGGCAACGGCGTTTAAACAGTCAAGCTCGGCAACAGCTACACTCTTTCCGTCTGCGGTAGATTTCACCAACACAGACGCAAGGTACATTTGCACGGAAAACAGTTGGAATTTTTTCTTCATTCCTACTGCATGCTGGAGAATAGTCCGATTACTTGGAGTCAAGCTTTCGTTTACAAACACATGATTGTCTGATTCAATTCCAGTGTCGCGTAAAGAGATCGGTCACTTTGTTTTTTTTCGGTGGAAAGCAAGTGGTTTTAGCATTTTATTCCTTTCTCCAACGCTAGTGAACTGGAAAATGGCAGGTGACTGGTGGTGGCACGGCAAATGTCGAAGGATTTAATTTAATGTCGGTATGCCTATTACACTTAGGTTCATAGCAAATGCGAATTGCCTGTTACAACGACAGTCTTTCATAATCAGAGACACCAGGAAGGTAGCTGTCCATTTAAAGACGTTTGGCGTTGGCCTAGCAGTACTCAGAAAGGTGATGCATATTGAAATTATACTCTTAAGAAATCCAATTTTTAGTGCCAGCCTTAGTCGAGAAACCAGGTTCGGGTCCTGGTTCATCATCGTAGATCTCTTTTCCCGCAGCGTAATTGAGTTCAGAGAGGTGTTGCATTTTTGTGCATGTCTACAATGTATTATATTTCATTACCATCTCCGTTTTAAAGACAAACGCAAATTTTCATAACGAAGAGTTAACATTTTCGTCCTACAAAACGACACCAGTGCCGCATATAAAATCGATTTGGCGCCAATCGTGAAGGCCCGACTACCTTGCTTAGATTCTGGCCGAAAACACTTCTGAGAAGAGGAATTCTAGTCTCATTCCATCAACCCAAAATCGAAAGACTTTTTTTGAGACTGGTAAAGCAGCTGTGACATTTCTACATTTCAACTCACAACACATTCACTCACGTAGATATTAATTATTGTTCAACTGTGTTACTCCCAAAAACCACCTAGAAGATCTTAGAAGATTTTCATAATAATCATATTTGTATGTACTGGACACATTCAAAACTGATTAGTCCAATTGGACATAATTTAGGAACAAAATTAATGAATACCTATCAGACAAAGATCCAACCCCGAACGTCAATAACGAAGCCGCTTTGCTTCAAAAAGAAATCAGAACCATAGCTAATGTCTCAGTCCCCCAACAAACCCAACTAGCGTCACTTCGCAAAGAAATAATGTTAGCATTGGAAGAATTCCAAAAAAGACCCAACCACGTTGGTTTGGTTTATTATAAAAAATGAAACGAAAAATCACAGAATTCATTCCTACCATCAACCCAACTTCTTCTCCTTCTAAAATCTGTCAGAACAACTGCCGCTTGACTGGAAATCCTACCCCTTTGTACCTAAATAACATTTCATTGATGAGTGGTATGATTACAGACCCAATACAAATATGTAACTATTTTACCCCAACATGGCCGCAACGATACAAATTGTTATCCTACTTTTTGCAACAATAAAACTGAATTCCTCAATAATCCGTCCCCTCAAGATGCTACAAATCCATCCGCCCGTCGAATTGAAGAATCCATTTCAAATTATGGATTCGAAGTACGAGTATGTTTGAGCAAAGTTAAGGGTAAGACATCAAGTAGAAATCGAGTACCCTACTCAATGTTATTAAATTTACCACAATATACTAAAAGAAAACTTATTCAATTGTACAATAATATATTAGGCACGGCGATCATTCCGTAAAGCTGGAAAACTGCCTTCTTGTTTCTCCGAACCAACATAAAGATAGGGTGAGTTGAGGTATACCGCCCAATCTCTTTGATCTCTTGCATGTCCAAAATACTTGGAAAAATGATCGTAAAAGGCTTACTCATGTTTGTTGAAACTAAAAAGCCTGTTTCTTCCAATCATGTTGCTTTTAACGCTAACAGAGAATGTATCGATGCTCACCTCCTTATCGACTACTACATCTCTAAAGCATTGTTCACAAAAAACCAAGTCTCAGTGCTCTCTCTAGATTTCGGAAAAGCATTTGAGAGGGCTGGAATACAAACTAAGAGAATGGGGTGTTGGACAAAAAATCGACGGATATATCAAATCTTTTTTAACTACTAGAAGGTTTTATGCAAAAATCCACAACTGATACTCACTCCGCGCGCTCCGATTAGACAGTGGAATCCCCAAGAATGGCCTCTACCGGTAATCCTGTATATCATACAATAGCTTTCGACGAATTAAGCCGAATACTAACAAAGTATGAACTTTTAGATAATGTAGATAATATTTATATCCTATGTAGGATCAGTGATCTAAATAGATGCAACGCTTTATTAATTAGTGTATTAAATGACATTCTAGAGTAGTCAGTTGCATCTGGCGCTAGACTCTCGTTAAAAAAATTTATAATGCTTCATATTTGTCGTAAACGTAATTGTCCAGAAGTAGTTTTAAATATTAACAATATCCATATTGAAAATGTTTATCAACATTAGGGTTGTTATTTAATAATTAATAATACCTAGTTATAATTGGGAACAACATTATTTAGATACTAGTCCCTAGCTGCCAGAACGAATATTATTAAGTACTTAGGTATAGTTGTAAAAAAGTAGTGTGCACATTAATACCCTAACATATCTTACCAAAATGTTAGTTTTAATTAAGATTGACTATGGAATTTTTCGACTCTCGATAATTCGAAGCTCAAGGGACCTTACAAAAAATTCAAATTAACGAGAGTTCGAATTAACGAAAATTGTCAAGTTGGAACGAAGGACAAAAACGAAATAAGTATGCACATATATACGTATGCAATAATAATTAGACACACTTTATTACAAAACACACACTGAATTGCATACGTTCAATTTTTTACTTAAATTTTTTATTTTGTAAAGAAATCAGTGATTTTTTTGGACTTCAATAACTTCCAGCGCCCTTGGTCAAGAGCATTGTCTGTGGCAACCAGTGGCGAGAATACCTCGTCGTCCACTTCCGTTCTTAGTAAATATTAACGCAATGTAAACAACTATGAGTTTGGCTCCCTTGATGTGACGGATGGAATTGGTTCTGCTTCCGATTCTTCTTCATCTTCGCCTTCATTGTTGTTGCTTGAATTTGAAGCTGCCAGAATTTCGTCTTCACGCAGAGCACCCCAGACTTCTATATCATCGTCAATATGTACAAAATTATCGAAAGTCACAGATTCATCAAAGTTGGGAAGGAGGCTCCATCCATCCTGCGAGGTAGAACGATCCAGTTCTCCTCCCTCCTGTTGCAATTGATTCAGTGGCTCTGTAATAAATCCGCATTCCTTGAAACAATTTGAAATCGTTGTCGATTTAACGTTTTTCCGTGCTTTGTCAACTATGGCCATCGCTGTTAAAACATTTATGTTGGCTCTCTGTCCATTTTCAATGCTATCCAACAATATCATCACAACTTCTTTGCGGTACAGTTTTAAAATTCTGAATCACTTCCTGGTTAAGGGGTTACAACTTAGAGGTGGTGTTAGCAGGGAAAAATTTAAAATGCACATTACTGAGAACTGGCAGATTAGTGTGAACTGTGTAATTATCCAGAAAATTAAAATTTTCCGCTTCTGCCGTTTCATGTCGATGGCTAGTTTCAACAGCCACTCATTGAACAATTCTGTGGCCATCCACGCTTCTTTATTAGAGCGGTAAAACGTAGGAAAGGATTTGATACACTGTAACATCTAGGGTTAGCAGCTTTCCCTATTATAAGAGGTTTTTTTTTGTGACCCGTCCATATTTGGGTATATAACGTATAATTCGTGCGGTTTTTTTTCCAAATTTTAACGTACAATAGTATTATTCAAAGTATTTTCCACCTTTCTGGCAATTTGTGAATCCCATCCCAAAAGCACTGCGCGGGTTGGCAGCCAAGAATAAATCAAGCCAATTTTTGATATTCTGCTCTGATGCGAACCGTATTTCAGTGAGGGCGTTCTGCATCGACCGGAACAAATGGTAGTCAGAAGGGGCAAGGTCTGGGCTATAAGGCTATAAGGCGGGCGGGGTAAGACTTCCCATCCACTGTTTTCCAAATAGTTCTTAACCGGAATAGCAACGTGGGGCTGAGCGTTGTCATGATGGAAAATTATTGCCTCGTGTCTGGTCGCATATTCCGGGCGTTTTTCGGCCACTGCTCTCTTCAAACTGATTAATTATATTCGGTAGCGTTGTCCATTGATCCCATCTGATCTGATCCCATCTGATCCCACCAAATACAGAGCACTACCTTCGCGCCATAGATATTCGGCTTTGCCGTTGATTTGGCTGTTTGGCCGGGTTTCACATATGATTTTTTGCGCTTGGGGTTGTCGTAGTGGATCCATTTTTCATCACCAGTAACAATCCGATGCAAAAATTTCCTTGCGTTTGAATATATCCAGCTGTTTTGAAACGTTTTGAAATGGTTGCTTGAGTGACACTCAAAGATTCTACGAGCTCTTCTTATGTTTGGCAACAATCTTCATAGAGTAATGCTTCCAGTTCTTCATCTTCAAACTTTTTTGGCTGCCCAGGACTTTCATCCGTCTTCCAAGCCAAAATCACCACTTTTAAATCGTGCAAACCACTTTTTACACGTTCGCTCAGCTAGCGCATGTTCACCATAAACTTCCACCAAAGTACGATGACTTTCGGCAGCAGTTTTCTTCATATTAAAGTAATGAAGAAGAACTCCCAGCAAAAACACTTTTTCAGGAAGAATAACAATGGAATAATACAAGTTACGCCATCTCTTAGCAAACCGCACTTAAGTTATAGACCCAATATGTTAACCTTTCCTTGCTGTGTTTCCCCCCATGTAATTTTTCGTTTTTAAATGTCATCGTTCGGTCAGGAAGGCACTTAAAAAAAAGAGCAGTCTCATCCGCATTGAACACATTCCGTGGATCGTAATTTTCCAGCAGCCCGCTTAAGTCATTTTTTCATGCAGAACAAACAATAACATCAACGCTCGCGCTTTCTCCACATATTTTTTTGAAAACGATGTTATGCCGTTTTTTTTTAAATTGGAGAGCCATCCTTCACTGGCGGTGAATCCTTTAATACCCAAACTAAAAGCGAATGACTTAGCTTTCTACTTCAGCATGCAACCTCCAACAGGAACGTTTTGTCCTCTGCATTGACTAAACCACATCAATAAGCATTCTTCAAGATCGGGGAACTCACAGTGCCGGTTCCGCTTCCTCCCTTCGTGTAATGCACTTCCAGCTATGTTATCTTTTTGCTTCAAAATGGTTGATAATGTGTAGAACTGAATTTTGAAAGTGATTGCTACATCATTCTTTTTACTCCACTTTCCACGGGTTTAATAATTTTTTTTTCTCACCTATTGACAAACACTTGTATTTTTTGCATTCATCATTACGGCTGATTAATTATTGCTGAAATATGGTATAAACTTATGTAAATCGCATTCCCAAAGGAAGCGAACGCTGAGAGGAAACTAGCTACTGATTTCGAATTACAGCGTATTTCCTGGCGACACGACTCGACAATCACTTCGAATTAACGAGTGTACCAAAACACATGGGTTTTGCTCCATTTATCAAGGTTTTTTTAAACGGGCCTAACAATCAGTTCGAATTATCAAGAATTTCGAATTATGGAGTTTCGAATTATCGAGAGTTGACTGTACTATATACGGAAACTGCCTGAAAATCAGTACCAGGCAGTTAGAAGAAGTATTAACACTTTTCCCACAACCCCGATTAAAAACATTTTGGTAGAAGCAGGACTTCCAGCTATTGAAGAACGAAAAGAAAGAATTACCGCTAATCTTGTTGCCGAGCTAGTTTTTTAATAATTCGGTAATTGATAAAGACGGATCATATCAACATACTGTGCGTCTCCACAGAGCTTAAATCGGATGGATGGAAACTAATTTTCACCAACAGATCAAAAACAGACGATAGCCATACTTGAAGATGGTTCCGTCCTAAGCTTTGGAACACTACCTGATTTTTCATCAATATTTATGGCAGAAGCATTCGGAAGATAGCCTTGAATGATCGCGGGAAATGCGTTATATGTTTCTATGTTTCTTCAGTACACATATGTGTGCTCAGGGCCATTCAAAGCTCGAAGAACAACTCTGAGCCTATCGCTAATATAAAAAAACAACAAATCAAATCCCCAAACAAAATTTATTTAATGTGGGCGCCAGGACATGCATGCATTCAGAGAAACGATTATGCTGACCATCCTGCTAGCGCGGCTAGAAATGCACCAGTGTACAAAATTGAATATCTACACGAGGCTAGATTTAAAAAAAATCATCAAAACTAATCAGCTAATTGAATGGAAGTCATATCAATACCACTACACTAAAGTTAATTGCGACAGATGGCACCCACGATATCCCACGGCAATTACTAAAACTAAAATCTGGAACTTCCTCCGATTGCGGCTTGGACATACAACGACTACCCATCAGCATCTATTACCGAGTAATAACCCTACAATATGTTCTGCCTACAATGTTATATTAGATATACCCCATATATTAGAAGATTGAATAACTACGAAGCCCATCATTTGTAATATATTTAAAGATATCTCAATTTGTGATGCATTAAAACACCCAAATCATACAAAAATTGAACATACGAGGGTTGTCTGAAAAGTTACCGACCGAACAATGATACAAGGCATTTTTTCTAATTTTTTTTTATTTTTCTACATAGTCTCCTTGTAACCCTACACACTACGATGCTCCCATCTCTCTAACCCGTCCAAATAGTATTTGGCGTTTTTCTCTGCAAAATAATTGTTCACGAAGGTGATTGCCTCCTCACTGGACGAAAATCTCTGTCTCTGTCTCTGAGGGAACAAAGAGAAGTCGCTTGGGGCTAGATCTGGTGAATAAGGCGGATGGTGAAGTAGTTGCAACCGTAATTCATGGATTTTCGCCATGGCAACAGATGAGGTGTGAGACGGCGCGTTGCTTGGTGAAACAGGATTTTCTTTTTCTGCAAATGTGACCGTTTTTCCGCAATTTCTGCCTTCAGCTTGACAAGTAATGATGCGTAGTATGCTCCTGTAATGGTTTTTCCTTTTTGAAGATAATCGATTAAGATAATTCCTTTACTATCCCAAAAAACAGTCGCCATCACTTTCCCAGCCGAGAAAACAGTTTTTGCTTTTTTTGGAGCCGGCTTGCCCTTTGCAGTTCACTGTTTTGACTGAATTGTTGTTTCGGGTGTATAATGGTGTATCCAAATTTCATCTACAGTAATTAATCGGCTCCAAAACTCGGATTTATTGCGCCTAAACTGCGCCAACAGAGCAGAGCGTTGGAAATGTTCTTTCGAACAGGTTTTTGGTCTAACGTAAGTAAACGCGGCACCCAACGCGCGGACAGCTTTCTCATGCCTAAATCTTAATTTAATATGTAACAAACACGTTCTTTGGACATTTTCATAACCTCTACTATCTCTCTCACTTTAATTCTGCGGTCATCTAACACCATTTGGTGAAATTTAGCAATGTTATCGTCAGTGGTTGCAGTTTTTGGACGTCCCGAACGTTCATCATCTCCCAAGCTCTTACGGCCACGTTTATTCAGCTGCCCAAAATTTCACTGTGGTAAGTGATGGTGCAGAGTCCCCATACACAGAGTTCAGCTCATATTTGATTTGCGTAGGCGTATTGCCTTTCAAAAACAAGAATTTAATAACAGCTCGATACTCAATTTTTTCCATTTTCACAAAAAACACTCACATCGACTCATTCAAACGACAGTCAACTAAAAACTGCGCGTCCAAATGACTGAAACTTCGGTAAGTAACTGTCAAAATATGCACAACTAGCATTCATTAGCTTTTACGGACGAGTACCGCTATCTTTACGCTGCGGTCGGAAACTTTTCAGCTAACACTCGTACTTTTTGTGAATATTTGTGTAGGGATTGGTGCAGCAAGATTGACATGTGCTCCCTTTGGCCGTTGCGGTTGTTGTTGTTGCTGCTGTGGTTGTTGCTGTCGCATGTTGATCTCAACACAGCTTTGGAAAAATTCTGGGAGATTGAAGATACAAAATGTGAAGAGCATTTTAACAAATTTACAAAATGATTACCTGAAGTTCATCTGCCCTTTAAGGGTGGAGAATACCCAAGTATGGGCCCAACACAGCGAGGTGCTGTCGGACGATTCTTGCAGCTCAAGAGGAGGTTGCAAAGAAACCCTAGTCAACACGAGGCACACAGCAAATGCGTCTTTTGGCTGAAGTTATTGGCGGAGGTAACTTCCTTTTCCTGCAGGATAGTGAACTGGATTCTCCAGATTCGGGCTCTACAACTTACAATAATCAAGGCGAGGTACAAACACAGTGCACAAATTCCTTTAATCAACATCAAACTGAGGTACCACCACCGCAGCAGTAACATCAGATACAGTTAGTTCAGTTGCCAGTTGTTCACCAACAGAATGTTGCACCGGCACAACAGCTGCAACAGCAACAGCAATAACCACAGCAGCAACAATAACAACCGCCACGGCCAAAAGGAGCCCATGCCAACCTTGCTGCATCAATCCCTACACATATAATATTACACATTTCATTATATTTTATTATATCACATGTCATTATAATAAAAGCAAGGCCGGTAATCTCCGCAGTTAGGCTCTTTAATTTTAAAATTAGCATGCATAATTTTAGTTACATGCTAATAAAAGATAGTAATAGATCCCATGTAGATCCCAAGGACATAGCTCAGTGAAAAGCTACACCTCCTGCCGCTGCTGCTTTGCACCGCAGATATTCGAGAATGCCTTGGAGTTTTTTAACTTGACATGTTTAGTCCATAGAAGTTTGTTATCCAGAATGGTACTATTTTGAGAAAGATCAGACAGGCCAGTTAGTTTGCTCGTTCTCGTGTAAAAACCACCAGCACTCTTTGTTTGGAGAGGATTGACTGAAAACCCATTCCTAGTGCACTATTCGCCACACCTACAGCCGCTGTGCTCAGGAGTACTACTGCCTTAACTCACAAAAGTACCAACTCGTCTAAGCCATGTTGTCTAAGTCACATATTATCAAAACTTACATTATCGAAAGTATCCTCAATAAAGATGAAAATGGCCAACGTGTATTCGTTTTTGTAGAGAGGGCTTTCAATTTTGCCACCAGAATCATTCCGCAGGCTTCTTCTGCGATAGATGTTGCTTCCGCCAAGCAGTTTTATGCACATAAAACCCATCCATTCTTTTCGTATTCTACAACATGATTCAGATCAACTGGTTTGAAGATCTGGTAAAACTTATAGCCATCTTACTATTCACTAAGGATTCGGTATTTACACATATGCAGTGCTGGCAGTGAAAATTATCTTCGGAGTTGCCAGCAGGTAAACGCTTCAAGGGAAACAACGGTTCTATTCTCACAGTGAAAAGAGCTGAATGTAAGCCCTTTGTAGTTAGGTCTCCAACCTGGCTGATTTGCTCCTTTTGAGTACGTTGACCAGCCCGCTGATTTCCCCGTGTGTTGTGATCTTTTCACAAAATTCTTTATAGCAAACACTCTCCGAAATCCGAATATTAATTTTGCTTTGTAAACATTCCAGTCTTTCTCAAAAATATCTTTAACTGACCTGATTAGAAATGTTCGGATTTCCTTCCGTAGTCGTTGCATATCTCTATTCCACAATGGAATGGGCGATCTGCAGGAGTTTTTTCTGTTAGGACCAGTCGCACACTGTTCCATTACACTCTAATAAGTATACGAAATTAAAAAAAATTCTTGATAAAATTGAGAGTATTTGCTAATGCAGTTTTGATAATGGATAACCAATAGGTAAGTAAACAACATTTTCTCTTTGTTTAAACGCGTGGAAATGATTTTACAGCAAGTCAAAGTGGAATGTTTTAAATCATACGTCAAGTGCACAATTAGTGATCAGCTTAATTTAATTCGTTTTTAATTCTTTTGTGTGGAAAATCAAACTAAATTGTTATGGATTCAAATAATCAGAGTAAGTGAATAATTTTAATAAGTTTTTGAAGTCAATTTACCTGTTTTTTTTTTTTTTTTTTAAGATTTTTAAAAGATTTTTAATTATAAAGTTGTAACGTTTTTTTGAACCTTAGTTACAAACTGTGAAAAAACCAGAGTGCGCGAAAAAAGTTATGCTTTTTTTTATGGGGCCACCGAATTGCATAACGAAGGGGGAGTTTTTTAAAATTTGCAAAGCCGTTTCGAAAAATAATGTCGTCGATGAAATAGTTGAAAATATATGGTATATTCTACATTGAATATATGTAGAGTGCACTGAATTTGAAAAAAATTAAATGCGCAGAAATGTTTCCATGTGGCAGTGGACTGGCTTCCAAATCGGAAGGTTCGGTGTTCGAATCCCAGCCCCTCTCGAAAGACATTCATTTTTTCAGTTAACGACAATCAAATAAGATGAGTAGTTAACTAGAAATCAACATCAAGCCAACTTCCACTAAGAATTTAGTCTCCCCATTAAATGTTGGAAGCCACCCATGGAGCGAAACAACCACTGAGCTCAAACATCTTTCTTTGTCTCTCTATTTCATTTTCCAAAAAACTTAACACATGCTGAGGCATTATAAAAGATCGCTTTTTGAAAATCAACAGCTCTTCGTTAGAGGAGAAATTCCAATTGCGCAAAGCGCTAAAGAATATTCTTTGGAAATCAACGACGATGTCCCATCCACTTCACGTGTTGCTGGTAAGCCTTTATTGGCTTTTAGTGCGGCTTCAGTGAAGACAAAAAAACGCCACATCCAAGAAATAATATCTTCTCATTCAGAATCCGAAATCTTGTTTGCGGCTGAACAAACCCAGCGACTATCAGGACAAAGATCTATTGCTCGTATCATGAGTGAAGTTTGTAATTAATAAAAGAAAGAAAGATCCGGAATAACGCCATTTCACTGCTTTAGAAGCATTAGCACAATATGTTGACTGTAGAATGACAGCTCATTCATACAAGTTGATAAGAAAACAGACAGAAAGAATCGGTCGTCGTATTTATCCATCCTACCATGACTTAGCAAAAGCCAAAGTAGCATGCCAGACCAATGAAAGCAGTATTGAGGTTACGGAGGTTAGTGCTGTGATACATTTACAATCCTTAATAAACTTAACAACAAATCGTTTATGCGAAGTTCAGAAGGATGTATTGGACAGAACTGATTGTATTTCATTAAAATTAAAATGTAAGTGGGTCTGCGATGGAATTTCGGGCCATAGTCAGTACAAGCAGAAGTTTAATCGGACTGACGTCACTGACGAGTATTTGTTTATGGTATCACGTGTCCCTCTAACTTTAATTACCAACTACGGCACAGTTATTTGGAAAAATCCGAGGCCCTCTTCTACTCGCTACTGCAGACCAATCAAACTGTTGCTAAAGAAACAGATGAGCTTACGCTCAATGAGTGTGCTAATGTACAAATTCAGATTGATTCCCTTATTCCACTACACATTAATCTTACAGAAAGACAAGTTGTGGTAAAATATGAGTTTCACTTGACTGTGATTGATGGTAAGGTCTGCAACTCTTTGACAGAGTCCAAATCTAGTCAACGTTGCTACATTTGTAACGCTACACCCAAAGATATGAATTTACCTCATATATTTAGGCAACCGAGCCTTAATACTTACGCCTTTGGTATATCTACACTTCATGGCTGAATAAGACCTTTTGAGTGTTTACTTCATATAAGTTATAGATTAAATTTTAAAACATGGTAAGCTAAAGGAGAAAATAAGGCAGTGCCAACACGTTTTAAAAATGAATTGGGTCTACTAGTAGACATCCCTAAACCCGGATTTGGGACGACAAATGACGGTAATACAGCTCGAAAATTTTTCAAGGAACCTGTTAAAAGTGCCTCTATAACTGGTATTGACCAACAATTAATAGAACGTTTTGGTGTCAGTTTACGGGCTTTGCCTAATAGGTACCAAATCAACATAACCCAGTTTGAAAAATATGCTGAAGAAACGCGAGTTCTTTATTTGGATCTGTATCCATGGTATAACATGCCCGTTACGGTTCATAAAATATTATGTCATAGCGTGGATATAATAAGACATTGCTGCCTTTCTATTGGTCAGCTTTCGGAAGAAGCTCAGGAGGCCAGAAATAAGGATTCCCGGAGGTTCAGGGAAAGGCATACGAGAAAAACCAGTCTTTATTTACTTTATTACTTCGGATCCAGTATTAAATAGTTTTGGAGAAGTACCGAAGAAACCAACAGCCAATATTTTCGCGGAAGTTATAGCCTTGTTAGCTGGCCCAACCGTCCCATCACCTCCTACGGAATGAATTCATTCCTGAATTCAATTACAGAATCTTATAAAATCTTCGGATCTGAAGACTCATTCCATAACAAGCGTAATGATAATGAATGAGTTATAAATAATTTACAAAAAATATGTATATAAATAATTAATAAAAAAATATCAATGAAATACTCGTATGTATATATTTTTTAATTTTTTTATTTTCTTTACCTGTAGAATAGTCACAAAACGTGAATAGAGTATTAAAAACACAAGTTTTTTTACTACAATATACTTTACTCATAAGAATAACACGAAATAGTCGAAAAAATAATTTTGTCCAATATGTACTACGTGGAAGACTGTGAGTCGGTTTAAAACATTTGATGAGGAAACCGTTGAGCTTCACCTACTTTCTGTTTCGCTCTCAGTTTAGGCGGAACATTGAGAGGTTGTTGAATACATAGTTTGCCATTATTCCAGAAAGTATTCAAAAAGTGGAAAAACTTCAAGTAGGTGGTCAATGGTGTTTTGAAGTCAATTGAGTTTAAAATTATAAAATTTCACATTTATTAATTAATCTGATAATTACACCATTTTGCTCACGTTCTGTTTCTTACTTTGACGATTGGAAATTTAACGAGGAAGGAGAGAGAGATGTGGTTATTCGCGTGTATTTATAATATTTCTTTTCAACGAGCAGCGTCGACGTCTGTATTTCGTCCTGAGAAATTAAATTCATACATATTTTCCAGTTATAATTTTCAGTTAAAATATTAGTCGCTACATTACTCCCCTCCAAGTTTCGCTTAAATGTACTCGTACATATTCTTAGCCACGTTATTCGAGTTTGAGTTTAGGTAAATTTTTATTTATTTATCTTTTATTTTTGTTTTTTGTGTAATAAATTTCTCTGGGATGCGTACTTGTCCTCCTGAGCGCATCTTAATAGGGACGGCTGTTGATTAGGGGGTTCGTATTGAAGATGTTCTACTGGTGTATTTACTACTAGTTGCCACGTTTGATGATCAGATAACAAGAGAAATGCTGGCTTTAAACGGTCGATAGGTACTGTGATATCCTTGCCCTTAATTCTGACTGCGAAGTGCTTGTCTGCCCATTTCAAAACGGGAAATGGTCCTTCATACGGCTGCTGCAGTGCACTTTTTAGTGAGTCTCGTCTGATGAGCACCCGTTCAAACTTATGTCGGAGCTGGTGATAAAATCTTGTTGCGTCGTGGACACAAAAACTCTCCAGCTACACGAATGGTGCCCCATACACCTTTTCACCTACAGTTGCTTTTATGTATATCTTCTTTGAATGATGTCCCAGCAGAACGATTGGTAATTCACCGACCCATGATGGAATTTTATACCTGCTTTCAACTGCCGATGAAACCTTTTAATCAAGCCATTAGCAGCAGGGTGGTATTCAGTAATCTTTAAGTGGTTGATAGCAAATACTAGATGCAGTGAAAAGTGACCTCCTTGGGAATTACAAAAAAATTTTTTTTTAAATGTTTTTTTATATTGTTCAATATAGTCGCCTTTTAGTTTGATACACTTATTCCAGCGATTTTCCAACTTCTTGATCCCGTCCGAAAAGTAATTTTCGGAAGGTCTGCAAAATACTCCTCCGTGGCGTCGAAGATCTCCTCGCATGAGCTGAATTTTTTGTTGATGAGCCATCTTTTGAGGTTTGGGAAGAGATAATAGTCCGAGGGATCCAAATCCAGTTACCAATCGACGCCAAAAGTCCGCCCGATTCCGCATCAGCAAGTCCACACACTATTTCGAAGTGCTCTCGCGTTCGTATTTTTGGTCAGGAGTGAGCATCCGCGGCACCCAGCGGCAGGATAACTTTTTCATATGCAGAATATTGCCCAAAATATGGCGTGTGCGCTCAGTACTAATCTGTGCGGTATCTGCTAGCTCGCGCACCTTCACTTTCCGGTTAGTCAACACCATTTCATGTATTTTTTTGACATTGTCCTCTGTAACCGCATCGGAGGGCCTGCCGCTGCGGACTTGATCGGGTGTGGGGTTGCGGCCACCACGAAACTCTCGATACCAATATTTGACGGTGTAATCTGACGGAGCATTAGCCCCATAATATTTATCCAACTTTTCTTTTGTTTCCTTCGCCGTTTTGCCTCTCAAAAAATAATATTTTATGACAGAACGAAAATCGTTTTTGTTCATACTCAACATGATGCCAAACACGTCAACAACAATCAGCTGTCAAAATAAAACTAAAGACAGTATCGCACTGAAATTTGGCATATCTGCCTAAATATGAACGGACTTCAAGGCATCGTAATCATTTTTGCAGTAGCAGCGCATTCTGGCGGTCAAGGAGGTCACTTTTCACTCCATCTAGTAACTTAGCTAGTGCTTGAAACAAACTCGAGAAAAATTATCTTAGACGGTCAGATGTTACCTTTATGTCTACTCCAAAGCGAGCAATCCAATTGCGGAAAAGAGCTCTTGCTAGTATCTCCGCTGTCGAGTCTTCTAGTGGGTAGGCTTCAAGCCTCAGTGAAAATCGATTTACGACCGTAAGGTAAAGTCTGCAATCTCTAGAATACGGAAGTAGCATCACGAAATCCAAGTCAATATGCTCGAATCTCGAAACTCGGGATGCAAAATTGCAAATAGGAGATGACGTATGGCGAGTGATTTTAGATCTCTATCATGGTATACATGCTCGAGCCCATGTTTTACAGTGTTTTTGTATAGATGGCCAGATGCACTTGGTAGCTACTAGCTTTGCTTTAGCCTTCGCACCCGGGTGACTCAAATTAAGCAACGAATCAAATACTTTGAGCATAAAGTGTTGTGAAATGAAAGGTTTAGCAGTTTTGTGAGACATATCGCAATAAAGGTGTGACACCCTCGAGAAAATGTTTTCTGAATAATTGCTCCCATCGCATTGTCTGATGCGTCGGTGAATAGTCCCCAAGGGCAGAGTTAGATCAGGATGAGCTGGTTATTCTGCCTGAATGAGACTCTGCTTGCTGAAGGGTTGGTGCCCATGCTATTACTCTATTCTTTATGATGTTTCGTTACTTAGGGCAGCCATTTAGTGGTGTTTGAAGCTCTGCCGCATCTTTTATGAAACGCCAAATTCGAGATGTAATGAAGGGGAACTCGAAGAGTCCGAATGGGGTAATAATCCCCGTTTTTTTAAATGTCGTGTATGGCCAGTGGGATTTGATTGAAGCCCTCGAAAGATCGATCTTTGAATGTTGCGTGGTGGATAGCTGTCCGATATGGCGTGAGCGTTCAGCATTGGGTAGTCATCACAAGGACGCCAGTTTTCTTTGAAACAAGGTAAAGGGGTGATGACCAGAAACTCTTGGAGCGATGATGTATTGTAGAGTGGCAAATATCTTTAAAAGCAAACTGGTCTAGTTAAATTTAGAAATTCGATCAAGAGCCTAATGTATTGAGATTCGAGAGAAACCGATTTGACTTGTACAACTCCTTTTATAATAGATGCATCTCTGGTTGAGAGTACGACGTCGGTCACTACGAAATGCCAAGAAAAATCGCTGCGCAGTCCAAAGTCGACTGGGTATTGGTTCCATTAACCGCGAACAGAGAGTATTCCGAAACATTGTGCCGATAACCTGAGCGAGTGGGTAGAAGGACAGACATGTCAAACCCTCGTACAAGGAATTGCACTTTTGTTTTCTTGTCAGTAACAATTAGGCGGCTGAAGGATTGGTTGTCATTTAACGCCATTATCATATTTCTTACTTTGGCACCGAATTTATGATGATAATAACAACGATCATTTCCATTTTGTACGCGAAACTGAGAATTATTGTGATGAGAGCTTTTCTCTTAGTTTGGCTATCTGCAACGAAGAAGTGAGCGGGAGCGGAGGTTCCAATTGCGGATTTTATAGGTTCGTCCAGTGGACAAAGATTGGCCCTGCCAACTTACCTCCTCTATTTGCTGCAGCGAGTGATAAAAAGATGGAGTTTCTTCTGGGGAAATGCTAGCGATTTGATGCAAGGACTGAGGATGAGGAATGACTTCATTTATTTTTTGGGCAATTGCTCCCAACTCGTCGAGTTGCACCGCAAGTATCGGCTGCGCACACGTCGGAAACATATGCAGCCAAATCGCCTTCAAAGCATCGTCAGTCATTGCTGTGCTGCATATATTCCAAAGCAGATACAGAAATTAAGAGGGCTTTCTGATCTGTCTGATTAACTAGACGGGGCCAAGCGAGAAATGAGTTCTTCTTTTCATCGTATAAAAGGATTAGTTTAAGGTGGCCTTATAATGATGTTCTGGACTCCTTTTGGGGTAATGTGGTCGAGATGTGCAACAACGAAATTGTTGTCGGATCGCAAATTGATAAGCGCGAACTGTGCTTTTAGTTCGAAAAAACCAAAGCCTTACATTTTCTCGCCAGAATAGTGGTGGTTTCGTTGTTGCGTGATTCAATTCCACTTCGGGGGCTTGCATAGTTTGTATCTGTTGTACCAATTTAAGTTGCAAGTGCTGAAGACGCATTATCTGTTCTGAATTGTACTGCTGATTTGCACTCTTTGCAGGGTTAGCTTCGACCTGAACGTTATTTCCACGTGCAGATTTACCCAAGGAACTCCCACTCGCATTGTTTTGTACGTTTTCACCAGAGCTCTTACTTTTATTCATTGTGCCGTTGGATATTGGTTGGTTCATCGTGCAGTTAGGGTCACTAATTTGGATTCGATAAGTCAATAAAAAGAATAAAAATAAAAGATTAAAAAATTAATATATCAATAAATGAAATAATTCATTAAACAATATAAACAACTAAACACTTAAATAAATAAATTAACAAATAAGTATTTTAAATAAATAAACAACAAACAAATAAATAAGTAAGTATGCAATTAATAAACACAAAATAGAACAGGCTTAGAACTCGAATACTCGTATCTATAGACTCAAATAAGATATCGAATTAATAAAAGCGCCGTTACAAAGGCTAGTATTTCTTCTAAAAACAAAGTCCTACATAAAATTTCTAGCATTAGTACTAACAGAGCAATTTCCGTTAACATGGGTCAGGGTATACCAAAGTAAGCCTTTTCTTAAATCCTCGATAAATGATGTCAACATTAGAGATAGACCCTTACTGTAGAACGATTTTTTCCTAGAATGTGGCCAGAAATCGTTTCCCAAGTTATCTTTGGCGAATTAGAGGACGCCCTGTTAATTAATTCATTAATGAGGGGGCTATCAATCAGCAAAATTACTGCGTTCTAGAAATTGTTCATAGATTACAATTGATACTTGATACAATCAAGGATCAATTCAGCATTCGCTTTTTTGTGTACATCCAAGTTTGAGTATTCGGTATTCGAAGATTAATTATAAATTTTAATAGTTTATTTTACGAAACCTGTAATTTTTTTATGTGACACATTGCACAGTTTCCCCATATTGCACATCCGTAGAGCAGATTGACTGGAATATTAATTTGTAAATAATCATTTTATTATCAATCGAAAGTAACGGCTTTCTGTTTATAATTGGGAACAATATTTTGATTGCAGTTGCAATTTTTTTCAAATTACTTCCAATATGGGTACTGCATATTAATTTTGGGTCTAAATGCACCCCTAGACATCTTACCGAAGACTGCCAGGTAATATTTGTGCCATTGAGAGAAAACAAGATTTTCTTTTTTTCGTGAAAAAGATATTTCGCAATTTCTGTTCGTTTAATTTGATTTTCCATTTTGAGTAATATATGTTACGAGTATGTGCATACCCCTTGAACAAAAAATTCCCGCACCACACCACCGTGTGGCGATCCCATTGTTCCGTTTTGAGTTATGTTTTTTTTTTCGTTAAGTTGGTAAATCCGTTGTTGACATTCCCTCTAAATCTTAGCGCCCTAGCTTGACATTTGCAAAAGTTACGTAGCCAAGAGTACATCTATCTCTGTGTGTGTAGGCGATTTTTTACAATTTTAGAAATCGATTTAAATTTGCAACAACGAACTTGTATTAAATTTTGCGTAAAAAACGGATTTAATGGTGCGCGAACATTGGAAATGTTGGAAAAGTGTTTTGGCAACGATTCTCTAAAGAAACGGTCATTTGCCAGTGGCACGAGCGGTTTAAAAGTGGTCGTGAGTCAATCGAAGATGATGAACGCAGTGGCAGACCATCGACATCGAAAACCGACCAAAACATTGACGAAGTAAAAAAAATTTTGGTCAATAACCGCAAGTTAACCATCAGAGAGATAGCGGAGGACTTGAACATTGCCTATGGATCCGTCCAAGATATTTTGGTTAATGATTTGGGTTTCCGTCGTGTAGCAGCAAAGTTGGTGCCAAAAGACTTCAATTTCATGCAAAAAAGAGACCGTGTTGACGTTGAGAGGCTGAATCCGATCCTACATTCATCAAAAGGATCATTACTGGAGATGAGACGTCGGCTTATGAGTACGACAAGCAATCCAGACATCAGGCAAGTGAATGGCGTTCACCAAATGAGCCGAGACCAAAAAAATCACGTCGTTTTCAGTCAAAAAAAAGGGCAATGCTCACGGCTTTCATGGATTACAACGGTGTAGTGCATCATGAATTTTTGCCAGAAGGCCAGACAGTAAACAAAGAGTATTATTTGGGCGTTATGAGACGTTTGCGTGACGGAATTCTCCGAAAGAGACCAGAATTGTGGGCAGAAATCTCATGGATTTGCAGCATGATAACACACCGTCGCACCGTGCCATCATTATTCGTAATTTTTTGACGAAAAATGCAACAAATACCATCCAACAACCACCGAATTCACCTGATTTGGCTCCCTGTGACTCCTTTCTGTTCAATCGAGTTAAAAAACCACTACAGCGAATGCGTTTCAGCAGCCGAGAGGAAGTAATGGAAAAATCGCAGGAAGCACTGATGGACATACCGAAAACCGAATGTAAAAAATGTTTCGAGGATTGGATCAAGCGCTGGCATAAGTGTGTTGCAGTCGATGGGAATTACTTTGAAGGGGACAATATAGATTTAGATGAATAAACTTGTATTTTTAATTTTCTGAATAAATTCCGGGATTTTTGGTCAAGGGGTATGTCCAATAGTTTCATCGCATTTTTAAGATTTCTCCCAATATCGGGAGCAAGTACATGAGATGAGAATATTGCTGTATAATCAGCAAATATGGCTGTTTCACCGTTTGGTATACTCGAAAAGGCTGATGTAAACAAATTTTTAAAAACAGGGTGAAGCACCAAGCCTTGCGGGACACCTGCCTGGAAATATAATACATTAGAGACCCAACTGTTGACATGTTGTTTAGAACAGCGACCAGACAAAAAACTGCGAACGATCTTACTCGTATAGATATAGACAGAGAAATTGAAATTTACCATTTTATGAATAATTCCCTATTTCCAAATGGTACCAACGGCCTTTTCTATGTCGAATAAAATCATTCCAGTTAACTTACAAATGAAACGATTACTCTTCATATGGTTGCATATCTTCAGCACTTGATGAGGCCTACTATGAAAGCGTCTAAAGACGAACTATTCATTCGGATACGTACTCGTTTCTTCAATAAAGTTCGTAATTTTTTCTTTTATAACCTTTTCATAAATTTTGCTTAGGCTGCGCAGTAAATTTATAGACTTACATCTGTTAAGATTGTCTGGAGGCTTACCAGCATAAGTGATTGGAATAACCTTTGCAATTCTCCATACATCGGGAAAATAAATACACTTTGAGGTATGCATACCTAATAATTGTAATACCACTCTTAGGCGTTCTCCTTCGGTATTAGTTTCGCATGAGGGTAAGACTACCTGCTTTATGTAATCAACAGTTGAATTTATCAACTCAAAAAAAGAAAAAACTAATTTTTCTTGAATAATCTTACTTGAACGAATCTGGAAAAATTCTTTAAAAAAACGACAAACTTTCGTAGCAACACAATTTTAATTTATTTTACTAATTATAGACATATTAAAGTATTTCAGATTATCACAATTTTTTTTTATCAAAATGATTTCAACTACAAGGGTTCAGATTCCTCCTCGTCCAGCCTAGTCGGCCGAACTGTCCTCTGAACACGTTTATTAAACAAAGTAAAAAAGTTTTCCTCTTTCAAAATTCGAAACAATTGTAAAATTAAAATTACCAACACCAGGCACATTGTAACAATTATTAATATGTCACGGTTATTAACTGCAGGAGCTATCGTGGGTTCCGTCCGATGATCAAGAATTTTGGCATGTACAGTGTGATGAGGGTGATTGGTACTTTGCAATGACAACATTTCACTAACATCATCGGACTTAAAACGACTTATCAATTTAATATCGTTTGCCTTAAACTCGTCTGTCATTTTCTTCAAATACGCCTGGGACCAGTTGTTTCCAAATATTCCCATTTCCTTGACGTTTCCATGGTTTCGTATGAAAGTCTCATATTCAAAAAAGTGTAGACGATTGCCTTCAAAGTAGATTTTTTCCAAGTTGGTCAACGATTCAAATACGCCAGCATTCAGTTGCTGCAAATTGTTATGCGCCAAATCCAGATGAGATAATTTATTAAGTAGAAGGAAATTTTCAACCTTCAAAGTACACAATTGTCCATTGGCAATGTTAAGATACTGCAAGCTCGGCAAGTTTAGCATTTGTGATGTGTTTGTAGTGTTCAAACCTAGAATGATGTTTTTAGATATGTCTAGCTTTTGCAAGTTTAACATGTCATTGAAATCCGAAAGCGTGGTGAACTGATTACTGTGTACATCGATTTCCTTCACAGAGTTCTTATCGGCGATGCTGATGCTCTCGAGCTGGTTGTTGCTTGCTCGAACTTTGATAACACTGCCATCGATGACGCAGCTTCTCAACTGGGAATTTTGAGCACGTAAAGTATCTACAGACTGAAGTCGGATCGCAACGATTATGTTATAGGAAATATCCAGCACGTTCAAATGCGGCAAGTGAGCTAGACTATTGCTCTCAAAGACAACAAAGTTGTTATTGCTTAATAGAATAGTTTTCAATCGTGTATTTGTCTCAAACACACTACTATCTATTGCTTCGATTTCATTAAAACTTAAATCTATGTATTCTAGATTAGAAAGACAGCTAAACACAGTTGATGTTAGCTCGTGTAATTTGTTATAGTTAAGCTCGAGAATACGTAGTTGTGTTAGATTTACGAAGGCTTTCGGATGTATGTAGGAGATGTGATTATTTGAAAGTCGAATCTCTTCTATCTTCAAGAGTTTGGTAAAAATTTTTTCAGAAAGTTCAGTTAAACGATTATTGGGCAAATATAGAGATTTCAAATTATTCACTGTGTCAAAATTTTTCTGTAGAATGGCCTTTAGGAAGCACTTGTAGATAAGAAGTCGTTCCAGTTGTGGCGTGAAAAAAAATATCTCGGTTGGAATTGTTGGCAGGTAACATTTTCGAAACACAACTTCAGTATATGGATACTTGGTTCCATTGCTATCGATAACTAGGAGATCATCATTAAAATCCGAAATTGTACAACTTAAACCATTCAAACCACATTGTTGTTTCAGGTCAACTTTGATGGCTATGACGACTACGAAACTGAGAAAAAAAAACAAATAACGCACTGCTAACGACAGAATCATCATTTTAACTTTGAGACAGACTTGGTTCAAAATATGATTTCATAGCTCGCAAGTGAACAGCCGATTAGTTCCACTTTCTTCAACTTACTGTTGACTTCCAGAAGCTTTGGAGATAAGCAATACCGACACCTAACACAGACAGCTGCTGTGTTTGCATCATTTTACGTCTACGTTTTGCGAAATTGAGTTCATATTCAGTGCTTAGTCAACGCATTGATAGGGAAGTTATACAAAGCTGAGAGAGAGAATATTGTATAAAGAGAGAATTAACTGATATCAGAAGTCAATGTCATGGTCAAAAAGAGAAACTAGTGTTATCAATGAAATGAGCAAGTGCATTGCTCATACATTGTAGATACATTTTCAGATTGACTAGCAAGTCAGCTTTAGCCTTTTGTTCATATTATAGCGAAATAACTTTTGCGAATAAAATATAAGCAATAAGTTCACAAACATAGTCTATTCCATGCTTCAGGCTCGGGTTAAAGAAGTAATGGGAGTAGTAGATGCCTTTAAGTAGGACGTTCAGTAGCCGTTAAATAGAAAATAATACTTGAGTTTGTTAGCTAAAAAAAGAAAAAAAAGGTTGGACCAAATAAAGTGACAAAGTTGTGATTGGGTCTATACATATTTAGGTATATTCCAAAAAAAAAATCGTTCTGCAATGAAGGTCTATCGAGGATGTACAAAATTTTAGTGTATTCTGACCCATGTTAACGTAAATTGTTCTGTTAATAAAAACGGTAGAAACCTCGTTTATGACTTTATTTTTGGAAGATACTAGTCTTTGTAACTGCGTTTAAGAAAAGCTGATATCTTCTTAATTGGAAGGTTTAAGGCAGGGCTTAGGTTAATTCGTACAAAAAAGGCATGTTTTTGTGACGACACAGTTAAAATTTCTTTATTAAAACCAATAGTACATTAAAGTACGATATTCCAGGAATATTATATAAAATTTTCACGAAGAAATAGTAAAAAATACGGCAATGGCAGCAATTATTCGGACATGTCTCGGAAAAAAGTGGAGTTGCGGTGCCCCTTATAACTTGGTGCTGGATCATCTGAAATCAAAAAATCAAAGCTCATTCGTTAGATAATAGTTTTCCCCAGATAACACTGGGAGGGTTTTTCGAAATTTCTACTTTTCACTTTTTTGGAACATTTTGAAAGGAATAACGCGATTTTTTGCGAAAAAAATCGGCTAATTTGTTATTGTAAAATAAAAATAAAATAAAATTTATTAAAAAATTTTAAAAAAATCTCCAGAGTTACCTCGTAAATTATGTACAGAAATAGTGTTCAAAATTTCAAAAGGATCGGTGCAGTAGTTTTGAAGTTATGAGGGGAACCGACTTAGAAAACGTGAGTTGTGGGGAAAATGCTTCAAAGCTTTGAACACTAAAAAAGCTGGTATAAGACCCTCATAAGCGAATTTTATCGGCTTACCTCACACTGAATCATCAATGCCAGGATGATAAAGGATGTTGCTATCATCCATGATGTCTAAAGCATTTTTTTGCTCCTGTCTACAACGAATCCTACCTTCTTTAGTTTGTCTTTCAGCTTCCTGCTCTGCTCGGCTTATACGTATGGAGTCAGTTGATCGCGCCCAGTCATGAGCACTTGATCCACTACTGATTCCCATGTCTTGCATGAAGGTTAGTAAAGCAAAAGAACCTTCAATAAAGACACTGGCTGTCACATAAGCTGCAATTTCAACGATGAGAGAGGTACCACTCAAGTACTTTGGTGAGTGAGTGAGTGAGAAATCAATTATCCCATAATGTTTTTCAAGATCCTCCGTAACTTGATCTTAAACGGTCACTTTTATTTTTTTAATTAACTTCGTCAATTTTGATCCAATCGACTTGAAATTTTGACACAATATTCTTAAGATATTATTCATTCATTAAAGAAATGCAAAAAATAATTTTAATAACTTACCCCCCCTTAATATCTGATTCGGTGTCATGGAATATGTGGCCATTCAAAGTAGGTTGTCATTGACACACATACATTTTTTTTTGTTTTAAAATAACTTAACACTCAAGTGGGTATAAATACACTTATAATGCCGCAGCATGTCTTAAGTTTTTTGGAAAATGGGATAGAGAGAGAAAGAAAGATATTTGGGTTCAGTGGTTATTTCGCTCCATGAATGGCATCCAACGTGTACTGGGGAGACTAAATTCTTAGCGGAAGTTGGCTTGACTATTCGTCTTACTTGATTTTCGTTAACTGAAAAAATGGACGATATGTCTTTTGGGTGAGGCTGGGATTCGAACACCGAACCTTCCGATTTGGTAGCCAGTCCACTACCACTTGAGCCACGGCCACCCACCCTCATAAAACAAAAACGATTCTCTGATATCCAATAAGGGATAACGTCATTGAAAATATAACGACGAGTTAACATTTCTAAACAAGCGGCTTTGTCTGCTCAAATTGGATTTCTCGGTTCATATTGAAATGTTTTCTCTAACAATGCGGTTTTGTACGAGATATTAGGTAATATAACACTGCTTTCCGACGACTTTGAAACAAGTCCAGGGTATTGAAGGTATGACGATCAACGTCGACACAGTCCTTTGTGTGTTCTTTGTCCAGAATGCCGAGGTCATAAAGACTTGTTTATATTGCAATCATCCGCAATAACGATTCCAGTGTCGGGACACAATTCTTTGGGTGAAGTTAGAGAGCGCATTAAACTCGTTAAAAGCCAAATTGCTGCCAAGTTGTGAGCTTCTGTAAATAAAGAAGTATTGGATAATTTGCTTGTGAAGATGGAATTTTAACCATACGAAATTGAATTCCGGATTGGATCAGAGATCACATCATGTTGAAACTGGTAAGCTACATCACAATGCACGTAAATTGCGAGACCGCGAGTAATGACACCAGTTCATGTCCCCGCAGAAGTGTCAAAAGAACTAGCCTGTATTTAAAGACGTTGAAGTACGCAGGTAAGTGAATAATTCTTAGCCCGTGTTTATTTACTAAATGCAATCAAAATTCCCGAGTCATTCTGATAGACAAACGCCTAAGATTTGTGAAATAGAAATTTTAACTTTGTTGTACCGAATCAAATTGTTGCAGATGTTATACACGGCGCCAGCCTTCATATACACTTTAAGCCTGCATTCTGCTGGTTATGTCCACAGTAATTCCAAACTGGAAACAATTCGACTTTTAATGAGTTTGATGCACTGTCTGACTCAATTCGAAGAATTTTATCCCTGAATCCTCATAGTAAAATCGTTATTACCGACGATTTTAATGTGCAAAATTCTAGGTGGGTTCGATATTCTTGACAGGCAACATCCGAAAGCCGAAAGCAGATTTTAAATGATTTATTTATTTTTATTTATATTATTTATTATTTACATTTTAAATTTACATCAATTTAAAGCAAAGTGCTTATCTGCAGGTGGTTGTTAGCATTGGTATCATTAGTTGGTTTTGAGATGATTTAAAATAATATCTTAGTTTCATTATATAAATGAATAGCATTATTACTTTATGTAGATATACAATTAACTAAATTCATTATTAGTGACTATTCTACTTGTTCATAAGTATTGGAATAGCACAGCGTAGTTCTCGTTTTCCATAGATGTTGAATGTTTCTAGTACTTCTAGCATTCTAGCATTCCTTGGGCTCGTCTTCTGGTGTTTTGCGTATGACGTATAGGTTGCAGAAATCACTGATCATCCATATAGTGTGTGAGTGTTATTATCTGAAATATTGCGTTGGCATCTAAAACTTTAAAAGATGTGTAAGCAGGTCTAAAAACTTTAAATAGATGATGTTGAAGATTCAATATCTTATCAATATGGGTTTTCGCCGCGTTTCCCCAGGCCAGAATCCCATATCTGATTCTTGAGTCTGATAGGGAATAGTACACTTGTTTCTGCACTTCCAAATAGAAATATCTTTTAAGGTATACCATCGCAAAGAGCGCGCTCTTAAGTTGAAGACGTATGTTTAACCATCCCGAGGTATTTCATACTTTTAACTACTTCAATTTCTTTATTGTTGGCTGACAATGGGCAGTGTTCGTTTCGGTGAAAAATATCTTCTCCCTTACAGGGGCGCGTATGTGCATTACTTTTGTTTTGGTCTCATATATTGGAAGGCCTTTATCATGACACCATTTAGAGACGGTGTTAAATTCTTCTTGCAATATTTCCACCGCAGACTTTAAACATTTGTGTTTTACCACAATTGCTATGTCATCAGCGTAGTCATAGGCAGTACTTTTTTTGAATAGGCACAAGAGTTCGTTTGTATAGAGGATAAGTAAAAACAGGCCCAGTTTGGAGCCTTGTGGTACACCGTATTCACTTGGTTTTTCCTCGCTAATTTTGTCTGAGACCTTAACTTTTATGGTTCTATCTTTCAAATAGCTCTTAAAGCAGTTTGCCATTATTCCTCTCAAACCTATTTTGCCGAGGCTTTCGATTAGCTTTTCATGCATTAGTGTATCGATCGCTTTACTGAAATCGATAAATAG